>CM070729.1:17199048-17920560 GCA_036346275.1 Otatea glauca
AAAAAGAAATAAAAGACAGTAAAAGAACATAAGCATACATGGACACTTTCATATGAGACTCCTGAAAAAGTTGAAATCACAATAGAGCTTTGTATTGATAACTCACTCCAAGCAGTTGATAAACCTTAGTTTAGAAAATCCGGCACCATCGATCTATGCAACCTGGCTCACTCCTAAACATCAAAATGTCTGGTAAGAGACTATTACTGTAATCCATGAAGCTTGACTCACTCCTTGACATCAAAATGTCTGGAAGAGCCTATTTACTGTGGTGGTAGGTTGCTGCTGACACCACCCAACCCTGCTTTCTGCCCCAATTCTGTGAGTTGCTGAATAAACTCCACCCCATTAAGAATCTCTGTCGCTCCATATATGACATGCTTGGAAGGCTGTGAGCGTTGTGCTAACTCCATCAAGCTCCTGTACTCGATGTAATTTCCACCACCAATCATGAAAACAATTGCTTCTCTGAAGGGACCTCTGAACTGCCCACCAGTTCCAGATCTAGGGGCCCGTGGATCGAACAATAGGTAGTTGTCCACCTCTGGGTTTGGTTTCCCTTCCATCAGAGCTTCAACTGTCCTTGTCAGGGCCAGCTGCCTCCCATCCGACAAGAGATTCTTCACACCTGCTGTCACTGCACTAATGGACTGCCCATAAAGCTTCTCCGCCCAATCAACTATGTTGCTCCTGCTTGCTGTGCTTGATGCAGCAGCAAATTGGGTGTTCAATGACTTTGTCCTCTTCACGTACTGGAATGCAGACATGTCCACTTCCGACTCCCTCAGCACGGCCTCAACCTGCTCCAGTTCGGATGAAGGTGGCGTCTCAAAGGACAGCAGGTAGGTCACAGCCAGCCGGAGCTTATCCTCCTTGGTGCCCTTCCCTCTGAGGAGGCTCAGCAGCATGTTCCGGTCCACATTGCCATTCACAAGCATATCGTTCTCACACTCGCAATATCCATCCAGAGACCTCTCCTTGATATGCCCAAGCAACGCAGTTGCAATATTTGTGTGCTTATCAATCATCTTTTTCCGTTCTGTCAGCTCAGGGAGTGAGTTCACCGCATTCATGAGGTGCTTGGTGTTGCCAATAAGATCTGTGCCATCAAACACAACCCCGTCCCTGCCGCCACCTGTGCGCTGGTTCACCTCATCCACGTCCTGCTTGTACTTGGTGAGTTGCCCCTCGATTTCCTCGGCCACTTTGGGGAATGGCGACCAGCTGTTTGCCACCCAGAATGGGTCCGAGTCATCCAAATCATATTTCTCCACTGGTAACTTCAACTTGTTCAGCTTCAAGCCGAGCACATCGTGGACCAACGGTCGGTAGCTCCAATCGTGTTGTATCCCCACCGATAGCTCAAAATTTCTGTCGAACAGGCACAGGACCGGGCGCTGGAACGACGCGACGGCGGCGGACGCTGCCTCGGTGAAGAGGTTTGGCTTGGCGAGGAGATGATCGCGGAGGCGGGCGTCGAGCGCGGCCGCGACCATCTCGGCCGGCCCGCCGCGCGCGCACCTGATGACGGGCACAGCACCGAGCGTGGCGGCGACGCAGAATAGGCCGAGCGCGACGGCGTCGACGAGCGCGGTGATGTCCGCGTCGGCGGCGGCGGGGTCGTTTAGCGCGACGTAGGAGCGCGGCTGGGCGAGGGAGAAGAGGCCCTCTTCGAGGCAGACGAAGTCGAGGTACTGGTCGGCGACGCGCGCTAAGCGGTGTGCGGAGCGGGACGCGGCGACCGCAGAGGCGAGGCGCTCGAGGACGGGCCGCGGGACGCAGGTGGAGAAGTTGATGTGGAACGAGGCGTAGAGCCCCGCGGCGGCGTCGGCGGCGACGCGGTCGGCGTTGGAGGGCGTGGGGCGTACGAGGTAGACGGCGGGAGCGTCAGGTACCTGCTGCCGCGCCTTGTCGATGTTGAGGTGGAGGGTGACGCCGTGCCTGCGGAGGTCGCCGACGCGGATCACCGGCGAGAGGAGCGCGATGCAGGGGGAGTCCATCACCAGGATCTTGTACGCCTCCTCCTCCCCCTCGCCGCCGCCGTCCGGCGACGGCTGCTGCTGGTTCAAGTGCAGCATCCGCACGATCAGATCTGGATCAGAGACAGAGAGGGCGGTTACAGCCACTCATGTGGGTCGATAGAGAGAAGGGAGAAGCAAAGCGGGGATGTGTTCGGGCTTACCGAGCTGCTTCTTACGGAGGCTGAGCGCCATGGCGAGGCTCCGGTGATCGCCGGCGCGGATCGGATCTGGGCGGGGAGGGAGGAATGGAAGAAAGGGACAGAGAACCACCGGGAGTTGGGCAATTGAGATTATTTTGTTGGAATAGCCAACCAATCATTGCCGTCGATTTCTTTGTTGGGCCGTGATGGGTGAAAGCCTGGATACATAGTTCCCGTGTCTTAAGAAGTATTTTTTTGTTATATAGATTAAGAAGATATTTATTAAGGGCATAGAGAGAATATTATGTTAATTTTGTATTGGAATATAAAATATACCTTATATTTATATACAAGGCCATTCAAAAAATATGCCTTATAAACTTGGACGAAGGGACTATAATTTACTTCCTCTGGTCACAAATAGTTATTGTTTTGGACATCGACACGGTCTATAAAACACAGTTTTGATCGCTAATTTCTATTATAATATATTTATAAAAGCCAATAAAATTATAATATTATGAAAGTACCTTTCGAGACAAATCTGCACATATGATTTTCATGTATCCAATTTAAATATTTAAAATAAAATTGATAGTCAAAGTTTCAAAATGTTGACCATACCTATGTTAAAAATGGCATGTATTTGTGACCGGAGGGAGTAACTATGTTTGAGCCGAGGTTCAAAATTTCGTTTTGCTCCAAATCTCATCCATGGCCGGAGAACAAAATTTTGGCAAGATTTAGAAATTTCGGACAAATCTCGGACGAAATACAAAAATAAAAATTCAAATCCAGATTTTTTTTTCTACCGAGAAAACTGAAATTTCGGCCGGTTTTGCCGAGATCTCGGCAAAATTGCACCAAGCGAAAAATCGATCAAATGATATAGAAAAATTTTGAAATGCTTTTTTAGGTTCCTAACACATAAGTGATATTCCCATAAAAATTGTAGATGATTATCAGATATGAGGAATTTGTAAAAATTCAAACATTGCTACTGTCCTGATAAAACGCTGACCAACAAATTTGAACCGAATGAAAAATGAAACAAAACAGGTTAGAAAATCTCGAAATTTTTTGTGCATGGTTGTGATACATCACTAATGTTCCTATAAAATTTTAAGATTATTATAAAGTTTCATGAATTTTGGAAATTCGGAGTGTGCTACTGTGCTGATAAAAGCTTTATCGACAAACTTCAACCAAATGAAAAATAGTACAAGCCATGTTAGAAAATTTTGAAATTTTTTGTGGATGGTACTGATTTATCATCAATATTTCTATAAAATTTTTATATAATGATCAAGCTTCAAAAAGTTCCAAAACTTCTGAGAGTGCTACATCCTTATAAAAGCCTAATGATCAATACATAGATTTGCTTTAGCAACCAAAAAATGTTTAAATTTTTTGAAAATTTTGCATAAGGGTTATAAGGAAATTCTTAAGATCTCATAAAATTTTTGAATCATGATCTTTATGCTCATGGACTCATTGGACTATGTGTCATATTTGATCATATGTTTATGTATTTGAAGGGAGATGCCAATTGTAATTCTATGCGCATATAATTAAACATAGATATTTATGAATATTTATATTATTATATTAAAGTCTAGAATAATACGCTGGAATAGGCCAGTACCAGCGTGATCCATTCCAAGAGGATAACCGAAATGACCTCCAGAATGGAATTGACAAGTAAGGTTTTGTCAGCTCAGGAGCAGCATATTTGGAATATTGTAGTTTTGGTAGAATATTAGTTTAGGTATTCGATCAAATGGTGTCCAATCAGTTGAACTTTGATAGCTTGTTGGGGACTCGTGGATCTATAAGCCTGCCAAGTTTCATGTGTTTTGGATATGTGGTTTTGTTTTGTATGATGTGTGAGCCAAAATCTGAAGGGGACAGAAAATGCGGTTTCTTTGAGTTTGCTGAAAATTTTACTTCGTGTTGTATCTTGCTTCAATGCTGTTGCTGCTGTTGTTGTACCAAGGTTGATAGTTTGATACCTTGTTGGTGTTACTGTTGTTGTTTATAGAGAAGACTCTTTGTGTCCATTGTCGTTTATAGTGGAAGGTTTTTGAGTGAGCTCGAGTTTCCTCATGTTTTGTTACTCCTCAAGTTGAGAAATCACTATGTCCAATTGTACATGTTGTGTTGATTGCTTTCATTTTTCTGTTGGTTGAAACTCTTCTAACAGTTCACCGCAAGAAGAGGGGCTGACATTTGTTCCTGTTGTGCTATCCAGCCCCAACATTCCAACACTAACACCTTCACTTGGGTGTCTACTGTCCAGACTTCACATTATTTTTGTTTCTCCTCTAATGTAGGAGGCACTTAATTTAGAGTACCTAAATGGGATCCACTTGAGTTATGCTTTTTCTTGGGTACCTGTAGCCAGTAAAAACAATTAATGTTGTAAGACCAACTTCATATGAATTAAGAACCAGTGCTATAAGAACATTTTTCTCTTTCCATGCCTACTAACTTCGTATCATTCTCATCCTAGTTGTAGGTTATTTGGTTTTTGTGGCTGGACAGCACGACAAAAAAAACAAATTTTGCCTCTAATATTGTATTGAATTGTGAGGATAGTTTCAGCCAACATACATGTTGAAGCAGTGAACTCAGTATGCACAATAACACAAACATATGGGCATTGATATAGATCATACTTTGGATGAGACCGGGCGTTCTCACTCCTACTACTTTCCAACTACTAGTCACCCTCAATCTTATCTATGCTGCCGTAGGAGAGCACTACAGTCATTCATTCATCTCTCTCTCTCTCTCTTTTCATCAACGCGCCAGTTTTGGCCAAGCAAATTCCACCATCAATGAGCTGCTCCACTCTTTGCTTCAGCCATGGTGTTTCAGGGTTCACCATCACTTGCGCTTGACGAGGCCATCCATGGCTAGAGCTCATGAGGAGGTCTCTCCATGCGAGGAGTGACTAGAACTCACCTGATTTGGCAAGGCCGAGGCCAGAAGTAGTGAGGAGACCAATAGTAAGTGGATGGTCGGTGACAAGGTAGTGTTGAGGGGTGAAAACCAGGCACCAGGTAAGTAGAGGAGAGGAGTGGGGCACGGCGAGCCTACGGTGTCATTCGGGGCCTCGAGGGCAAGCATGTCACTATTGCTGCCGAAGGCTGAGGTGAGTCGATTGTTTGTTGTATCAGGTGTATTAAGATGTTGCAAATGTTCTCTGTGCGAAAAAATGATGATTTTCTCTATTTTTCCTTTACCGACATGAGGGCCCTGGGACCGCATGTCAGTGAGATATACGGGACAAATGATCAATTGCACCCACTATTTGTTGCAAATGTCTTCTCCCTTTTGTTGTAATGAGGGTGCTTTTTTGTTACATCACTTATGTCAATTTGTTGCAACATGAGAATTATTTTGTTGTATTCAGTATTTGTTGATGCAACAATCGGTGTTTGTTGATGTTGCATCAAAGTTCTTATGTGATGCATCATGGTATTGGGTTGCTTCGTTTATAATATGAAGTTGTTTTGTTGTGAATGCTCGATTTTTTAGTATGCTGTGCAAGCTTCTGTAACATGTGTTGTTCCCTCTGCGAGTTCGAGCTCCACCACCTCTACTAACCTCGGCAAACCGAGCTCCAAGCCTCATATTCCACGCTGGCATGGCCACAACCTTCTTCGACATCCTCTACTCAAGTTTGTTTAAGTTAATGAGAGAGAGATTTTTTTTCAAATCTTTCTTCGGTGTTTCTTGTGCGTTTTTGCAATATTGCACGTACTGTCATGAATTGGTGCATACATTAAAAAATTTTGGTGCGCTGCTTTCTGGAGCGTATGATGGGAACGCTCCCATTATACGTCTGGATGCTAGTATCACCCTAAACACAATGATTTATGGGAAACCCTCAAGTTGAGGAGTAAAAACCCGAGGACAGATAGTGTTGACTCCCAAATCTTCCACTATTAGCGAATAATTGGTACATTGGAGTCTTCTATAGATTTCTCTAGGCATTACAACAGAAGAGCAATTTGATCAAGGTACAACCTTGGCATAACAACAATAAAAACCACACTTAACAAGAGCTAACATGAATTAAATACTTTAACAAATGAGAGAAGCTTCCATTCTGATCCTTTAATTTTCAGCTTGTAACTAGTAAACCGCTGATTCAAATTAAATGAAACTTGGCAAATATGTAGATTCACATCTCCTTAACAAGCTATCAAAACTTTAGCTAAATCGTATACTGTTTCACTATACAAACTGGCCTTCCACCAGAACTGAACTATTCTAAATCTACCGCTATCGGAACTAACAAAATTTCCCTCAAACATGAAATTCTTCTGACCCAGTCCTTACTCTGTCGGGACCCGAATTTGCAACTCGGACCCTCTGTGTATACCGCACTAGTCCAGGATCACGCTAGTGCACACAGGCTCAACATAGATGCTATCATAGTCATACACAATGAATATAGCATAACTTTAATAATTAATAGTAATCGTTGTCTTACATGATTATTGCCACAGGGGCTAATAAAAGAAATAGCAAATAAGCAAAGAATGAAAAAATAAATAAGCGTAGCAGCTCCCCAGTTCACCGCAGGCAACTGATGAGGCTCGGACCCTAAGCATTCGCATCCATATAATCCTCCTCCACGAAGGGCGTAGATTCTTCCTCTTCTGAAGTTGTTGTTGTTGAGGTGAGTACATAAAGCACTCAACAAGTTGTGCACAAGAATGCAAGTCTAATATTCTATATGCCTGGCTTAATCCAAAGGAATGGCTAATATGGCTATTTTGCGAAAGCAAAGATTTAACAAGAATACAGTAAATAGATTGAAAAGCAGTAAAACAATAACAGTAATTAATAGATTCAGCATTTACTAAGTAAACCAAGTTTCCAATCCTAAATCAATTTTCCACTTCCCATGGCACCCTGCCATCCCAACAAGTTTTTGTTTAACAAAAGTCTAACCCTTAACTGTAATTTCCGAGCATTGCCCAATACCGTGAGCACGGCTATTCGAATAGATTGTACACTCTGCAGAGGTTATGCACTTTACCCACACGATACAACCAAACACCACCAAGGCGAGTGATCGTAATAAAGCCTTTACAATGCTACACCTAGACCAAAGATCGCTCGCTAAGGTTTCAACACTGAAGGGTTAAACCACCACAACAGGGCCCCCCTCTTGCGCCATGTGAGTTAAACCGTAACCCGGGACTCACTATTCACCACGACAGTACCGAAATCTAGGTTTCACAAATTATTCAGCTAGGCTGTCCCATTCCAGACATGTGGTTGCAAGAGAGACTCAGGTCAAAGGCTTGCAAGGTTAAGTCCTTAAAGTGATTAAGGCAAGACTTCCACATACCCCGCCAATCTCGCCCACCTTGGCATAACGCCCTTGCCACTTGCCCCAATCTAAATCATTACCACCCGGCTTGATTACCAAGCACCACGTGCCATCGACAATTTAACCTCGTTGCGTGACATCCTCTCGCCACCGCAACTCAATCTCATCGTGTGACCACACATGACACACAAGTTCATAACATCGCTCCATATTCCATTAGTCAAGATTATTTATCAAAGACTAAAGTACATGTGATGGCGTGGCATGACTAAGCAACTAATACGGCCTAACCATCCCATGTTGATTATTATTACTAACCAACTATAATTCCACATCCTAGGGTGACAATTAGATCATGGCATAAAATTGACAAGGTGTGATTTAATTCAATTAGGCATATCATCTAATTCCTGATTATTTGAAATCATTTATAAACATAAAATATCATGCATAATTTAAAAGACAAAATAGCAATTTGGTGAAATTGGGTGCAACATGATCAAAGCACAACTTGCCTTGGAGTAGGTGCTGGTCTTGATCTGAGCTTGGGTCTTGGAGCGACGAATCTTCCTCCGGATCACCGAGCAGTTCAACGTCTACGCGAAACGATGCCAAAATAGCAAATAAACACCAAACCAGAGAGCAAACAAACTCCAAAAATAAAATAAAATAAAATTCACCAATAAATAGATCTTGATTTTACAAATTTTTAGAAATTTGAATCACTCAAATCCGAGTTAAAATGCAAAAGATATAGCCTTTTGAAGTTTGAATAAATATCGAAAATACGTAAATTAGAAAACCGATTTTCCGAATTATTTTTCTATCGAAATTACCGACACGCGCAAGCGACACGTGGACCAATCACGACGGACACGTGGCCTCGGCGCATGGACTTAGTCCACAAAACACGCTGGTCCACCGTGGACTCGAGATCTTGTCTTTGTGGACCTACCGATATCAAGATGACGCCATCGCGATGGGCCAATCAAATTGCGCCACGTCGCTCGGCCTATGGACCAAGTCCACGGCACACGCCGTTCACGGTGCACCGGCGCGACGATGCTTCGGTACCGCGATCGACACGCGCCGCACATCCGCGAGACGATCCAACGGCCGACATACTACGCACACGCGCGCCTCAATCCCTAACGCCTATTCGAATCTAACGGTTAGAAATATACCCGAGCGAACACTGCCAAGAAGCGACGTGGCTTGATCCGACGGTTGGCGAAGATCCAACGGCGCGCAAGCTCGAGACACGGCGGCGGGTTTGCACCGAGCGGAGGAAGACGACCACCGAACGGCGTTTGGTAGCGACTCGGCGAGAAGAAGTGGCGGCCTCGACGCGTCTTGGAACGACGACCGGATCCGAACCGATTCGGCGGGAGGAGGCTCGACGGCGGCGGAACGGCGCAAAAACTCGCGGCGGCGCTGCAAAGAACTACGGCAAGCTCTACTGCACGGGCGACGGCGACTCGACGGCGAAAACTAGAGCGATTGAAAGCGCAAGGCGATGAGGAACTTCGGGGTGCAGCCCACGCCTTTTATAGCCTCGGCATGCGCGCAGGGAAGGAAACCCTAAATCACGTGGCGGCGATGGCAAGCGGCGGCGGATTCGGAAACCGAATCGGAGACGACGACCGAGAGCCATCCGATCTGCAACGAGCGGCCACGATTAGATCTCAGCCGATCCAATCCAATCCGCACTTTCCAAAATCAACGGATGCGATCAAATCTTTCCAAACCAACACCGCATGATCTTAACCGCACGATCTTGATCTAACGGGCCGGCGAGGCGGCGATGAAGCGGATGAACGCGCCACGAATCGGCTACGACGCACGCGATCTTGGGCTCGCCCAAGATCGTTCCAAGATTTTTCAAAGCTTTTTTGATTTAAAATAATTCCAATTAGATTAATTCATTTAAGGCAATTAAAATATCAGGAAAAATCCAAGAAAATTCTCATAAATACTTTGAAACATTCTGAACTCAAATAAAATATTTTTGGTAAAACTTTATATTAACTTTATCTATATATATTTAGTTTTCACCAAAGGTTCAATATACTTAATTAAAATAAATTCAAATAATTTCGGAAAAATCCAATAAATTGAGAAAATCACAAAAATGCACGTGAGCGAAATTATAGGTCAAATTTTGGGATGTTACAAACCTCCCCTTAATGTAATCTCGATTTTAGATTCAAGGTCGACTAGGAAATAGGTTTGGAAATTCTATATTGAGTGTCCTCTTCACGCTCCCTGTGTTGCCTCATTCTCGTAATGGTTGCTCCATTGAACTCTGCAAAACGAATCGACTTGTTCACGGTTGCGATCCATGACATCCAAAATTTTCATTGGATGTTCTTTGTAGGTCAAATCATTCGCAACTCAATCTCTTCCATTGGCGTCGCTCATTGCACCAAGACACTTCTTGAGTTGTGACACATGGAACACATCATGCACGCCTGCCAGCAACTGCGGCAATTCCAACTGATAAGCAACCTCCCCTCGACGGCTCAAAATTTTGAACGGTCCAACATATCTTGGGGCAAGCTTTCCTTTAGCGTGAAACCTCTTAACTCCTTTTAGAGGGGTAACCCTAAGATACACGAAATCATCGGGTTCGAAACTCAAATCACGGCGTCGATTATCTGCATAACTTTTTTGTCTTGACTGCGCGATTTTCAACCTGTCTCTTATCATGGCAACTTGCTCTTCAGCTTCCTTAAGAATATTAGGGCCAAATATCATACGCTCCCCTGTCTCATTCCAATTCAGTGGGGTACGACAGGCACGACCATATAAAGCCTCAAATGGCGACATCTGCAAACTAGCACAGTAATCGTTGTTATATTTGAACTCCGCATACTGTAAGCATTTGTCCCATGAAGTGGTGTAGGCTAAAGCGCAAGCTCTTAACATATCTTCCAAAATTTGATTTACTCTTTGTCTCGACCATCGGTCTCATGGATGATATGTTTGTGCTAAAGTTCAAACGCGTTCCCATGGCTTCATGCAATTTGTCCCAAAATCTTGAGGTGGTGAGTACCTCATCGACACTATTTTCTTAGGCACACCATGCAAACACACGATTCGGGCTATGTATAATTCGCTAACCGGTCTCGAGTAAGTTGTCTTAACAGGGATGAAGTGAGCAACTTTGGTCAATCGATCCACAATGACCCATATAGAATCATACCCATTTTGAGTTCTTGGCAATCCGTGATGAAATCCATACCGATTTCTTCCCACTTCCATTCTCGGGACTTTTAGCGGTTGTAGCAAACCTGCTGGTCTCTCGATGTATTGCCTTAACTCTCGGCATACATCGCACAAGGCAACGTGCTCGCGACTTCACGCTTCATATTCGCCACCAAAACCTCTCCTTTAAGTCTGGTACATCTTAGCGCTTCTGGATGAATTGAATACTTGGAATCATGAGCCTCTTCCAAAATCAATCTGCTTAAGTTCGTCTGCATTTGGCACACAAATGCGACCCTTGAACCACATGGTGCCTTGGTCATCCACCAGAAAGTCCTTTGCTAACCCTTCATCCTTTTTAGCCTTGATTGGTTGACTTTCTCATCATCTTTTGTCCTTCCCGAATTTGATCTTCGAGCATTGGCTTCACTTCCAAAGCAGCTAGGAATCCTTCGAAACTACTTCCGCTTTAAATTTTGCAATTCTCTGCACGCTTTGACTATCCTTCGCACCATCATATTCGCCACGTAGCTCTTGCGACTTAAGGCATCGGCTACTACATTTGCTTTTCGGATGGTAATGAATTCCCATGTTATAATCCTTGATTAATTCCAACCATCTCCTTTGCCTCATATTGAGATCCGATTGAGTGAAAATATATTTTAAACTCTTATGGTCCGTATATATCTCACATCTATTTCCAATGAGATAATGACGCCACAATTTCAAGGCATGCACTGTGGCGACCAATTCCAAGTCATGCGAGGATAATTTCCTTCATGCGGTCTTAAGCTGCCTTGACGCATATCGACCACTTTACCCTCTTGCATCAATACGCATCCAAGACCTGTCTTGACGCATCACAAGATATATCAAAGTCGTTTCAACATTAGGCAAAACCAACACTAGGGTTTGTTGTCAAACACTTCTTTAATTCCTCAAAACTCTTATCACAACTTTCGTGTCCATGAAAATTTCTTTTCCTTTTTCAATAAGCGAGTAAGAGGTCTCGCAATAAATCGAAAATCCTTCTATGAACCGCGATAATATCCCGCCATTCCCGTAAAACTACGGACTTGAGTGCGGACTTTGGTTGCTCCTAATGCAACATCGCCTCCACTTTGCTTTGGTCGACAAAGAACTCCTTCGCAATCATGACATGACCGAGAAATTCCACCTTTTCCTTCCAAAAGTCGCATTTACTGAATTTAGCATACAGCTGTTGCTCACGCAGCTTTTCCAACACTAGCCTCAGATGATTTGCGTGCTCTGCTTCGGTCTTTGAATATACCAAAATATCATCTATGAACACAACAACAAACTTGTCCAAGTATTCCATGAAAATCTTATTCATCAAGTTCATGAAATATGCTGGCGCATTGGTCAATCCAAAAGACATGACCGTGAACTCATAATGTCCGTATCTTGAAGAGAATGCGGTCTTTGGAACATCTCCTGCCCGAATCTTTGGTTGATGATATCCATAACGAAGGTCTATCTTGGAGAAAACTCGGCTCCTCTCAACCGGTCGAATGGATCATCAATCCTTGGCAACGGATACTTATTCTTAATCGTCACTTCATTAAGTGCACGGTAATCAATACACATTCTAAGGCTTCCATCCTTTTCCCGACAAACAAAATCGGCGCTCCCCATGGCGCATTTAACTTGGTCTTATAAAACCTTTCTAATAACTCGTCGATCTGTTTCTTCATCTCCACCAACTCATCGGTAGGCATCCGATAAGGTCTTTTGCTATTGGTGCGGTTCGGTGCTAACTCAATGACGAACTCGATGTCACGGTGCCGCGGCATTCGTGCAGATCTTCCGAAATACGTCTGGATATTCACGACTCATCGCACGCCCTCTATGACGACGGTTCTCATGCTATTAACCATTAATTGACCACCACAAATTGTCGCCGCTTGAAATTTCACTTTCTCTCCTCTAGGGCTCTCAATGGATACAACCCTTCGACCACAATCCAAAAGCTGTCTTATGCTTGGTTAACGGTCCATTCCCAAAATGACATCTAAAGCTTGGGCATCTAGAATAATCAAGTTAAGCTAGGAACTCTACCCCATTAATTATTAGCTTCACCCCAAACACCCAAGGTTAGATCTTAACTCGGATCACCGGGCTTGGACTAGCATCACACACTTAAGATTTTTCATGCTCAAACCATTTTGGATGCAAAAGCTCGAGAGACAAAGGAATGCGAAGCTCTGAATCAAATAATCTTATTGCAGTCTTGAGTTTACAAAAACTTACCCAAAGACGACGTCCGATGCTTCACAGGCTCCATCGGCGGTGATGTGGTTGACTCGCCTCGAATAGTAGCTTGAGGCGTCGCTCCTGCTGCCGGCTCCTCGATTCGCTCCGTCATCGGTGCCTTAGCGGTGTCGTTCCAAGGTTGAAACGACCGGCGTGATACCTCCTTTACGGGACATCTATTAGCATAATGCCCTGACTCATTGCAATCATAGCACCTTCGGCGGTGCCGATCACGCATTCCTCCTTGAGCATTGTTACCTTGGGCGGCGTCTGATAACTTTGTCCTGGTGGTCGCGGCGCAGGTGTTGCTGGTTTGTTAACAGCTTGCGGTTGGAACCTAGCAAACTGTTGCGGTGTCAACCTCATTCGCAGGTGGTTAGGGCGTCCACGGGTTAGTCATCAAGCGCTTGCGATTTTCCCCAAGCTCCTTGCGCTTATCCTCCGTAATCAAAGCCTTGTTTACCAATTCTTGGAAATCGGAAAAGTGTGGTAATGTCCCACTTGCACTACGAGTTTAGTCCTTTCATGAAGCGGGATCGCTGGCCTTGTCCGTCGCTCGTCCTCGAAGCATAGCGAGCTAAGCTGCGTGAATTTGTTCAAGTAATCGCCACCGGTTGGCCTCCTTGCTTAAGCGCCCTGAACTCTTCCTTTTTCAGGTCCATCATCCCTTCCGGTACATGGTACTGGCGGAAGGCCGTTGCGAATTCTTCCCACGTGATTTCCATGGGTGCCTCATGAGTAGCACAGTAGTTCTCCCACCATTCTGCATTTGTTCCTCAAGGCGATGGGATGCATAAAGAACCTTCTCATGCCCTTCACATTGCGTGATGTACAACTTCCTCTCAATGGTTCTCGACCAATCATACGCTTCCAAAGGGTTGGCGTTTCACGAGAATGTTGGCGGTCGGGTCCTCATGAAGTCGGACAATTTGGAATAAGGGCGAGGTCCGCCATTATTGTTTCGAGGCGGGGTTGTTGATCGCAGACCATATTGGTCATCTTTGCATCATAGTCCGCATCAACCGAGTTTTGCAATGAGAAAAGCTCCCAAGTTACGCATATCCTTGGCGGTGCTTGCTGCGGTGGTGCTCCTTCATTGGGATTGTTGCTGGCGCAGAGACCACTTCTGAAGCCCCATTGTTGCTGCAGTGTTCACCATCCGCTTGATTGCTTCTTGGGTTAGGAAAGATAGATGTAGCATAGATAAGATGTAAGAATTTCTAAGGCGGAAACAGGTTAAACCCAACTTAAATAATCTTGTTGATACTTAGTATGGTTGCTTACAATGCCTAAGGGCTTTGCAACACATCTTGCACACTCAAACAAACAATTAAGAACCAAACTAAACATGCAACCTTAACGTCTACTAAAAGGTAAAGGCTAACCTAAAGACGCGACTCAACACTCGAGTCTCAACACAACTCTAAGACCGACTCTCACTCATCCACCACCTGGTTGAGATCGATCCGTGCATACACCGGTGGGGGTGGCATGGGTGCGAACCTATCCCGATGACCCTCTGCTTTGGCTCCTCGGGCTCCCACTCACGTTCTTAGGGTCATCTTCTTCGATGACCTCATCCGCACTGGACGACACAGTGCGCTATCTCTTGGCAACTGCAAGGCCTCCTCCAACTCACCGATGACTCTGGCTGCGGCGTCACGGGTCTTTTGAAGCTCTCGCTCCGCCACTCTCAGCGCCTCACACGCTGTCTCCAGCTCCCGCGCAGTGTCCTTCAGGTGATCCTCCTGGGCGGTGGCAAACTCAGCAAGGTGTACTGCAGTAGCATACTCCCCCTCCACGATCTGTCGGCCGCGCGCTCGCTTGCATCGGGTGAAGTCGAAACACGGTGTCGCTGGCTCGTAAGCGTAGTCATGGCGGATCCGTCGTGAGAGCAAGTCCGCGACCTCCGAATTCCGCCTCGTACGTGAACCTCCGGGTGGTGATGTGGATTGGTCTGGTGGTCTCGTCGCACTCTCGAGCGAAGATGGTCAGCTTGCAGAAGAACCCCCGATGCACACCGTTGACGTTCCAGTTGCTTCCTCGGTAGAGCGGACGATCGAAGCCTCCAATCACTTGAAGAACTCTCCACAGCTCCATGGCATAGCCACCCTGTCTTGACTCGAAGGACTGGAAGATCGGCATCTATTCAAAACAAAATTTTGAATAAGATCTCCACTCGAAACGGCAACGAAAAGAAGGTAATTTAGCAAGGATGAGAGTAGAGGGATGAGATAAGCCAAGAGTTTCTTATTAGTCAATTTTACCTTTTTCTTTAGAAAATAATTTTGGACACTCCTAAGAGATACCAACTACCTAGGGCCAAGACCTATAGTCAGTATGGCTCTGATACCACCTCTGTCGGGACCCGAATTTGCAATTCCGGACCCTCTGTGTATACCGCACTAGTCCAGGATCACGCTAGTGCACACAGCTCAACATAGATGCTATCATAGTCATACAATGAATATAGCATAACTTTAATAATTAATAGTAACTGTTGTCTTACATGATTATTGCCACACAGGGCTAATAAAAGAAATAGCAAATAAGCAGCAGCGGAAAAAAATAAATAAGCGTAGCAGCTCCCCAGTTCACCGCAGGCAACTGATGAGGCTCGGACCCTAAGCATTCGCATCCATATAATCCTCCTCCACGAAGGGCGTAGATTCTTCCTCTTCTGAAGTTGTTGTTGTTGAGGTGAGTACATAAAGCACTCAACAAGTTGTGCACAGCAATGCAAGTCTAATATTCTATATGCTTGGCTTAATCCAAAGGAATGGCTAATATGGCTATTTTGCAGTAAAGCAACATTTAACAAGAATACAGTAAATAGATTGAAAAGCGATAAAACAATAATGAGAATTAATAGATTCACATTTACTAAGTAAACCAAGTTTCCAATCCTAAATCAATTTTCCACTTCCCATGGCACCCTGCCATCCCAACAAGTTTTTGTTTAACAAAAGTCTAACCCTTAATTGTAATTCCCGAGCATTGCCCAATACCGTGAGCACGGCTATTCGAATAGATTGTACACTCTGCAGAGGTTATGCACTTTACCCACACGATACAACCAAACACCACCAAGGCGAGTGATCGTAACAAAGCCTTTACAATGCTACACCTAGACCAAGATCGCTCGCTAAGGTTTCAACATCTTGAAGGGTTAAACCACCACAACAGGCCCCCTCTTGCGCCATGTGAGTTAAACCGTAACTCGGGACTCACTATTCACCACGACAAGATCAAATCTAGGTTTCACAAATTATTGACTATTTGTCCCATTCCAGACATGTGGTTGCAAGAGAGACTCAGGTCAAAGGCTTGCAAGGTTAAGTCCTTAAAGTGATTAAGGCAAGACTTCCACATACCCCTGCCAATCCTGGCCCACCTTGGCATACTGCCCCTTGCCACTTGCCCCAATCTAAATCATTACCACCCCAGTTGATTACCAAGCACCACGTGCCATCAGCAATTTAACCTCGTTGCGTGACATCCTCTCGCCACCGCAACTCAATCTCATCGTGTGACCACACATGACACACAAGTTCATAACATCGTTCCATATTCCATTAGTCAAGATTATTTATCAAAGACTAAAGTACATGTGATGGCGTGGCATGACTAAGCAACTAATACGGTCTAACCATCCCATGTTGATTATTATTACTAACCAACTATAATTCCACATCCTAGGGTGATAATTAGATCATGGCATAAAATTGACAAGGTGTGATTTAATTCAATTAGGCATATCATCTAATTCCCAGATTAATTGAAATCATTTATAAACATAAAATATCATGCATAATTTAAAAGACAAAATAGCAATTTGGTGAAATTGGGTGCAACATGATCAAAGCACAACTTGCCTTGGAGTAGGTGCTGGTCTTGATCTGAGCTTGGGTCTTGAGCGACGAATCTTCCTCCGGATCACCGAAAGCGGTTCAACGTCTACGCGAAACGATGCCAAAATAGCAAATAAACACCAAACCAGAGAGCAAACAAACTCCAAAAATAAAATAAAATAAAATTCACCAATAAATAGATCTTGATTTTACAAATTTTTAGAAATTTGAATCACTCAAATCCGAGTTAAAATGCAAAAGATATAGCCTTTTGAAGTTTGAATAAATACTGAAAATACGAAATTAGAAAACCGATTTTCCGAATTATTTTTCTGGAAATTACCGATTAATGCGCAAGCGACACGTGGACCAATCACAGACGGACACGTGGCCTCGGCGCATGGACTTAGTCCACGAAAACACGTTGGTCCACCGTGGACTCGAGATATTGTCGTGGACCTACCGATATCGGCGATAGCGTCATCGCGATACGTGGGCCAATCAAATTGCGCCACGTCGCTCGGTCTATGGACCAAGTCCACGGCACACGCCGTCCACGATGCACCGGCGCCGACGATGCTTGATACCCGCGACCGACACGCGTCGCACATCTGCGAGACGATCCAACGGCTGACATACTACGCACACGCGTCTCAATCCCGAACGTCTATTCGAATCTAACGGTTAGAAATATACCCGAGCAGAACACTGCTGAAGAAGCGACGTGGCTTGATCCGGACGGTTCGGTGAAGATCCAACGGCTGCGCGAAGCTCCGAGACACGGCGGCGGGTTTGCACTGGAGCGGAGGAAGACAACCACCCGAACGGCGTTTCGGCGCGACTCCGGCGAGAAGAAGTGGCGGCCTCGACACGTATTGGAACGACGACCCCGGATCTGGAACCGATTCGGCGGGAGGAGGCTCGACGACGGCGGAACGGCGCAAAAACTCGCGGCGGCGCTGCAAAGAACTACGGCGAGCTCTCATCGCGACGGCGACGGCGACTGACGGCGAAAACTAGAGCGGCCGAAGCGCAAGGCGATGAGGAACCTCGGGTGCACCACGCCTTTTATAGCCTCGGCATGCGCGCAGGAAGGAAACCCTAAATCACGCGGCGCGCGGCAAGCGGCGGCGGATTCGAAACCGAATCGGAGGCGACGATCGAGTGCCGTCCGATCCGCAACGAGCGTCCACGATTAGATCTCAGCCGATCCAATCCAATCCGCACTTTCCAAAATCAACGGATGCGATCAAATCTTTCCAAACCAACACCGCATGATCTTAACCGCACGATCTTGATCTAACTACCGGCTTGAGGCGCGGCGATGAAGCAGGTGAACGGCGCGACGATCGGCTACGACGCAAGATCTTGGGCACCGCCCAAGATCGCTTCAAGATTTTCAAAAGCTTTTTGATTTAAAATAATTCCCAAATTAGATTAATTCATTTAAGGCAATTAAAATATCGGAAAAATCCAAGAAAATTCTCATAAATACTTTGAAACATTCTGAACTCAAATAAAATATTTTTGGTAAAACTTTATATTAACTTTATCTATATATATTTAGTTTTCACCAAAGGTTCAATATACTTAATTAAAATAAATTCAAATAATTTCTGGAAAAATCCAATAAATTCAGAAAATCACAAAAATGCACGTGAGCGAAATTATAGGTCAAATTTTGGGATGTTACATACTCCAACCATAAAAATGAAGGGTAGCAAGTCAAGGATATACAACAACCAAACATTTTGTCCCAAACTAGTTGGGATAGGCTAGGAATGAAATCCAATCAAAGTCAAAAGAGCTCTAAAACTTTGATCTTAGGTTATGGTTTCGGTATGTGAATCGCTAACTTCTATGCACTCTTATCCAATGTCAACACTCTTTGGATATATTGTAATCCCTCAAGTCTCTTTTAATTGCTTCTTCCCACAACATTCTCGGTTGACCTCTCCTCTTCTTATGTTTTCAAGATGGCTTAAAATTGTACTACGCACCGGTGCCTCAGAAGGCCTATGTTAGAGATGTCCAAACCATCTCAAACAATGTTGGACAAGCTTTTCTTCAATTATTGCTACCCCAACCCTATCACATATATCATCATCATGGATTCGAACTCGACTTGTCTGACCACAGATCCACCGTAACATCCGCATCAGTGCTACGCTTATCTTTTATACATGTTGTCCTTTTGTCACCCAATTTTTAGCTTCATACAATATCGCAGGTCTTATCACCATCCTATAGAATTTAACATTTAACTTTTGAGAGACCTTTCTGTTACATAGGACACCATATGCTTGGCATCATTTCACCCACTCACTCGTATTCTATGCCTCATATCTTCATTAATATCGCCGTCACTTTGTAGCATCAAACCCAAATATCAAAACACTTCTTTCTTGTATTAGTGATATGCTCTTGAGGCAATCATGGAGATGATTATATCATGTATATATTTATAGAATAATATAATTATTTTGTCTCTTGAATAAATATCATTAGTATCAATAAACAAGTGTGTGAATTATTCATGAAACTCCTTAGTCATATTTTGATATTATTCTGAATTATCCCTAATCTTATATCATCGTGTGGGAAAATTGTGATTTATATGTCAGCACATGTATTGATTGATGATCATGTTTTGCAGATTATGGATATAGGGATATCAAATCAATAATGTGGACACGTGTTAGAGAACATGATGTTGGAGTGACCCACCATGAGATACGTTGGGAATTGTTATATTCTTAAGTGTCATCTGTTGATCCCATACATAGTGTATGTGGAATCCTTAGACCTGAGATCATCATGGTTTCCTATATGTGTAATGGTATACTTAGGGGTTGCCAAACAATACTTTTTAACTAGGTAGTCATAAAAGTAGCTTTCGAGTTTACTATAAAACATGCGGAGGAATATGAGCGATCAAGATATAATTTGCCCCTCCTATATAACAAGAGAGCTATATAATGAGTGAAGTATCGAGTTATCATAGGATGTCACATTTCTCACCTTTAAGTTCGATCTGATATCGTGAGGCAAAGGGATCGCTACATGAGCACTATATAGGTTTGTTCGATATAATCTTTGTGTATATTTGGAAATCGCTATGCCCTACTAAGGGCCGCTATAGACTTTTGGGCCAAAGGAGTTTTTATGCCACGGCCGAATATGTATGAACCTACAGAGTCACATACTTAACAGGTTGGAATACATTAGTTCAGACTGGATCCGTCACTAACATGCCATGTGGCCTTTGCGAGTTAGACTCCTAACGTAGGGCTCCACCGAGAGGCTATATAAAGGGATGCTAAGGGGATGCAACTATTATACCACTGCACCTATCAAAAATCCTAGCCATCACCGCTCAGGCCCTACTATGCGCGCTGGTGCTAGCACACCGATGCACTGCATTCCTTTTCTGAACGTGTGGACTTCGGTAGAGACGTTGCTGCTACTGCGGCGCTGATTGGGACGATCGTTCAGGCACATTCGACCACTGCTCGAGGACGATCAACCACTTCTCCAGGATGCATGCTATGTTAAATTGGGCTACTTTAACTCTTCTTCCGCTGTATTGCGCGTCTAGTGTTAACAATCCATGATCTCTCACTTGCATGGAATCCTGGTTTATGCGATAGAATTTTTAATTTGCCCTAGTGTAGCCTACCCGTATTCCTTCATCTTGGGCACTACTTTTCCGTTTAGACTAACGTCTCCAACATTTGCTATAGCACCGTCGAAAGCACACCTCATATACTCAGCTTTAGTCTTACTAGTCTAAAACCCTTCAATTCTAAAGTCTTCCTATATAGTTCCAGTTTCCTATCCACACCTACCCTACTCTCATCAATTAGCATCACATAATCAACAAAAAGCATACACTAAGGAATCTCTCCTTGTATGTCCCATGTAACTTCGTCTATCACTAGAGAAAAAAATGTAGGAACTCAATGCTAACCCTTGAGAATTTTTTTAAATAATGTATTTTATAAATCAAATTACGATATTAATACGGCGATTTTTTTTTCCGAAAATAATACTCAATCGCCGAACCGCATGGCGACAACTGTATAATCGCGAGACGGTCTGGCGAAATTGTTGTCCTCGCCGAACGGGTTGGCGACAAATTAGTCATCGCCGAATGGATTGACGACAAATCAGTCGTCGCCGAATGGAATGGTGACAAATCAGTCGTCGCCGAATGGAACGGCGACATCAAGTTGTTGCCCAACAGTGTGACGACATCTGTTAGTCGCCCAATCGAATGGCGACGATTATCCGAAGATTTCTAAAATTCAATATTAGAGTTGGGTTCGAATTTTGAATTTTGAAATGGCTTTGCAAACACAATGGTTTGAAATATTTTATTCCATACATGTTTAATTTTTATTATTTTGGAATTTCAATTTTTGAAGATGCAGAAGTTATTTTGAAGTCTAATTTTGAGGCAAATGCATTTGAAATTTTTTTACATGCAACTAAAAGTTTTTGAAACTCATGAAAATTATGCTCTTTAAAATTGGAGCCAAAATCGGGATGTAGTACCGTTGGATCAACCTTCCGATGGTCGGATCGATGATGCATAAACGAGAGGCGCAGATGTCCGCTTATTCAAAGACCGCCCTAATAATAATGATTAACACTCTTTTAGAAAAATAAATAATACTATTTAAAAATATCATATTCACAGCACTAATACGCCAAAAATATATGATAAAAATAATACCCATTAGGCCAATCAAGTGTGAAATTTACAAAGATTGTTGTCGAATAATAAATTTGTGTGGCAAATTTGTCGGTGATAATTTATATATGTGATTAGTCGTTGATTTTTTTGTATAATGTTTGTATTTTTTAATTCAAATAGCAAAACTCAAAAATTGCAAGAATATACCTGCATACCCTACATGAAAAGTCGGTGTCAGTTTAACGGTTGCAAGAATTGCATATTTCAAAGTAGGGTCAATAAATTTAGAAAAATTCCTATTTATCGATAGTAATTAATGAGGTGTTTTACAAAATTATTTGTCGCTTGATTTTTTCGAGGAAAAAATCAAATTTAAATAGTTCGCCATTATCCTTCGGTGTGCTACAAACTTGACAACAAATCATAGTATCATTCAATAAAATGCAACATGGCTTACAAAATTGATAAAACTGGGATACAACATAACTCACAAAACCGTACATCATTCGATCGTAGTCTTCGGTATACGGCATGGTGACAAAGATAAAGTCATCTTTTGGTGGAAGTGCTTGAACGTCGGGGTGGAGGTGATACGAAATCGTCATCATCGCGTCATCATCGTTTATGCGATCGGAGCTAGCCCGCCTCTAGTGCTAGTTGAACGTTCTCTTGCATTGTTTCTTGACGGGCTGTCGTGGAAGTGATTGAACGTCGAGGTGGAGGTGATACGAAATCGTCGTCATCATCGTCAGCGTCATTTGTATGGTTGGGAGCTAGCCCACCTCTAGTGCCGTTGAACCTTCATTTGCATTGTTTCTTAAACGCCTGTTGTGTAAGTGCTTGAACGTCGAGGTGGAGGTGATCTGAAATCGTCATCATCGTCGTCATCGGACTTGCATAGTTAGGAGCAAGCCCACCTCCGGTGGTAGTTGAACGTCCTCTTGAACTTGCCGATACAAAGCAGATTGTGTCGATCTCTACCCATCCGTTAGACCCGCCTGCGTCTTCTGCGCCAACCAGGCATCACACCACCGCCGAAGAGCTTATACATCGCTAAGAATTCTGGGATATCTTTGTTCAGCAACTCTTCATCCTCTGGGAACGACTAACACACCAAACGAACGTACGAAATAGTGAACTTATGTATAATCCTAAAAAGATTAGTAAGGTGACCAAATATGAAATAACTAACCTGAATATGCTCTGCATACTGATCGGGCAGCATCAGTACCCTGTAATTTCTTCTTGAGAAGCCTGCAGCAGAAGGGTGGTCGGCTAGTTCACATACCTTGACATATCTTTGACGCCACCATTGCAAGTGCACCTTCAGGTCGTTGGTGGTCACGAGGTTCAGACCAGAGGTTGTCAAAGCTTGCCTCCGCAATGTCGGGCGCCACTCTTGCAATTTGGACACCGCTTTACTTAGGTTCTCCTCCTTGAATGGATCATCCTTCCCACCACGCGTGACCTGCAACATGCAAGTAAGAGCTATGCTACTCATATCAGGTGTCCACGAAAATTGTCTGCTAGAACTATCAACCATGGTGAAGAAGTGTTAGTAAGAGCTGCGGTTATGTGCCTACGGTTTGGCTTTTTATAAACCCGAAGCGGTGGTTTGTGGACTAAGTGTTGGAATGTAAGATTGAAACATACAGATCGATTCGGTCTGGCAAAAGTGATGGTCTCGTGTTGTCAAATCGGTCCGAAAAAGTTAGAGGCGTTCGGCAGTGTTGTCAAATCGGTCCGAAAAAATATGCAGAATACTTGAATGAAATAAAACGTGATGAAAGCATAATAAATGGCACGAAATACTAAATCATACATTAAGTGAGGAAGTATGAAGCATGTATATGACGACAACAAACTGATGTACTACCCCTGACCACCCCCCTGACCACCCCTACCACTAGCACGACCTCTCTTTGCCCTACGTCTTTGAAGCCGCGATCGTCGTCAGGTCGTGTGTGTGCCTCTCCCGACGGTCGTGCTCGCCGTGTCTGAAGGGAAGGGTCTGCATCACCGACCGGCGACGCC
Organism: Otatea glauca; assembly: GCA_036346275.1. NCBI lineage: Eukaryota > Viridiplantae > Streptophyta > Magnoliopsida > Poales > Poaceae > Otatea > Otatea glauca. The sequence continues at coordinate 17,222,628 of CM070729.1, forward strand.
CCGGGAGGCAACGCGTACCCGTAGGAGGTGCCGTAGTCCTGTTGCGTCATCTGCGTCGCTGGAGGGGGCTGCGTGAACTGTGTCCCTGGCGGGTGCTGAGTCCACTGCGTGCCGGAGAAGAACTGATCCGCCCAAGAAAACTGATCGGCGTGCCACTGGCGAAAGGGCGACGAAGAGAAGCGTGCTCCAACGTGGGTGCAACCTACAGTTCAGGTAGTAACATGTAATCATACTTAGGTGATACTTGTACCAAATGTCAACTATTGAGTTTGGTCGACTTACCTGGTGTGGGGACCATGGTGGGACCACGTGGTGCTCGCTGGACCCTCCCACCATGTCGGGGTGGAGGCATAGGGGTGTGGAAGCTGGACTCTGCCTCCACTGCGTACGAAGGAGCTGGGGCCGGTGTGTGGTAAGAAGGCACGCGTGGCGGCCTGGAAGAGGTACCACGGTCAGTCGCGTCTGTGTGGCGACAAGAACCGAGCTCCACGATCCGTCGAGTCCCAGCTACCACGCGTCTCCAAGCCTCTGTTATCTCGTCCAGTGTGACAGAGACTCCGTCACGTAGCCTACTCAAAATGCTGTGGCCATGCTGGTGCAAGTTCGTGGCGTGGTCCACCTGCCACGTACGAACAACTCATAAACACCCAGTAAGGAATAAATGAAATAACGTACGAAGTAAGACTTACCATCGCGTGCATGGCTACTCCTGCCTGGCCTGGGTACAAGTCTGCCACGCTCGGAGCGTACGTGTGGGTCGGTGGCTCCTCCACAAGTAGGAGACGTGTACGCGTCCGTGGCACGTACCAGGCTAGGTACTGCTGGTAGGAGGAGTAGTCGTACGGTGTGTCCTCACCGACGACATCCTCTAGTGTGTCATCCCACTGAGCGAGCCACGGCACCATCCTCTGAGCCAAGATCGCCATGGTCTTCTGAGGTCCATGGGTGGAGAACCTGAAGAGAAATCCACATTATTACAAATATAACATAAGTATTTAACAAACTTGTTAGGGGGGAGTAACTCACGAGTGCACTCTCTCTGGCACACGATCCCCTGAAGGAACCGGACCAGCTGTCGAAGTCCAAACTGCCTCATGACTCGCTGCGGTGCGTAGTCCTCCACGAAGACATCGAAGATGAGCTTCTTCCTAGTAAGCCGAAGTCCGGTCCTCAGAGTACGCTGCGAGATCCCCCGCCATCGCTCTCTCCACTACACGACGCCTTCAGATGGGTCCCGGATCACTGCTCTGCACTGTAGGTGGTCAAACGTCTCCGTGAAGGAGTGGTACGCCGAACGTACTGCGATCCCGCCACCGTGGGCGCAGTACAAAAAAAGTCTGTAAGCATATGTGATTGCAAAAAAAACAAAATAAATATTCAGAATGACGTACCCGTCGCCTAGTCCAAAGGGAGCCCATCGTCGGACGATCGATCGCATCACCGCCATACATGTCGGCGGTGTAGTGTCGAGGCTCAACAAAGGGTCGACCCACAGGGAAACGCTCGAACGACCAGAGCTGAAGAAGAAGAGGCATCCCTGCGAGATTGGCGGCCTTGCTTTTCTTCACGCACGCGTCGCAAAGGGCGCGGTACGTGGCAGCAAGGACCGCCGAACCCCAGGATACCTGTGGTACGGCGTCCAGGTCGGCATCGGCAATAGCCCGTGCATGGCCTACCCACCACGCATCGACACTGTCGTCGTGAGTCGACGTGAACATGACCCACCCGAACAACCAAAATAGATAGGCCTCAAGGTGCCGTGCAAGCTGGTAGGCCGTGGGCATCGCCGCCATCCGTTGCACCTGCGACAATCAAAATAGTTTAGTATCAGGTTAATGTCACATGAATGTAGAATAATATATTTATGTACTACTGCTAACCTCGAACTGAGCCAACCACCTCCTCGATGGGCCATGCCTCTTGCCGATCCGAATTTCTGGATCAACAGGCACCACTCTAGCAAACCTCTCCTCCAAGTCCGCCACCCACCCAGCAGGAGTCACCGAGGGTCCGATCGGTGTCCGACGATCGGCAACCCAGTAAGCATGGCGACGTCCTGCAGGGTCACTGTCACCTCGTCAAAGGGAAGGTGGAAAGTGTGCGTCTCTGGCCTCCAACGGTCGACCAAACACGCCAAGAGGGAACGATCGAATGGAAAACGCGCGACCGCCTGGACCATCCTCACCCTCGGCCTGATCGTCGGGCACACGTGCGTCCTCAGCTGACCCCTCAACCATGCGAACGAGAGGAAGCAACCCAGCACGTGCCAACCTATGGATGCAAACAAAAATTTGCATTATTTAAATATACGTCATCAAACATCAAATTATGTGAACAAAAAACATGTAAAGTATTTTTCCATGTAAGTGCAACTCACCTGGTGTGAAAGTGTGGGTCAACACACCATGCCTTCTTAGGCACTCGGATCCGCAGCAGAGGCACCTTATCATTGCCTTCATCGTGTGGACGACGCACGCGATGCCGCCGGTCCACGGAAGAGTCGTAGTGACCGGGCTGCTCCATCCTCGCAAGTAATTAATGAAATATTTATTATACTAGACATGTAATAAACACGACATATATATAAATAAAACGAAAGAAGCGTACAACATAAATAATGAAGCTTGGAAAAATATGACAAACACTGTATATATATATATATCGAAATACATAAGCGTCCAACTTCAATAATATTACATGAGATCCTACAATCATGAATAAGATTACATAAATAAGATTACATAATTCGATACATAACCGACAATACCTATTACTTGACACATATCACATAGCATAACCATGACGAGTTGATGGATTGCACCAATCACACATCTTTGTCGGCATTGATTTGCCTTGTGGCCATACTCACCGCACTCGTAACATCTCCTAACATAGCCACCCACTTCGGATTCATCCATGTCGTTGCGAACGCGCCTACTCGTGGATGACGGTGATCGCCTTCTAAGACACCTCCGTAAGGTCGGATCCGATGAGAGATGCGCTCATCTCTGTTAATCACGGTGAAATCACCATGTGTACGAAACCACGGAACTCCCGGACGGTATGGACAACATAATCCTTCAAGTAGAAAGGGACACATATTGCGACGTATTCATCCCAATCGCCCACTGGCGGCTATCACATGTGAACAAGGGATGTGGAGAAGTTTTGGCTTGTTGCGGTGCATTCGCACCATCCACCGCCCTTGGCCTAGGTTTACCTCATGTGTAATAACAGTTTGTGTTGGTTCCCAATCCACGTTTGCACCGAAGAGTCACTTCAAATCGGTACTCAGTAATCCGAAGCTACGCACTACATGTTGCTGAGCTTTCGTACTTCGTTCCTCCATGTAGGCCATCATTCGGTAACAATACGGTGTTTGCATTGTCGTGGCATAAAGAACAGCCTCCGCATGCCTTTTCTGAAAATAGGCAACTATGCCGTGCAACATGCCTTCAGGATGGCCACTAGTGGTAGCGGACGGAGCCCTCTTATGACCCAATTGTAAACCTCGGCTATATTCGTTGTCATGACACCAAACCTGATCAACACATATCGGTTAGTCTACCAAGTCGATTTGTTAAACCATCGTAAATAACATAATTTACTGTACTAACCTGGCGCCACCGGTGTCATGGAGCAGTGCCCACTTCTCCAGAGGCTCCGCCTCTATCCAGTGTGAGAAACACTTTATGTTCCTTGACGTTCGTCTCCTCGTATTTGGAGGATCGAGCTCTCCGAGTGGTGCTAGCCTTTTGGGTGGGCAATCATTCTAGCAGTGGTTGCTTCTTCATCTCTTCCACATGTGTACTAGTGTGCTGCTCCAACTCAGCGAAAAGCACGTTGAACTTACGTGGCTGATTCTGCTTGCACAACCTCTTAAAGAGGTTCATCAATTTCTTACTCCTGAACTGCCTGAAGAAATTTGCTCCCAAATGCCTCATGCACCACCCGCTCGCAAGTCACACCATGGGAATGGCTCATCGTGGTCCTCTGTAGAGTCTTAATTGCGAGAAAGAATACCTTTGTGGCGATCATGAATGATGCACACGTTGGGCGATTACCAACTACCCCAAAATTCAAATGTCTAAAAACCACACCCACTATCCGGTTCTCACCTCAACAAAAGCAAAGGCCAATGGAAGTATGTGGTTGTTCGCATCAACTGCAATGGCCGTTAGAATCTGTCCCTTGTATTTTCCAGTCAGAAATGTACCATCAACACAAAGCAATGGACGGCAGGACCTGAATGACGCAATGCAAGGACCCAATGAAAAAACGCACGACGAAACGTGCAGATCCCGTTGCCATCTTCTACACTTTCGTCGAAAGCGGTGTATGTGCCAGGATTTGTTTGCTTCAAGACATCAAGCACATGAGGTAGGTTGCAATATGAAGCCTCGTATGTACCAAACCTCTTCTCCAATGCTTTTTGCTTCGCACGCCAGGCCATCGAGTAACTTATCTGGTACTTAAATGTTCTTAAGATTGCTTTCTGAATATACGAACACTCAATGTCCCGTTTCTCAATGATTTCATTGAACATTACGCTAGCAATTAAAGCTACATTCAGGTTGCGGTGTTTCACCAGAACATTTTCTAATCTGCATGTGTGCTCCTCTACTCGTGATGCAATCCAATACGCCTCGCATTTCGGCTTGTATGCATGAACTCGAAATTCACATCCATCCTGCTCGCACTTCATGTGTACCTATCCGCCTGGACAAGACAACCCGAACTCTCTCTCACGCGATAATGCCCAAAGCCTCACTGCCAATTTCAATTCAGAATTATTCAGAAATATTTGATTCAGCCGAATGGAATTGGTACCATACTCCTAACGCGACTCATGGCCCCATGAAACTCTCATACCAGAATTATTTTGCTTGTTCCATTCGTCAGGGATGGGTACATTCGCTTCCCCAATACTATCATGCATTTCAGCATCGTCACCATCATCCTCCTCTTCCTCATATTCGGTGATGCCATCATCACATTCCAACATTTCAGCTTCATCTTCTGCCGCCATACGGTCAACTAACTCCAAATGATCAACAAGTTCCTCGATCTCCTCCCCTTCATCAGCTCGGCCTTCGGCATTTGTTGTATCCCTATTATCATCCCCCGCTGCTACCTCAATCGGCACCACTTCCTGAACTTGTTCAGCTCTAGCCTATGTACTGCTCTCGCTCATATCACTAATATTCATCTCTTCTCTAGGGCAAGCTCGCACAAAGATCACACATCAAGATGAGATCCCTTGCACCACCTTAACCATTTCGCCACGGTATGTTCGATCTACTTTCTTCAACTCCCAAATAGCGGGTCACCATTGCTTGGCGTGAATAAAACTTGGATGGTAACAGAGTAAACACTTGGATCCAAAGAAAATATTGGGTCAACCAAAGTTTTATATCACGAATGCTAACACTCTCGGGATAGAGTGCTCAACCATGGTCACCTAAAAGTTGCTTAAATCAACACCATTCTCGCATACTTTTATTTCACCATCGCCATAATATACCCTAAATTTAATGGATCGACATTATTTGCGACGATATAGACAAAATAAATTTTTAGATGACTACCAAAATGTAATATGAATAATTTAAAACCCGATTAAATTAAATCTAATATCAACCCTAATATTTTCGTACAACATTACCCTACAATATTTTTCTACGCAACTAAAAAAAGTAATAAGAATAATTTAAATTGAATAACGCTAATTAACTATCGCACTACAAATACTACAATATTATAGTTCATATCTAATATCGCGAGTCTACAAAAGAAAACCCGATTAAATTATATCTAATATCAACCATAATATTTTCAAACAACATTAACCTACAATATTTTACTACGCAACTAAAAAAAATAATATCAACAATTTAACTTTAACAACGCTAATTAACTATCTCACTACAAATACTACAATATTAGAGTTCATATCTATTATCGCGAGTCCACAAAAGAAGAACCGATTAAATTAAATCTAATATCAACCCTAATATTTTCATACAACATTAACCTACAATATTTTTCTACGCAACTAAAAGAAGTAATACGAATGATTTAAATTGAACAACGCTAATTAACTATCGCACTACAAATACTACAATATTAAAGTTCATATCTAATATCGCGAGTCTACAAAAGAAGAACCGATTAAACTAAATCTAATATCAACCCTAATATTTCATACAACATTAACCTCACAATATTTTTCTACGCAACTAAACAAAACACAAAATTTCGATTTTACCTTGTAGTTTCTCTTCTTCCTCTTTTTCTCCCGCCTCTCACTCCCGAGCTCCCGGCGCCCCTCGCGACCTCCCGCGACTACCTCCTCCCTCCTCTCCCGGTTGCCCTCCCCTCTCTCTCTCTCTCTCTGGCGACTCACCCGCCCGAGCTCTCTTTTTCCCTTCTTGGTTTTCCTCGCGCCCGACGACGACCGCTTTTCTTGCCGATTCGCCGCCACACGGTTTGGCGAAGACATTATGTCGCCCAACCGTTCGCGAAGACTCCACTTGTCGCCGCACTGCTCGCGAAGTTCGCATTTGTCGCCGCACCGCTCGGCGCAATTTATGTCGCCCAACCGCTGGACTATTACCGGTTTGTCGCCAACCCATTCGGCGAGGACCACAATTTCGCCAGACCGTCTGGCGATTATACAGTTGTCGCCATGCGGTTCGGCGATTGAGTATTATTTTTGGAAGAAAAAAAATTCTCCGTATTAATATCGTAATTTGATTTATAAAATACATTATTTAAAAAAAAATTCTAACCCTTGATGTAATCTTATCTTAATAAGAAGGAAAGTCACTGGTATAGCTGTTAGCGAGTCAAGAACATACTGACTATATTTGAAATCAATATGACCGCAATTGAAAATCCAATGCAATCGTAAACTTGATGAAGATTGCTCCGAAACCCTCAAGTTGGGCTCTTGGGCTATTTGCCGTGTTGATGTGGAGGAAATTTAGCCCAACATGGAGATTCTCTAAGATATCTTTGATGGATATGCTAATGTGTGTACAGAAAGCATTGGGAGCCGACTCGTGGCCCGTGGGTGACTCGTGGCCACGTGGGTGCATCTCTAATTGTAGCACCTCCACGTGGATGCTCCAAAGGAGAAAGTATTTGTCACTTCCTGGGCTTTGGCATATGAAAATCACATAACATGTGGGTGGTTCAGCATGTACTCAAGACTCTTCCAACAAAGCTAATATGTACACAAGGTTTTAGAAGATAACAAGTCTTAGTCCTCTCCTTTCCCTAGTACTGTCTACTAATTAATATAGAACATGCGTTGCTTTATTTATCTAAAATAAGGTCCAAATCTTATGTCAGTTAAAAAGGAACAGGCACCTTTGGCTGTCTGATTCTTCTCTATTTTGGCTTGTTTTTGGCTATCTATTTTCCTATTTGGTGAATGGTGTGAAGGTGATACAGTGACGTTTTACGGTGATTTTTCCTTTTTTAAAGTTGTTTAAATCTTATTTATACTTCAAAGCAAAGGATCTTACTTTTGTTTTTCCTATAATTGCATTCTGAGATACCAAACCCTGATATAGAATTCTCTAAAAGTGTCTTGTTGAAACTACAAATTATTAATTGTTTCTTGTTATGCAAAGGCTAAACGTTGGTCTTCTAAAAGAGTAAAAGTAAGCAACGCTGATATTCATGTTGGACTTCAATGATTGGGGTTTTGTGATGTTTTAACCTTGTCTGTATGCTACATTGGCAAGAATTGCTGATAAATTGAGAAATGACTAGGACTTTGTTAAAGCCAATGTAATCAATGTGGCTGGACTGGCTAATATACACCCCTAAATTGGAAAAGCTCGAAAGGTTACTTCATTGAAAAGAGGAAATACAACTTTGGATCAAGAATATTCACACAAAGATCTAGATCGATTAATCTGTTGGCTGATTTGAACCTGTCTCACTGCCACTTAGATCGCATTGCTAATACCATTTGATGACACAGTAGCTTTGTTAATTGCATTCCAGTAAGCAAGCTCGATTCCACGTAATTGTTGAGAACAGATCCTGTAGCAGCAGCAAATCAAGCTAATCTGGAGCAGGTTGATTCCCAGTCGGTCTTCGTAGGTAATGTGCAATTTTTTAAAATCCCATTACTCTACGCAGATGTAGCAATATGTTATATTTTATCTAATGTTTGATTGTTACCACAAGCTATGCAAAGCTCAATAACTTTGGTATCCTATAATCACTTAGCATTCGACTTTTATATTTCTTATAGTTTTATCAACTTTTAGGTCCAATTTTTTTCGACAAAAACTATGAAATAGTTTTTTGTGACAAGAATAAACTTTAGAAAGGATTTCCTGGTTAAACAACACATTATTTTGGTTAATATTTTTATCATAGCTTTGTTAATGGGCTGTGCTTTCACTAAGAATCCTTAAGAAATGCCTGCTTTTCCCTATCATTTACTATGTCAATCTGCAAGTCAGTTCCTTTTTGAATTTCCTTTGATCTTTAGGGTTTCTGATGATGATGTATTCTATTTTTGTTAGTAATTCATTCTTGCATCTAATTGATATACTTAATGTATGCTAATTTATTGAGAATTGGCCATTATCTATTTACTTCAAATTATCAGAATCATTTTCACCCTGATATCAAACATGTCATTGGCTCTTGATATAACCTTTGAACCAATTTTCTCCTTACACAACATTTGATTGAATTGGAGGCCTTTTTGGTTGCTATTTGTTGCTTACTTTGGTGCTCTGAAATAACAGCGCATAGGAGCAGAAACAAGATGATCAATATATCTCTTTTGTAATAAGGAAATAAGACAGTTTCGAATGTAATCATCCTAGTGATATGTTATAAAAAGTTTCGTAATATGGAATTTTTCAGGCTAAATGAACAATTACCTTTTGGGTTCATTCTTATTTTGGGCATTTTGGTACAGAACCAAACCTTGTTTTCTATATTTTACAAGCCCATATATGATATTCTAATATGGTCCAATGTGCATATTTCATTCTGAAAATCGTCTACTCATAAATATATCTGTATGATATAATTTTTTTCCATCTTAATGTTTCCTCTTCCATAGGTGTTCTTTTTTACTCATAAGTGAAATGTTTTCCTGCATTTTTTTGTCATGTGTTTCTTTTATAAACTTACTATTCTGCAAGCGATGAACACACGGCATGATGGTTTGCAAGGATGATGGTCATCGTGTAAGAACAAGGATGATTGATGATATGCAATCCATGCAGTAACCAACCAACATGCAGGAACACAACCGGTTGCTGGCAACTCACCTACTCACAAATCAATCGATATAACTAATATGCATAGCTAGTGTTGGAATTATTTGGTCAAGAGGCCCATTAGTTCACATGGTTCTCTCCACTAGGTGAAAGGGCAATAGTTAAGTGGAGGTGGATGAAGACCAATTTCTTGGTTCGGTTTTTTCGGTGGGCAAAAATTCGGTTTTTGGAATCTGGAAACCGAACCGAAACCGAACAGGCTTCAAAACTGAACCAAATCGGTTTAGTTAATTCGGTTTTTCGGTTAACCGATTCTCCAGTCAGTGACACACACAACTAGATGATATCTACCGAGAACGTCTGAACTTTGGAGTTTCTCATCTCAGGTCTGTTGTCACTTGCTCCAACGCCACCAGCAAGCGCTGCCACTTAATTCTTCAGTCATTTCACCACCGAAATATGTGGTGTAACTTGTGATAAAAAGAGTTGGATGAGAAATGCATCGAGCATATCAACTATGCTTACTTCTTAGGCGATCGGATTAGGCACCTAAGGAGTCTCCACAAAAAGTTTTGAAGGGCATCATCATTGTGTAGTGCGTGCGTAAGTGTTCACAAATCATAAGGTTATGTTCTATATCTTGGCTCTAGTACAGTCTCTCAAGTCTCAAACTCTCAATGACTCCATGATCACGGGTTCACAAAGAACTCGGATCTAATAGAGTTATGAGGTTGACTGTTGAGGAGTGACTTGGAGTTTTACCTCACTAGCCGGCCGGAGCAGATGGAGCGAGCTCAAGATTCGAGGAATCGACACGAGGCGACACCAATGGAGAGGCGGCGGAGTAGATGGCTGCTCGGAGGAGGTCCGTGGGCACTGGGTGGAACGGGCGAGTCGCAGAGGGGTTGGAGCACGGAGGGTAGAGATCGCGCGACGGACCCGTGGAGGAGTGGGAGGACCGAAGGGCGGAGGCCGAACACCGGAGCAGCGGAGGGTCGGGCGGCCGAGGCCGAGCCGCGAGGTTCGATGAAGTCGAGTTTCGGAGAGCGCTGGAGCCTCGGCGGTGACCTAGGGTTGGAAGCTTGGCAGAATGGAATGGGGATTAGGTTTTGCTCAGGTGGGGTGGCCGGGTGGGTGTTGTGGGCGGAGATGCAGAGTAAATGGCCAAATGGGCCATAGTTCGAAGTCGGTGGTGGGCTGACAAAATCGGTTTTCGGTTTAATCGGTTTTCAGAATTCGAAAACCGAACCGAAAACCGAACAATAGTAAAATAAAAACCAAAACCAAAACCGAAAAAATAATATTTTTCGGTTAAATCGGTTCGGTTTTTCGGTTTCGGTTTAAACATGCCCACCCCTACTCTCCACCATACTAGAGCATGAGAAGAAGAGAACACATGTGCGCTCGCTCGCTCGCCTCGCCTTGCACGTAAGCGTGAATGGTGCATCGAAATTGAGTTCGATGGCTTGCGTAGGCCCAACTCTCTTTTGCAGTTTTTGCAGCGTCAGACTAAGTGGTCAACACGGTTACATTATGCGCGATTAACTGCTCTCAAAATCCGTAACCGACTCGAATCATGGAACGGATTTTACGCGGAATCCGTAACCGACTCTTATCGTGCTCTACGATTTTCTCTCTGTTATATATATACGCAGAACAAAGATCAGATCAATCTATCTCTCGAACTGTTTGCCTTCCTTCAATACTGTGTTGCCTCTGTCTTCGTCGTACCTTCGCCAGCGTGCACCGACTGTTGGGAGAGCAGGTCTCCGAAACGTTCGTCTTTGAGATCCTACACCGGGAGAGGGTGAATCACATTTTTGGGAAGCGTTGTCACGCGACTGCTCGCTGTTTTTCTTCACCGATGATCGGTTTCGACTACATCGCCTGTTGATCTTCATCAACATCTACTACTGATTCGTCCACATCTTTGCGTCATCTCGGTAACGCACACAAACATCACCTATGTTATGTTTATCTAATAATATGGATGAGATAGACATTGTAATTGGTATATTTCTTGTGTCTAGTTTATTTGTTTCCTCCGTTCTATATTCAATTGTTGTCATAGCTTATTTTCGGAATAAATTAATCATTAATATGCCTAATATTCAACAATCCAAAAACGTGATAGGCTTTTCATGGTGAATATGATGAAAGTATCTGGATTTGCTGAGGCAATGAGACCGGATAGATTTATTGTGTTCACTTTAAGAGATGGCAGACGCGAGCCACTCTGTGGCTCAGAACTATGAACGTCTACTGGGTTGTGGCTGGCAAACCTGAAGGAACCCTTAATGCTAAGCAGGAAAAGGAGTTCAAGGATGCCACCACAATTTTTGTAGGATGCGTTTTTAGCGTTCTTTTAGATCGCCTTTGCAACGTGTATATGCACATGTTAGATGCAAAGGAGTTGTGAGAGGACCACCAAAATAAATTTAGTGCCTCAGATGCTGGCAGTGAATTGTATGTTATGGAGCAATATCATGACTACAAAATGGTTGATGGCCGTTCTGTGGTTGAACAAGCTCATGAGATATAGTTCATTGTGATGGAACTTGATCACCTCAAGTGCACGTTACCCGACAAGTTTATGGCTGGTGGCATCATTGCCAAATTGTCTCCCTCGTGGAGGAATTTTGCCACATCTCTAAAACACAAGAGGCAAAAAATCTCTGTTGAGAGTTTGATCGTGTCTCCTGATGTTGAGGAGAAAGCTCGGGCGAAGGATGTGCAACCAAAGGTGGTTGAGGGACAAACCAGCGCTAATTTTGTGCACCGTTTTGGTTCTGGTAAGTTCAAGTCAAAGGAAAAAGCTATTCAGACTACCAACTTTAAGAAGAAGAAGCAGCAGAATGACAAGCCTTGCTTCGTGTGTGGTGACATTGGACATTGGGCAAAGAAATATCCAAGCCGCAAATGTGGAAAGGATCAGCAGGGACAGAACTCCAAATTTGTCAATGTGACTATTGGCAATGCCGAGACGTAGACACCTGGGTATGGTAATTTACTCACTATTCTTTCGGCTAATCAATCTACCGATTGGTGGATTGAAACTGGGGCTAATATTCATGTTTGTGCTGATGTATCATTGTTTTCTTCTTACCAGGTTGCTCGGGGTTCCTCGGTGTTGATGGGGAATGGGTCACATGTTTATGTTCTTGGTGTTGGCACGGTAGATCTGAAGCTTACTTCGGGAAAGATCGTGCGACTAAAGAACATACAGCATATCCCTTCAATCAACAAGAATCTCGTTAGTGGTTCTCTTCTTTGCAGAGATGGGTATAAGTTGGTGTTTGAGTCGAATAAAATAATCATATCAAAGTACGGACTATTTATTGGTAAAGGCTATGACAGCGGAGGCTTGTTCCATTTTCCCTTGAGAACGTTTGTAATAAATTCGTGAATCATCTTTGCGACAATGTTATTGGTAGTGAGGCAAGTGTGGCACTCATAACTATGTCATCTTAATTTTGGTTCTATGTCTCGGCTTTCCAATATAAAATTAATTCCAAAATTTTCCATTGTTAGAGGTTCTGAGTGCCAAAGTTGTGTGCAGTCTAAGCAACCTCGCAAGCCTCATAAGGCAGCCGAGGAAAGAAACTTGGCACCATTATAACTCATACATTCAGATATTTGTGAGATGAATGGTGTGTTGACAAAGGGTGGAAAAAGATACTTCATGACTTTAATTGATGATGAGACTAGATTTTGCTATGTGTATTGTAACATCCCAAAAATTAGCTAAATATTATTTTATTGCTTAAATGTGTATTTATGATTTTCTGGAATTTAATTGGATTTTTCTGGATTTATTTGAATTAATTTGAAATCAAGTTTATTGCCCTTTTATTCAAATCTATTTAAATCTGTGCAAAGTTAAAATAAAGTTTTGCCAAAAATATTTTATTTGAGTTCAGAATGTCTCAAAGTATTTTTGAGATTTTTCTTGGATTTTTCCTAATAGTTTTACCGTTTAAAATAAATAAAATGAATTTTTGAAATTATTTTAAATGGAAAATCCTTTTGAAAATCAGTGAACAGTGTTGGGCCGAAACCCAACACTGTGCGCTGGAAGCCCGCGTCGGTGCGGCCCAATCCAGCCCGCGAAGCGCAGCGAGGCAAAACCCTAGATCTTGGCCGTTCGCGTGCGATCCAACGGTCCAGGGAAGGCCGCGTGTGCGCTCGCGTTTTGACCGTCGGATCGGGACACGCGTCGCGCCGTCGGTCGTCGTCTCCGTTCGGGACTCGGATTCCGCCGCCGTAACGACGTCGGACTTCTTTCGCCGTGTAGAGCTCGGACGCCGAGGCTATAAATAGAGGATAGCACCGAGGTTCATGATGAGCGCCGCATCTTTTGGTCGGAGAAGTTTTGCGAGAGCAGCCGTAGAACGCATCTACGAGCTCGTCGGAGTTAGCCGAAGTCTTCGCCGCGTTTTTCCGCTTGAAGCTCGTCGTCCGTGAAGTCTCCACCGTCGCTGAGGTCGCCAGAGGGTTTGTCGTGACGAGACACGTACGTGAGAAGCAGAAGCATCGCCGGAGACCCTTCATTTCGCCGTGGCGGTGGTCTTAAATCTCAAGTCCGTGAAGAAGAGCTGCCGTGCCGCCATCGCTAGGCTCGAAAGGTAACCACCGTCGGATCTCCAACGAGGGGCCAGGATCGTGCCGCGTAGGGTTGAGTTTGGCAGCCGTTAGATGCAATCTGTGCGGTGGGATTCCGCCGCGCGTGTGGGCCAATCGGGAGCCGACGCGTGTCGGGCGTGGGTACCGAGGCGTCATGGACCGAGCTCACCGTGGTCTCGCGCTGCGCTGTGGACTAAGTCCATACGCCGAGACACGTGTCGGCTTGTGATTGGCCGAGGTCTCGCTGACGTCATGCTTGCGTCATAAATGTATTTTTCAATTGGAAAATAATCCGATTGGAAATTCTGTGTTGATGACGTCATCATGAGGTCACGCTGATGTCATAAATCGCTTTTTCAGAATAAAAATAAATCTGTTTTCAATTTAAAAATAAATCTGTTAGTTCTGATTTTCCGATTTTGCAATTTCAGTACTTATTTCAAACTTCAAAAGGCTATATCTTTTGCATCGTAACTCGGATTTGAGTGATTCAAATTTCTAAAATTTTTTAAAATTGAGATCTATTTAATGGTGAATTTTATTTGATTTTTGGAGTTCAATTGCTCTCTATTTGGGCATTTATTTGCTTTTTTTCTTCGGTACGCGTAGACGTTGAATTGTGCGACGCTTCGGAGGAAGATCCAGCAACTCAAGAGCAAGTTCCAGAACCAGACCAGGACCTATTCCAAGGCAAGTTGTGCTTTGATCATGTTGAACCCATGTTTATAAAATTGCTATATTTGTTTTACCCTATTGCATATATTTCAAGTATACAATTGTTTCAAATTAGATTGGGCTTAGCTAATATACCAGATTGATCTATACCCTACCTTGTCATTGTATGCCATGATCCATTGTCACCCTAGATTGGTTAAATATAGTTGGTTAATAATTATAATCAACATTGGAGGATTAGTCCGTATTAGTTGCTTAGTCATGCCACGTCATCACATGTGTCAGAATCATTGATAATTAACCTTGATTAATGGAATATGGAACAATGTTATGAACTTGTGTGTCATGTGGGATCACACGATGAGATTGAGTTGTTGTGGCGAGTCATGTCACGCAACGATGTTGAATTGTTGATAGCACGTGGTGCTTGGTAATCAACTGGGTGATGATCATTTAGATTGGGGCAAGTGGCAAGGGGCGAGGAGGCCAAGGTGGGCCCGATGGGCAGAGGGTATGTGGATGTCTTGCCTTGATCACACTAAGGACTTAACCTTGCAAGCCTTTGACTGAGTTAATCATGCAACCACATATGCAGTATGGGCCACCTAGTGAGTAATTTGCAATGTCTTAATTTTGGTACTATCGTGGTCGGTGTGAGTTCTCGAGTTATGGTGTAATTCACATGGCGCAAGAGGGGCCCGGTTATGGTTTCGGACCCACCGTTGTTGAAACCTTAGCGGGTAGTATCCGGTTAAGCGAGCATTGTAAAGGCTTTGTTATAATCACTCGCCTTGGTGGTGTTTGGTTGTATCGCGTGGGTAAAGTGCATAACCTCTGCAGAGTGTGAAACTATTAGGATAGCCGTGCTCATGGTATTGAACAAAGCTCAAGAATTACAGTTAAGGGTTAGTTTAATTAATTGGACAACTTGATTGGGATGGCGGAATGCCATATGGAAGATGGAATTTGACTTAGGATTGGAAACCTGGTTTACTTGAGAAATACTGAATTTATTTACTATTGTTATTTGTTTTGCAGTCTTTACAATCTATTTATTGTATTTATTCATAAATGTTGCTTATTGCAAAATAGCCATGACAGCCTATCCATTGGAATAAGCCTTACATATAGATACATAGAATTGCATTCTGTGCACAACTTGTTGAGTGCTTAAGTACTCACCCTTGCCAAACAACAATAATCAACAGTTGAAGAATCTACACCTGTGTTGGAAGAGGAAGTCCAGGAAGACACGAGTCATTAGGGTCCGAGCCTTGTCAGTTGCCTGTGGTGAACTGATGAGCTATCTACGTTTTCTACTTTCCGCTGCATAAATATTAGTTTATATTTTCAGTCTTGCCCTGCGTGGCTTAATAATGTAAGTTGGTCATAAGATCATACCTTTAGATATATCAATGAATGAACTATTATTCTGTTATCGTTGAGTATGATGTGATATGTACCAATGTTGAGCTGTGTGCACTAGCGTTGATCCTGGGACTAGTGCGGTAAACATAGTGGGTTCGAATCAGTGGATTCGGGTCCTTACATGTATCTTTTAAAAACAAAATATGAGGCTTTAGACTACATTAAAATCTATAAGGCAGAAGTTGAGAATCAACGGGAAAGAAAAATCAAAAGAGTTAGGTCAGATCGTGGTGGAGAGTATTTCTCCAATGAATTCTCCCAATACTGTGCAGAGCATGGTACTATCCATGAGAGGATACCTCCCTATTCTCTCCAATCTAACGGGGTTGCCGAAAGGAAGAACGGCACATTGACTGACTTGGTTAATACCATATTGGACATTGCGGGATTATCTAAGGCATAGTGGGGGGAGGCCTTATTGACCTCGAGTCATATCCTAAATAGAGTTCCCACTAAGAATAGTGAGGTAACTCCATATAAGGGATGGGAAGGAAGAAAAACATCGCTATCCTATTTGCGCACTTGGGGGTGCTTGGCGAAAGTCAATGTGCTGATAATAAAGAAGCTCAAACTTGGACCTAAAACTGTAGATTGTGTCTTTCTGAGATATGCTCATTGCAGTATTGCCTATAGGTTTCTAGTAGTTAAATATGAGGTATCTGATATGCACGTCGGTACGATAATGGAGTCTCGAGATGCAACATTCTTTGAGAATATATTTCCTATGAAGGATATGTATAACATTCCGAGTCAGGCTTGTGATTCAACTCCTGAACCTGCCATACCAGTTGAGCATTTTGAACAAACACATGAACAAACTCCTAAGGAGGATGACAGTGATGCTCCTAGAAGGAGCAAGAGACAAAGGACCGCAAAATCATTTGGTGATGATTTCACTGTGTACCTTGGGGATGATGTTCCCAAGACTATTTCAGAAGTATATGCATCTCCTGATGCAGACTACTGGAAGGATGCGGTCTGTAGTGAAATGGATTCCATTCTCACTAATGGAACTTGGGAAATCACAGATCGTCCTTATGGTTGTAAACCAGTTGGATGCAAGTGGGTGTTAAAAAAGAAGCTTAGGCCTGATGGTACTATTGAGAAGTACAAGGCCCGACTTGTGGTCAAGGGTTACACCCAAAAAGAAGGCGATGTGATGAAGACCCAACCTGCTGTTGAGCAAAGGTGGCCCAATCTTTCACGGTACAACGACGATAGCTTCGTGACGCTCGCACTCAAACGGCAAAAGAGCCAATTCAAAAGCGAGAAACTGGTCACACAAACCGTGATCAACACAAGAACGCGAATTGAGTGGAGGAATCGTATAGATTCAGTGGACAATCACAAGAACATGCCGTTCTTGACTTGCACCAACACTAACAAACCCAAAACGGGAAGAACTTATCAAGAACACATGGTATTTGCGCTACAAACAACCATGGTTTATGCATCTATTTCGAACACCCAAAAGTCCATTCCGGATGGAAATACATAAGTATTTATACTAGGAACATCCTCTTAGCTTAGGTGTGAAACTATTCAAGAAACTAAAGGAGTTTTCTTGGGTAGATAAAAGGTTCAATGCCTTGGAAGTTGGACAACAAGATATGGTCTTGCGCAGCTTTTGACAGCCTATGCAACTCCCACCAAAACAGTCATAACTCCCACCTTGGAAGTCCAAATGATGCACGGTTTGAAATGCTAGAAACTAGATTTCAATATCTTTCCATCCATATAGCCCAAGGATATGTTACTTGTCGTGATTAGCAGCAACATCATGATCAAATGGATGGACAGATTTGAGTGAACCAGCCTTGCTCATGTAACTCTTCTTTGCCTTCCATTCCAATGGATCGCTGTCAATAATTCTAACAAATATGGATCCAAATAGAATTCCTTTCTCAGGTGACATATTTCCAAAAGAAAGGGATATTACTCCTTGTGGATGCATGACCAAGTCACCTTTCTTCTCTCCAAGGTTTGCATTCCAATTCTCAGCCTGTAGCACATTATCAACACAACCTGCATCGGTCTTGTGACTCACTTGCACTTTAGCAGTAGCAAAACAAGTAATGTGATTATTTGTAGACTGAGAGTCATGAGACGATACAACAATAGAGGATATATCCGCATCACGATGATTTCTTTGATACTTATTCACCGTTGCTAGGTTGACTACAATACGTGTCTACTGACCTTGGTTGCCTCTTATGGTCTTCTTGTTCATCAAATGGATGGTAAGGCAGCTTTCCTTAATGGAGAGTTAGATGAGGAAATCTATATGGAACAGCCCGATGAATTTGTAGTAAATGGTCAAGAGAACAAAGTTTGTAAGTTGCTGAAATCTTTGTATGGCCTTAAGCAAGCAACCAAGCAATAGCATGAGAAATTTGATAGAACTTTAACATCTGAAGGCTTTGCTATAAATAAAGCTGATAGATGTGTATACTACCACTATGGTGGGGCTGAGGGAGTTATTCTATGCTTGTATGTGGATGACATACTTATATTTGGAACAAATCTTGATGTGATTAATGAGGTCAAGATGTTTTTGTCCCAAAGCTTTGATATGAAGGATCTGGGAGAAGCTGATGTAATTCTGAACATCAAGCTGATGAAAGGTGGGGATGAGATTACACTTGTGCAATCCCATTATGTGAAAAAGGTCTTAAGCCGTTTTGGCTATATGGACAATAAGCCTTCTCCAACGCTTTATGATGCTAGTTTAATACTTCGGAAGAATCGAAGAATTACGAGGGATCAACTGAGATACTATCAGATTATTGGTTTATTTATGTACCTAGCTAGCGTTACAAGGCCTGACATCTCGTTTGTTGTCAACAAATTGAGCTGGTTTATCTCTAATCCGGGTGATGATCATTGGTGTGCTCTTAAGAGAGTAATGCCTTATCTCGAGAAGTACTATGAGTTATGAAATTCACTATACTGGGTATTCTAATGTACTTGAGGGATATAGTGATTCTAACTGGATATCTGATGCTGATGATCTCAAGGCCACGAGTGGGTATGTATTCACTCTTGGTGGTGGTGTTGTCTCATGGAGGTCTTGTAAACAGACCATATTGACGAGGTCAATCATGCAAGCAGAACTCACAGCATTGGATACAGCCACTGTTGAAGCAGAATGGCTTCGTGAACTCTTGATGGACTTACCGGTAGTTGAAAAATCGATACCGGCTATCCTTATGAACTGTGATAATCAAACAATTATCATGAAAGTGAACAGTGCAAAGGATAGCATGAAGTCCTCAAGACACGTAAAAAGATGGTTGAAATCTGTCAGGAAATTGAGAAACTCCGAAGTGATAGCTTTGGATTACATTCAAACTGCTAAGAATCTGACAGATCCGTTTACAAAGGGTCTATCACGAATTTTGGTAGATAGTGCATCTAGAGAGATGGGAATGAGACCTAACAAATAGTTAATCACAGTGGTAACCCAAGCTGTGTGATCGGAGATCCCGTGAATTAGTACCTGGGTAATAACAAGCTGTTGGATTAACTGAAGAAGAGTACATTCTACATCCTACTCCATTAAAAATGCCGTACTCTTAAAATCTGTGAGGCAGGTTGACAATGGCCTTAATGTGTTCTGTTCATTTTTACACAAACAAAGATGTTGTCCCCAGAGTATTCTTGAAGGAACACACCTATATGAGTCTGACTGTTGGTCGGAGTCCGTGAGACGTGGGTACTCTCTAAGAAGCTTATGAAGAAGCCAAGTAGTATGACTTATACGCTCCACCCAAGGGTAGACTGTCGGCAGCCTAGTATCAGTTAGGGCCTTAAGTGAAACTTGTCTGTGCAAAACTTGCAATTCAAGGCATAGTTCATTGTTCAAGTTGTAGATGAATGTAGCTTGAAGTATAGGTGCAATTCAAGGCATAGTCCATTGTCACCAAAAACTAATATAAAAATAGTACTTTGAAACAGGCAAAGACCTATGGGACCTCTGGGATCTGGTGGGGATTGTTGGAATTATTTGGGCTAGAGGCACATTAGTTCACAAATAATTCTTGGAAAACCCAAAGGCCTATTAGGTGGAAGAATGATAAAAATAGAATAGTACCACATTCCTAGTGGAGGTGGATGAAGACCAACTTATAAGGGATGATTCTCTCCATCATGCTAGAGCATGAGAAGAAGAGAACGCACGCGCGGGCTCGCTCACCTTGCGGGTGCGCGTACGTCACGTGCGCGCACTACTACAAAAGGGCTCATATTAGACCCGAAAACCCTTAGTGATGAGATCCATACTCATCATAGACGGTTTTAGCCAAAAACACCGTCTGTGATTACAACAGTGTCATCACAGACTATTTTAGCCTAAAACCGTCTATGATGAGCCTTTCATCACAGACGGTTCTGAGATAAAACCGTCTTAGATATGCGTGCCTCTAGGCCCTCTACTGACAGCACCATTAATTAATCCTCACCCGTGGCTCTATGTAACGTCCCAAAATTTGCTTTTAGTATATTTATGGCATTCTTGAATTATTATAAATTTTCGGGAATGTATTTGGAATTTTTGGAGTTAAACCGAATTTAAGCTTTATTGAATTAATCATATAAAATAAGGATCATGTGTGTCACGTGCACATAAAATTTCAAAATTTAGTTTAAAATAATGACATTTGAAAAACAAGAATGTTCCTTTCAAATATTTTCAAAAACTTGATCTATAAATTAAGTTGTTGATTTTATAAAAATCGTTACAAGTGTCTGACTTACTGAAGGAATTTTTGCGGAAAATCTATATATCGAAAAATCACAAAACCAACTTCGTTAGGTTCCAAATATACCCTAGTAATTTATAGGTTTTTTCCAAGATTTTTAGAGCCATTTTCCTAATTTATCTTAAACGTGTTTGACTCAGCACTATTTAAATTCGGAATTGAACCGACAGCCACGTAATGAATGGAATCATTCAATCTGTACGCATGAATTGCTCCTCCCAGCCGTTTCTTTTGCCGTTTCCTTTTCTTTCCGTTATCAGTCCTTAATCACCTCTTAATTTCTCCTTTAAGCTGTTGTTTCTTGTGAGACCCCGTTTTTGCAAACAGGAACTTCCATGTGATTACTGTACTAGTCCCATGATCAGTGGCTAGCACTCACATGTTTACAACATTCATATCACAACCACAAGATATTAAACTGATAAGCATATATTACAAGAAGAAATAATTATACAGAGTTTAAATTTTACAACAGCGAAAAATAGGAAATTTAAGAACTCCAAAAGCCACGTGGTCTGCCCGCTAACCCTCAGCCAACTGACTTGGCAAACCTAGGGAAAATCGTCATCGAATATCCCGTGCCCTGCGTGATAGTAAGAGTCGTCTGGTACTTCGCAGGTTTCGTCCTCTGAGATAGCAGATGCAAGATTGAGTACATTGGTACTCAGCAAGACTTATAGTGTTTGACAAATGCAATTAGATAGTTATGCAGGCTAATCAAGGAAGGTTAAAGTTTATTTTGCAGTTGCATAAATATTTAAAGATATGACATAATAAATTGAAACATCGCATTTTCAAATAGGCAATTGAAATATAAAGCAATAAGCAATTATTCAAGTCCTTCAATCCAGTCTACCCGATTGCAAGGATCCCCGGTGTCTGTCCTTTGACACGAAAAACTAGTTGCAAAACGGTTTCCTTTTCAACCCATTTTTCCAGAAAATACCAAAACATTCTAACATTGGAATGACTTCACCAAGCGTCCATAACTGTGGACACGGCTAATCGATTAGATTTACACTCTGCAGAGGTGTACAGCTTTACCCACAAGGAATGATCAACCTCTTTTGCCAGGCCAGTTTACACACTTCCTTTGGTGTGTCGGCAAAGATCATATAGAGCCGTTAAATTATCTCGACGTGGCTTTGAACCAGCCCGGGACGCTTGACCTCGCCATGGAAAGCGTAAACACTCACCCAAGTCGTGGATCCATTTTAATCACACCCAACACCACATTTGCTCATGGCAAGGCGTACACCGCTGCATTGGTATGTAGAAGCCCCTACAAGCAAACCAAACCGGAATGCCTGTGCAATCTCCCGCCTTCCTTAGATGCAAAGCCACATCTAAACAACTTAATAGGCTGAGACCCGCCTATACAAGCCCTCGTGGATGTACGAAATTCTTGGATCTATAGCGTCCCATTGCTAGGTCCTTAATCCGACACGGGCGATACTCCACCCTACACTACGTGCAACTCCCTTTGCACCACCGGCTATTGCCAATAATCGCCCGCACCAAAACCATAATTTTTGTTTTGGGTTTTTAACCAAAGTACCAGCAACATCTTCCCAAATGAGGATCATACATTCATTGAAAAGACTGAAAACACGACCAACAGCTTAAGCAGGTATATTATGCTAGCGGTTATACCCAAAATGACATTAAGAAATGTCTAGATCAAACTAAGGTTTACAAGGTTCACATGTTCATGCAGATTGAGGCAAACCATAATTTATAGGACTAACTACAGTTCTAACCCAAATTAGTATTTTTATGGAGAACTATCCGGATGCATCGTACATAAGCAAAAACAACATAAGGTAGGTAAATTATTAGGCTCGACATGTTCAAGGGGGTGCTTGCCTTGCAACTCGCTGTCTAACTTCGGATCTGGATCAACGACGGCGTCGTCTTCCTCTTCGAGGACGTCGGACTCTACACGACAATCAAGCGAAAATATAGTAAAAATCCAAATTCAGAAAGGGCGAAAAGAAGACAGATAGCAAGTCAAATAAGAACTTACTACAGAAAACAGGGGTATCTTTTGAGGGTTGGATTATAAACTTTTAAGATTTCACAGGGTAAATAATTATGCATTCAAAGCGTTAATACTTTCTGTAATGAACGTCATGGGTTTTTCTTATAGATTATTTATTCTGAAATTACGAATTCAAGAGGCTAAAATTGTGAATTCTAGTATTTATAACTTCGAATTATAGATGCTAAAATTATTTGAATTAAAAAAAACTTAAAACATAAGATAAGGAGTTGTTTGCACTAAATCTTATTAAGCTAGGTTACTTGGTTTGCTTATGGTTGGTAACCATTTAATCTATATACTAATTATTTAACTTCCTATGCACATATATATGCATATATATGTGTGAGTGCATTTGGCACAACAATTACTACATAACTTAAAGTTAACTCAAACCAAATTACAACTTAATCAAATTTAACCATGCTACTGCCATCCTATTATTCCTGAATAAGATTTTTGTTTCTTTTATATCTCCTTAATACTATTATACATATTTGAATTCTTAGTGTATTAAAAACAAGGCTTAAATGAAAATGATTCAAACATGCATGAAAATTAAATATTCTTATATATCTGGGTTCCTGGAAACATAAGGATCCTAGAAAAATTAGTTTCATAATCTTCTAAGCTTATTTACAGAAATTTTGTATACAACTTCTATTTAGCTTCTTTATTCAAACTTGAATTTCAAAATTACCCATTGATTGTTTTCAAGATGTTTTTACATATTATGAAAGAGCTTGATTTTACAAGAATATAGAAATTTATTTCACTCAATTTGGAGCTATAAATCAAAAGTTATGCACAAATGAAGTAGCTCGGTTTCTGTAAATCAAAATGGAAATTCGAAAATACGTTTTCACCGAAGGAAAACGCCTTTCGGCTTTTTGGCGCGCACGCGTTTGAACGTGAACTCGGTCTGACCGACAGGCCGGCCCCACCTGTCAGCGACCGAGCTGACACGCACGCAGAAATGGCCTGGAGACTGACGGATGGGCCCCGCTCATCAGTGACCGAGCCGACTCAAGAGACCGCGCGCCACTGACAGCCTGGACCCACCGATAAGTGACCCGAAACAGGGCGATTGGGTCTCCGGCCTACCGCCGGCGAACCAGTGCCGCCGCGGTGGAATGGGTAGCACCTCGAGCATCAGTGAGCCGAGGCGCACCTAGAGGTGGTACCCATTCGCCAGGGGATGGCCGGGAAGGTGGTCGGCACCGAGGAGGTGCGGCGGCGCTAATGGATGCACGAGCAAAAGCTCGCCGCCGGCCATCTTTTCACCGGAAAAGGGTTCCTAGAGTATCAGTGAAACCTAGGGATCCTATTTCACCTGCTAGAGCGGCCGAAGAATCATCGGAGACAGCTGCCCACGGTCGCCGGCCGGAAGGAAGAAGAACGGCGGTGGAAGCAAGCTGCGGACAAAACCAGGGGAAAAGAAAGGTTGGTCAGCGTTCTAGGGGATACGGCGAAGCTTATGAACTGAGAAATCCTAAGGATTGCTGTCAATTTGGCTCACTTCACCGTTTCCCCCTTTCTCTGGTCTTCGGCGAAAATGGCGAAGAAAGGAGCTACTGGATGATTTCTGGGTTTAAGCGAAGAGCAAGGGAGTGGAAGGCCTCAATGCAATGTACATGAGGTATTTATAGCCAAGGGAGATGGTCTCACCAGCGTTTGAATGCGTGGCAGAATTGCGGCGATTCGGTGCTACGGGACGAGGTGGCGTAAGGCCTCTCGCCGGCAGGAAGGTGACGCGGGATTGACGGGGTATGGCGCAGGAGTCTCGAGGCTCGGCGTGGCAGCGACCAGCAGCTCGGGGCAGCACGATTTGCGCTGAGACGCAGCGTGGCCGGCGAAGACTCGGGAGGCATCGAGCTCTCCTCGGGCGAGAGAGGAAAGGGGCGAGGGCAGCGAGAAAGGGGGCTGACGGGTGGGTCCGACCCCACCGGGCAGCGAGTGAAAAGCTCCAGCTCAGTTACCAGCGCGCCAAGTTGCTACAGTGCCCCGGGCCCACATGTCAGCGAAACAGATTTAGCAAAGGAGATAGACTCGTTCGGACAGCGTCATGTGGGCATTAAAACGGCTATCAACTCATGGTAGAATTGTCTGAAACTTTTTTACCGACATCCTCTAGAAGCTTTTATTTCCTAGTAAAATTATCAGACTAAAATACCTGATAATGAATTAATTAAAATTCTGACACTGTGGACTGTACAGGATTTGTATTTCGGTATTTCATTTATTTAAGTGTGTAATTCATATCAATTATTTTCCAAACTTTTTTATAAGAGTTCAGTTTGGCTTATGGATATCTCCATAAAAATTTCAAGTCAAAATCTCAAGTGAATATTTTATAAAAATTCTGATATGAAGATTTCTTGTTTTCTCTGTTTTTGAATTTTTAAGAGGCTTTGCCGACATGATTAATTCCTGAGATTTTTACCAGATGTGAATACTGCACTGAGGGTACTATGGTAATTTTTGTGGCTCCTAATAAGTTTTGATTATTTTTAATTAATTCTGACTTTACTGTTTTTAGTCAAAAAGAGATGACTAAGATATTTTATTTACCCCATTTAAGCACCAAAGATTTTTACTAGATATTTTTACTGGTTTGCCAGCATGATTATGGCCAAATGGTAATTTTTTTTATTTTTACTTTTACCTCTTTACCTTCTTACCATTTTCTATTTGATAATTCTATTTGTTGGACTTTTCATACAAAACATAAATCCAAGAAAATCCAATAAAACCAATAACACCAAGAAGACTAAAAAATAATTATATTAAAATCCAAAAATATTAATTGCTATTTTATTATATATTGTTTTTCATTTTCGGGATGTTACATTTCTCATCCTCAAGATCTTGGCTGTCTCCTCACATTTCCACGCATCTCTGTCTTCCTCTCTTGTCTTGGACGCTGCCTGGCCGAACGCCGCTTGGTTGTCTCCTTTCACGCTCGTCGATCTGCGCTGTTGCCGCTGATTGTCTTCGGCCTCGCCTCCTTTTGCACTCGACGGTCGATGCTGCTCGGTTGAGGTGAGATTTGCGTTCTCTAGATGGACGGACGAAAATGCATGTTTATATGTACATGTTAGTACGAATGCATATCTACGTATATGTTAGGCCGCATACAAGTATATATATATATATACTAGAGGTTAGAACATATGTATACATATATATATTGGGTTGTATACATGTATGCATATATGTATTTTGGTGATGCTATCTTGATCGATTGGTCTCGTCTGCGTGCGCCGTTGTCTTTGGTGTCATCTTCCCTTGTGCCATCTAGGCTCGCACACGATCACAGATCCGCCGATCATCGGTCTAGTACAGTCCGGTTCTCCCTTCTTCCATGAGAAACGGGGTCACTAGTTTCACTGAATTTTGTCTACCTCTATGTCCTGGCTGTTTCCTTCCTTGCCATTCGCCGCGGACGTCACCACCCCCGCCGTCGGATCCATCGACTTCGCTTGACCGACCGGCCATTGCACACCGTGCCGCCGCTTGTTTGGTCGCATGCCTCTACTACGCTCTCTCGCCATGTAAGCTACCAAGCCAATCCATCTTTGTCCATTAGTCTCGTGTGGACAAGCCAGCTGAAGAACTTGCATGAAGAAGGGCACAGTGCGTACATGGTAGCAAAGCATAACTCAGCATCCGTCTCTCTCTCACGTAGCCGATCCCCTCTATTAGAGAAGTTTTATAGGATCGTCGCCGCCGGCCGCATTGCCGCCAGTGTTGTTACCGACCGATCCGCCTAATCGCGTCACGCCCTTTGTTGATCGCACTGGCCGATTTTCTTCTCTGTCTCTCTCGCGTAGCCAAGACAACAAGCCGAAGAAACGCATGAAGAATACGCATATATATGATGAATAGTACCATGCATGCTTTCAGCCGAATAGTTAGTTGTACATGAATGTTTCCACAATCGCGAATTTGTCTTTTTCGTTACAAATTCGTTTTAGCTCCAAACTGCATGCGACAAATTTTGTAAATGAGTAAAAATCAGCACCTAGCTACGATAATTTTACTGAAATTTTATAAATAAATTTATACTATTAAAATATTCACGGAAAAGCCCAAATTTACGAATTTTGTAGCTCTTAAACTATATGTCCAAAAATGTCAAAATAAATTTTATAAATCTTAGAAAATGATAAATTAAATATCTGGAAGTTTTTATAAAGCTACGAATTAGTTTTATTTGTGGTAGTTTCTGAATGTGTGTTTGTACGTTGTTTTGCGTGTTTATTTGGTTCTTTATCTGTTACGCGTAGACGCCGAGCTTTGTGAGGACGCGATTTTGAGGATCAAGCTCCGCACCAAGGCCTAGACCAAGACTCACATTTTACAAAGGCAAGTTATGCTTTGACCATCTTGCTCCTAATGTTTTTAAATATTATGTTGATTTAAATTATGCATGCTAATTAAATTATAAAAGCTTTAAAGTAATTTGGGTTTAGTTAAATCACCACTTGTTATCGATTCCTTGTTCCTAGTATTTGTATGCCATAAATTCATTGTCACCCTAAGATGGAAACTATTAAATTGGTCAATACTAGTCACCAACGGGAAATGGTTAGAATGAAGTAGGTATGCTTAGCCAAGCGGTGCGCTTCATTGACACTGTTTCATGGGAAAGATGAAATATTGACTAATGAACTGTGAGACCCCGTTTTTAGCAAAACAGGAACCTCCATGTGATTACTGTACTAGTCCCATGATCAGTGGCTAACACTCACATGTATACAATATTCATATCACAACCACAAGATATTAAACTGATAAGCATATATTACAAGCAGAAATAATTATATAGAGTTTAATTTTTACAACAGCGGAAAAAGGGAAATTAAGAACATAAAAAGCCACGTGGTTTGCCCGCTAACCCTCAGGCAACTGACTTGGCAAACCTAGGGGAAATCGTCGTCAAATATCCCGTGCCCTGCGTGAACGTAAGAGTCGTCTGGCACTTTGCAGGTTTCGTCCTCTGAGATATCAGATGCAAGATTGAGTACATTGGTATTCAGCAAGATTTATAGTGTTTGACAAATGCAATTAAGTAATTATGCAGGCTAATCAAGGCAGGTTAAAGGTTATTTTGCAGTTGCATAAACATTTAAAAGTATGACATAATAGAATGAAACAACGCATTTTCAAATAGGCAATTGAAATATAAAGTGATAAGCAATTATTCAAGTCCTTCAACCCAGTCTACCCGACTGCAAGGATCCCCGGTGTCTGTCCTTTGACACGAAAAACTAGTTGCAAAACGGTTTCCTTTTCAAACCCATTTTTTCAGAAAATACCAAAACATTCTAACGTTGGAATGACTTCACCAAGCGTCCATAACCATGGACACGGCTAATCGATTAGATTTACACTCTGCAGAGGTGTACAACTTTACCCACAAGGAATGATCAACCTCTTTTGCCAGGCCAATTTACACACTTCCTTTGGTGTGTCGGCAAGGAGATCATACAGAGGCGTTACATTATCTAGACGTGGCTTTGAACCAGCCCGGGACGTTTGTGTTAGTGCTATGCCCTTGAGGCAATCATTTAGATGATTGTAACATGACTATGTTTATGAATAATAATATGATTATTGGTTCAATGAATGTATATCATTGTATTGATCAACAAGTATGTGACTTGCTTATGAAGCTCTTTACTTATTGATATAATTCGATAAATATCTCTGATCGGATATCATCATATAGGACAACGATGAATAGATCAGCACATGTAGTGATCGATGATCATGCTTCATAGATCATGGGATATAGAGATATCATCTATACATTGTGGACGCATGTTGAAGAACATGGGTTAGATAGACCCGCAATGGGACACTGCGAGAATGTTAAATTCTTATGTGTCATCAGTGTATCTCATACCTAGTAGATGTATGATCCTTAGACCTGAGATTGTCATATTCCCTACATGTGTAATAGTTTTCCTTGGGGCTATCAAACATTACTTCCTAACCGGATAGTTATAAAGGTAGCTTTCATGTTTACTATGAAACGTGCAGAGGAAGTGAGCAATCAAGATGGAATTTGCCACCCAATGAAACGGAGATATATGACAAGGCCACTCGTGTGATATGATTAAGGAAGTGCATGGCCATGCCGTGATTGAGGAGTCAATCACAACTTATTAATATATCACGGATACGAGAGATGGATTGAATCATCAAAGGATGACATGCTTCTCGCCTTGAGTTCAATCTTCATATACTTGGCAAAGGGATTATTACATGAGTACTTTTGATAGGTTCTCATTCGATTTGATCATAGTATGTTTGGGAGTTGGCATACTTTGTAAGGAGCCGCTACCAACTATTGGATTGAAAAGGAGTTTTTGAATCCATGTCCAAACGCACGTGAACTTGCAGGGTCACACACTTAAAGGGCTGGGAGGCATTAATTTGGATTGGATCCATAATTAATGGACCTCGTGGACTTAGCACGTTGATGGGCCTTGTTTTAGGGTTTCATCTCGTGGCTATATAAGGAAGGGAGGGTGGGCGCAGGGTGTGCTTTCCCACGGTTTAGAAGTGATTCACTCGAAACCCTAGCCTCCTCTTCTCGTTGCCCCGCCGAACGACTGTGTGCTTGCACACGACGCACGCGTTCCATCCTTGGACGTGTGGACTACTGCGGTGACGCTGCTGCGACATCGGCGTGGGAGGACGATCCACGGTGAGGCGAGGACGATCCGCTCCATCGACGCAATGACTGCGGCGAGGACGATCCACTACATCGACGCGAAGGATTCCGCAATCGGGCGCCTAGTGGTAATCTTATCTCGTGATCCCCTTCTTGCAGTAGCTTTCGAGTACGCTGTAGTTTTTTTATGTGCTAGTGTAGCATATCGCGCAATCTCCGCCTTCCTTAGATCCTCTTACAAGCCCTCGTGGTTGTTGAAATTCTTGGTCCTCCATCCGACACGGACGAAACTCCACCCTACACTATGTGCAACTCCCTTTGCACCACCGGCTATTGCCAATAATCGCCCGCATCAAAACCATAGTTTTAGTTTTGGGTTTTTAGTCAAAGTACCAGCAAAATTTTCCCAAATGAGGATCATACATTTGTTGAAAAGAATGAAAACACGACCAACAGCTTAAGCAGGTATATTATGCTAGCGGTTATACCCGAAATGATATTAAGCATGTCTAGTTCAAATTAAGGTTTACAAGGTTCACATGTTCATATAGATTGAGGCAAACCATAATTTACAGGACTAACTACAGTTCTAACCCAAATTAGCATTTTTAGGGAGAACTATCCGGATGCATCGTACATAAGCAAAAACAACATAAGGTAGGTAAATTATT
Organism: Otatea glauca; assembly: GCA_036346275.1. Lineage (NCBI taxonomy): Eukaryota > Viridiplantae > Streptophyta > Magnoliopsida > Poales > Poaceae > Otatea > Otatea glauca. The sequence goes on from CM070729.1 coordinate 17,252,771, forward strand.
AGGCTCGACATGTTCAAGGGGGTGCTTGCCTTGCAACTCGCTGTCCAACTCTGGATCTGGATCAGCGATGGCGTCGTCTTCCTCTTCGAGGACGTCGGGTTCTACACGTCAACCAAGCGGAAATATAGTAAAAATCCAAATTCAGAAAGGGCGAAAAGAAGACAGACAGTAAGTCAAATAAAGATTCACTGCAGAAACAGGGGTATCTTTTGAGGTTGGATGATAAACTTTTAAGATTTCACAAAGTAAGTAATTATGCATTCAAAGCGTTAATACTTTATGTGATGAACAACATGGGTTTTTCTTATAGATTATTTGTTCTGAATTTACGAATTCAAGAGGCTAAAATTGTGAATTCTAATATTTATAACTTCGAATTATAGATTCTAAAATTATCTAAACTAACAAAATCTAAAACGTAGGATGAAGGGGTTGATTGCATCAAAACTTATTAAGTCATGATACTAGGTTTTCTCATGGTTTAAAACCATTTAATCCATATCCTAAGTATTTTATTTCCTATGCGCATATATATATATATATACATATATATGTGTGAGTGCATTTGGCACAATGATTACTGCATAACTTAAAGTTAACTCAAACCAAAATTTCTACTTAATCAAATTTAACCATGCTACTGCCATCCTATTATTCCCTTAATACTATTTTATATATTTGAATTCTTAGTGCATTAAAAACAAGACTTAAATGGAAAGAAATTCAAACATTCATGAAAATTAAATATTCTTATATATCTGGGTTCCTGGAAACATAAGGATCCTAGAAAAATTAGTTTCATTTACTCCTAATCTTATTTACAGAAATTTTGTATATTGCATAATTTTAGCCTCTTTATTCAAATTTGGATTTCAAAATTACCCAGAGATGGTTTTCAAAATATTTTTGCATATTCTGAAAGGGTTTGATTTTACATGAATATAGAATTTTATTTCACCAATTTTGGAGCTATAGTTCAAAACTTATGGACCTTTGAATTGGTTCGGTTTCTAAAAACCTGTTAAAATTCGGAAATACGTTTTCTCCATTTGGAAGCGGCTTTCGCCTCGCGCGCGTGGCGCATTTGAATCGGCCCGCAGCCATCGACACCGCTGCCCACGGGTCACCAGCCGCGCTGCACAGAATCGCAAGCGGGCCGCTTTGTTGATGACCGCGCTTTTCGCAATGTAAAACACCCACGAGACCGAGAGGGTGGCCTAGTATCGGTGACTCAAAATAGAGCGATCGGTTTAAGGCTCACCGTCGGCGAACTAAGTCCGGCACGGCGGAATGGGTGGCACCTACGGCTTCAGTACGGCGTCGCGCATCTAATGGTGGTGGCCATTCGGTCTGAGGTGGCCGAAAAGTAGGTTACCACCGCAAGGGTGCGGTGGCGCTAATGGCTGCACGAGCAAAAGCTCACCGCCGGCCGCCTTTTCACTGGACAAGGACGGTGAGAGCATCAGTGAACTGCAAGTGAGCTATTTTACCTGAGAAAGAAAACGGAGAAGGCCCGAATATGGCTGCCCACGCGCGCCGGAGCTGAGGAAGAAACTCGGCGGAATGGGTTAACTCGTGGGCAAAACAAGGACAAAATCAAGATTGATCAGAACTCTAGGGGGCACGGCGAATCTCCAAGACCAAGAAATTTCGGGGATTGATGCTCTTTTGGTTCACCTCACTGATCCTCCCCCTTTTCTGGCTTCGGCGAAAATGACGAAGAGATGGGCGACTGGCTCGGGTGTTTGGCTCAGAAAACGAATGAAGAAATGGGAGCCTCAGTGCGACGCTCACATGGTATTTATAGCCTGGGAAAAGTGGCGGCTCCAGTGTTTGAATCGGAAGAGAGAGTTGCGGCTGCCCGGCTTTTGACCGCTCGGCGAGGTGGCGCGAAGTGTCACCGGCAGGGAATGACGCGGGATGGATGGGGTATGGCACGGGAGTCCCGAGGCTCGGCGTGGCAGCGACTAGCAGCTCGGGGCAGCGCGATTTGTGCTGAGACGCAGCGAGAGACCGGCGAAGGCTCGGGAGAACTCGAGCTGGTCTCAGGAGAGAGAGGAAAGGGGCGAGGGAAATGAAGCCGGAGGCTGGCAAGTGGGACTGGGGCCACCGGTCAGAGAGTGAGCTGTTTTGCCGTTCCTGCCAGCGAACGGTTACGGAAATGGGCGGGGCCCACAAGTCAGAGAGAGAGAACGAGTCAAGGGATAAGTCTCAGCTCAGACAGCTCCATGTGAGCATTAAAACAGCTATCTAATCACGGTGCAATTTTCTAAAACTTTTTTACCATCATCCTCTGGAAGTTCTTATCCTCCAGTAAAATTTTCAGACTAAAATACCTAATAATGAATCAATTAAAATTCTAACACTGTGGACTGTACAGGATTTGTGTTTCGGTATTGTATTTATTTAAGGGTCTAAATTATATTAATTATTTTTAATACTTTTTACAAGATTTCATTTTGGCTTATGGATATCTCCATAAAAATAGAAAGTTGAAATCTCAAGTGAATATTTTATAACAATTCTGACATGAGGATTTGTAGTTGTTAATTGTTTCTGTTTTTGAATTTTTAGAAGGCTTTTCCTACATGATAAATTCCTGAGATTTTTACCAGATGTAAACACTTCTCTGAGGGTGCTATGGAAATTTTGTGGCTCCATATAAGTTCTATTATGTTTAATTAATTCTGATTTCAGTGTTTTTAGTCAAAAGAGATGACTAGGATATTTTATTTACTCCATTTCAGCACGAAGGATTTTTTTACTAGATATTTTTACTGGTTTACCAGCATGAATATGGTCAAATGGTAATTTTTTTCTCATTTTTACTTTTACCTCTTTACCTTCTTACCATTTTCCATTTGATAATTCTATTTGTTGGACTTTTCATACAAAGCATAAATCCAATAAAACCAATAAAACCAAGAAAACTCAGAAATAATTATTTTCAAATCCAAAACATTCATTTCAATTTTATTATATATTGTTTTTCTTTTCGGGATGTTACACTTAATAGGCTAAGACCCGCCCATACAGCCCTCGTGGTTGTACGAAAATTCTTGAATCTATAGCGTCCCATTGCTCGGTTCTTAATTCGACACGGGCATTACTCCACCCTAACTACGTGCAACCCCCTTTGCACCACCGGCTATTGCCAATAATCGCCCACGTCAAAACCATAGTTTTATTTTGGGTTTTTAACCAAAGTACCAGCAACATTCCCAAATGAGGATCATACATTCGTTGAAAAGACTAAAAACACGACCAACAGCTTAAGCAGATATATTATGCTAGCGGTTATACCCAAAATGACATTTAGCATATCTAGTTCAAACTAAGGTTTGCAAGGTTCACATATTCATACAGATTGAGGTAGACCCTAATTTACAGGATTAACTACAGCTCTAACCCAAATTAGCATTTCTAGGGAGAATTATCCGGATGCATAGTACATAGACAGAAACAACATAATGTAGGTAAATTATTAGGCTCGACATGATCAAGGGGTTGCTTGCCTTGCAACTCGCTGTCTAGCTCCGGATCTGGATCAGCGACGGCGTCGTCTTTCTCTTCGAGGACGTCGGGTTCTACATGTCAAATAAGCGAAATATAGTAAAAATCCAAATTCAGAAAGGGCGAAAAGAAGACAGACAGTAAGTCAAATAAAGAATAACTGCAGAAAACAGGGGTGTGTCTTAGGGTTTGGATTATAACATTTTAAGACTTCATGATGTAAATAATTATATATTCAAAGTATTAATACTTTTTATGATGAACAACATGAGTTTTTCTTGTGGATTATTTATTCTTATATTTCGAATTCAAGAGGCTAAAAAAATTGTGAATTCTTATATTTACAACTTCGAATTATAGATGCTAAAATTATATAAACTAATAAAACTTAAAACATAAGATAAAGGGGTTGATTGCACTAAATCTTATTAAGTTATGATACTAGTTTTGTTCATGGCTTGAAACCATTTAACCTATATCCTAATTATTTAACTTCCAATGCACATATATACATATATATGTGTGAGTGCACTTGGCACAAGGGTTACTGCATATCTTAAAGCTAACTCAAACCAAAATTACTACGTAAACAAATTTAACCATGCTACTGCCATCCTATTATTCATGAATAAAATTTTTGTTTCTTTTATATTCCCTTAATACTATTATACATATTTGAATTCTTAGTGAATTAAAAACAAGACTTAAATGGAAAGAAATTCAAACATGCATGAAAATTAAATATTTTTATATATTTGGGTTCCTGGAGATGTAAGGATCCTAGAAGAATTAGTTTCATTAACTTCGAAGCTTATTTGAAATTTTTTTGATTAAAGCATATCTTTAGGCCTTTTATTCAAATTTGAATTTCAAAATCACCCAGGATCTTTTCAAAATATTTTTGCATATTGTGAAAGATCTCGATTTTACATGAATATATAATTTTATTTCACTAATTTTGGAGCTATAATTCAAAAGTTATGGACAAATGAATTGGTTCGGTTTCTGAAAATCAACTAAAATCTAAAATACGCTTTCGCTTCAGGGAAAGCGTCAATTGGTTTTTGGCGCGCGATGCTTTGAACTCTGCTCGGTCTGACTGACAGGTCGGCCCCACCTGTTAGCGACCGGGCAAGCGCGCGCATGACTGGCTAGGAGACTGACGGCTGGGGCCCTCCAGTCAGCAACCCGAAACAGAGGCTACGTTCTCGGCTCACCGCCGGCGAACTAACCTCGCCGCAGCGGAATGGGTGGCACCTACGGCTTCAGTACGACGTCGCGCATCTAATGGTGGTGGCCATTCGGTCGGAGGTGGCCGAAAAATAGGTCACCACCGTGAGGTGCGGCGGCGGAAATAGTGGCTCGCCGGGAGGAAGACCGACGGTGCTCTAGGCCGAATGGGTAGCACGCTAAGCATCAGGGGACCAAGGAGGCTCCATTTCCTCACCTGGCTTGGTCGGAGAAAGGTCGTAGTGATGGGGCACCGAGCGGCCGGTCGTGGAGAAGATGGCGAGTGCGGCAGCGGAAATGGACGGGAGAAGAACTGAAAACAAGTTGGGATTAGCAAACTAGGATGCTAGACGAAGCTCTAGAACGAATTGATTCGAGTGAATGTTACCAGATTGGCTAAATGTGATGTTTCCCCTCTTTTCGGTTTCTCTTGCGAAAACGACGAAGAGCTTCGGCTCTCTTGCTCTTGGTTCAGTGAACAACTGGGGAAATGAGAGGGAGCCCTCAGGCGATGCTGCCGAAGCATTTATAGGTGGCTCGAGACGACTCACAGCGTTTGAACGCGAGAGAAAGGTTGTGGCTGCTCGGTTCTGCGCGAGGGGCGAGTCGGCGCGAGATTTTTCAGGGCACGGGACAGCGAGGTATGGGTGAGGCGTGGCGTGGACAGGCCGAGGACGAGCCGTGGTGACGCATGAGCGCAGTCACAGCGGAATTCGCGCTGAGACGCGGAGGGGAGTCGGCGGCGAAGGCTCTGGAGAGCTCGGGCTAGTCTCGGCCGAGAGGGGAAAAGGGAGAGGGGCAGTGAAGCCGAGGCTGACGAGCGGGTCCGACCCCACCGGGCAGTGAGAGAAACGTTTCAGCTTGGTTGCCAGCAGGTCAAGTGGTTACAGTGCCCCGGGCCCGCATGTCAGCGAAACAGGTTGGCAAAGGTGGTAGACTCCGTTCGGACAGCATCATGTGGGCATTAAAACGGCTATCTAATCACAATAAAACTTTCTGAAACTTTTTGACCAACATCTCCTGCGAGTTTTTATATTTCATAAAAATTTTCGAACTAAAACACCCCATAATGAATTTATTAAAATTCTGACACTGTGGACTATAGGATTTGCATTTCGGTAGTTTATTTATTTGAGGATGTAAATCATGTTAATTATTTTCAAAACTTTTTATAAGAGTTCAGTTTGGATCATGGATATCTCCATAAACATCTCGAGTCAAAATCTCAAGTAAATAATTTATAATAATTCTGACATGAGGATTTTCAATTTCTAAATGTCTCTGTTCTTAAATTTTTAAAAGGCTTTTCCCACATGATAAGTTCCTGATATTTTTAAAAGAGTTACATACTGATCTGAGGGTGTTATGGTAATTTTTTTAGCTCCAGATAAGTTTCGATTATTTTTCATTAATTCTGCCTTCACTGTTTTTAGTCAAAAAGAGATGACTAAATATTTTATTGGTTTCTTTTCAGCACCAGAAATTTTTACTAGATGTTTTTACTTGTTTAACAGCATAAATAAGGTCTCATGGTAATTTGTATCATTTTTACTTTCACCTCTTTACATTCTTACCATTTTCCATTTGATAATTCTATTTGTCGGATTTTTCATACAAAGCATAAATCCAAAGAAAATCCAAATAAAAACCAATAACACTAGAAAAACTCAAAAATAAATATATTCAAATCCAAAGTGTTCATTTCCATTTGGTTACATTTTTCTGGATGTTACATGAACTATGAAAGACATTTTGAGAATGTGACACGTGTGTTGATGTTATTGATGGCACACAGTGCATAGTAACCAACCAGGGTGATAAAATAATTTAGACTGTGGCAAGTGGCAAGTAATTAATGGAGGGCTAGATGTGGCACATGGGAGTGATGTTGTTGAATTTGGTTTTGTGAACTTTGGGTAGTCTTGCCACGGTCAACCTAAGGACTTAACCTTGCAAGCATTTGAACTGGGCCTAACATACAACCACATGTCTGGTATGGGACAGACCTAGTTGAGTATGATTCCAAAGTCTTAGCATGTGAGACCTCAGGTGGTTTTTGTAGCTGTGGATGTGGAAAGAAGGGTGTAGTGTTTACCGGATCGGTCTTACATCTCTTCAACGGTATACGTTAGCCCTGTACTTCCGCTCCACAAAAGGGAAGGGAAAGTGGGGACTATACTGGGAGGTACGCATGCGAGGATAGAAGTTTCGGAAAGACTTTGGTATGGTTACTCGACTTTGTGGTGTTTAACTATATTGTGTGGGTAAAGTGTATAACCTTTGCAGAGTGTACAAACTATTCAAATAGCCGTGTCCATGGTATTAGACATTGCTCGGGGATTACAGTCAAGGGTTAGACTTTATTAAAAATGTGGTTGGGTTAAAAGATGAAGTTGATGGAAGTATGGATTAGGATGTGGAAATGCTTTTACGTAAGTTCTGGAAAAGTTATTGTTAATTCTACTTGTTTTTTTACTGCTTTTGAATCTACCTATGTTACTTGTTAAATGTTGTTTATTGCAAATTAACCTTTAAGCCATTCCATTGGAATAAGCCTGGCATGTAGCATATTAGGTTGTATTCTGTGCATAGCTTGTTGAGTACCAATGTACTCACCCCTCCATAATCACAATATCAGAAGATAAAGAACCGCATGCGTATGAGGAGGAGAAGAATGACGACCCGGCTAACTAGGGGAAAGGCCCAGTCAGTTGCCTGTGGTAAACTGAGGCGCCACGAATAATTTTATAATTTCGATGCTGTTATTGTTTACTCTGAACTCAGCCCTGCATGGCTTAATATTGTAAGGCTGACCTTAAGGTCTTAACAGTTAAATTTGAATTAAATACATTATCATTATTTTTCCATTGTGTATGTGTGATGGTATTCATCTCTCTCAGATCTGTGAGCACCAGCATGATCCTAGGCGGTGTATCACATGTGGTGTTGAAATTCAAACTCCGGGCGCGACAGAAGGTGGTATCAGAGCCATACTGATTGTAGGACAGACCCTTAGCTAGAATGGTTGTTGGGGAGGTGAAAATTATTTTCTAAATCTAAAAGTGAACAAGAAAATAAAATAACTCCTATCTCATCCCTTCTTCCTATTCATTCCTTTTTGCTGAAATTCTCGTGGTTACTTTGTTTTAAAATTCTGAGAGCTGACGAGGATACCTTTTGGCAGATGAGGATGATCCACTCTTATGGAGAGCGCACTGGAGGGTACACCGCGGAACTGTGGCGCATGATGCAACTTCTTGGAGGCTTCGATAGGCCACTCTATCGTGGGACCATCAGAGTGCTGGACAGACTCGATATCGCCTGGGATGTCAAGATCACTGTATATGCTCGGGAGAGGACGAGGGCGAGCCATCATATCTACATCACCGTCAGGAGGACGTCTTTTGAGACCGGGATCCAGGAGACGGCGCGTCTCGCAATGTGGCAGATTGCCCGTACCTACTCCGCAGAGTTGGAGGGCGCTGTTTTTCGTCAACACCCACGCCGAGATAATCGCTATAACAGGATGGAGCTCTTGGAGGAGGACGCCACGATCACTCATCTGGCGAGGTATGTCATCGCCTAGGAAGAGGCCATGGACGAGACAGTCCAGGAGCTGCAGAGAGCTCGCGACGAGGTTACGGAGGCGAGAACTCAACTGCGGGAGGGCTTAGCTCACTCCATGCAGAGGATCCAGGAGCTGGAGATGGCTCTGTATGGACCTGAGCCTGAGCCAGTTCTGGAGTTGCACGATCCAGATCCGGAGGAGCCAGAGCAGGAGGCACCAGTGCAGGAGTCGCCGACACAGGAGCGGGTAGCCCTGGGACCAGCAGAGTCGGTGGGGTCGATCGAACCGACTGCTGTAGGGCATCGAGACGGCTTGCCCCTATGCCGCCGCACTCGCGCGATACCCTTCGGGAGGACCGCACCGGATGGTTCGAAGGTCCGAGAGTCTATTTTCTTTTAGAGTTGACTCAAATGTTGAGTCAGTCTTTTTGAGTCTAGTTAGTGTGGTGTCGAGACTCGAGTGTTTGAGTCGCGTCTTTTTCATAGTCACCATTAGGTGCGAGTCGTTGTTGAGTCTTAATGTTTGATTACTTTCGTATGTGATTGTCTGGTATGTGCTGCATGGCCTTTGGCACTTGAGAGCAACCATACCATTTTACTAAATTAATAAAGTTGTTGAATAATTTAAGTTACACATGTTTCCCCTGTATAAGTTCCTTTACTTGCCTATGCTTCCTTCTTCTCTCTTAACCATGAAGTTTCCAACAGATGGTGAGGACTCGCGGTAACGCTGGAGCTAGCAGAAGTGGAGCTAACCAAGCAGGAGATCAGAACGAGACCCAATTCCTCAACCGCCGCAAGTGGATTTGCAAGAATTTGGGAGATTTTCTCGCTGCTCAAACCCAACTGATGAACACAATGATGCAGACAATGCAGCAGATATCCAATCAAGCTGTTGCAAACATTCCACAAGGGGGTAACCATGGACCACACCCCTATTCAAGACTGTCAGAGTTCATGAGGACTTGTCCACCCACGTTCTCAGGCAATGCCAATCCGTTGGAGGCGGATGATTGGCTGAGAACTATCGAGAGGAAGTTACATATAACTCAATGTGTAGGACATGAGAGGGTACTATATGCCTCTCACCAGCTAGAGGGAACTGTCGCAGAATGGTGGGAAAACTTTTGTGCTTCGCACGAGGAACCTCAGAGTTTCACGTGGGAGGAGTTTACAACAGCCTTCCGCCATTACCATGTACCCGAGGGTATCATGGATCTTAAGAAAGAGGAATTTCGGAACCTCAAGCAGGGTGGCCAATCAGTGGCCGATTACTTGAACAAATTTACTCAATTGGCTCGATATGCACTAGAAGATGTAACAACGGACAAGGCGAGACAGTCTCGATTCATGAAGGGACTGAACTCTGGGCTTCAAGTAGGACTGATCACCCACACGTTCCCAGACTTTCAAGAGCTTGTCAAAAAGGCGCTCATTCTTGAAGATAAGCGCAAAGAAATAGGAGAGGACCGCAAGCGCCGGATGTCAGGCCAAGGGGGACGTCCGAATCAGATGAGGCTGAGAGTCAATCCTCAGCAATTTGCAAAATTCAAACCTCAACTTCCTAATCAGAGGACAATTTCTTTTCCCAGATCTTCGAGTCAGGGCTTTAGGATGCCAGTGCAGAGGAATAATGCACCGGGTTCCAATTAGCAAAATGCAGAGAAGCATTGCTATAGCTGCAACGAACCGGGACACTTTGCCAATCAGTGTCCAAAGAGAGGCAATATGACCCCAGTTCGCTTCAACCTGGGGCCAACACCGACGAAGACACCAGCACAGGCAGCAAACCGTGTAAACAATCAATCCGTAGCCGAACCGTCGACAATCGTCCGGGGCCGCGTGAACCATGTCACAACTGCTGAAGCTCAAGATGCCACGGACGTCATATTGGGTACATCTTCAGTTAACTCAGTACCTGCCACAGTTTTATTTGATTTTGGTGCTTCACATTCATTCATTTCTCAAGACTTTGCTGTGGGAAATGGGTTGGAATTGAGAAAACTTAAGTGCACACTAGTAGTGCAATCACCTGGGTCGGAACTTCAATCTAACCTAGGATGTTTGGGAATTAAGTTGGTCATAAACGAGGTAGAGTTTCTAGCAAATCTAATTGTTCTAGACACCCAAACTTTGGATGTAATCCTCGGAATGGATTGGCTCACCAAACATAAAGTAGTATTGGACTGTGGCCACAAAGTAGTGTTTGTAGAGAACCAAGATGGAGAAAAAGTGGAATTTCAAGCCACCACAGTCCAAAATGGAAAATTTATGGTCAATAGTATGAAAACCGTGAGTCTAGAAGATGTGCCAGTGGTGAAAGACTTTCCGGATGTTTTTCCCGAAGATTTGCCAGGGATGCCACCGGATAGAGATGTCGAGTTCATGATTGAGCTAGTGCCTGGTTCAGCACCTATTGCAAAGAGGCCTTATAGGATGTCCACAGAAGAACTAGTGGAGATGAAGAAACAGATTGAAGAACTCATGGAAAAAGGTTTCATTAAACCTAGCTCATCGCCGTGGGGAGCACCAGTACTGTTCGTTAAAAACAAAGATGGAAGTTTTAGAATGTGTATAGACTATCGTGCACTAAATGAGGTGACGATAAAGAATAAATATCCTTTACCTAGGATAGACGATCTTTTTGATCAGTTAAGAGGAGCGGGAGTCTTCTCTAAGATAAACCTTCGATCCGGATACCACCAATTAAAAATACGAACCGAGGACATACCAAAGACAGCTTTCTCGTCAAGGTATGGGCATAATGAATTCACGGTCATGTCTTTTGGATTGACCAATGCCCCAGCTTATTTCATGAATATGATGAACAAAGTATTCATGGAATACTTGGACAGGTTTGTTGTCGTTTTCATTGATGACATACTAGTCTGCTCCAGGACAGAAGAAGAGCATGCAGAACACTTAAGGATAGTTCTGAAAAAGCTAAGAGAAGACCAACTATATGCCAAACTTAGCAAATGTGACTTCTAGAAAAAGAAGGTAGAGTTCTTGGGTCATGTAATGACTGCCGAAGGAGTAGCTGTCGACCCGAAGAAAGTGGAGGCAATGTTACATTGGGAGCAACCAAAGTTAGTTACCCAGATTAGAAGTTTTCTTGGAATGGCGGGATATTACCGCCGGTTCATTGAAGGTTTTTCATCAATTGCAAGACCTCTTACGCAATTGTTGAAAAAGGATAAAAAGTTTGTATGGACGCCAGAGTGCGAGAAGAGTTTCCAAGAACTGAAGAAGCGTCTAACTTCGGCACCTGTCTTGGTGTTGCCGAATGTTAAGGACAACTTTGATATATACTGTGATGCTTCGCGTCAGGGACTTGGATGTGTTCTGATGCAGAATGGCAAAGTAGTGACTTATGCGTCAAGGCAGCTAAGGCCACATGAATAGTATTACCCAACTCACGACCTAGAGTTAAAATATGGCGCCACTATCTCATCAGAAACCAATGTGAAATATATACTGACCACAAAAGTTTAAAGTATATATTCACTCAATCGGATCTTAACATGAGGCAAAGAAATGGTTGGAGTTAATCAAGGATTATAACATCGGAATCCACTACCATCCAGGAAAAGCAAATGTGGTGGCTAATGCTTTGAGTCGAAAAAGTCATAGCTTGAATTTGGTGGTTGCAAAAAACCAGTTTGATTTGTGTAAAGAGCTTCAGAAGCTAAGATTGGAGGTCGTACCTAGAGGATATCTGGCTACCATGGAAGTAAAGCCGACCCTAGAAGAACAGATCAGGGAAGTTCAAAAGGATGATGATAAGATTCATAGGATCAAATCCAAGATGGACGAAGGCTTAGCCAAGGACTTTAGAGTAGATGAGCAGGGTACCTTGTGGATCAAGAATAGAATCTGCGTACCTCATAAACCTGAATTGAAGCAGTTGATACTTGAGGAAGCACATGATTACAAGTACTCAATTCATCCAGGAAGTGCAAAAATGTACCAAGATCTCAAGGAAAGATTCTGGTGGCCAAACATGAAACGAGAAGTTGCCGAACACGTCGTATTGTGCAATATATGTCAAAGAGTAAAGGCAATGCATCAGAGGCCAGCAGGACTATTGCAACCTCTGAAGGTACCTGAGTGGAAGTGGGAGGAAATCAGTATGAATTTCATTACCGGTTTACCTAGAACTCAGCAAGGTTTTGATTCCATATGGGTTATAGTTGATCGCCTAACCAAAGTAGCCCACTTTATACCGGTGAAAACCACATACTCCGGAGATCGCCTAGCTGAGCTATATATGGCCAGAATTGTGTGCTTGCATGGTGTACCAAAGAAGATAGTATCGGATCGAGGTACCCAATTTACCTCAAGATTTTGGAATAAGTTGCATACGGCAATGGGCACCCATTTGAATTTCAGTACGGCATACCATCCGAAGACAGATGGTCAGACTGAAAGAGTAAATCAGATACTCGAGGATATGTTAAGGGATTTTGCTCTGTCATATGTCACTTCATGGGACAAATGTCTGCCATACGCAGAATTTAGCTATAACAATGATTACCAAGCCGACCTAAAATGTCTCCATTTGAAGCACTATACGATCGTCCATGTCGAACACCGTTAAATTGGAACGAGACGGGTGAACGTCAAATATTTGGGCCCGACATTCTTACCGATGCTGAGAAAAAGATTGCCATGATTAGAGAAAGACTGAAGACTGCACAATCAAGGCAAAAGAGTTACGCTGACAACCGACACCTCGTGTGGGTAAAGTGTATAACCTCTGCGGAGTGTACAAACTATTCGAATAGCCATGTCCACGGTATGGACATTGCTCGGGGATTACAGTCAAGGGTTAGACTTTATTAAAAATGTGGTTGGGTTAAAAGATGAAGTTGAAGGAAGTATGGATTAGGATGTAGAAATGCTTTTACGTAAGTTCTGGAAAGTTGGGGATGTTGCAAGGGTGAGCACAAAATGTACTCCGCCAGTCTTGGAAACGTAATGCATGATAACTATATGCAAGGCTAAACAATTGAAGGCATATTATGGCTCTTTTAGCATAAAGCAAAGTTTAACTGTAAATACCAATAGTAATTTTATAAAGCATCATTTGATCAAAATGTAATTGAATAGTAATTGAAATTGATATGACAACTAAAGCAGGTTCTAGCTACCTGACTGGCTCCATCTGCTAACGGATTCCCAAACCATCATTTTTATTTAAAACAAAATCATGAAATCTACAATGTGCAAGCGTACCTCGCCTGCCCTTGACCGTGGGCACGGCTACTTAAGTAGTTTTAACTCTGCAGAGTGTGTACAACTTTACCCACAAGACATGATCGACTCTTGTTGCCATGTAATTAACACACTTCCTTTGGTGTGTCGACAGAGAGATCATGACAAGGCCTTTACAATGTACAACCCCACTATTAACCTCGCCCGCTAAGGTTTCACCGCTGTTAGGGTTCTAGCTGCCCAGTACAGAAGCCCCCTCTTGCGCCTGCCATCATCTGGCACTCACCAACTGGCGAGGCTAATAATGAGACGCACAAATTATTTAGCCAGGTCATACCCATATAGACTTGTGGTTGTACGGTAGTGCTTGGTCCATGATAACACATGTTTCGGTCCTTAATTGACTAGGGCGGAACATTCACATACCAAGGTCTCGTGCTTCCTGCACCCGCCAAACATCCATTCGCCCTGGTCTAAACCATATTTTCCACTTTATTTCATTTAAATAACAGCAGCAACACCAATTACCGCGGCTTCACAAATAAGATTCAACAATGTTTGAAATGATTCCCATACTAGCATAATACCGAAACGTTTAAGCTGGACTAAGCAGTTCTACCGTCTCATGCTAATCTACTGGTTATCACCAAATAAAATAACTAATATCATCTAGGGTGACAAAAGGTTCATCAAGATTAATGTCAATGAGGGTATAACAAAGCTGGCATTTAACTAAAACCCTAAAACTATATTTAAAGTACATTGCATAAAGTAAGCATGCATAATTTAAAACAACATAAGCTTTTTATAAAATTTTGGGATCAATATGTTCAAGGAAGACTTGCCTTCGATGCCTCCTGCTAGATCTACCTATGACTGTTGATTCGCTTGAGCTTCGACTGTGTCATCTACACGCGAAACGAGAGCAAATAAATAAAACAAATTCAAATAAAATTCAATAATTGAAAAGAATGGTACTGGAAGATAGATCATGAATTTAGATAAATTTACAAATTTGAATCACTGGAATCAAAGCTCGAACGAAGGAGAACGGGCTCCTAGAAGATTCCCAGATCAGAAATCAGAAAAAATTAATAGGGCTGACACTTGGCAGACTGCGATTGGTTGGAATTTAGGATTTTGGAAAATCAGAAAAAGAAATAGAAATGTCGACTGACACGTGGGGCCCACGCGTCAGTGGCTCGGTCCACGGTGAACCGGGTGCACCGAGGCGGCTCAAGGTGACGCGACAGACTGGCTGAGGTGGCGCACCACGCGGGAGGCTAGGGTGGACATGGCGCTGACGCGACGGGGTGACATGGCGTCGAGGTGGCGGCCACGCGGTGGGAACACGGTGACACGGGCGCTGACGCGGCTGGGCACGTGTCGCGCATCCAACGGCACGGCCGGATAGAATGGCGGAGGAACAAGGAACGATCGGCCGCAACGCGATGCGATCGGGAATGCATGCGGGCGATCAGACGGCCAGAGTTAGGTGAAGAGGTTCAACGGCGAGGCGGCGGCGCGACTTACCTGAGTTGAGGAAGACGACGCGGGATTCGGCAGAAAAGCGATGGATCGAGCGCGAGACAAGGTGGATCCGGACGAGGACGACGCGAAGAATCCGGACGAGCAAGAGGCAGCGGCGGAGATGGTCCGACGGCGAAGATCGACGCGGCGGAAGACCACGGCTGTGGCGGAGGACTTCAGTGAGAAAGAACTTGGCGATGGCAGTGTCTCAGGCGACAAGAAATGGGGCAAAATGAGCGGCACAACGAGGCGAACCTCGGGCTGGGTGCGGCGGCGGCTTAAATAGCCTCGGGAGGCATGCCAAATCTGGAAACCGAGAAACAGCACGGGATTGACGCGGAGGCGGCTAGGGTTAGGGTTCGACGGCGGCGGCGGTGACGCGGTGCAACGTGGCGCAATCTCAGCCGTCCGTGCGTCGCGGATCGGACAGCCGAGGCTACGCGGGTTGGCGGGCGACGCGACGCGGAAGGTGGGCCAAAACGGGCCGAACCGGAGGGAAATTGGAATGGGCCGGTGGGATTCGGCCCAGGAGGGTTTTTGAAATTTAAACATTTTCCGAATTAAAGAAATCCTAGAAATTCAAATAAATTCAAATAAATAGAAAATAAATTCAGAAAAATCTCCAAAAATACAGAAAAAATTCCTTGAAGCATAATGAACCCAACTAAAACTGAAAATCTTTTGTTGGATGAATAGATTAGTCAAATTAAATCATTTCATAAATATAAAATTCAAATTAGCCTTTGATTAATCTTGTAAAAATGCAAATGGTTCATTTTCAAATTCAAACATTTCAAAACTCAATTTTTGAGATGTTACAGTAACCGACTCGAATCGTGGAACAGATTTTACGCGGAATCCGTAACCGACTCGTATCATGATCCACGATTTTCTCTCTATTTTATATATACAAAGAATAGAGATGAGATCAATCTATCTCTCGAACTTTTTGCCTTCCTTCAAAACTGTGTTGCCTCCATCTTCCCCGTCACTTTGACGGCGTGCACCGACTGTTGGGAGAGCAGGTCTCCGAATCGTTCGTCCTTGAGATCCTACATCGGGAGAGGGCGAATCACGTTTTTGGGAAGCGTCTTCACACGACTGCTCGCTGTTTTTCTTCACTGACGATCGGCTTCGACTACATCGCCTGTTGATTTTTATCAACATCTACTACCGATTCAGCCACATCTTCTTGTCATCTCGGTAACGCACACGAACCACACCTATGTTCTGTTTATGTAATAATATGGATGAGAAAGACATTGCAATTGGTATATTGCTTGTATCTAGTTTATTTGTTTCCTCTGTTCTATCTTCAATTATTGTCATAGATTATTTTCAGAATAAAGTCATCATTAATATGCCTATATTCCAACAGCTAGCACCTTCCATGAGCAGTGGTGGAGCCAGAAAAATTTGGGAGCCAGGGAAAGCTCGTAGAGGATGTCGACGAACTCCTTGCACGAGTGGTCCTCGATGTGCAACTTTCGGGAGGCGGTGTCGTCGAAGACATTCTTTGGAGAAGTTGATCGTCGGCGGTGCTTCCGGCTCTCGGCGAGTGCCGCGACAAGGTGGAGACGCTCGCGTGGCGTGATGCTCGATCCGTGGAGCCGAGTGTCGGGACCCAAACTCAAACCTACCAAAAACCAATTACGATCTCCAAAATCATGCACCAAAATCAACCAGATTCACCCTAACAAAAGAGGAAAGTAACTAGTTCTAAACTACTACTACGGACTCTATCAATTAGATGGAATCGTATCTTTTCTTCATTAACCCACAGGGTTTATACCATCAAATCTTACAGTGTTTGAAAGGCGGTAAAGGAAATTACAACATAACTTTCGGTTAAAGTGCAGATAAAGACAAAGAGCTGAAAAACTACAGTATTTCAATAAACTTTTGGAAGTCATTCCACCATTGGATCAGTCCTTCTTTCTATCCATTCAATCTCAGCCATTGATGGCTATTTAAGTGAATGCGTTGAACCTTTACATGTGCTTGCAGACTTCACTGTTTTTCTTCCTCCTCTCGCAATTCTTGTCACTGAGCCTCCTGGACACTGGCAAAGCGGAGGACGAGTTGGTCATATTCTTGAACCGCGATGCCAGTGAGCCAGGGCAGACGCCCGCCCTGTCCAGGAGCTGGCTCCGCCGCTGTCCATGAGGCAAATAGGGGGTTTGTATATGTGTTTGCACCAAAATTTGGCAGATAGAATCAGAATCGGCAGTCCAAGAGCAACAAGATATGACCAGGATATAGATTGAAGATATTTGGAAACGGAACAGGTTGTTAAGGAAAGCACCATCCAAATAGAGGCCGATACGGATTCTACTCCTAACGTGTTGTACTAGGACTCTATCGGCCAACGGGTATAAAAGAGGTCTAGAGGTTTGAAAAGCTGCCCAGAGCCAACCAACCAATTCGCGTCTACTTTTCATCTACTTTTCCGTCGACTAGGAGTAGTTCTTGTAATTTAGTCTTTGTAATTCGATCTTGATCAATAAAGTTGTGCATCGCCGATTGTTTATCTTCTTCAAATTACGCCCTAGGTTTGATTTATTCTGATTTTGTTGCGTATCGCCTTCTTCAGAATCGATCTGCCTTTATCCTCTGATTAGCCTTAATCGGCTAATTAGATTTATCCCGTTACCTTGATCTTGATCGGCTTCAAGCTGATTTAGTTTAAGCTGATTGATCGTTACGATCGGCTTTGAGAGAATTTTATCCTCTAATTAGCCTTAATCGGCTAATTAGATCTATTCTGATACCTTGATCTTGATCGGCTTCAAGCTGATTGAGTTTAAGCTGATTGATCATTACGATTGGCTTTGATAGAATTTTATCCTCTGATTAGCCTTAATAGGCTAATTAGATCTATTCTGATACTTTGATCTTGATCGGCTTCAAACTGATTGAGTCTAAGCCGATTGATCCCAACGATCGGCTTCGAGTGAACTTTATATCTTTTACCTTGTTGATTATAGGTCAAATCAACTGGCACGCTCTTGAACCAGGTGTTCGTCTGGTGTGCTGCTGTCAGAAACCCTACTTCAAGTTTTTGACGTCAACACACTCTTGGCACGCCCGGTGGGACAACAATGTCGTTGTCTGGCAAGTCGATACCGCCGTCTGACGTCAACCCTGAATACCATAATTGTCCCTACAATGGATGATTTAACCCCAGAGTAGCGCAAAGAGATTGAAGATCGGAGCTCAGGATTTCAGATCTAAGTTCTGTCCAACAGAAGTCCAGGGAATCGGTAAATGATTATGTTTAGAGATTTAGGGAGGTCAGAAATCGGTGCTTTAATGTCACATTGCCTG
The DNA here is from genome assembly GCA_036346275.1 of Otatea glauca. Classification (NCBI taxonomy): domain Eukaryota; kingdom Viridiplantae; phylum Streptophyta; class Magnoliopsida; order Poales; family Poaceae; genus Otatea; species Otatea glauca. The sequence continues at coordinate 17,271,155 of CM070729.1, forward strand.
ACAATCAACTAGCCGATTTAGCATTCCAGGGGTTAATTCCTCCTTTAAGAGAAAAATTCGGGGGGTAGGATTTCACCAATTTAAGTCATCTCCTACAACGAGTATCAGCTCAAGAAAGCTGTTTCTCTGATGATAATTGCTTCAAAGATGAATTCAAGAATTACAAAGACAAGATACAATCGGCTATAGAGGATGACCAATTAAAATTTTCAGAAGAGCCGACGATGCAGCTGGACGCTGATCCTTTTCCCATAAACATGGTGGGATATACGAGTAAAGAAAAAGAGCCGATGAATAATGAAGGATTGGCCCAACATGTTATTACACAACCAGCTTCCGGAAACAAGCAGACAATGAAAATCACGATCGGCTCGTTGCAGATAGAAACTGATCGCGAGGGCAAAATCTCCAGGACTGTCAAGATCAAAGGGGAACCACAGGCTGGCAAGTGGTATACAGCACAGAAATCTCCGCCCCGAAGGCCACTGGTTAAGCCCAAGCCGACATTTTCTCAGTTGCTGGAGAAGTACGAAAGGATGAATAGTTGACTGCGATATCCTCAGCATCGGTCGAATAATTTATATCGGACTGACAACATCGAGAGAGCTCACGAGGGATGCCCTTTTTGGCAGTTTTGTTGGGAGAGGGGAGTAGCATTGCCATCGCCGTACACTTGTCCGATGGAGCATTACCCCCGACATGATTGGTCGAAAAGATCGGTAAAGGATCGGCTAATTAGGCCAGTGCTTGATAGGTCTAGTCAATCAAATCGAAGGCCGATCAAGGAAAGAATTTCTATGCCAAACCAAGTCGACGATCGGGCAGAGAGCAGCCACGCGAATGCAAAAGACTTGGCTGGCAAGATACGAGAGCCAATTGAGCCTAAGCCGAGATGGTGTCTTCCTGGCCTCAGTCGGTCACAGCGTAGGCGATTGCAGAGGCTCAAGACACAGGAAACCAGGGAAGCAAAGGCTGAGAAGCAGAGAGACCAAGCTTTCAATGAGCTTCGGCCGATAAAAACAGGTAAAAAGGAATGGAGGAAGAAAAAATCGGATCCGGCCGATAATTTTAGTTCGACAAAGCCGATCTAGTCTGAAAATCATACCACCCGTCAGCTTGAGAGATAGCCGATTTGGTAAGGGATCATCGTTGGATCGTGTAGCGTGGATCGGTTTGTTCAAAGTACTGGTTAGATCTTGATTGGCTAGAACTCAAATATGAATATACGAGTTGGCTGATTACCGACCTGAAAGCCAAATTAACTTGTTAAAATTTTTGTTATGATAAGAAAATATATGTTTAAGCCGATGATGAAATTTTTTGAAAGATAACATGTTATCTCTCAAAAATGGGGGGCATATGTTTGCACCAAAATTTGGTAGATAGAATCAGAATCGGTAGTCCAAGAGCAACAAGATACGACCAAGATATAGATTGAAGATATTTGGAAACGGAACAGGTTGTTAAGGAAAGCACCATCCAAATAGAGGCCGATACGGATACTACTCCTAACGTGTTGTACTAGGACTCTATCGGCCAACGGGTATAAAAGAGGTCTAGAGGTGATAAGAAAAACTGCCCAGAGCCAACCAACCAATTCGCGTCTACTTTTCATCTACGTCGACTAAGAGTAGTTCTTGTAATTTAGTCTTTGTAATTCGATCTTGATCAATAAAGTTGCGCATTGCCGATTGTTGATCTTCTTCAAATGACACCCTAGGTTTGATTTATTCTGATTTTGTTGCGCATCGCCTTCTTCAGAATCGATCTGCCTTTATCCTCTGATTAGTCTTAATCGGCTAATTAGATTTATCCCATTACCTTGATCTTGATCGGCTTCAAGTTGATTTAGTTTAAGCTGATTGATCATTACGATCGGCTTTGAGAGAATTTTATCCTCTGATTAGCCTTAATCGGCTAATTAGATTTATTCTGTTACCTTGATCTTGATCGGCTTTAAGCTGATTGAGTTTAAGCTGATTGATCGTTACGATCGACTTTGAGAGAATTTTATCCTCTGATTAGCCTTAATCGGCTAATTAGATCTATTCTGATACCTTGATCTTGATCGGCTTCAAGCTGATTGAGTTTAAGATGATTGATCGTTACGATCGGCTTTGATAGAATTTTATCCTCTGATTAGCCTTAATCGGCTAATTAGATCTATTCTAATACTTTGATCTTGATCGGCTTCAAGCTGATTGAGTTTAAGCCGATTGATCCCAACGATCGGCTTCGAGTGAACTTTATATCTTTTACCTTGTTGATTATAGGTCAAATCGACTGGCACGCTCTTGAACCAGGTGTTCATCTTGTGTGCTTCGTGTCAGAAACCCTACTTCAAGTTTTTGACGTCAACAATATGTAAACTTTTGTGAAGCTGGGAGCTGCTGACCTGGCTCGATGAATATGAAAATGATGCAGGTGGATTGTGCCTGCACACCAGAAGTGCAGCAACATTTCCGTCTCGTGGAACTGTGAACAGGGTCACAATTCTGACAAATAAATGTGCCCAACTAAAGGTTTCACAATTCTGACAGTTTCTAGATCTTGAGGTTTGCTCCAGCTATAAGATCATGTTTGGTTGGTGGGACAACGATGTTAGAATAGAATGTTAGAAAACTTTAGGATAATTTTCTCTTGTATTACTTCTCGCTCTGTTCTCTTACAAAACTCAGGTCTACCTCTTAATTTATACCCAAAACTACAGCTCTCATAAACGAAATAGGATTCTACTTTCTTTTTCTAATTGGACTCCTTACCTTAACCAGACTCTTACCAAAACTTCTAATTGATTACAAGATTATCTCTAACATTTTTCCCCTTAATATTGTAACACTTAATTTCTAACACAACTCTATCTAATCTTCCAAATTTTCCTTAGATTTTCTTCTCTCCAATCTCTTCCCACTACTACAGAACGGCACATCACTATCGCTCTATCCGTGTCGATTCTTAAGTTTTTAGGAAAAAACGATTGTGATAAATAACTTTGGAGAGGTGTTAGTAATAATCACTATCGGTTCTGAGATTATAAGTGATTGTGATGTAACATTAGGCATATCACTATCGGTTCTGAACTAAAAAGCGATAGGGATGTGAACGGTCATCACTATCGGTTCCAACAAAAGAAGTGATAGTGATGATCACGTCCATATCACTATCGGTTCTTTTGATAGAAGCGATAGTGATGTGCATATGTATCACTATCGATTCTAAGAAAAGAAGTGATAGTGATGTGCACGTGATCATCACTATCGCTTCTATAAAAAGAACCGATAGTGATGACTATGCACATCACTATCGGTTCTAAGAAAAGAAGTGATAGTGATGTGCGTGATCATCACTATCGCTTCTATAAAAAGAACCGATAGTGATGATTATGCACATCACTATCGGTTCTAAGAAAAGAAGCGATAGTGATGTGCACGTGATCATCATTATCGCTTCTATAAAAAGAACCGATAGTGATGACCGTGCACATCACTATCGTTTCGCGAAAAGAACCGATTCTGATGTCGACGTGCTCATCACTATCGCTTCTCTAAAAAGAACCGATAGTGATGACCGTTCACATCACTATCGCTTCTTGAAAAGAACCGATTCTGATGTGCCTCGCTAGATCATATATAGCACTCGCATTGAACTCTTCTCTGTTGTTGCTCCAGAGGAGATTTCTCCACCGCCACCCGAGAAAACATCTCATATTGTGTGGTTGGAAGCAATACTTGGGTGAGAAAATTTGAAGTCCTCATGGGTGGGTATTAAGAGGGCAAATTTGAAACCCTATCTTGATGAGATTCCCCTCTTTTTGCTCTTATTTGCGTTTTTCTTCAAAATGTGAGCAATTCTTTAAACCACTTCAATTTTGCACTAGGTAATTTCGATATGTCATGAATAAAGTTTAGGTGTGTGATCCGCTCGTCCTTGCGAAGCAAACAACTCAAGTCTTTTACGTGTGTGATCCGTCCAATCCGAGGTGGCACGTCGTTCTTCATGGCAAGAGACGGATCGTAGGAGTTGAAGATGTTGTAGATGAAGAAGAGTATAACCAATTCGATGAGATACCTTCATTTGCAAATGGGGCCTGTCTTAGCGGGGATGACGACACACATGGAGCCAATCACATGCGAGTAGATCATCATGACCGGCAGTATTGTAAATAAATGGACTATTATAATATTTGTTGTTAATCTCAGTGTTGTATTATGTATGTAAAATAGTTTGCAATGCTTTCAAAGTAAAAATCCATGGTGAATTACTGTTGGAGGCTTTGATGGAAATGCAATTTCTCTTTATGCCTGCACTTTGTGCCATATGTTGTGAAAGAAAATTCCATTTGACGATGTGTAGTCTCGATGTGATGTACAATCTATATAATTCTGAGACACAGAAATGAGGCTAAGCTATATGAAATCATTTTTGGAAATTTTCAAAAACTTGGACTTCATTTGAGAAAGTTGTGACTTTTCAACTATTTAAGGAAAATTCATGCCTAGAAAGTGAATTTTGGCATCTTTTTTCAATGCTAACTTTTTTTTGCAAAATTCTTTTTGGAAAAGATTTGTAGTATCTCAAAGTATATATCTGGAAAATTTCAAATAATTCCAACGATATTTGCAAAAGTTTTTCACTATTGGATCTAATTCTGAAAATTCAGACTTAATGGTTTGTCTGGAAAGGCAATAGTGCAATGAACTACATCAATGTCAGTTTTTCCTGAGAACTGATTGAGATAAGATCTATCAGAATCAGTTTTCTTTAAAAACGCGATACGGATATTGAAGCATCGGTGTCGGTTTTTTTGTGTGAAGTGATTCTAATGACTAAGATCAGTGTCGGTTTTTTATGTGAAGCGATACTAATGACTAACATCAGTGTCGGTTTTTTATGTGAAGCGATAATGATATTGAAGCATCATCGGTGTCGGTTTTATTTATAAAAGCGATACGGATATTGAGACACATCAGTGTCGGTTTTATTTAGAAAAGCGATACAGATATTTAAACAACAATATCGGTTTTTTATGTAAAACCGACACTGATGACTAACATCAGGGTCGGTTTTCTTATAAAACCGATACTAAAACTAAAGCATCTGTGTTAGTTTTTAGGATAACCGATTGAGATGTAAGTATCCCCATTTTATTCCCACGAGCATTTGCCACTGCTCAGCGCAGCATCGGTCTCTCATTAACCCTAGCTACCTCCCGGCCGCGCCGCCCCGAGGAGGCTTCGCCGCCCGACGCCCGCCCCCGACGCTCCACCCCCGCCCGCCCGCCCCGCCCGACCCACCCGCCGCCCACCACCTTGCCCTGCTGCTCATCTTGCCGTGCTCCGTGGCCTCGGCTGGGGACGGCGGTGATATTTAGAGGCTAGTTATCCGACGCCGGTGAGATCTTTGTTGCTCGATTTATTGATTGTGTGCGGGATTTTTTGATGCGGGTGTTTGTGAGCTTTTGTGTGGTTTGAGCTGTTTGGTAGAGGATTATCGATCACGGATTACCCTCTATTTGTTTGATGGATCTGAGCGATTTCCAGTGCATTACTGACCCGATGAGAGGAGATGTTCATGTTCTAGCTCTTCCTTTGGTTAAAAGCGGTTTCGGTTTTGCCAGCGGTCTCATTTCACTTCTTTTAATTGTTGTTCAGTTGCACAAGCACAGACCATAGGCCACCACGGCGACCTTTCTATTAGGTTTTTGTACCAAAAGTTTACACATGATACTCGATCTAGAGACTAAATAGTCTAGAAGCAAGATCTGGAGCTTAATTTTATAGAATGCTCTGAACTACAGAATGGGCAGTGTGCTCAGTCTACAACTGGGTAATCTGATTTTGCAAATGAGGCATGCAAGGTGTTCGATAAATGTGGTAAATATGGAAGCCCCATTGCCATACCTGACACATAAGACAGGGAGGATGACTTATATATTACAATGTATGTTTAGGAGTCAGGACTATGAGCTCACGGGAGGTAAAAATTACTTGTTTACATTTACAATTTGGATGGCATCAAATAGGCTCTCTGCTGCAATAGAGAACAGATCATCGGCATAAATTTTTGATGGTGCAAAGTAAAGAAAACAACTTTGGCATACCTTCATCAAGAGAAGAACTAGACCAAAAATTTCCTCCTGTTTCACATTTCGCAAGATTCAGTCAAACTTCCTCCTGTTTCACACTATTCACACAATTCACAGAGTATGCAACAGTATCTACTAAAGTCCAAATACCATGCATTTATAAGGAAACACAGTATCAAAGTAGCACCATTGCCATTGCCCCATTTGGGTGGTTATTGATTAACAACATTGGTTTCGGCCCGTAATCATAGGGATTCCTTTAACATGCATCAGTTGTATGCTTTCCCTCAAAAATTATTGGATGCTTCATAGCCCGATAACATTAATGTCAAATCGTTCAAAGTTGACACTTCATTTTGAAACCAATATATCTATAATGTATTCCACATTTTACTTTTTACAACGATATTTTCATGCATTTGAGAGATTTTACAATCGGTGAAGTGCATATATTTGGGTATGCAAGATCAAATCTTTCTGATGATGGGTTAAGAGAACGCATCTGAGGGTAAGATTTCTTATGGCTGGAACTAGTTCTATGGTTTTTACATCTTTCTGCTGCATTTAGATCTTGACCTGCACTCTAAGGAAGATTGACTTCTTAAGCAATAGATAAATGCTACAAGTGAATAACCGTTAACTTGTAGTAAATCCTCAAGTATATCATGGTAGAGGGTTGTCTTAAATATTCTTTCATAGCCACCTTCTGCTAGAACTTTAGCCAGCTTCAGTTCCATTACCTGTAACAATCATCTGATAGCTTTTGTAGTTGTGTTTCAAATGTTTGGGGTTTACTTTGTAAACTGCATTGCCAATGTATATCACAGGTTGAAGTGTTCCAGCGATAGCTCGAACTTTTGCTAACGAACTGAAGAAACCGCAATCAAGTGTCCTTTGCAGAAGTAAGTACATTACCGTAACCTAACACTTTCTGAATTTAACTATATTTTTTTGTACTTAATGGCATTTCTCCAATATATGTAGGGGTTTCTCGGACTATGTCGATGAAGGAGGGTCACACGATGACAAAAAGGGAAAGACGTTGGAGTATAAGCGATTCACGGTACAAGTGCCTAGCATATATACGATTAATTTTTTCTGACATCTAATCTTCGTGTGTTAATTTCTTTTTCTCTCTTCACAGTGTCATCAATAGGGCAGCGATGACCTGTGCGGCTTCTATGTCATGCAACACATGTTGGTTGTGGTCGGCGGCTCACACCTCCTAAGGTATATGTACATGCATACTTAGCCTTGCACATACAAATTATATCAGAGGATGGTAGGTTTAGAGATCCTGAATCGTCCTACTAGTCCATATGGAAACAATATTAATTGCATATGTCAATGTGATATATATGCACGTGTACTAATTGTTAAGCATGTTTGTGTTTGTATATTGTGAACGAATGGGCTATATGTATTGCAATTTATGTGTTCGTGTTCTATGAATGTGATATGTGCATTCTGTGTTCTGTATTATGAATGTGATATATGCACATTGTTAATATGCCATATGCTATTTTGGATAATATGCAAAATTGGCACAACCCATGTATATGATTCTCATGACGTCTCATCAGAATCGGTTTTTTGAAGAAAGTGATTGTAATGACCTTATCATTAGAATCGGTTCTTATGAGGAACTGATTCTGATGACCGATCAATAGAATCGGTTCTTTTAAGAAAGCGATTGTGATAACAACATCATTAGAATCGGTTCTTTGATAGAAGCGATTGTGATAACCATACCATTACAATCGGTTCTTGGAAGAAAGCGATTATGATGATCCATCATTAGAATCGGTTCTTTTAAAGAAGCGATTGTGATGACCCCCTCATTAGAATCGGTTCTTTCGTGGAACCGATTCTGATAACCACGTTATCAAAATCGGTTCCACACAAGAACCGATTCTAATGATGGGGTCATCACAATCGCTTTCTTGAAAGAACCGATTCTGATGACGATTTATTAGAATCGGTTATTCGAAAAAACCGATTGTGATTATGTGTTCATCAGAATCGGTTTCACCTAAGAACCGATTCTAATGAGTCTTTATCACAATCGGGCCAAAACCGACTGTGATAACTCCACCTCATTACTATCTAAAGACTTCGTATCGCCACTTGAACCGACGGTAATGACAAATAAAAATCGATTCTCATGTACAATTTTGTAGTAGTGTCCTTTTCGACCCTGTGTTTCCTTTGCGCAGCTTGAAGTGCCTCATGTTGCTAGCTCGGCCTTGCTACTGCACGTTCCGTCCTTTTTTGCTCTTGTTGTGCTCCAGCAAGCACTCAGGTCTCTTTCTTGCTAATGCATGGACACTTCAAGCTGATGACCTTTTTGATCATCAGCAGCTTTTCTTCTTTTGTTTATTTGCTCCCGCACTGTACCGCTGGGGCTCTTACACCGTGCCACCGCTTCACGTTGCGTCTCCGCACTGGCTACCCTCACGGATCCGAAACGCCGAGCCCTCTTATGCTTGCGCCGCTCACGCACGAGGCCACCCGAGATCACCCGCGCGCCCGTGGCCTCCTCACGCCCGCCACCTGCTTGCCCGACGTGAGCCGCCACCGAGGACACCTCCTCTTGCGGCGTGGAGTTTCTACTGCGCCGCTTGGAGTTGCTCATGAATTTCATTGATGCCACGCACGCCCAGATATTCGCATCCCACGGTCGCCGCCACCCACGGGCACGTTCTGATTTCTTCCTTCTTTTCCTGTAGCGCCGCCGCCGTGTTTATTTTTTTTTCTCGTGCGGTCATTCCAGCAGCACATCTCACTACGCCAAAACCTGCAATAGGTGATGGTCTATTTGTGGCGATTTTTTTCGAACTGCCACAAATATAATTATCAGTGACGGTTCTATATTGAAAATGGCGGGAAGAATATCAGTGACGGTTCTATCCTCGAACCGCCACGAGATAGAATGGCGGTTCGATAATAAAATACATCATCGATGGCGGTTGGAGGATAGAACCGCCATCGATAACTAGGTTATTCGTGGCGGTTCTATCCTCCAACCGCCATCGATACAATGTATTATCGATGGCGGTTCTATCCTCCAACCGCCACGATAATTCATTATCGATGACGGTTCGAGGCTAGAACGCCACGGATAATATTATCGATTCGGTTCTAGTTAACAACCTCCACCGATAATATCGCCTATAAGTATGTGGTCGATGAGCAACCTTGGTCTTCTTCCTCCGAGAGCAAACCAAAACTTCTAATTTTGATTTCGTTTTCTCCAATTCTTGTGTTGTACTTCCTCTAGTTGTTCCTTGGTGAGTTATTTTTTCTCCTCTCTTGATTTGTGTTAATCTCGTTGCAATTTAATTTTTAAACCTAGTTCAATTAAGGTTTATATGTAGATGAGATGAATAGTTTAGATTTTGTTTATTTTTATTTAACTACCATTTTGTAGTTGATGAATTTATTTCCTAGCTAGATTCATTAGATGATGTTGTGTTCCTTTTATAGATGATGAATTATGATCAAGCATATATTTAATATAAATTGCATTTTAAGTTAATTTGGTAGATGATGAATTTATTATCTAGCTTTTTTAGATGATAAGTAATTAGATTAGTTTTTTAATTACTATTAATTTGGTTCCATTAGTGTGCACGTATAATATACATCTTGCATATATTAAATTTATTTATTTAAGATTAGTGGATATTAATATACATGAAATTTTAGTTAATTTGGTAGGTGGGTGCTCATCATTTTTAGATGATGAATTTGTTATCTAGATTCTTTACAAGATAAGTATTTAGATTAGTTTTTTAATCAAATTTTATATGTTAATTAATTTTAGATGGATCGGAGATGGATGTACAATGCGAACCGTTCTGTAGAGATTACATCGACGGGTATCTAATTTTCTAAGAGCTGAGGAGAACAAGTTGCACAAGAAAACGGAGTACATACATTGTCCATGCATTGATTGCAAGAATGAGAAAATATTTTCAGACAAAGAGCACATCCACTTGCACTTGATTCGAAGAGGTTTTGTACTTGGCTATACACATTGGACAAGTCACGGTGAAGAGGAAAACATACATGAAGGTGATAACGTATTGGATGATGGAGAAGGCATTATGGCAGCTGACATTAGTAATGGATCTGATGAGGATAGGTTGGACATTGATGACGATAATAATCTTACTCAGATGTTGCGCGATGCAGAAGGGAACTACAATAGTCAGAGAGAGTTTAATCAATTCAAGGGTTTGTTGGACGACTCGGACACACCTTTGTTCCCGGGTTGCAAGGAGGAATACACAAAGTTGCACACCGTGCTTTCACTTCTAAAATTGAAGGCAAGCAATGGTTGGTCCGATAAGAGTTTCACGGCGCTATTACATCTCTTAGCGGACATGCTTCCAGATGGAAATGTATTGCCGATAACCACTTATTTAGCTAAGAAGGTTGTATGTCCATTGGGATTGGAAGTAGAAAGAATACATGCATGTCCAAACGATTGTATACTCTATCGCAAAGAGTATACAGACATGCATGATGCCCGGTGTGCAAATCATCACGATACAAGTGTAAAGGCCATGACAATGAGGGCAGGTGGTGAAGAAAGGAGCTCCGCTAAAGTGGTGTGGTATTTTCGATAATTCCTCGGTTGAGCGTTTATTTGGAAACAAAAGCATGCCCAAGCGATGCGATGACACTCGAGAAGAGCGTAAAAGGATGGAAAGTGAGACACCTGCTGATTACGCTCGGTGGAGAACCATCGATAGGCACTTTAGGAAGGACTTGAAATGAACCGAGGAATATAAGGTTTGGGTTGAGTACGGATGGAATGAATCCTTTCGGTAACATGAGTAGTATTCATAGCACTTGGCCCGTGACTCTCTGTATCTACAACCTTCCTCCTTGGTTGTGTATGAAGCGAAAGTACATTATGATGTCATTTGCTTATCCAAGGGCCGAGACAACTGGCAATGATATTGATGTATACCTACAACCATTGGTGTAAGATCTTGTTATACTATGGAACGAAGGTGTACAGCTATGGGATGAGTACAAGCGAGAGTACTTCATCCTACGGGCATTGTTGTTTTGCACCATCAATGATTTCCCGCCCTTGGTAACCTATCCGGTCGTCTTGTAAAGGGGCCAAAGCATGCCCCGGTGCATGGATGAAACCGCTAGTATGTGGCTCAATAACTCGAGGAAAACCGTGTACATGCATCACCATAGGTTCCTTGCAGAATCACCCCTACCGCAATATGAAAAACAATTCGACGGGACAAAAGAGGATGGTATAGCCCCAAGGCCTCAAATCGTGGGGAAGAGGTATATGATATGGTTAAGGATATTAATGTCGTACTTGGAAAGGGAGATAGTAATAATACATCGAGGTCTCGTACTGAGAAGACCACATGGAAGAAGAGATCGATATTTTGGAACTTGCCCTATTGGAAGGACTTAGAAGTTCGACACTGCATAGACGTCATGCACGTAAAGAAAAATGCATGTGACAGCTTGATTGGTCTTTTGCTGAACATTCCTAGCAAAACTAAGGACGAACTGAAGGCACGAAGGGACCTGAAAGATATGAAAATCAGAGCTGAGCTACATCCTCAGGACACCGGGAAAGGGCGACTTTACCTTCCCCCAGCTTGCTACACTCTTTCGAAGAAAGAGAGAACAAACCTTTGCAAATGCTTGCATGGTGTGAAAGTTCCATCCGGTTACTCCGCAAGCATCAAGAAACTGGTCTCGATAAAAGATTTGAAATTAACTGGCATAAAGTCTCATGATTGTCATGTGATGATGACACAAATGCTTCCTATTGCAATTAGAGGTATTTTGCCTTAAAAGGTCCGAGAGGCAATCATGAGGTTGTGTTTCTTCTTCAACACGATTTCACAGAAGGTCATCGATCCCATCGGACTTTCTGAACTGCAGAATGATGTGGTCAAGACACTATGCCAGCTAGAGATGTATTTCCCTCCATCATTTTTCGATATAATGGTTCATCTCATTGTTCACCTTGTGAACGAGATAAATGTATGTGGCCCCGTATTCCTGCATCAGATGTACCCGTTCGAAAGGTAAATGGGTATCCTGAAGAAGTATGTACGCAATCGATCTCGGCCGGAGGGCTGCATTGTGGAAGGTTATGCAACTGAGGAGGTTATCGAGTTTTGCGTGGATTACATGGAGGGGGTGGAACCGGTAGGAGTGCCTGTATCTCGACATGAGGGTAGGCTAGCTAGGAAAGGGACGATTGGAACGAAATCAACAAATTCTTACGATCATGGATTGTTCGAAAAAGCTCATTTCACATTCTTGCACCTTGATCGGTTGAGGTGTCCTCGTATATGGACATGCACAAGGATAAGCTACGAGAGGAAAATCGTGGACGATCGAGGTTTGGGTAACAAAAGAGCATAACCGTTTGTTCAATCATTGGTTCAAAGAGCATATGGTGGGAAAGAAACGAGTGTCATGTTGAGGTGGTGGCAAAGGGCCATCGGTACAATCTTGACATAGCAAGGATACGACATAAATGGATATACCTTTTACACGAGATCTCAGGATAGCAAAAGCACTTACCAAAATAGTGATGTCCGCATAGATGCCTATGACAACACAGGCAGTAAGAAGAGTAGCTTCTATGGGTTCATAGAAGAGATTTGGGAGCTCGACTACTGTATTTTTAAGATCCCAATGTTTCGGTGTCATTGGGTACAACTCCCAAAGGGTGTCAAGGTGGACATGTACGGCTTCACTACTTTGGACATCGAACATGTCGGATATAGAGATGAACCATTCGTACTTGCGAAGCAAGTAGCACAAGTCTTCTATGTAATCGACCCGGCAGATAAGAAGCGCCATGTAGTTCTTCAGGGGAAAAGAAGGATCGTCAGAGTTGAGAATGTCGTGGATGAGGAAGAGTACAACCAGTTTGATGAGTTGCCTCCTTTCGTAGATGGCAACATCAGGCTCGAGGAAGAAACCACTCAGGAAGCTACCTATCATCGCGACGATCATGAAGAAGGGAAAATTGTGAAAGAAAATAATTAGTTATATACGAGTAATGGCAAAATATCAGAGGCGGAGCTAGCTCCTGGGCAGGGCGGGCGCCTTCCCGGGTTCGCCGGCGATGACCAGGCCGCACAAGTCTTCTATGTAATCAACCCTAATGATGACCACTGTTGAAGATAATCTTGTGCATGGTAGTTTAAAGTCTGTTTTCGGTTTTGTTTCCTAGCTATGTGCTAGTTTTTCTGGTCTTTGAGTCAGTTTCGGACTCTGCTAGTTTTGGTGATTGTTTGATTAATCAAGAGTACTTGGTTGTTTTGCTTGGGATGACAAAATAGTGTTCTATCCGGTTGAAAGTTTGGAGAGTTTGTTGAGTCCGTCGGTGAAAGGAGTCCGGATTCTTTCTCAGTAAGCGCTTATGTATTTGCTTTATAAGTAATAGACAAAATCAGAAAACGATGCAATTGCGCAGCACCAAAAACCAGGTCTTCTGAACTCAGTCCTGCTATATGACAATACAGTGAAGCGTATGTTGATTCAGAAACAAATTTCAGGGTTAACACACATCAGTGGCGGTTCGTCAAAAGAACCGCCACTGATAACAATCTCTATGGCGGTTCGTAAAAAGAACCGCCACAGATAATATATTTATCAGTGGCGGTTCTTAAAACGAACCGCCACTGAAACAGTTATCTATGGTGGTTCTTTATAAGAACCACCACAGATAATTTATCAGTGGCGGTTCGTTTTAAGAATCGCCACTGATAAATATATTATCTGTGGCGGTTCTTTATACGAACCGCCACAGATAACTATATCAGTGGCGGTTCTTTTTAAGAACCGGCACTGATAATATGCTCCGTCTATAAATAAAATAGATACCGCCGCTTCTAACTCACCCTAAACCCTTAAACTCCCGCCCTTCTCCCGCGCCCTAAACCCTTAAACTCCCGCGCTCGACGCCTCCCGTGCCCGACGCCGTCCCCGCCGACGCCCTCACCCCCGCGCCCGACGCCGTCCCCGACGACGCCGCCCTCCCGACAACGCCGCCGCCGACGCCCTCGCCCGACGACGCCGCGTCGCCCGGTAACGCCGCCCGGATCGCCCCCACGCCTTACCCGACGCTCCCCGCCGACGCCGCCCCGGCAAGGTCGAGCCTAGTTTTGTGGTTCGGATGCTATCTTTAATTTGTTTCAGATTCTATTCATCATTCGTATGTTAGATTATGTTATCGGTGTTAGCATTCTTGTACATGCTAGTCATATATCGTGTTCAAAGCGTATAATATCCAAACTTTCAACTATATAAAACATAATAAGCATATTTCTTGTACGGGGATAATTATTCGTGAAAAAGTTAGATGACATTAACCATGGTCGAAGAGTATTATCCCAATCAGCCCACTCATAATCTCCTCCAGGGTTGCGAAAGCAGTGAATAAAATTACAACCAACTCCATGTGAACATGTCATTAAGCAGGAGAGATGAAATAGAGCACATAGATGGTATTAGTCATCTTGATAACCCAGAGAACATTCTCTTCTAGCAAATACCAATGCTGCAAATGTGCTTCATACATGTCAAATAAAACCAAGGGAACTTGAATAAAGGAGACATGGTTGTAAATTTTACGTACCTTGAATCTTGATCTCATGTATTCACCACATATGGCAGCCTTCCATCTTGTCAAAGCAACAAACTCACATGTTATCTAAACAATAGGAAAAATCCAAGTTTAGCTTATGAAAGAGTTGCATATCAGCATATGGAAGCATATTTATTAGTAAAAACCTTGATTTCTAAGTAAAAAGCTTTTAATTGGCTAAGTAAAAATTTGCATTCTTCCACTTGTTCTGATCTAATTAAGTCTCTTGCTCTTGCAAAATCATTTTCATCTTAGCACCACACAATATTACACACAGGATATGTAGTAATAGAATTGTCATGTTATGAAAGTATTTAATACCTAATCACAAAAGAATGGAATAAATAATTAGTTTCAACTCATCTAGATTGTAATACAAAAATAATAATTGGCATGTCCTTGCCTTAATAAAGAAACTTAGAACCCTGTGAAGAAGATAACATGTCAACAATGTTTGCTATATATTAGAGAGGATAGGTAGATTTTAGATAAAAAAAACTCCAACAATTTGTTACTAAAGGTTGTTTTTAAAAGACACAAAATGAATTAATTATTAAAGAGGACCCACATGCATGCTATCCTTCTTTCCCTCTCTCCAACTTCCTTACCTTCCCTTCCCTTTTCTTCGTCCAAGTCGCCACTTGTTACACATACAAATAAAAGCTCCCCCTTCCACATGTGATCGATATGGCTAGAGTAATAAGCAAAAAGAACATTTATGAGTGCCCTTAGCTGCATAGTTGTTTTCTACATTGTTTTAACTATACAAATTTTATATGCCAGTTGATGTGCCCTTTTAGTGGGTATATATAATTCAGTGTTTAAATAGTTTCCATGTGTTTCCAACACTTGGGAAATCCATTCGCGAGAACGAAGTATTTAATCTGTTATACTATGTAAGTTAGGCATGTTTACCATTGCCATTGGCAACCTTAGCTTCAAAGCTCGTTTACTCAATTAATTGTACTTGCAAAATAATTTTCATGAGATGATTACGTACTTTGAAATTTCGTGAGATGATTACGTAGTAATTGATGGAAATTATGTTTCGGTCGAACTGTAGTTCTAATGGAGCCCAAACCGATCCTATAGTGGAGGAGAGCCCAGCGGTACCTTACCCTCCACCCAACCACCGAAGGTGCCGAGGCCTCCACCGCATGTTGCAGATGATGCTCTGTTGCAAGACGCCGAGGACGAGGAAAACTAAGAAGCTCAAGGCGGTACACCATCTTAGAGGTCTTAGATATTGGGGCCCTGTTGCACCGAGAAAATCAACGACCAAATACTGGTCAACATGCGGGTGCATCGTAGGATAAAGTGCCAATCACCTAATCGGATTGGCATAAAGTGCCCCGAGCCACCAAAGAGGATCGTGGACGAGCTCAAAGAAACCTTGAATTCCCAAGGAGCCGAAGATCTTGTGCGTCGCGACGCATTAATGACCATAGATGCGGCGTGGAGAAACTTCAAGGCGGTGAACACAAATTATGTGAAGCAAAACCGTCGACCATCGGAGAGTACCCAAGATTGGAGCCATATTGGGATGAGTTTGTGGCGATGAAGCAATCGGAGCGACAAGGAAGTCCGGTGAGGACCACATTAGCATCGCAAGAAGGAATACTCACCCCACGACTTGGCACGAGTGGGTACGCGGTAAAATTGCTCAATGGGAGGCAAGAATTAGAAGCGGTCCAATTGGCTGGCACAAGTCCCTTGATCGGACTACCAGACCGAGTGAAGCACTACGTGCTAGCGAGGGTAGATATGTTGTCTACTGGGGGTTTATCATTCAAGAGCACTGAAGACGAAGCAATAACGCAACGAGTTCATGAGTTTCATGCCCAGTCCACCCAAGGATCTTTTCACCCAGACAGGGAGAAAGATGAGCTAACAGCGGCCCTAGGAAACAAAGAGCACCCTGGTCGGACACGAGGCGTCGGGGTCAAGGTTCCATGGAGGAGTGGATTCCCTGAGCACGGAGACTCTTATAGGAGTCGGAAGAGAGCTAAAGAAGAGCGGGCTGAGAAGGAAATGGAAATGATGAAGGAAAGGGTTCTGCGAGAAATACAAGGCACCATTGAAGAACAAGTTGAACGACAAGTACAACAAGCCTTGAGTCAGTCGCAGGCCCACAACGTTTTCTCCAGTCCTACAGGTCGTCGCAGCAGTTGCGCGTCCACGCCATTGGCAGAAGCGGACAACAACCATTATCCTGTGGACGACATACAGGACCCCACACCCTGTCAGCTCAACGTGCCCGTGATGAACATATTTGTATAGGCTGCTACAGGGGTAGTCTATCCGTGCCAAGAAGAGGGTGTCCTGCACAATACCCCGATAGCGCTAGGTTATGCAAAGGTCCAAGTGGACACGGTACTTGCACAGTTTGCTGAGATCGAACTGAAAAAACCCGCCAATGATGAGATAACAACTCTGGGAAGTGCCGTCCACTCATTCATCCAATGGCGCAAGCGTGACATCGTCTTGGACCATGCAGTGCCATCCTCTCCTGCAGTACAATCCTCGCATCCGTCACCAGCACCTGAGAGTGAAACGGGGAAGAAGCAAAATGAGGTAGAAAAGAAATGCATTGAGGACCCCATCAAGATGGCCACTGTTAGTACTCCAAAGCAGAAACCTATAACACCTGGTACTTCAAATGACAAACCTACAACCTCTCGATCCCAAAATTGGCACATTAGACAAGTGCTCGGCACCGGATCAAAGTGAGGCCAGGACCGAGTATGATGTCGTGCGACAAAAAAGTAAGGGCAAGGCGCAGTCTGATGACCAAGATGATCAACAAAGAATGAAATTCGAGGTAGGGAAGCCCTTTGTCACCGCTTCGAAGTTAAAAAGTCTAACACCCATGATGCAGCGATTACATGCATGGTACTTAGATCGATCCAACCAAGACGTACTCCCAAAGATGATCACTGCAATTTTTCGTGAGGAACATTTTCACCATGAGGGCCATGGCTACTTCTTAATAGAATTCGATAACTTGCACAACTTGTTCTATCACGACGCCCTCGACATATCTTTTTTGAGATGCTGGTCACTATAAGTGTCTAATATATCAATCTTGGCCTACATTCACGTAATACCGATAAATTTCATGTCTAACTAATTCGTTATATAGATACGAGATGATTGGAGTACGAAGAACCAAGGGGCCAGTGGGATTCCTCGACTCGGGAACGGTTTGCCAACATGAAATCAAAAGAGCACCAAAGGAGGTCGAGGAGTACGTATATAAAGTTTTGATTAAACTACAAGACAAGGAGTTTATACTTTTGCCATACCATTTTAAGTAAGTTGCTCACTAGCTAGTTAAATTACTCGTTTATTTCGTTATTTACTCGATGTAAGGACTAATGGTGGCATCATGCATGTGTATGTAGCTTCCTTTGGATTCTCGTAATAATTCATCGAGAAAAGAGCAAGATGTTGATCATGGATCCTTTGGATAAACCTAAAAAGACTTTGAAGAGATGACACATTTAGTGAATGAGGCGTTCAAAAGATATTGTCGGAAGAGCTCGAGATACCACCCATACCACGGATCCCTTACAATCCGTCACGAAGTTTCCAGACGCACGAAAGGAATACTCTTATATCATATTTCATAGTAAATAGCTCCTTCGATGACATCTTAGTTCATTCGATTTTTGCAGTGTCACAAGCAGCCGAAAGGAACAAATTTATGTGGGTACTTCGTGTGCCAGTACATGCGCGAAATCTTATCATGCACAATAAAAGACAATGACGTAGAGGTCAGTCATGCTGACATGACACACTGATTCGCACCACTCAATTTCTATATTCTCTCTTAATTTTGTTTTTTTATACTTACAGCGCCTCAAGTTGTCTACGGTAGGACTGCTTCCTTCTGAAATCCTAGCCATTCAGGGCCAGCTCGCCTACTTCATCATGAAGGAAATAATCAACAAAAATGGCGAGTTTTATGACGAAGACAACAACGATCCAGTCATCCATTCTCTTGTCTCAGATCTCGTGTCTTCAACCTCCGAAGACCCATAGGCTTCTAGTTTACCTCCACTAGTTTAGGCTTTTTTACTTCAATTCTGTTTCATTACAAAGTGTAAATAACTCTTTGTTCCTTTCAAATGGGAACCCCTTCTTTTGCCAATGTCACTTCTTTTGTCAGTGGTTGTGCAAGCCTTTTGGATGCAAGTACTCCTCATAGATATTTTGTATATTGTCTTATATATGACTGTTTGAGCATCGTGTTATCATCACATCCGATATTATGATTTCCTGTAATCGATAGGAACATTTATATCGTGAGCTATATGAACCTTTTGTTGGTCATGGGTGACCACCTTGTATATCTATTATATAGATATATAGCCATACTATTTCAATATATTATTTTACGTTAGAATTGTTATGTATGTAAACCATCAATTCGATTTATGATGTATGAAACAATGGCAAACCATGTCGATCAAAGTGGTGCTAAAGGAACTCTCAAAAAAGAACCTTGTTGCTACGGATGTATGGAATTTTCGTATTTAGCTCACGCCTCTGTCTTTCTTCAGGTACAGTATATTGGATTCTTCAGTCACTTTAACTGCTACCATGTACTATCTCCTAGATGCTTCATTTTTTGTATTTCTAGAAATTTGTGTCTCTTCCTGCAAACTTCACTGCTCTGTGTTATCCATATCATTTATGAGCTTTGCACTATGCTGACTAGAGGTAAGCGACTCTTTTTTCCTCCTTTCTTTCTGGATGGTTTGTATCGACAATTAGCAATACATGTTATTTCGGATTATATTGGTTAGTCTATAACAAACAATAGGTACTAATATGTATACTCAAATTTCAATAATCCAATGTATTCTTCTTGCTGTGTACATAATGAAGAGGCATGGCTAGCGTTGCCGAGGCTAGCCGAAATGCCGATTTTTATTTTCGTGTGTGGGATTATCGTGGCGGTTTAGCCCAAAACCGCCATTGAAGTAATATCTGTGACGGTTCTATCAAAAACCGTCATCGATACTAGGTCTATCGATGGCGGTTTTATATACAACCGCCATCGATAGTTGTATCGATGGCGATTCTAGCCAAAACCGCCACTAATAGTCGTATTATCGGTGGCGGTTTTGGTCTAGAATCTACTCGATATTTGAGTATCGATGGCGGTTCTATCCAACAACCGCCAGCGATAATTGTATTATTAGTGGCGGTTTTTGGCTCGAACCGCCATTAATACCGAATATCGATGGTCGTTCTAGCCAAAACCGCCATAGATAGTGTTATCTCGTGGCGGTTCTAGAACCGCCACCGATAATCCTCGATTATCAGTGGCACTAAATCTGTGACGGTTCAAAAACCGCCACTGATGGCAGTTATGAACCGCCACTGATGGCCTTTTTCAAGGTAGTGTCTCCGCCCGGTTGGCCACACCCGGGAGTCTTCTCCCGGAGGAGCGGCTTGATCAAAAATCCTAAGCTATGATACCAATTATTAGAATAGAACGCTAAAAAACTTCGGGACAATTTTCTTTTTTATTACATCTCGCTCTATTCTCTTACAAAACTCAGGTCTACCTTTGAATTTATACCCAAAACTATAGTCCTCATAAATGGAATAGGATTCTACTTCCTTATCCTAATTGGACTCCTTATATTAACTGGACTCTTACCTAAACTTCTAACTAATTACAAGATTATCTCTAACAGACGATTATATGGATGGGATGGTTCACGATATAAAGCCTAAATGAATCTGAACAACATGGTCGCCAAATAGAAGTAATCAATTTAATCTTTCTCGCATGTCTATTAGTCAGTTAATTAGTCAAAATTTTCTTGTATAAACGATGTTTTGTAGGTATTACCAACACGGACCAACATCCACTACTGCGGATCGGGCATGCACAAGCGGTTCGAAACCGCTTTGAAGCGGTTTTAGAACCGCAGGTAAAATCGGAGTGATACCCGTCGGGTATCAAGCGGTTCCCAAACCGCTTGTGGTTCGACATTTCACAAGCGGTTGGTGTTACCAACCGCTTGGAGAGGTTCTCTCAAAAGCGGTTGGTGTTACGAACCGCTTGTGAAGAGGCTCTCCACAAGCGGTTGGAGTTACAAGCGCTTGTGAAGAGTCGACAGCGTAGCGTTTGATTATATTCAATATAGAATATGTTTTGAGAGGGTTTTGATATAGATTTTGACAATTAAAATAAATAGAACTTCATGAGTTTTTTGACACACTTATATATATATATATATATATATATATATATATATATATATATATTAGTCATGAGTATTCATTCAGATAATTACAGACTAAAAAATGAACAAGTTGATGAACACATGAAATAATAAGCCACTTTTACAAGTTTCAAAGAATAAAAGGGCGAATCTTGAGCTTATTTCTTGCGTGCGTTACTCTTTGTGCCCTTGGTCGACGTTGATGTCAGTTCACCTGTCTTTATTTCAGGACAATCTCTCCAACCATTTGCGTGGAACTCGCCTTTGGTGGATACAATCTCGTCGACAATAAAGCCGATGAGTTGTTCTTGGATTGCTGCAACCCGGTGCGGCGGGATCACGTCTTGCACATCGATGATGGGCTGACAAAGTGGGAGGTAAATAAATCTCTGGACATGTAATTATTAAAGTGTAAGTACTAAGAAATTGACATGTGCACACTACCTCGGTGTTGGTTGTCGGCACATCACCGTGGGTAATACTTTGCATATAGTGGCACACATAATAGCCACATAGGTTGTTTCCACCCGTCTATTGTAGAACCTGCGATGAAATTTGAAAAGAACACGATTATTGGGATGAAAAACTGTTACGGCATATTAATATTCTTTAATACGTACTCGAGTGCTTAATTGTACATCAAATTCGTTCTCGAAATCTCCTTGTTGCTTCTTTCGAAACCGTGCGAATGTCCTGTGTGATGCGTTAGTATGAATGGTAATTATCAGAGTTGGAATTAGTAAGGTATTTCAATATATATAATAAGGAAAACTATCGTATATATATGTGCTATATACATTCGAGTGTCAATGATAAATTGATATTTTTCACCGAGTCCTTTTGAGTCTTGAACAATGATCCGTGCTATCAAGCTTGATGACAAGAAGGATCGAGTGAAACCTATTCATGTATTGCAACATATATGTAACTAGCTAGTAGTATTATAAATGCCTTGGAAAATATAAGAACGAGAGGTTGTATATATACGCACTCGAAGTTGAAGGGGCGAAGTATATACGGTTTGTAGTCTTTGTCCCAAGAATGCATCGAGAATGTAATCTTCAAGATCCTTTCGGTTGTATCCAAAGACGAACTCGTTAACAATCTCTGGGTCGATGAAGCCCACGTTGAAGATATTCTCTTTTCTACATCGTTGTATCTCCATTCTACATAGAAAGGTATAAGTTTAATAGTTGCAATTTTATTGTACGAGGAAGCACACGGTAAAGGTATGAGCTTGACACTTACAGGCACCAACAGCTCATGAGAGACATGTTGATGGAGTCGGCATGGTAAATATTGTATAAGTCATCAAATTCGAGCCATATGGTGCTGTCCCCGCGATAAAAATCATCTTCTTTGATACGGAGGGGGAACATCGTTCTTCCTTGAGCGGACTCTGTCATGTACCATTCGTGAAATTGCCGCATCTTGGTTGGCAGATCTTTTATCTCATTTGGGTCAATCAGCTCCTGGCCCAACTGAAATTGCCATCTGACCTTTGTTGCCATTGGGATATCATCTATTAATCCAAGAGCTGCAGCTGTGGAACTGAGTCCTGCCTCCTTCATAAACCTCTCGAGGTTCTCCTGATCTTGGTCTCTCTTCTTCTTCTTTGCCGCCGCCGCCTGACCACGTTTATTCTTCTGTGTAGCCTTAATTATTGTCCGTTCATAGTTGGGACGGCACGAACCTTGACTTTGCACGGCATGTCGCGAAGTGTTACGCCGCTTTTGGATCGATTGGTACCTTTGGCTCTACCTTCTTTTTGCGAAGTGTGCAGCCATACGCTTTAGTGACCGCGTCACTCTCCTCCTTATTCATATCATATGCCCTCTTTGGAGGTTCCTTTACCTTGGCCGTCGGTGGACTCCGCCTTCTTGGGAGGCGGTGGGGAGCCTTCATTCATTATCGAGCTTCTTCCTCGGAGGAGATGGTGGGCGTGGTTTTCCTAGAGGGTTCTTTTTGTTTGAGATCTTTGGTGGTGGAGTAGGGCTTGCGTGGAGCGGGTGGAGACACGGAGGCTGCTGGTGGTGGAGTAGGGCTTCGCTCTGTTTTATTGGCGAGGCATTGCGTGGCGGTGGCGTTGGAGGCGTGGGTTGCCATGGTGGAGATGACGCGTCCATAGCGGTGGAAATATGATGTACCGTTTGCGCCAAAGGATGATATTGTGGAGGGCTGTCCAAGCTTGGTCACGTCGTCGCCTCCGGCAATATCGAGGTGAAGTTCTTCAAATCCGCTCAGCACCTCCTCCACCGCGACCTTTGAGTAACCGGGGTATCTCGTTGCGATGGAACATCCGCCCGACTCCACCGGATATGCCATGCCGTAAGCCACCTTGATGGAGAGGTTACGCGCATCAGCGTGCAGCTCACACCTGGCGGCGAACCCTTATGTCATCCACGGGATAACGGATAGCAAGGTGTCCGCCCGGGGCCCGGTGGGCCAGCGGCTACTTCGCCCGCGGAGGGTCGATCACGGCGTCGGTGATTGCTCGGACCTAGTCCTTGAAGCTTCTTGAGGGCAATTTGTACTTGTTACGCAACAATGTCGCCGATGCTAGCCTGGGTTGCTCTGAGCTCTTGTTCCAATTGGTACACTTTACGTGATTCTCTTGATTTGCTTCTATGCCGGCTCCTGTATGTATGTGCGTCCTTAGCGAAACCATACTTCCATGGCGTCAGCTTGCCCATACCTTGTGTCCGTCACAGGTGCTCGGGGTTTTCAAGGGCATGTGTTAGCTCGTCATTCTCCTGTCGCACCAATGTACTGCACGAGGCGCTCAACGGCTTGTACAATCCTTTGGCGACCTCTTGTACTCTGGTGCCATCACCAAGCTGCAGTCATCTGAAAGGCTCCCCATGACCCATGAACCAATTGCGCAGTCTTTGTTCCTACGAGCGGTAGCGGTGTGGCGTCCTTCGCCATTAATTCTTCTTCCGCTTCTCCCATTTTGAGTACAGCCTTGATGTAACCACGGTGCCAAGATGGTGGTGGTATTTCTTCATCGTGAATTGGCCTTGTTCTTCCGACTCGCGGCACGGCCCTCGGTGACAGCTTGAACTCCTCGAATGCTTCGGTGATCCGCCAACTTAGGAAATTGGTTGAAGTCGGGTCTTTCTCCCATCGCACGTACTTGCGGTGAGAGCGTCTTCCAAGCTTGAAACATTGTTGCCATCTTCTTCAAAGTAAATTTCTTGGCCTTGTCTTCGAACCCTTGAGGAAATGTGAGATTTTCCTTAATATCTTGCCTGAGCAGGTCCTTGGTAGCTTGAGGAACTTCGGCTCATTTTCTGATGCTAATTGGGACGTGATCCCTCACGTAGTAACCGCAAGCGTTGTCCTTACGCTCTTCTTTGTGCCAACGCATCATCTGGACATGCGCTTTGTTAGCAAACATACGTTTCAATCGGGGGATCACAGGGAAATACCACAACACTTTAGCTGGAGGTCTCTTCTTCTTACGCTCCCCATCTATTTCACCTGGATCGTCACGCTTCACCTTATACCGTGATTCTCTGCACACTGGACAAACATCCAAATCGGCATACTCATTACGATACATGATACAATCATTAGGACATGCGTGTATCTTCTGTACTTCCAATCCCAAAGGACAGACGACTTGCTTGGCTTCATATGTGATTCGGGCAGAGTGTTATTTTCTAGAAGCAACTTCTTTACGAGTGATAACACCTCATCGAATCCCTTATCTGACACACCATTTCTTGCCTTCTATTACATGAGTTCCAGTGTGGTACGCAGCTTTTTGTGGCCCTGCTCACAGTTTGGGTAAAAGGAGTTCTGTGGTCCTCTAACATGCGCTGGAACTTCTCGAATCTTTCATCTGTAGTCTCCCTCTCCGTCCACGCAAAGACATCGGTCTAGCTCATCATCACCAAAGTCACCAAGTGTTTCTTCCACGGAACAAGATTGCGTGTCGTCAGGGATCTCGTTGAATCCATCTTCCTCTTCCTCGTCTTCTTCATCGTCTTCTGGCTAATCTCCTCAACTTCGCCATGGTTGCTCCAACGGTATATTTTGGCATGAAACCTCTCATGATCAAGTGGTTCATAACTTGCCATCGCTGGGAGTGCTCCTTCTCGTTCTTGCAATCTACACACGGACAACATATGAAGTCGCCGAGGCAAGAATGCAACGGCCGATCGAGAAAAGCTCTGACGCCATCAATGAACTCTCTCGGCGACGGTCCGCATTGTACATCTATTGTCGATTCATCTATACCAAGTTATAATTTCATTAAAAATTATAACAAATTCCGATTAGAAAAATTATAACCTAACTTAAATTTAGTAACATTTAAACCCAACAAAAAACTCCACCTACACCGTCATCCAATTAAAGACCTACCTTTCTAATTATTTTGTATCCCTTCCTACCTTTGTAATTACTTTTTATCCTTCTACATGTTTTTCTATTTTATTTCATACACCAATAATTACTTCCTTGCAATGTTGTACCTAGATCTCTCCCAATATTGTGATATTTAAGATTCTAAAGCTAACAACCACATAGATCTAAAGCTTCCAATCACCTTTACCTTGTAATGTCATATTTTGAACTAGATCTCCATCTACATCTTCATACAACAATAAAACAAGGCACGAAAAACAAATTTTCGATAATGCTTAAAAAGTTCAAGATTTCTCCACATCCATTGAAAAAAATAGCAATATCTAGGTGAGAAGGATGTTCACATGATGTTACTAACTTTGAAACACTTAATTTAGAGCTAATCACCTCCAATTAAAAATTTGGACAGCACCTCCCCAAGAACAGCGCTTGGTCGGCCTTCTCTGTTTGATCGTATTTGTACCTCTGCTGGCGCATGGAGGAAGAAGGGTTTAAATGCGCTGCGCGGGAGGGCTTCCAGAAGCGGTTCGTGTTTCCAACCGCTTCTGGAAGCCCTCTCCGGACCGTTGCCAACGAACCGCTTCTGGTGCGAAGATTACAACGGGTTCGCACCAAACCGCTTCTAATAGGCCGGTTGTGATGCCCAGTTCTGTAGTAGTGCTGGAATGAAGCAGTTTTGACCATGACGCTTCAATACATATATATATGGGCTTACCTAGGAGGTATGGGTAAGAAGTTCAATATTTGGGGAGTTTCTATCATATATATGAAAATGATATGGGGTGATTTATAGTTTTAGCCCTAAGGGTTTTTTTTTCTTTTTTCTTACCTCATATTGTGATGTCCACCCTATTATCCGTGAGACGTTATCTCAACGTTCGCTACTGAGGTGAACTGGCTGACTGACAAATGATTTGCGGGATGATCTTTAAACTGTACTCTGTCATCTGTTTCCCTTATAGGTGTAACTGGGGTGCGTGCAATTTGATTTTTAGCTAGTATGATAGGTAGCCAATTCCTCCTAGCGTTCTGATTTTGACTTGTTTTGTTTGTGCTTCAGGAAAGTGGCAAGATTCAGAAGGACAGCTCGACAGCACCCTAGCTTATTTCTGACAGAATTGCATCATGCCAACCCAAACTACCTGATAAACTGCTGCAGTTATTATTATTTTTTTTGCAGGGAGTAATTAATTTTCTTATTGTGGACGTTTGCGTTAGAACGTTGAACTGTAAAGTGGTGGTCTGACAAAAAGAAAAGAAAAAAAAAAGTAATCTGTAGCTTTGCTGGTTTATTTTTGCTTTGTTCGCTACGAGAGTACTTTTGTATGTTCGAGTACAAGGGCGTCGATCGTCTTCTTCCTGTGCTGCCATGTTATCTATGACCTATTCAGGACGAAATAATTTTCCAGTATATGTTGCATCATCCTTGCAAGTTCACTGTGTGTGTATAAACTGTACATGACGTATATCACGCAACTGCTGCACGCGACTCCTATATGCCAATGTAGATAGATTCCTACAAGCAAGCAAGCATTTCAAGTCCCAACTCACAAGTCACAGGCAAATCAAACCAGACTCAAGATCGTTTGGTTCATGGTTCTCGGCTAGGCCGTGATGAGGCAAGAGTAGTTGGCGGGATCGACCAGCGCCGGCACGAGGTACTTCCTGCCGTTCCTGCCCACCACGTTGTACCCGGCGCCGGTGGCCGTGTCCACCCTCACGGCGCCGGGGTAGCCTGGGTACGCTCCACGGCCGTAGACGCCCGGGCACGCGCCGCCCACCTCCACCGGCGCGGCCGAGTCGCCCTGGAAGTACCCGTGCCCGTACGGGTTCGTCACCGCTCCGGCCAGTAGCGCCGCCAGGTTGATCACCATGCCGTCCACGCCCGCGTCGCCGTTCGGCGCAAGGAGCGTCTCGCCGCGCACGTAGCGCCGGGGCCCCGCCGCCGGGTAGGCGAAGCCGTCCGCGGCGTGGAAAGGCCACGCGCACCGGCCCGGGCACTCCACGGCCGCATTGCCCACCCACACGTGCACGGCGCCGCCGGGCGCCGCAGAGCCGTGCATCCCGCACGCGCTCAAGCAGAACCCGTCGACAGCGACGTCGGCAGCCGTGAGCACGACGGCCACGCCCCCGGGAGCCACGCCGAGCCGCGCCGCCAGCTGCTCGAGCTGGGCCCGGGACAGACGCTTCCCCAGCGAGCACACCTCGTCGGTGACCTGGTTGGTCAGCAGCACCTGCGTCCGCTCCCTGCCTGCCCTCTGCACGTAGCGGTCGACGGTCTCCCACCACCGCGCCACCGACGGCGGCTCGTCCACCACCGGCGCACCGAACGCGTGCTGGTGCGGGCGGCCGCCGCGGGGAGAGAGCGACAGGAGGAAGTCAGCGAGGACGGCCTTCTGGTGCGGCGAGAAGGCGCCGTAGTAGAGCACGGAGACCGGCACGGCGCCGTCGAGCACGGCGCCGTCGTGGTAGGCCATGGTCGGGGGCGGGGGGTTGTACAGGGAGGAGAGGCACGGGCGCGCGAAGCCGGGCAGCAGGGCGAGGAGAAGGGCACAGGCGGCGTACGCCTTCGTCTTCATGGTTCCCGTGCAAACCATGCAATGCAGCTAAGCTTGGGAGATTGTGATGCAGTCAAGTAGATGGATATATATGGGTGGCGCGGTGGTCTCTTTCTTGCATGAATGGGTGAGCATGGCATGCATGGAATGGATACCCAGCGTGCATACGTTGCACACACATGCTTGTGAGACTGGCCTTTTAATTGGAGTTGCTTGGAAGGCAGTCTAAGCAATATTTATCAAGCATCGATCACCTGCATATATATTGATTTGTACTGCTCTTTTTTTTTGAACAAGAATAGTACGAAAGGACGATCCTACTGTATATATATAATATATTATATTATAATAAAGCAAAAAGTAATTAAGTGACAGTAGTTACAAAGAAAAGGAGAAATAAAAACCATCCAAGTTAAGCTACTATTAGCCAATCACTAATAAATTAAAGGAAAGGATTTTTCGTTTCCCCATCGATAACCATGGCAAATTCGATCTTGAAATCGCTCTTCCAATTATCGAACGTAGGATTAATGCCTTGGAAGACTTTGTTATTCCTGGTGATCCACATACTCCAAGAGGCCAAAATAATGATCTCCATATAAAATGGCACTTGAAGTTTTACTTCGAGGTCTTCAATAGCTTCTTGCACCGAGAGATTCAAACTCCTTGTTGGACACAGATATATCCATCCTACGCAAATGTACATCCAACAAACAGATGATGTAGTGTTTCCTCAATTGCATTGCCACACATCACACATGTAGTCTTGGATGATGAAATTCTTTCGTCTGAGCAAATTCCTTGTATTCAACCGGTTTTTGAGAAGAAGCCGAAAGAAAATTTTCTGCTTCATTCTGCAGCAGCTCTTCCATACCCACCTAAATTGAGCTGCATCTGTCCTCCTCTTCTGTGAGTACAAATCATTGCACCATTTCTGTGATCTGAAGCAATTGACTGTAAACTTGAACCGATAGGGGCAAGCGGACCGGAAAAGATCCTGAAGTTGTTCAGTAAGCATGGGGTCTTCTCACAGTAACCATGCCTGATTTAGCAAGGTATTGTAACTTGTAAGTGAAGAAAATTTCAATTCCAAAGAACCTTCCAAAAGAAATGCAGTAACATCATTTAGAGTGCAATGCATGCGCAAATCTATTCCTTATCTAAACCCGCAAGGAAGGCGTCCTCCAGGCGTTGCAGTACGTTTAGCCCTCAAATCGCATGGCGCTTCGTGTCCGGCCCTGGCCCCGTCTCGCGAGGTTCCATCGCAACGGCTCGGTGGATCTGGTCATCCGGTCGGCGTTGCGTCCGTTTGCCAATGTCGGTCGTACGTGTGGGTCCCATCCCAAGCGTGGTTGGCCAGTAAAAAATCAGCGATTGGAGCTGTCCACAGCATATCCCATTCTCCCTCTCACGCTTCCTCACCTACGAGACCCTGCCTGTCCGTGGTAAGCCTGAGATACCGTTTTGAGATTGACGACCCAACGGTATTGAAAATCATAAAAAATCACTCGAAATTCATTAAACTGAACGGTTTACAAAGTCAAATGAATTTTAACTCTGATCAAACTAGTGGGCAATTGTCATAATAAATGAATGAAAACTGCTGGAAAATGCTCGAAAACCGAGCAATTTTTGGCGAAAACTGCCAAAAATCGAAGACAGTTGAAAAAATAGGAAACAAATGTAAAACAAATGGGAAAAATTGCAAAAAATACTATAAAATTTGTAAAAATCCATTAAAGGCCAAAAAATAGGAAAAATGCAAGAAATATATAAAAAAAATCGTAAAAACACGAAAAAATTCCGGTATGATCTCTCCTAAATATGGAAAGATTTCGACATGACCTTTGCTATATTTTAGACAATTACAAGTTGTAAATTAGGCATTTAGCAATAATATGTCAACAAATAATCTTTCATTTCAATACTACTCATATGTCAATCCAACAAGTGCAAAAATAGGCATCACATAATGACATTCACATATCAACACCATTTACATTTCAACACCTTCCATTACTACTAAATATACTTCAATAAATACTGGTACTAAATATAATTGAACAAATATTGGTAATAAATATACTTCAACAAATATTGCTACTAAATAAAATTGAACAAATATTGCTACTTGACATAATTGAACAAATATTGCTACTTGACATCAAAAAATATTGCTACTTGACATACTTGAACAAATATTGCTATTAAATATAATTGAACAAATATTGTTACTAAAATATGTTTAACTAAATATTGCTACTAAATATTCGTACTGGAGCAGTATGGGTGGTTTTCGCGGTTTTCGTTGGTTTTTTCAACCCTGGTCATGTTCCTACACCTCTTGGTAATAAGGGGTTATTTACAGCCTATAGCTAGTATTTGCGGGAGAGAGATTGTGTACCTAGCCACCAATCCTAATCATTATTAGAGCAGCAATTGTTTAAGCTTGAATAGTGGAGGTAGGAATGAGAGCTACTAGCTAGAAAAGCTATGAACATTGAATAATGAAGTAAACAAGCACACTGTCTAATTATACTAAAGATTTTTAGTACATTGGTCTTTACTGTCTTTTGTCTTCTTTTCTGCTCACTTGGCAACATAGTTGATGGTTGGTGTTTACTTTTGTACTTCCTCCGTCTATGTTTACAAAATATATATTTTTAGTACGTAGAATAAAAATATATTGAAAATAACTAGATTATTCCTAATTATTATCACTAAAATCCATATTATATGCATGCACGTAGAGAATATAAAGTGAAGATGGAAATTTATTAGCGGTATTGAGGGAACATCACACTAATTTACATTGAAAATTGAAATACGTCCTATATTCATGGACAATACTATAAAAAAATTCGCATTATAAACAATTGCAATTTGTAAATTAGGCATTTAGCCTTATAAACAATTGAAGATGGATTTTTTTTGCTTTTTCTATTTTCTACATTTTGAATGGCTCAAAAAACTCTCCAAACTTTATTTTTTTCAAAAAAAATTCACACCAGAGATCATAAAGAAATTAATACTAATTTTAGGGAATTTTTGGAATTTGTTTTCCAAATTTACCGAAAATTTTGAATTTGAACTCCATCGGTAAACCGATCGGTTTCTCTTCTCGTACCACCGCGGTACACTTGAAAACTGTGGTTTTTGGAACCCTACTTGAGACACCACATCCGCTCACCCGCACCTTGCCTGCTTATCTTCTGACGCACCCCTTGCCCCCGCACCTCTCTAGTTCCCATGTCTTCGACCTCTTGCCCTTCTCTTCTTCTTTGTCTCCGTTCTTGTGGTTGCCTGCACACAATGATGGATCTAGGATTTCGGTAGACCTTAGACAAAAAAAACTAAGCGGTTATTACTAATGTCAAACACTACGGACATTGAGGTATAACAAAAATACAGCACAAATACACAATTAAAATAAATTTGAACCACGTACTTAACATTTCAACAAAATAGATAAAATACGTAAAGACAATATAGCATAGTGGAGCGGTACAAAAATACCTAATTAATGAAGGTTTGGTTCATCTGAGCCTATCATATCTTCATCAAGAATAGTAAAAGAATCTACGCCTACAAAATATGAAATTGCACATGCAAATTAGGCACAAGAAACTACAAAGCTAACTATTGAGGTAAATTGCAAAATAAGAATGTAACTGTCAAGACCCTATGCCAGGACCCAAATATGCAAATTCGGACCCTCTGTGTATTCCGCACTAGTCCAAGATCACGCTAGTGCACACATGCTCAACATTAATGAATATCACAATCATACTCAATGGTAACATAATAAATACTTCATCAATATTAAATATAACTGTTGGACGACCTTATAGTCAACCTTACAAGAGTATTTCTTGCAGAGCTAAGACTGAAAAGTAAATAAATAGCAACAAAAATAAACATAAGCGTAGAAACCCTTCAATCTGCCACAGGCAACTGACAAGGTTCGAACCCTAGTTATTCGCCTCCTTCTGGAACTCTTCTTCAAAAGTAGGTGTTGCTTCTTCTCCAACTAGTGATGTTTTGTTGCAAGGAGGTGAGTACATAAAGCACTCAACAAGTCATGCACAGAATGCAAGTCTAATATACTATATGCGTTACAAAGGATAGACTAACATGGTTATTTTGCATAAAAAGCATTTGTAAAGGAATAGCATAAATAGATTGAAAGACGATAAAACCAATAATAACAATAATACATTTTCCATTTGTTTTCCAATAACCAACTCATAACCTTATTCCACATTTCAATATCCACACCCACACTTTTTTTAATAAAATCTAACCCTTAACTGTAATCATCGAGTAATGCTCAATACCGCGAGCACGGCTATTCGAATATGTTTTACACTCTGCAGAGGTTATACACTTTACCCACAAGGTACAACCATACACCACAAAGGCGAGTGATTATAACAAAGCCTTTCCAATGCCTGTCTAAACTCAGTACTACCTGCTAAGGTTTCAACACTGATGGGACTAGTTACCACATCTAGGGCTCCCCTTTTGCGCTATGTGAGTCTACCCATACACCCAGAACCCACATTGCCAAGACAGTAACAAAGTCTAGACATAACAAATTAATCAGCTAGGTCTGTCCCATAATAGACATGTGGTTATATGAATGACTCAGTTCAAATTCTTGCAAGGTTAAGTCCTTAATTGACCAAGGTAGGACTAACTAAAACTCATCATAACCATGAGCCATCAATTATCATAAAAAGCAATGCGACCGCCCAAGTGCCACATTGGCCCTCCACAAATACATGCCACTTGCCTCAGTCTAAATCATTTTACCACCCCGGTTGATTTATCATGCACCACGTGCCATCAACAACAACAACATTGTGCGACAACACCCGACACACAAGTCAATAAACATGTTCCATAATCATTAAGCAAGATTAACTATTTTCACATAAAATGATGACTCGTTGTACGGCTAACATACTACCTGCGTTCTAACTGCCCATATTGGCAATTATAACTACCAACCAATATTAAATCATTCTAGGGTGACAAATGAAATAAGACATACGACATGGAAAGGAGGATATATCACAATTGGACGAATAACTATACCCAACATAATTGAACAAGTAATAATTGAATTAGTATGCAATACATTGAAACAATATAGTATTTGTTGTTTCAACATGATCAAAGCACAACTTACCTTTAAATAGCTCTGACTCCTACTCTGGACCTTCCTCAGGTGCTGGCTCCTCAACCACAAACTCACCGGCAACTCGACATCTACGCGTAATGAAAGAGAAAGCAATAAATACCAAAAATAGAGGAAAAAATCAACTCCAAAAATTAAATAAAATTCACCATTAAATATATCTTGATCTTACAAATTTTTAAAAATTAGAATCACCTCAATCGGAGCTCGGATGCAAAAGATATAGCTATTCAAAGTTTGAAATAAAAGATAAATCAGAAAATTAGAAAAACCGAATTAACTGAAATATTTTTATACTGAAAAATAGAATTTATGACGTCATGCTGATGTCAGCACCAAATATACTTTTCAGCGAATTATTTTTCTGAAGAAAAACCAAATTGTGACGTCAGCAGACACGTGGCCCAATCAGATGCTGACACGCGGTGCAACCATAGTGCGACACGCATCACCAGCGTATGGACTCGGTCCACGACCAGAGCTGGTCCACGGTGGACTAGCGGCACTGTGCTATGCACCAGCTGACGCAAGCTGTGTACGTGGCACCATTGGATTGATGACACGTGACACAGAATCAACGGATCTCAAAGATCTCAACCGTTCACGCTAGATCGGACGGCGGATATCAAAGGCGATGACGTTAGCGGCGAATGGCGGTAGTGACACCTCGGTTTTTGTGCAACCCTCGCAACATGGGATTGGCCCTGCGCGCGGTGCGATCATGACCGTTCGGTTTGAATCCAATGATCCAGATCTGATGACAGAGCGACAATAGCGGGACACGTGGGACAATCGGAACCGACCGGCATGGATCCAATGGTGGCGGTAGACGGAGCTGCAGTGCACACATGCGGCATGATCTAGACCAACCATCCCTAATTTGATGGCTAAGACTAAACCTAACGTGATTCTACGCGATGCAATCTAAACTGCACGATTTAGATCTAATGGCGGTGCGAGCTTGCGAAGGCGGCGATGTCACGGTGTCACGGGACGACGAGGGCCTTACCTGTGCTGGGGACGAAGACCATGATGACGGTGTTTGAGGGCAGCTCCAGCAATGAGAGATGATGGAATCGGCGCGCCTCTTGACA
Organism: Otatea glauca; assembly: GCA_036346275.1. Lineage (NCBI taxonomy): Eukaryota > Viridiplantae > Streptophyta > Magnoliopsida > Poales > Poaceae > Otatea > Otatea glauca. Next base: position 17,305,373 of record CM070729.1, read on the forward strand.
CAGCGAGCACGATGGCGATCCTGGCAACGGTGGAACCTCAACGGACGGCGAGCAAAAGACGAAAGACCGTGGCAGAGGCTTTGATGAACTTCGACAAGCTCTTGTGGGCAAACGGCGGTGGCTTGGGATGCGCGCGATGGGGTTACGGGTTCGTCTTAATGTGCGCAACATAGGGGTGGCGGCGGCGCATTAAATAGGGACCTCGACGATCACGAATGGGGTGGAAACGGATTTCGAGGATCACGGGATACGGTGGCACGGAGGATTTGGACGAAGCCGACGTGGCACAATCCAGAGCATCCACACAGATTCAATCGAGCCGTTGACAACGAGCGGCAGTGCAAGGCAATCCCAACCGTTGGATTGAGATCCAACGATCACGCGGCTAGGGTTTGCGGAGCGGGCTGAGCTGGCCGACGAACTGGGCTACGGCGTGGAGAAAAACAGGCCAGACCGGATGAGTTTTGGCCCAACACTATTCCAGCGATTTATAATGATTTCAAATAAAAACAATTCAGATAAATAGATTAAGCCAAATAAAATAGCAAAAATACTAGGAAAAATTCTAGAAAATATTTTAAGACATTTAGAACTCAAATAAAATATTTCCAACAAAAGATCACAACACTTTTCACTAAATAATTAAAAGATAGCAAATAACTTAATTCCACAAATTCAAAAATGAATTAAATAAATCCTAGAAAATTCAATAAAAGGGAAAAATAATAAATCTAATAAAAGCAAAATTTGGGATATTACACCCTCCCTTTTGGCATGGAATACCAAGAAGGTCTCATGTGCATATTGTACTAGTCCCATGATCAGTGGCTAGTACGCACATTTACAACATTGCCATCACATCCATACTTAAAATCATATTACATTAACCGAATGTACCTTATACAAGTAGGGCCTTACAGGATGGATGAAGTGCAGCAGAAGATACAAAAGTCCAGCAGTATGCCTTTTTCTCAAAATACCACAGGCAACTGACAATGATACCCCTAGAAAAAATCATCACTAAACTTCTCGTGACCTACGGTGAAGTAAGACTCATCGGGGGCTTCGATCTCTTTGCCCACTGAATATCAACAAGCAAGGGTGAGTAGTTGTGTACTCATCAAGACTTGTAGTGTATCATAAATTTATAAATAAATGCTGGCTATGTAAAAGGGAGATGATTATCCTAACTACTTCTTTTGCATAAAGTGAGATTTGTTCATGAATAACCATAATAGATTGCAAACGGAATTTGTAAAGAGCAGTTTAACGAGTATATAAATAGTAAGTAAATGTAACATAAAATGTAAACCGCCCACAATCCTCTATGATTGTATTCATAGATCCATTCCTTGCGATTCTTGACATAAAACCTGAAAACAATGCTTTTCCACCAATTTTTTTCAACTCAACCCTTTTTATTAAAATACCAAAATTTCTAACTAGTGTCAAAGCAAGAAGTCTCTCATGACCACGAGCACGGCTTTTCAAAAAGTTTTATACTCTACAGAGGTGTACATCTTTACTCACAAGATATGACCAACTCTTTTTGTCGCTATTTCAGGCTTCCTTTGGCGTGTGGCCAAGAACCATTACATCACCTAGATCTAACTTTGCACCAGCTCGGTGATGTTTTACCCTTACTATAGTGGCAGAAATCCAGACCCATACACATAGTACTAATGACGGTTTATGCCTCGTCTCGTTCTTCCCCCCATTACAAGGCTTGCACAGTTGTATCAGCAAGCGTTATTCCCAGTACCTTGGTGTGGACACCCCTTTCAGCAAACCTACCCGGATTGCCTGTACTACTCCAACCTTCCAATATGCAAGGATAGACCTAAGCAACTTAATAGGTTAAGTCTACTCCATAATAGTACTTGTGGTTGTACTGAATATCTTGGATTATAACAACACAACGTTCGGTCCTTAATCCGACTCGGGCAAGAACACTCCCCCTACACTACGTGCAAGTTCCATGCACTTTAGACTATTGCAATATCTCGTCCGTGTCAAACCATAATTTTCAGTTTTGAATTTATAATAAAATACCATAGACTATTTTCCCAATATGACCAAAATTCCCATCCCTGAACAAATAGTATTTCCGATCATTTGTTCTTCCAAGTCTAAAGCATGGCTAAGCAATCGTTAAGTGTTCGAATGTACCAAAGTGAAATCATTTATTGCCTAAACCCTACCATAGAGATTTCAAGGTTGACATTTGCATATTTATCAAGGAAGTTCTATGCAGCAAGTAGGAATATCTACGACACCCACAATATAACAAATTTACTGAGAATACACGCATGCAAAAATAGATTTGATAAAACAACATAAATTAAGTGAAATACAAGGATCAACATAGTCAAAGGGGGTGCTTGCCTTGCTTGTTGAGTTCTTAAGAGATGTCGAGGTAATAAACAGAAAGTTCATTATTTTAGAAAAAATAGAAACTGGTTTCACCTAATTTAGAGTTCATTTGCAAAAGTTATAAGCATTTGAATTTTTTATGTGCTGAAAATCACAAAAAATGGAAAAAAAATAGATTTTCTAAAAGAGAATGCATATTTATCATTTTTTGGATCTTTGATTAAATTGCAGAGACTGACATGTGGGGCCCACATGTCAGTCAAGCATTTATAATACTATTTCTGATTTTAAATTTTAAATTCATTTATTTACCTTCGGGCCCACATGTCATAGAATCATAAGATAAAATTGGTTTTAAGTAAAAGAACTGACAAGTGGGACCTTTGTCAGTAACGAAAAGCTTTGTGTCTGAGGGAACTGATAAGGAGCCCACCAGTTGGTGACCTATGATAGAGCAAGGCAAAGCAGAGCTCACCAACCGTTATTGACGGTGAAAGGCGGCGATTGGGTGGTACAGCTAGCTTCTAGGGACCAAGTGGGAGCTAGGGCACCCCTTGGCAGTGGTCGAGGGTAGCCAGAGTGGGCTAGTGACAAGGTGGAGTGGCGATGGTAATGGTGGATGTCAGAAAGAGCACTATGGGTGTGATCGTGCTCGAGGAAGAGAGGGAAAAGGACTAGGGAAACTTAAGAGCACCATTTTGGTACCTGGTAGCGACGGAGGAGCCTTGTGGGAGCTTGGTGGCTATGGCCAGAGGTGAGGAAGAAGGGGATACGGACAACGAACTCAGGGCATTCCAAGGAAGCTTTAGCCCAAAGGGATTGGAGAATTGCTCACTGAAAGAGCTCAATCGAGCTTGCGGCCTTGGAAGCCTTTCATGGCAATGGAGCTCTGCTAGAGGGGTTGGTGTCGGGTTTTGGGTAGAGGAGGGATCGGGGAGGTGCGGGGGTGCTAGCAGAGGCCATGGCATGGCTTCTTTAACCGCAGGGGAGGAGATCCACGGGAGCCCATGACCCTGATCCGGCGGACAAAGAGAAAGGACACGCCGAAGGGGCTTTCGTAGGAAAATCCAACGGGGAAGCGTGCATGCGTGTCGAAGCTAGTGGCAGATGTAGCGAGTGGTAGCTAGGTACAGCGGGGTGTAGCGGTAGCCTTGATGGCCCTACCAGAGCGCAGGTGGCATGATTGGGTGGTGCAAGTCCCGGGGCTATGTCGCTAGGCGCTTGATGCGGTTGAGAGTGGGCGACGGCTGGCAGCGTGTCGCCTAGGCGAACCGGCGATGTGTCGAACAAGATCTAGCACCAGGGCATGCTGGTGCAGCGCAGAACATGCTCTAGTGAGGCATGGGTGTTCTCTGGTATGTTGGGGCGTGCACGGGCAGGAGAGGGGGTCACTGGCAGGCAAGCCACTGACAAGTAGGGCCCAGATGGCAGAGGGAGAGAGAAGAGAAGAAAAGGCTGAGTATGGAAGGTGGAATCCTAGTTTTATGCCTTCTTTAGAGTGAATGGCTTTCAAGCATTTGCGCTTTCTATTTCTGGCATTTTCTGATTTTTGGTTCAAAATTTATTTTACAACCAAAGCTTCTTGAATTTGATTGGCTATACAATGAGCTTCAAATTTTATGAATTTTTTTGTGTAAGGTCTTGAGGTAGTCATAATGCTTCTATAAAATTTCCAGAGTAGGATCAACTTTGTGGATTTTTATTAAAAAACATTTAGTGTCTTTATTCTAATGATGAAATGTTGTATTTGATTTTCCAGAAGCATCAAATTAGTTTACAAAATTTTTGAATCTTTTTAGAGGTAATCCAAGCATTATTTAGGATCTAAATAAATTATTTCAAGATTTTTAAATGTTTCAAGTTTGAAAATCAAACTTAATAACTAGGCTATTGAAAATCCTTTTTCTTTAATTGGAAAATCCTAGAAAATTCATAAAAATGACAAAAATTCAAATTATTGACAAAGATCAACTTGGATTCTTGTATTTCATATTTTATGAGTTTTGGGATGTTACAGTAGAATACCACTAGAATGAAGACCACGAGGTAGTTTTTGCTTACGATGCCTCATACTTTGAAAACGTTGTAAAATCTTGTTATCCTGAATGCTTCCAAATATAACTCGCTCAGTTGTATCATACCATGATATCATCCATCCATTCATCACTCATCTTATTTCGCAACTCAGTCTTACAATATTGATAGATGAAAAAGCTCTTACTACTGTTGTGATTGCAATAGGCAAAATCAAGGCCAATTCAATAAGCTGATATACTAATGGAAAAACTGTGCATCTATCAGCCTAAACCATATTCATAGCAACAATACTAAGGTCATTACAACTTGAAACTTCTAGATTAGCTCTCACATTAGCATCCCTAATGTCGTCATCCAAGTCCTCAATTGGTTTCCAAAAACCAGATCAGTAACAATGTCTTCTAGATTAAGCACAACATAAGGGTTGTTTTGTTGGGTTTTTCTAGTTCCAGTTCTTGCTGTTTTCAGAGGGGATTGGTTGGACTGTGACTGTGATAGAAAATAAGATGCCAATGTCTAGACCTCTTCATCATGTATTTCTATTACATCAAATTGAGTCTAATAAATTAAACCCAATTTAGAATACAATCACAATGCAACAAAAAAGTCTTAGAAAAAAGACCCTAGATTTGACAACCACCGGAGAGCCAAAGGGGGTGAGGGACAGCACTACAGCAGCATAGTAGCACAACTTGTGTAGGTGCAATGCTATAGAGGGCAAGGGGTAGCACTGGTGTAGGTCCCTCTCGGTGGTATGGCTTGGAGGGGCAGGGCGACGACTTGGACGTGGTAGGTCAGTGATAGCACAAGGCACAACAGCGTAGGGAGACAATGCAGGGTAGCCCGGCTTGGAGGCATTTGATGTTGGGCGGCTCGGCTTGGAGTCGTAGGGCGTAGTACATGTAGCCAGCTGCCCCGCTTGGAGTTGGAGTTGCAAGGCACAGGGGGCGGAATGGTGGTGGTGGTGAGTAGCAAGTCGAGCGAGGAAGCTAAGGTGTGAGGCGATGACTGGATTGAGGAATTGATGCACTGCTCATGTTAGCCTCCAGTTGGACCACCAAGCCTCGGATCATTATCTTAGGCCATCACCTCAGGCTGCATTGCTCCACTACTAGTTGAGGCAAGCCTCAAATCATTGCCCCATCGACCCAAGACGCAACTCTGCCCCTGCTTGCACATGACTTTGGTGATGGGGGTGCTCCAAGGATGGTGACGCCTTAGCTGCAAATCTCGGAGGCGCCCATGATTTCAAATGTAGATCTTAGCTACACTGTCACCCCATCGGCCTTTGCCCACAACCACGGCCATCTTCCAGGTGGCATTGCAACTTCATGTGGTCTTCTCTCTCTCTCTACAAAAAACCATGTGGAGGTCTAACCATGCTGGTGATGAGTTATTGACTGTGTTTAAGCATGAGGTGCTTGAATTTGAGTTTGATTTGAATTGGATTTTCAAAGTGAAGCAATTTGAGTAGAGTTTGCCTAGAGCGGCAAAAATGGCCTCAGGAGGGTGGTACTGCCAGCCAAGGGGCGGCACTACCAGCCTGAGGAGCAGTAGTTATATTCCAGAGAGGGTATTCACTAGGTCTTCAGGAGAGCGGCACTACCGCCATGCTGGGGCAGTAGTGCCGGCCCAACGGCACAACCGGCCCCATGAGGCGGTAGTGCCGGACTATAGAGCGAATTTTGAGTTTGAATTTTGGAATTGGATGATTATTGCATATATTTATTGAACATCGCTATGTGATGGGTTTTCCTTGTTTTTGATGGTTGTAGAACGACGATGCTAGATCATGGTGAAGCAGAGGATGATCGGGACTAGGCGAGAAGCACCGGAGGTCCAGACGGTCGAGGATCACCGGAAGATGATTGGAGACAGAGTTGTGGCAAGCCAAGAAGACAAGGAACGGACGAGATGCTAGCTAAACACTACTCGGATCAAGGAGGGCCGTCGGATCGCAGTCTAGGTGATAGAGTAGCGGGTCTAGGTAGTATGCTTTGAAAAGCGTGCAAGAAAACTCGATATGCTTGTTGGGTTTCGGGTTAGCCCTTGTATGGCTACGTGTGTGAGTCATTCCTAGCCCTTGATCTGATCCTTAGGGTAAAAGGAAAGAGTATTATAAATAGATGGGGAGGGGTAGCCTTCCTCCTCTTGAAGGTTTTAGAGGTTTTGATGATTCTTTGAGCTTTGCCCACTTGGGGTTGTGTGGCTTTGTTAACCTCCCTTCGAGAAATGAAAATATATTCCTCTCAATTATGAATTTACTTTTCACATTTACATTATGTCTTTAAATTCAACAATTTACATTCATGCAAGTTAGATTTGCCTCCCCTCCATCTAAATGCTTTTGGATCTTTTGCGCTGAGGATAAATGATTGATGGATGAGTCTTCTTCAGACCATATCCCAATCATCCAAGCAAATCTTGAGTTCCTTCTAGCAAGAAACCGATCTTTTGCTCTTGAGAGGATCATTCTTGGACGATCGGGTTTTTGGTGTTCTTGCCTTGAGTTCTAGCTTGCTATGACATGTGGGAAGACATCTAGGATCATCTTGTTCATTAAGAACCCACGAGCTAGCTAAGGGCTAAGTTTTTGTTCTTGAACCGGTTCTTGTGCACCCTTTCGTAAAATTGAAAAAGGTCAGAACTTTGACATCGATTATTTCAATCGATGGTTGGAATAGGTTCCTGACATCCATAGGAAGGTGTCCACAAAGTTTCATTGAGTTTGGATCAGCTGATCAAAAGATTCCTCAATTTTTCATTTTGAACTCGGGTTGAAATTACTGTTTACAGCGCTATTTTTCTTGTAGCCACAGTGCCCCCGGTAGTACTGCTATAGTACCCCAGCAGTGCCGGGCTTCTGTTCATCCAGCACTACCGGGCCTGCGAGTGGTAGTGCCAGCCTCTGGCTGAGATTTTTGGGTTTTTCGCTATCTCCGCTCTTCTTTGATGATCAGAGGTTGTTGGTTGGACTATTTTGAGTGGGGAAAAATTTTATTTTGGGATCATTCACCCCCCTCTGATCGCCATTTCAATATTTCAATTGGTATCAGAGCCGGCTTTGCTCTTTCATAGATCTTGACTGGTCTCGAGAGCCATGGTGTCGGACAAATATTCCACCAAGCCTCCCATCTTTTTTGGAGTTGATTTTTCTTTTTGGAAGTCGCGAATGGAGTCATACATCACTGCCCAGGGCTTCCTGATTTGGTAGAAGGTGAAGCTCCCGTATGAGGTTCCTGCCGATGAGAACGTCACGGTCGGCAATATGGTTGATGTTGAGGCGAATGCTAAGGCAAAGAACATCCTCATACAGGGCCTTAGCCGCAGTGAGTATGAAAGGATCTCTTACCTTCGATCCGCTCACCAGATTTGGGTGACCCTCAATGCTTACCATGAGGGCACTACCCAAATCAAGACAATGAGATAGGATCAATACAAGCGTGACTACAACAAATTTGAACAACACGCTGGTGAGAGTCTTGACGAGTGCTTTGGTTGTTTTACGAAGATTTTGAGCAACCTCCGAGCAGTCGGTTGCATATACCCTGACTCGGATAATGCTCGACATTTTTGACTACGCTCGATCTTCGAGTTTGGGAGATGAAGGTGACCACCATCAAGGACACAACCGACTTGTCAACTCTGACTCTTGACGGGCTCTATTCCCGACTCAAAACTTATGAGATTGACGTCATCTCTCACAAGATGAAATCTTAGTTGATGGCCCTCGTCACCAATCCCACTGGATCCACTTCTGATTCTTCTGCTGGTTTCTCCCTCTCCGCCCTTTGCAAGCTAAGTGATGACCAACTGGAAAAATTTCCAAAAAATGAGCTTGCGTTTTTGGCTCGCAAATTCTCTCATGCATACAAGAGGGAAAAAAAGAGAGAGGAAAAGAGGTGGCACGATCATCTGCTTCGAGTGTGGTGGCCCCAACCACATTCGAGCGAACTTCCCCAAGTTGGAGAATGGCAAGAACGACTCCGACGATTGGGGAAAGAACGACCACACCGACAAGAACCGCAACAAGAGGCCTCCGGTTCACGAGCCAGCGCATGAGAAGAAGTACCGCAACTTCTCGAAGAACAAGAAGCTCTCCCACCGCGTCCTCGCCACACTCAACGACATCAACCTCTCCGACACGGAGACCTGGAGCGACAAAAGCGAGGATGATCCACAAGAGAAGAAAGGCGATGACGACTTCACCGGCATGTGCTTCATGGCAAACGCTAACGGCATCATCGACTCTGAGCTCAACAACGACACAAGCGAGGTACCCTCCTATGACTAGATCATTGAAGCTTTCTGCAAACTAGGGAAATTTCATGCTAGATCTAGAGCTAGGTGTATAGAGCTTGAGAAGGAAATAGGTACCTTGACTCGGGAGTTAGCTTCTCTTAGATCTTCTCCCTCCCGAGTCACTGATGACTATTCTTTGTGTGATGCCTTGCTTGTGGAGCTAGAGAACCTAAGGACTATTCATGATAGTGTGTTGTCTGAGCTAGATAGTCTTAGGTTGAAGAATGCTAGCAATGAATCTATTAATACCATGTCTTTAGATGCTAGTTTTCTTCATGCTCACTCTACTCTTTCATGTGAAAATTACTCTAAATTACTTGCTGAGATTGATGCCATGAGCACTCATCTCAGGAAGCTCTCAACTAGAAATGATGAACTTGAAATGCATGCTTCTAAGGACCTTAGGACCCAGTCAACTCATGTGAGGGCTGTAAGCAACTAAAACTTGACAATGAATTTTTAAATGTCAAGTGTGCTAAACTTGCTAAGGACTTACTAGTTAAGTCATAAGAAAGTTACTTGCGATGTGCTGTGATTGGGGGACTTGGCTGAAATCCAAGTTGAACTTTGGAAGAAGCTTGAGGCCCATACCCTTAGGATTAGAAATGCTCCTTGCATTTCGTGTGAGGTCCTCAAAATTGAGGCAGCCGTGCTGAGGAAGAAAAATGTACGTGCTGGTAGTTCTTCTCTTCCTGGTTCTTCTTCCTCCTCTCTTTCATGTGCCTCTTTCTTCTGGGAGTGTGAGTATCTCATGAGCATTCTCGAGAAGTTTGTAGGAGGTAAGAAGAAGCTCAATCTCATTCTAAACCAATCTAAGATTAACCGATTTAATCAGGATCTAGGATTTGACTACTTGGAGCACGCTCGGGCGCATCCTCCCACCATTGTGCGTGGCTCCAAGAGTGGTGAGATCGTGGTAGCTCCTAGGGTGAGTATCACTATGTTTAGATCTATCGAGGTTGTCCATGGGATCTCTGATCAGAAGGTTGCTCCTCTTGCTACTACTTCTGTCTCTGGTAAGGCGAAATACACATGCACCTTCTGTCAGAAGGATAGACATTTGGCAGATTTCTGCTTCAGGCGCGACAAGATCACAAGGCGTGAGCGTGTTGCTACTCTTAGGGGTATTCAGGGTCATCCCCAGACTTTGAGTGCTCCTAAGACACGCACTGCTGCTAGACAGGTTAGAGAGTCGCCTGTTCTTGGGCAGCATCTACGACTCGATTTTCATGTTGTTCAATCGAGTTTTAGTCCTGGGGCTGCTCGTGGTCAGTCTTTCCGCCATCCTCTTGATATTCCTCATTTTCCCCATCAAGGTAGATATCAGCGACGCGAGGTGTTTCCTAGTCGGAGATTTGGACAGCCTCACTAGGATGGTTTGGCCTTTGCACGATGGCGGGCCAACCCAGTTTCGGCTCCTAGATCTTCTACTAACATTGTCTCTGATCTTGTGAGAGTTGTGCGTCAGAGAGACACTAGAGTCCAATCTTCTTCTTCTGTGGCTAGTATTCTGAGGCATCGTGTGGTTCAATATTGGATTCACAGGTCTTCACTTTATCCCATTACTGAGTCATCTCTCTCTACTTGTGTCTTGATCAGGTTCATCGAATGGGGAAGGGAGAGGTTTGGATTTTTGACTCCGATTGTTCTCGCCATATGACCGAAGACTCTCGTTGGTTCTCTTCCCTAGTCTAAGCACCCGGTGATGAGTTGATCACTTTTAGGGATGCTTCATCAGGTAGAGTCATTGCCAAAGGTACCATCTGCATTAATGACAATTTCATTCTTAAGGATGTTGCCTTAGTGAGTAAGCTGCAATACAATTTACTATCTGTTTCTTAGCTTATCGATGACTCTTCGATGTAGGCTTTAAGAGTAGTGCCTGTAGAATCCTCGATTCATCAGGAGGGTTAGTTTGCGGGATTTCTAGATTTGGAAGAGTCTTTTGTGCTAATTTTTCTGCTTCTTCTGGAGACTCTCTTCGGTGTTTGAATGCTTCTGAGTCACGCGATCTCTCTTTTTAGCATAGGAGACTTGGTCACAATGGTTTCGATCATTTGACCCGAGTTAGCAGCCATGATCTCATTCGTGGTTTGCCCAAACTCAAGATGGTTAAAGACTTAGTTTGCTCTCCTTGCCATCATGGCAAGATGGTTGCTGCTTCTCATCCTCCAGTCACTGTTATGATGACTGATGCACTAGGACAAGACAACTTTTACATATGGAAACTGTTGGTCCAGCTAGAGTGCAGTCAACGGGTGGGAAGTGGTATGTTCTTATCATTGTCGATAATTTTTCGAGGTATTTCTGGGTGTTTTTCATGGCATCGAAGAAAGAGATTTTTTCTCATTTCAGGGGTTTGGTCAGTAGGTTGGCTATCGAGCTCCCAGGTGCCTTATGAGCTATGCGCAGTAATAATGGCACGGAGTTCAAGAACTCCAACTTTGAGAGTTTCTGTTTGGAGTCTGGTTTAGAGCATTAGTTTTCTTCTCCCTAAGCCCCTCAGCAAAATGGCATAGTGGAAAGGAAGAATAGGACCCTGGTTGAGATGGCCAGGACGATGCTAAACGAGTACAATACTCCTAGGAAGTTTTGGGCTGAGGCTATAGCTACCGCTTGCCATGTTTCTAATTGCGTATTATTGAGAGCACATTTGCACCACACTTCTTACGAGTTGAGGTATGGGCGAAAGCCCAATGTTTCTCATTTTCGTGTGTTTGGTTCCAAGTGTTTCATCTTGAAGTTTGGTAACCTAGATAAGTTTGAGTCTCGCTCTTCTGATGGTATTTTTCTAGTTTACTCGACTTCTTCCCATAGCTATAGGGTCTGGAGTTGTGATGCGAATAGGATCATAGAGACATGTGAGGTGACCTTTGATGAGGCTAGTCCAGGAGATAGACCTGATATATCAGGCTCTTATTCTCTCTCTGAGACCATCTTTGTAGAGGATGAGGATGATGGAGATGATGGTTTTCCATCTGATCCAGTCCCCTCTGCACCTGAGGTGCCTCCTGTTTCCATTTCTGCACCTCAGGGAGAACAGCCTTTGCCTTCAGACTCTCCTATAGCGAGTGGCTCTATTCCTACCTCTTCTGTTCAAGAGGTAGAGGTCACATTCGCTTCAGGACCTCCCCACCGTATTCAGCTTTCTCATCCACTTGATCTGATCATTGGTGATCTATTTGAGCATGTGACGCGCTCAAAATCATGCTTATCTTCTTTCTGATGGAGAACGGGTAGGCCACTCTAGCGAAAAATTAAATTTTCTACCGCGTAACCAAGGAACCACTGCAAGTTATAGATCACAGAATTACCACTAGACGCGCAGACCCGTGGCGAAAGTAGAGTCGATTCAACACGGTGTTGGAGGTGTAGTCGTACTAGCCTCGCTCCTCCTCCAACAGCTTCTTGTGAGCGACGCAGGTTCCGGATCGTCCTAGCGTTGAAGCTTCGCAGCAACGCCTCCAAGTTATCCACATGTATGGGGTAGGAACACCACGCGTTGGAGTGCTAGTGCCGACTGCACGGTTCTGGGTGAAGGAGGGGTGGTGGCTAGGGTTTCTGGAATTCCAAATTCCTATTGTGTTTCTTCGTCTCTATTCTTTATGTAAAGCCACAACCTCCTCCTTTTATATAGACGTCCCATAATGGGTTTCAACCTTTGAAACCTATTATGAACTCTACGCCTATTACAACTCGGATCCCTATCCGAATTGGTTACAACCCTTAAGTGTGCAACCCTATAGGTTCATGTGCACTTGGACATGGCCCGAGTATTCCTACTCGACTAGACAAGGCTACAAGTACTCCTACTCAACCAGTCATAGCTCGAGTACCCTTATTCGACTAGTCATGGCTCGAGTACTCCTACTCAACCAGACATAGCTTGAATACTCTTACTCGACCAATAACCGGCAGTGGCCCCTAGCAGGACGTGCCGATTCCCAAGTACATGTCAAGATTGGACGAACCTCAACAATGTCCTATATGCAATTCCTTTTGCCTCACGATATTGGTAAAACCCAAGGCGAGTTGTTGTCATCCTTGTTTCGATGGCTCGACCACTCTTTCTCGATGCCATGATTCGGATTCCCCAAATACATTGAGTCAACTCTTTAACTCGATGACTCGAGTAAATTTCTACTCGAGTAGCATGGCCATGCATTTTTCGGAATCCATCCACTCGAGAGGACTAGAGATATCTCTCCTAATACATGGAGGGGCAAATCCTATCTTGATCGACCACGCCTCGCAGTATGTTTCATAACAAACCCGAAAGCCATCTTTATAACTACCCAGTTACGGAGTAGCGTTTGACGACCCCTATGTAAGCCATTACGCATCTTGAGAACATGCGACAATCTCAAGTCGAAGGATATATCATACACATCGTATATGAGACCAACTGATGAAATGAAAGAATACAACGTTCTCGCAGTGTCTCAAGCTGGGTCGATCCAACTCCATGTTCTCCAACATGTGTTCATATTATTGGTTTGATATCTCCATATCTATGACCTGTGAAACATGGTCATCAACCAATATATATGCTAGTCTATTCATATATGTCCTCATATATTTACCGACGTGGGATCACTTTTAGAATGAACATCATAAAGATGAATATAGAGTTTCACAAACAAGTCATGTACTTATTAGTCAATATCCATGATGTTATTCAAAGAACAATATCATTGTTTATGAACATTTATGGAAATATAATCATCTCTATGATTGCCTCTAGGGCATATTTCCAACAGTCTCCCACTTGCACTAGAGTCAATCATTTAAATATCTAATACCCATAGCTCTTGTGTGCATCTCATGTTTTGGCTGTGTGAGAGGCTTTGTCAACGGATCAGCAACATTTGAATCCGTGTGCGCTTTGCATATCTTTACATCTCCTCTATCCACAATTTCGCAAATAAGATGATATTGCCTGAGTATGTGTTCGGACTTTTGATGGGACCTTAGTTCCTTAGCCTGCGCAATAGCTCCACTATTATCACAATAGAGATTCATTGGGCTAGAGGCACTAGGGACCACACCCAATTCAGAAATGAATTTCTTTATCCAAACACACTCCTTTGCAGCTTCAGGAGCCGCAATGTACTCGGCCTCCGTCGTAGAATCAGCAACCGTATCTTGTTCGGAACTTTTCCAACTCACTGTCCCTCCATTTAAAATGTATACAAATCCAGATTACGAACGATAATCATCCTTGTCGGTTTGGAAGCTTGCATCAGTGTAACCATTTACAATGAGCTCTTCCTCACCTCCATAAACTAGGAACACATCCTTAGTCCTTCTTAAGTACTTAAGAATGTTTTTAACCGCTATCCAGTGACCTTCACCTGGATTAGACTGGTATCTGCTCGTAACACTTAGAGCATATGATACATTTGGTCGAGTACATAACATGGCGTACATGATAGACCCAATAGCCGAAGCATATGGAATCTTACTCATACAGTCTTGCTCATCAATTGTCGAAGGACATTGAGTTTTGCTCAGACCTATTCCATGCGACATAGGCAAGAAACCCTTCTTGGCATCCTGCATGTTGAACTCATTCAATACCTTGTCGATGTAAGTACTTTGGCTTAATCCAATTAGCCTTTTATCTCTATCTCTATAGATCATTATGCCCAAGATATATGCTGCTTCTCCTAAGTCCTTCATAGAAAAACTATTTTTCAGTGAGGTATTAACATATTCCAGCATAGGAATATCATTCCCAATCAATAATATGTCATCCACATATAATATTAGAATTACATGTGTGCTCCCAGTAACCTTCTTGTAAACACAAGGTTCTTCTACGTTCTTGATGAAGCCAAACCCTTTGATTACCTCATCAAAATGAATATTCCAACTCTGAGATGCTTGCTTCAACCCATAAATGGATTTTTGAAGCTTGCATATTTTACTAGCTTTCTTTGGATCGACAAAACCCTCAGGTTGTGTCATGTACACATCCTCACTTAGGTTTCCATTAAGGAAAGCCATTTTGACATCCATTTGCCATATTTCATAATTGAAATATGCAGCAGTAGCTAGAATGATCCGTACAGATTTAAGCATCACTACCGGTGAGAAATTCTCGTCGTAGTCAACTCCTTGACCTTGTCAAAAACCCTTTGCAACAAGTCTAGCTTAATAGATGTGAATATTTCCATCTATATCAATCTTCTTCTTATAAACCCATTTGCATTCAATGGTTTTTACACTTCAGGCGGATTGACTAGGTTCCAAACCTGATTGTCTCCCATGGATTCTATCTTGGATCTCATGGCTCCAAGCCATTTCTTAGAGTCTGGGCCCATCATCGCTTCCTTATAAGTTGTAGGCTCATCGCTGTCCAACAACAATATACCACGCGAATACAGAGCAGGTACATTGCGCAGCCTATCTGACCTACGTGGCATTAGTGCGTCCTCGATTGAGGTTCCTCCAACTAGAGTTTTCTCAACCACGGGTTCCTCGACCAGATTCCCCCGATAGGGGCATCTCCGACCAAGTCCTCCCCGAGTGGAGTAACTCGAACTTCTTCGAGTTGCACTTTTCTTCCACTTGCCTTTTGAGAGAGAACCTCTTTCTCCAAAAAGACACCATTCCGAGCTACAAACACTTTGCCCTCTTCTCGGTTGTAGAAGTAATATCCTAATGTCTCCCTAGGATATCCCACAATAAAGCATTTATCTGATTTGGGTGTGAGTTTGTCAGACATCTAACGTTTAACATAAACATCACAACCCCAAATTTTTAGAAAAGATAAATTGGGACTATTTCCAGTCCACATCTCATATGGTGTCTTACTATAGATTTAGATGGTACCCTGTTTAGTGTGAAAGCTGCAGTTTCTAGAGCATAACCCCAAAAAGATAGTGGTAGATCTGATTGACTCATCATTGAATGAACCATGTCTTATAAGGTCCGATTATGCCGCTCGGACACCCTATTCCTTTGAGGCGTACCGGGAGGCGTAAGTTGTGGAACAATTCCGCAACTCTTCAGATGATTATTAAGCTCATGACTCAAATATTCGCCTCCACGATTGGATCGTAGAAATTTAATTTTCTTGCCACGTTGATTTTGTACTTCATTCTGGAATTCCTTGAACTTTTCAAAAGTTTCCGACTTGTGCCTCATTAGTAGACATAACCATATCTACTATAGTCATCAGTAAAAGTAATGAAGTACTGAAAACCACCTCTAGATCTCGTGCTCATTGGTCCACATACATCAGTATGTATGAGTTCCAATAAGTCAGATGCCCTCTCACAATACACTGTGAAAGGTGTCTTGGTCATCTTACCAAGTAGACAAGACTCACATGTTTCAAATGATTCAAAATCAAATGATTTGAGAAAATCATCTTTATGAAGCTTCATCATGCGTTTCTAACTAATATGAACCAAACAACAATACCCAAAGTAAGTGGGATTCAAATCATTTGGCCGAAGCCTCTTAGCATCAATATTATAGACAGGTGATCATCAAGATTTAAAATAAACAACCTATTCACAACGGGAGCAAAGCCATAAAACATCTTATTCAAAATTATAGAACAATCATTGTCCTCAATATTGAATTTATAACCTTCTGCCAACAAACATGAGGCAGAAATAATGTTTCTGCTTAATGCTAGAATATAATAACAATTATTTAATTCCATAATAAATCCTGAAGATAAATGTAGTGGCAAGGTCCCGACGGCCAATGCAGCAACCCTTGCTTTATTCCCAACTCGGAGATCAACCTCGCCTCTTGCAACGCTCGTACTCCTTATTAACCCCTACATCGAATTGCAAATATGAGCAATCGATCCGGTATCAAATACCCAAGAGTTATTAGGAGAATCGGCAAGATATACATCTATAACATTAATAACTGATTTTGATGGCTTCACTCCATCATTCTTTTTCAGATCTGCCAGGTACCTTTTTGCAATTCCTCTTCCAATGGCCTGACTCTTTTGCAATAGAAGCATTCACTCTTTGAAGTAGGGCCAAATGTGGTATATATGAAACCAGGTATCTTCATGGTCGGCCCAGCATCGCCTGAAGAGAAGACAAGCCCAAGTAGAAGCCCAAAGGACAAGCCCCGCGCCAAGCCTTGCTGCCGTGCGGAAAGGGGGCATATCCTATAGACAGTTGTATGAATATTTAGATATAAAAGATACGGCTGTAATCCGAGTCGTTGATAGGGTAGATAAAGATGTAAACTCTATCCTGTAAGCAACTAGAATCTAGTAACTGATCGAAATCTCCTAACCGATCAGGACTCTGTAAGCCGCCCCACCCCCGCTATATAAGGGAGAGGGCGAGCATCAACATAGGGATCAAGCAATCGAGCTATCAAGCCATAGTGCACACATCGCATATCGCCCAGAGCACACTGCGCTTTGAGCAATCCTAGATCCAAGAGGTCCATATAATCCCAGCACACAGGATTAGGGTATAATCTCCTCTGTGAGAGCCTGAACCTGTCTAAACCCCTGTCTTGTGTGACCTTCGAGTTTGAGATCTAGCGCCTGCCCCGTAAATTTATTGCCGACTACAAAAGTCAACACTAGACATGGAATTAGGCTTAGGCTTGATGCTGAGGATCTTATCCAAAGCTTTGGCCTTGACTTTTCCTTTAGTCTTATCTTTCTTCTTGAAGCTAGCATTTTTCTGCACCATCATCATATGACTAGTGCTTTTCTTAATGCAGTCTTCTGCTGTCTTGAGCATCATATGTAGTTCGGTGAGATTCTTGTCCATGCCATTCATATGAAAAGTCATAATGAATTGCCCGAAGCTCGGAGGGAGCGATGCAAGAATCAAGTCTGTATCCAACTCTTGACTAAGTGGGAAACCAAGTTTTTCCAAGATCTGTGTGTAACCAACAATCTTGATGACATGAGGGCTCACCGGACTGCCCTCAGATAGCTTACATCCAAACAAGGACTTTGATATCTCATAGCTCTCAGTCCTAGCCTAGGTCTCAAACATACCCTTAAGCGCCACAATCATATCGTAGGCCTCTATGTTCTCAAACTGTTTCTAAAGGTCTGAGTTCATAGCAGCAAGCATGAGACAGCTAATATCGAGGAACTCGTCAACTGCCTTTTTGTAAGCGGCTTTAACAGCATTGGAAGCATTCTCGTTAGGCACATCTGGAATTGGTTGCTCTAGGACATGTTCCTTTTTATCTTGCCTGAGAACAATTCTCAGGTTGCGGGACCAATCCACAAAGTTTGTTCCATTAAGTTTTTCCTTTTCAATTATCGAACGCAAAGCATAATTGGAAGTGGGTGCAGCAGAAGGTGGTGCCATGATCTAAAACAGAAAATATATGCAAAAACTGAGACAAATATTCATGAAGAGTAACTTATATTAAACAATTTAATAAAGATACTATCACTAAATTCCATATCCCTCTTATGAAACTTAATGATTCAAGACCCATAATTAATTATTCTACTAGTGAGCTTTAGCATCACTGCTAGAAGGCTAATGAATTTTGGTAAGCAATCATTTGCTAATCATATCACTATATGACTCTTGTTGTTGGGTGGCATCTCCATGCCTTATCCCAAACCCTATCACTATACTGAAGGTTGTGTTTTTTGATTGCCATTGGTCCGATCCACACAACGGCACACGTGTCGATGACTTTGGGATGGTGGAGGTGAAGCACAGTTCGCGGCTTCAGGGCCACACCAATAACATTGTGCTTGCACATCAGGTTGAGCAGGTGTACTACCTGAGCTATCCTCACCGTAGCTTGAAGGATTGGTGGGTTGTATTTAAAGTTAACCCTGAAGTATATCCTCCTGGGGATGTTTCGTATGTGGCAAGCAACATAGAGGATGATGTGGGTGATGTATATCAAGAAGAAGCTATGGGGTATTCTTCCCTTGTCTCCGACGGGGCAGGACTCGATCAATTACCTACCGATGCCACAGACGTAATAACAGATGAACCAGGCCCTTCACGGAAACACCCTCAAAAGTCAGTAAGGATTGCACGTCTTCAAGCATGTCTCAATGAAATACGAGTCGCAGAAGCAGATTCCGACGCCGACGACTTTTGATATGTATATTTTGTAAGATTATTGCTACCTCGTTCATTTGTACAAGTCATTGTTGTGTCCTTCATTTTTTACAAGTTATTGTTGTCTCATTCATTTTTGCAAATTATTGAAAATTATTTGTAAACCTGTATACTAACTCTTGTCAAATTTGAACAGATGAGTATGTTCAGCATCAGTTGACAAGCTTAAAGGCAAGTTCGTGGTCGTCCTCCGGAAGGTCGAGGCGGGGTTACGATGCTCAGGACTCGGCGGCCAAGCAACGCCATATTTTCTGGGGCTGCGCAGATTAGACAGCGGCAGGAGCAGCTCCAGAGGTGCTTCGATGAGCAGGCACGATAACAGGCGTGGGAGCAGCCACAGGAGGACGAGGGGTAGGTGGGGGTTGAGGAGGAGGGGCAGGTGGGATGTGAGGATGAGGACATGGGCGAGGCGGACGACGAGGAGGTCGTTGGGGGTGGTGGCGGTGGGACGATAGATACAGATGCAGACGCCGAGGCCGAGGCAGCGGCAAATGCAGAGTTGGCGACGACCTTAGATCCAGTTGAAGAGGGCGGGTCTTCTTCGGGTACCATCAGGTATATGAGTAGTATTGGATTATCATTTAATGTCCATATTTACATTGTAATGTCTATGAACTAATGATTTGCATTTTAGGTTTCGTAAAACCGTCTCAGTTCGTCCGAGATGCAACCCGACCGATAGGAGGTTGATAGAGCTACACGGGAGCAGGTAATAGTTATATCTTTCATGTCTTTTCTTTTAGCATGAGCTAAGTGACAACTTATTGTTTTGATGCATCTTTGTCTTGTATTTTGTTGTAGGCACTGGAAAGAACCGGGTTGGACTGGGACGGGCCACATTACAAAGGTTAACGCCGTGTTGGGAGCCCTTGGCCGCTACTACTACCCTAGCATGGTTGAGTTAGGCGGGGATAGATTCACGGCCCACAACTGGAAGCACTGGGTGTTGAAGGAGAACGTGGAAGGAGGCGAAGACAACCAAACATGTCAGGGTGAAGTGTGGGCTAGCTTCTGGGTGAGTTTGCGTTATGTATTTACTCTATTTGAGTATTGCTTTAAATGTAAATACAATTTGACAATGTGTGATTATATGCAGGAGAGGTTTCGGCTTGAGAACGAAGATGATTACAACGCTTTAAAGAAGGCCAAAAGCGTCTTCAACAGGGCAGCACAAAAGTTTGTCAGAGATTCGTTCAGCAATGCACGAATTCAAGCTGTCATCAATTTTTACAAGAGGGTGAAGAAGGTGAACATGAAAAGAGGACCAGAGGTGAGGAGAATACACCTGACAGAACAAGAGTATCTCCAGAGCTCGGTCGATTGGATAATGAAGGACATGGAGGCTTGGAGGTGGATGTGCCGGTACTGGGCGTCGGAGGATTTTCAAGAAAAATCAAATAGAAATCGAGGGAACAAAAGAAGTAGATTGGGGAAGCACAAGTACGGCGCGGACGGACACATTGACCTAGAGCAACGCATGGTAAGTATCGGTATTATAATTGTTAGTGAATTTGTCACTATGTTTCTAACTTTGCACCGTAGGAGGCTGAAAGTGGGAGTACTCCCACTTTTGTGGAAGTTTACATCCGGGGGCACCAAGGCGAGGATCCACAGAACCCGGATGTTTTGTGCGACGACGGGGCTAGTGAGAGGATGGTAAGTATAAATGACACAATATGTTTTGTGCAAATTTACATCCGGGAGCACCAAAATGCTGTTTTGCAAGCGTCATATGCAGAACAAATGACACAACGTCATGGGCCGGAGTTTGATTGGAGGGCCGCACCGGTCGATGTGGAAGCATTGTACCACGCTGGAGGGGGCCTAAAGCATGGGAGGTTCGTTAATAAAACTAATTTTAATTGTTTTCGCTCTACTAAGGAAAAAAATGTTGCATGGTCACATTTCAGTATATATCGTTTGTAGGTGGGCCATGGGGGATGGAGTTGTGGACTGCGATTGTCTTCCACGAGGCTCGGTTTCCTCACAGGGGAGTGCTCGCTCGTCGAGGTCCGCACGGGAAGCACAAGCACACGAGGAGGCTCGTGAAGCGTGAGAGGAGGCTC
Source organism: Otatea glauca (assembly GCA_036346275.1). Classification (NCBI taxonomy): domain Eukaryota; kingdom Viridiplantae; phylum Streptophyta; class Magnoliopsida; order Poales; family Poaceae; genus Otatea; species Otatea glauca. The sequence goes on from CM070729.1 coordinate 17,326,254, forward strand.
GTCAAGCGCGAGAAGAGTCTCGTCAAGCACAAGAGGAAGCTCGCAGAAGCCGAGAAGACTCAGAATACATGAAAATGTATCTGCAGGTACAATCTCAACTTTGAACAAATCGCTCAATTGTACATTTGTGATTAAAATCTAACAAACAATCTATATGCAGCAACTGTCACAATCTCTTGGACCTAACGTGCCAGTGTTTCGCCCTCCTGTTATGCCCCAGGTAAACATACTTGAGTTCATTACTCTCTAATTCACTTAGCTCGTAAAATCACGTTTCTCACAAACTTGACTATTAATGTCATAGGGCTCCCAGCCACCTCCCTTCTACATGTTTTCTCCGCACATGCAGCCACCACCACAAGGAGAATCATCACAAGGTGCTCAGCCTTCCCCGGTGTCCTTCATAAACCCTACTGGGATGCAGACACCACCCCTAGGAGATGCACCTCCGGTTATATGAAATTCTCATGCATTCTTTATTTTTAAAAAACTCTATTCTGTATACTTTATATCACAAACTATGATCCACAGAGCTCCCAGCCTCCTTGTCCTTTCTACATGTTCACTCCACAGATGCAACCACCTTCTGTAGGTGAGGCACCACAGGTAAAGACGGATCGGTTCAATTCGTTATTCAAAATTTGAATGAATGATTTATATGTGGCATAATGTACCTGTCTATGCCTTACATGGCTCCCAGCCTCCAAACCCGTTCTACATGTACCCACCACCTATGCCAGGCCAAGGAATGCCTATGTACTTCAACCCATGGGCCCTGCAGCCACCTCAGACGACACCACAGGTATGGATGTCAAAAACATTCTAAGTTTGCGAAACGAGCTAAGTTTGTCAATTGTGAGCCAAACCAAGTCAAATTGAGCAAATTGAGCTACCTTCACAAAACTTAGTCAATTATATCACATTTAGGCAAATAAAGGTTAATTCTGTCAAAGTTGAGCTAGACTTAGTCAACTTGAGCAAATTTAGCTATACGTGCAAAACTTAGTCGATTTTAGGACATTTAGGCAACTCTTTCTTAAACCTTGCACAAATCATCTCAATGTTCATACTTGAAAAGGTTTACTTGTGTGCTTATGAAAATTCATTGCTGTGCTCCTGTAGATATGTGATGGTTTACCAAATTATTAACCCATTACGTGCTATTTGATTTTTTCTTTCTGTCAATAACTTTTTGATTTGGAACCTTATATTGTGCTAACTTGTTGGAATTGAAAAGTTATCTTAAGACAACTTGTTGAATTGTAAACTTATGTTTTAAATGCTTTATATGGCATCCTTGTAGAATGTGTTATTTGCCCATGTACAATCTGATTGTTTATCCTTGTAGAATGCTTTATATTTGTACTTTGTATACTGAACTCTTAAAATGACTACCTAAACTCTTAATTGCTTCTTTGAACTATTTTCACTGTTTGTTATCTTTTGGATACTCAGTGATGCAATTAGGGTCTTTGGAAGTTGAATTAAATAATTTTAGTTGTAATCTTGGCCTTGAACTAGATGGTTAACTTCTGTTAATACTAGAGAGTATTACTTTGATGCTTCATTGACTATGAGATTGATGTTCATATGATTATCGCAACATATCTTGACTAGCTTGTAGTTGTAGTTCTTATATATAGTATCTATTCTTGTTTAGCTTGACATGTCATATTGATATTCTCATATTGTATCTTGGTCGAATAGTACTATTCTGAACTTGTTTCATGTGAATCAGCATAATTTAGGTAAGGAAAGAGTTAAATGCCTTATTTGCTAAACTCTTGCTAAACTTACTCGATTCTAGCATATTTAGCAAAAACCGACGTTATGTTACTTGTAACACAACCTAAGTTAATCTTGAACTTGCAGGTTTCTGGGTCATGCCCTCCAGCACGTACTAATGACGACATCATAGAAGACATCTTCAACAGCGCCGGCGGTGGTGGTAGCGCCCACAACTCCAACAACCCCGAGGCATGAATTCCATTGTGAGCTCGATTGGTGTATTACTGTTGTACTTTATGACTTGTTGTGATGGATAGATTGTGATGGACTTATTGTGATGGACTTATTGTGATGGATAGATTGTGATGGACTTATTGTGATGGACTTATTGTAATGGAATGTGGATTGTATCTATTGCGGTTGTAATGTGTTGTACGTCATTGCGTAGTTTACAAATTGCCGTTGGATGTGTGATTGATTATCTAAGGATCTGCTAGAATGTCTCTTTCTGGTTTGAGAGATTGATATATATATTATAACTGCAAAAAAAGAATTGTCTGCTGAGTGGATGTGCTATTTACTAGAGAGGTCATGCCGAAATTTTGTACATTTCGGTGACTTAGTTTTAAGCCGGTTTTAAAGAGTTAAAAGGTTGGTTTCAGTCTTTTAGTAGAGGTAATAGGTTTGGTGTCTTGTTTGTTAATTCTTCGTTCGCTTGAACTTCGTTGTGGTGTTTGATGACCTTGGTGAGCTAGCTGCCCCTCCCTTCCTTCCTCTTGCTCAAATTTAGGAACATTAGTTGCAATTTAGTCGATGTGCGTGGATGGACGATGATTACATAGGAAATTTAGTTGATTTTTTTAGTATATATCAATCTGAGTAATCTGTTGCAATAGTGATAATTTAAGTTGAAATGCATAAATCTGGATTGATGATGTTGCCATATGAGTTGCATATATTTGTTTGTGATCTAGTCATTTGTATTTTTGTTTATTGCAAATATATGTTCAGTCATTTTGTACATTCAGAGTTGTTTTTGTCATTTTCTTGCTTTTGTCATTTCCGACTTCTATGGCAAATGATGATATTGGGTTTTGATATGTGCTTGTTCTGAATGAATGACAAAAACACATTCATCTTCAAATGACAGAACAAGTCATGTCAATGTAGTTTCCCGTTTCCAGAGTTGGATCCAGCTGCTGAATGCCATTGCATTCGATTGATACTTTGCATCCACTCGGAAATGGGCTCACGCCAATGGTATATATTGTCATAAAAAATCTGATGCTAACTACTTTTCTTTTTGCTTTTAATTTGTTCTTTTGTGTTAGTGTTTCTGATCAGATTTGAACAAAATAGATGATCCTTCTTATTCTTCGCTTAGCAATTTTTAGTTTCAATTTTCTTTTTGCCTTGTTCTTTTGTTCTTTAGTTGTTATATGTATTGAGTGCGATGCATATGGATATATATATATATACATTTGTGTATAAATGACTGATAAATTCGTGAGCCATTAAAAACCACGAATTTATCTGGGCGCTCCAGATAAATTCGTTGGTTCCTTGAGCCCACGAATTTAACGATTAAATTCGTGGGTTTATTAAGCCCACGAATTTAATCTGTAAAATTCGTGGGTTTCCCGGGCGCACGAATTTAACTCAGATTCCCAGTTAAATTCGTGGGCTTGGTAGTAACCCACGAACTTAACTTAAATTCATGGGTACCCACGAATTTAATTGATTAATTTCGTCGAGTTAAATTCGTTAACTAAATTCGACGGTTTGCCCACAAATTTAACTTAAATTCGTGGTTTTGGCCTAAATTTGTGGGTTTCTGTCCCACGAATTTTTCCCTATTTCTTGTGGTGGATGAAATGAAAGAATACAATATTCTCGCAGTGTCTCAAGCTGGGTCGATTCAACTCCATGTTCTCCAACATGTGTTCATATTATTGGTTTGATATCTCCATATCTATGACCTGTGAAACATGGTCATCAACCAATATATATATGCTAGTCTATTCATATGTGTCCTCATATGTTTATCGACATAGGATCACTTTTAAAATGAACATTATAAAGATGAATATTGAGTTTCACAAACAAGTCATGTACTTATTAGTCAATATCCATGATGTTATTCAAAGAACAATATCATTGTTTATGAACATTTATGGAAATATAATCATCTCTATGATTGTCTCTAGGGCATATTTCAAACACTTACTGCCTCCACTCAGCCTTTGTTGCCTCCTTTGAGTCAAAGGATGTTTCTCATGCATTATCCAATAAGTCATGGATTAATGCTATGCATGAGGAACTTAAGAACTTCGAGAGGAACATGGTATGGCAGCTTGTCGAGCCCCCATCTGGTCATAATGTCATTGGGACCAAATGGGTGTTCAAAAACAAGCAGAGTGAGGATGGGGTTGTCATCAGGAACAAGGCTAGGCTAGTTGCATAGGGCTTTTCTCAGGTTGAGGGTCTTGACTTTGAGGAGACCTTTGCCCTGTAGCTAGACTGGAGACTATTAGGATCCTGCTTGCATTCTTGGCATCAAAGGGCTTCAAGCTTTATCAAATGGATATCAAAAGTGCATTCCTCAATGGATATATTGAGGAAGATGTGTATGTTAGACGGCCTCCAAGATTCGAGAACCCTAAATACCCTAACCATGTCTTCAAGCTTTTCAAAGCTTTGTATGGACTTAAGCAGGTCCCTAGAGCTTGGTATGAGAGGCTTAAGTCATATCTTCTCAGTCATGGTTTTAAAATGGGTATAGTCAAGAAGACTATTATCTTTGGTGGTACTTCACATTCTCTTGTGTCTTAGTTTTCGAAAGTGATGAGCACAGATTTTGAGATGAGTATAATGGGCGAGTTGAGCTACTTCCTTGGCTTCCAAATAAAGCAGACTCGGGAGGGCACCTTCTTTCATCAAAACAAGTACACTCAAGACCTCCTGAAGTCCTTCGACATGTCTGATGAGAAGCCAGTGATGACTCCTATGGCCACCACTGCTGTTCTCGAGCCTGATGAGAATGGTGAGCCAGTTGATCAAAAGGAGTTCCAGTGCATGATCGGCTCCCACTTGTATCTCACTGCCTTGAAGCCTGACATATATTTTGCTGTGTGTCTGTGCGCTCGATTTCAGGCTTCTCCTCATGCCTCTCACCGCCAGGCGGTGAAGCGAATCTTCAGGTATCTTCGAGCTACCATTGATTATGGTATTTGGTACTCTTCCTCTTCTTATCTATCTCTTATAGCCTTTTCCGATGCAGACTTTACTGGCTGTAGGATAGATAAGAAGAGCACTTCTGGTACTTGCCAATTTATTGGCACTTCTCTTGTTTCTTGGTCATCTAGGAAGCAGACTGGAGTTGCACAGTCTACCGCTGAGGCCGAGTATGTCGCTGCAGCTAGTTGTTGTAGTCATGTGCTCTGGATTAGATTGATTTTGCGGGACCTTGGGTTAGAGATAGAGAGTGTTCTACTTTTCTGTGACTACACTTCTACTATTTGCATTGCTAAAAACCCAGTGCAACACTCTAGGACCAAGCACATTGATATTAGATATCACTTCCTTAGCCACCCAGTTTACAGTTTCTCGATTTCTTCTCCTCATTCTGTGTTTCTGGTTTCGATTGAGTTCATTTGGACCTTTCTTAAACTTAATTCTGCTAATAACTCAACTTGTGCCAGATTTGTCCTTAAAATTGATTCACTTGTTGTGGGGGAGTTTGAGAACCTGTTTCATGCATTGCATATAGACTTCATTTTATATTTTATGAGCTTTGTTTATTATGCTAATGAGTTGTTATTCATACTATGCACCATGCTACTTTTATGAAGAAAAATGCTAGCTTAGATATGTCCAAGTTCAGTTTGATTCGTCTTGCTAAGTTTGTTAAAAATTTAAAATTAAAGTTTTAAATAAAAACTTGAAGAAACATGTTACTTTTACTTGCTATGTTTCTTCTCTAGGTGCATATGCCATTATTTGTGAAATTTTGGATTTCTACTAGAGTCCCTATAGCAACTTGGGTAAAGCTAGGTTGATCCATACTTGAGTCCTTCACATGCTCATAAATCTAAATGGCAAAATGAAATGAGAAATTGACTCTTTTATGCAAATTGATCTCAGCACTTTGCACTCACAAGACGTCTTCCCATTGCACTTGGGATGAACTTGGAATGCATCGTATATGAACAAGACCATTCTCTTAAGAGTTCCTCTTGAGATGGTCGATTATGGCTTGAGTCAATTACACTTAAAAAATGCAAATAAAAAAATATAAGTGAGTAAAGAATGCAAATAATGTTACACATTTGCACCCCACTATGTCATTTGAAGTCTTAAAGAAAAATTTGCATTAAAGATAAGTGAGCCCGAAGGACCTTGTATGCACTTCTAGCTTTCCCAAAGTGTTGAGTAGGTGGAACTCTAGGTTTTCCATTTGATCCATTTTATGGCTTTGCTTCTAGTTTAGAAACTATGCTAAGTGTTGCAATTATTAAATCATGAAAAAATGACATAGTCTTATTTGTGCTTGCTAGCAAAATTGACATTCGAGCTTGGACATGTCTTAGTTTAGCATAATCTAAACTTGAGTAGCTTGGTGTCATTATTTGTCTATATGGTCACTTGGATAATCTTCAAAGCTTTTTTAGGATGAATTTCATGCATACATGTGTAAAGAGGGAGGAAATGCCATCTTGATGCCTATATTGCCAAAAGGGGGAGAAACATAGAAAATGCATTATTAAAAGATAAAAATGTGAATGTATGTTGGTTCTTATGATCTTGATAAAAAAACTTGCTAATTCTAAGGATCATAAGTATATTTGAGCTTTGTGTGAGTTTTATTGGATTTTTAGAGCTTTTGTGGAAAACTTGCTCTTTCTTTAGGTTTGATCTAAAATCCGTCATGTCAACTTGGTCTTGTCCTTATTTTCTTTCTCTCTGGACCAAGTTTGGCTTTGCATTCAAATTGCTTTCTTCTTCTCTCTCAAACTCAATTTTTTATGCCTTTTTGGGTGTTTGCCAATATACTCATCAAGGGGGAGATTGAAAGACCATATGGAGGTCTAACCTTGTTGGTGATGAGTTATTGACTATGTTTAAGCATGAGGTGCTTGAGTTTGAGTTTAATTTTAATTGGATTTTTAAAGTGAAGCAATTTGAGTTGAGTCTGCCAAGAGCAGCATTACCGGCTTGAAGAGGGCGGTACTGCCGGCCAAGGGGCGGCACTACTGGCCTGAGGAGCGGTAGTTATATTCTAGAGAGGGTATTCGCTAGGTCTTCAGGGGAGTGGCACTACCGGCCATGCTGGGGCGGTATTGCCGGCCGAGCGACACTACCAGCCCCAGGAGGTGGTAGTGCTGGACCGTAGAGCGAATTTTGAGTTTGAATGTTGGAATTTGATGATTATTGCATATCTTTGTTGAACATCGCTATGTGATGGGTTTTCCTTATTTTTGATGGTTGCAGGACGATGGTGCTAGATCATGGTGAGGCAGAGGATGACCAGGACTAGGCGAGAAGCGCCGCAAGTCCAGACGGTCGAGGATCGCCGGAAGATGATTGGAGACAGAGTTGTGGCAAGCCAAGAAGACAAGGAACGGACGAGATGCTAGCTAGACACTACTCAGATCAAGGAGGGCCGTCGGATCACAGTCTACGTGATAGAGTAGAGGGTCTAGGTAGTATGCTTTGAAAAGCGTTCAAGAAAACACGGTATGCTTGTTGGGTTTTGGGTTAGCCCTTGTATGGCTGTGTGTGTGACTCATTCCTAGCCCTTGATCTGATCCTTAGGGTAGAAGGAACTCATCCAAGGTGGAGGGTGACCCAAGAGTAGTATAAATAGAGGGGGAGGGGTAGCCTTCCTCCTCTTGAAGGTTTTAGAGGTTTTGATGCTCCTTTGAGCTTTGCCCACTTAGTTTTGTGGCTATGTAAACCTCCCTTCCAGAAATAAAAATCTATTCCTCTCAATTCTGAATTTACTTTCCGCATTTACATTATGTCTTTAAATTCAGCAATTTACATTCATGCAATTTACTTTCATGCAAGTTGGATTTGTCTCCCCTCCTTCTAAATGCTTTTGGATCTTTTGCGCTGAGGATGAATGATTGATGGATGAGTCTTCTTCAGACCATATCCTAATCATCTAGGCAAATCTTGTGTTCCTTCTTGCAAGAAACCGATCTTTTGCTCTTGACAGGATCATTCTTGTACGATTGGGTCTTTGGAGTTGTTTCCTTGAGTTTTAGCTTGCTATGACATGTCGAAAGCCATCTAGGATCATCTTGTTCATCAAGAACCCACGAGCTAGCTAAGGGCCAAGTTTTTGTTCTTCAACCCATTCTTATACACCCTTTCGTAAAATTGAAAAAGTTCAGAACTTTGATGTCGATTCTTGCAAAGGAAGGTGTCCACAAAGTTCCATTGAGTTTGGATCAGCCAATCAAAAGAGTCCTCAATTTTTCATTTTGAACTCGTGCTGAAATTACTATTCACAACGCTGTTTTTCCTATAGCCATAGTGCCCCCTGGAAGTACCACTATAGTACCCCCGGCAGTGCCTGGCTTCTGTTCATTCGGCACTACCGGGCCTAAGAGCAGTAGTGTCGACCTCTGGCTGAGATTTTTGGGTTTTTCGATATCTTCGCTCTTTTTTGATGATCAGAGATTGTTGGTTGGACTATTTTGACTGGGGGAGAATTTTATTTTGGGATCATTCACCCCCCTCTAATCGCCATTTCGATCTTTCACTCTCCCTCCCTCCTCTATATTCTCTACCATCAGACACTGATCCCCTTGCCTCTTGACCCTTGAGGCCACCACATGGACAACCCTACCCATCCTTATCCCCTCACCCTTTCTTCTAGATCTCTCTCTCTATATATGTATACACACACATATCATGTACAAATCACCTCTGGAGCTGAGCTTATAGTTCTTTTAGTTAGACATGCCTCTGACTTTTTCCCTTCTATATTATGCAGGCTGATGGGAGTCTAGCCATGTGCAACACTTCCATTCATGTAATTTGTCTATTTCGCGAATGTTTCACAATTTACCTTTTCAGTACCCCCAACAGTACTACTACAGTACCCCCTGGCAGTGCCGGGCAACTGTTCATCCAGCACTACCGGCTTTGTGATCGGTAGTGCCGGCCTCTGGCTGAGATTTTTGGTTTTTTCGCTATCTCCGCTCTTCTTTAATGATCAGTGGTTGTTGGTTGGACTATTTTGAGTGGGGGAAAATTTAATTTTGGGATCATTCACCCCCCCCTCTGATTGCCATTTCGATCTTTCACTCTCCCTCCCTCCTCCATATTCTCTACCATCAAATAATGATCCCCTTGCCTCTTTATCCTTGAGGCCACCACCTGGACAACCCTACCCATCCTTATCCCCTCACCCTTTCTTCTAGATCTCTCTCTATATATATGTATACACACATATCATGTACAAATCACCTTTGGAGCTAAGCTTATAGTTCTTTTAGTTAGACTTGCCTCTGACTTTTTCCCCTTCTATATTATGCAGGCTGATGGGAGTTTATAGCCATGTGCAACACTTTCATTCTTGTAATTTGTCTATTTCGCGAATGTTTCTCAATTTACCTTTTCCCAATCAATTTCCTTATATGTAAGATTATTTAAGATTTCGATGTTGCTACTTTCTCTTATTAGATCAATCACATCAATTTTTAGCTACTTCTTCATCAGATCTTAACTCACAACGGTGGGTGCCACACTGTAATGGTTACTACCAATGAGCTCCCATGTGGCCGCTCGACAATAGTTCCCTTTGGACCAAGATCATCTCCGTCCCACACCATCCTCACCATAGAGCCACGTATGTATGTGTTGGCACCGAAATTTAGCAAGGCATGGCCAATTTGTCAAGCTAAGGATAAAGGGGATATTTTGGCCGATATCGGTTAAGAAAGGAAAAGTTAAGTTAAAGATAGAATTATAGCCGATATTGGTTTAAATAAGGGATTTATCCGTACAAAGGCCTATACGGATCACAGTTGACAACACATTGGAGAGGGACACGACCAGCCAACGCACTATAAAAGATGGTCAAGGTCGAGCAAAAGAAAACAACCCCAATCAACCAAACAACTCACATCTACTTTTTATTTACTTTCCTGTCAACTAGGAATAGCTTTGTAATTTAGAATCTCTCTTGTAATCTGATTTTGATCAATAAAGTTGCCCATCGTCGATTGTTGGTCTTCATCAATTACGCCAGGTTTGATTTTTTCGATCTTGTTGCGCATCGCCTTTTTCAAAAACATCTACCTTTTACCATCCAATAAGCCCTAATTGGTTGTTTAGACTTATCGTTACCCTTGATCTGATCGGCTATTAATAGCTATTTAGATCTTTGCCGTTTGTCACAATAGATCAGCTTTGGGCGTATATCTTTCCATCTATCTTGCCGATTGCAGGATCAAATCGGCTAGCACGCCTCGAACCTCATTGAACCCGACGTTCTCGTGTGTTTGAGCCGATCAATCCGTTGTTATATTTTTCGGCGCCAACACACTTTTGGCATGCCCGGTGGGGCACGATTTCTTCTTTTGGGAAATCAATTCCGTCATTCGATCTCAATACTGAAGCTATAATCGTCCCAACATTGGACGATTTGACACCTGAATAGCGCAAAGAAAATGAAGATCGAAAAGCCATACTCGTGGAGATGATGCTGAGCCATTATAAAAAACTCCACGTGGCGTCATTCAAAAGGCTGCATTGCCGACGTTCAATGCCCTCGGCGACGCAAGGATTACCGACACAAAAGTAAGTCAATACATGCCTACACAAGTTGAATTATCTGCCATGTTTAATCAATCTGTGCACCATGTTTTGATTAACCAATCATCGGCTCTTGTTACAACTCTCAAGCTGATGATTGCAAATAGTGTCAAAACTATAGCTCAAGAGTTGGCATTGGCTGGAAGTCTGCTCGATCCAATGCAGACCCTGCCGAATTACCCTATTTATTCGGTAGCACAAAACACTTAAAGCCCTGTGTTGATAACCGACCCTAAACCATTGGCTATAACTCCATCTCCTACTATGATGTCAACCCAGCCTACTATCATATTGCTGAGATCCTCGCACAAGTGGGGTCATGCATTATCAGGCATATACCGATGCTGCTAAGTTAGATGTACTAGCCAACTTACCACCATCTTTGTTTTACGTTTTCCCCAATCGGTTCCACAGTCGATTGAACCTCCAGGTACCAACAGTACCCTGAGCCTATTCCGCAGAGAAATATGGTTCCATACAAGGTTGTAATGTACTCGGAGCCCTTCGTTCTAGTACTAGAGCCGATTGCTAGGAAAAAGAACATTGGTTATGAGCAATCTGGTCAATTCCCATCAGCTCAAACAACCTATTAACCCGAGCTTACACTCGCGGGGCGGAATGCTAATTATGAGAGTAATTGGCAAGCTCCTAACACTACATCAGCTAACACGGTAAATTAGGCTGATCAGATATCCACTGTATTGTGAGATCAATTCGGCATACAACCCAAATGGAAGGTTATCGGTTATCGGAAGTCATACCCTGATTACATTGACCGGATACCTTACCCTAATAACTTCAAGGTTTGAAAGATCGAGATGGCGAATAGAGGGGGGTGAATAATCGCAACTTAAAATTTTCACCCAAAAATAATCCAAACAAGCATGCAAGGGAAACACACAAGAGGAGCCAACTAAAGGGAGACTCATCAGATAATGCGTGAGAAACATTCTTCGGCTCAAAGGATTTTGAGTGGAGGCAGAAACTGGACAAACCCGATTTTGAGCGAGTGACACACTCAAACAGATCGCCAATGATCTGATCAGGTGGATGAGAACATTGAATATGACGGGGAGGTCCAGAAGAAGAAGTGGCGTCTACCTCATGCACATAAGAGGTAGGATAAGAGCCACTAGCTGCATGAGAGTGACAAGGTAAGGGCTGGTCTCCCTGAGGTGTAGAAATAGAAACAAGAGGCACCTTAGGTGTAGAGGGGACTGGATCAGGTGGAACACCATCATCCTTATCCTCTACAAAGATGGCCTTGGAGGTAGAAGAAGAGCTTGAAATGTTATGTCTAGCTCCTTGGCTAACCTCATCAATGGTCACCTCACAGGTCTCTATGATCCTATGCGCATCGCAACTCCAGACCCTATAGCTACGAGAAGAAGTCGAATAACCCAGAAAGATACCATCAGAAGAACAAGATCCAAACTTATCCAGGTTTCGAGACTTCAAAATGAAACACTTGCAACCAAACACACGAAAATGAGAAACACTGGGATTTCACCCATACCTCAACTCGTAAGAAGTATGGTGCAAATGTGCTCTCAAGAATACGCGATTAGAAACATGGCAAGTAGTAGCTATAGCCTCATCCCAAAACTTTGTGGGAGTGTTGTACTAGTCTAGCATCGTCCTGGCCATCTCTACTAGAGTCTTGTTCTTCCTTTCCACTACGCCATTTTGCTGAGGGACGTAGGGAGAGGAGAACTGATGCTCTAAACCAGACTCCACACAGAAACTCTCAAAATAGGAGTTCTTGAACTCCATGCCATTATCACTGCGTATAGCTTGGAGGGCACTAGGGAGCTCAAGAGACAACCTATGAACCAAACCCCTTAAATGGGTAAAAAAACTCATCCTTCGAGGCCATGAAAAACACCCAAGAGTACCTCGAAAAATCATCAACAATGACAAGAACATACCACTTCCCACCCATATGTAAAAGTTGTCCTGGTGCATTAGTCATCACAACAGTGACTAGGGGATTAGAAGCAACAATCATCTTGCCATGTCGGCAAGGAGAGCAAACTAAGTATTCGACCATCTTGAGTTTAGGCAAATCACGAATGAGGTCGTGGCTGCTAACTTGGGTCAAATGATCAAATTCAATGTAATCAAGTCTGCTATGACAGAAGGAGAGATCATAGGACTCTGAAGCAATCAAACAATGGAGAGAGTCTCCAGAAGAAGCACAGAAATCAGCACGAAAGACTATCCCATATCTAGAAATCCCGCAAACTAACCCTCCTGAAGAATCGAGGATTCTACAAGCACTTCTCTTGAAGCTTACCTCGAAAGAGTCATCAATAAGCTGAGAAACAGAGAGCAAATTATACTATAGCTTACTTACTAAAGCAACATCCTTAAGAATGAAATTCTGATTAATGCAAATGGTACCCTTAGCAATGACTCTACCTAAAGAAGCATCCCTGAAAGTGATAAACTCATCACCCGGGGCTCGGACTAGAGAAGAGAACCAACGAGAGTCTCCAGTCATATGACGAGAACAACCGGATTCGACAATCCAAACCTCTCCCATCCTAATCCAACAAACCTAATCAAGTCATAGAAGAAAGAGATGACTCAGTACTGCGATAAAGTGAAAACCTGGGAACCCAATACTGAATCACACGACGCTTCAAGGTACCAACCAAAAAAGAAGACTAGACTCTAGCATCTCTCTTACACTCAACCCTTATGAGATCAGAACCAGCAATAGCAGAAGATCTAGGAGCTAAAATTGGGTTGGCCCGCCGTGGTGCAAAGGCCGAACCATCTCAGTTAGATTGCCTGAATCTCCTACACAAAAACACCTCATGCAGATGATATCTACTTCGATAGGAAAAACGAGGAATATCAAGAGGACGGCGGAAATACTGACCACAGACAACTCTAGGACTAAAAATCAACTGAACAGCTTGAAAACCGAGCCCTAGACTCTGCCTAAAAATAGGTGACTCTCTAACCTATCTAGAAGAAGTGTGTGCTTTAGGAGCACCCAGAGTCTGGGGATGACCCTGAATACCCCTAAGAGCAGCAACACACTCATGCCTTGTGATCTTAGCTTGACTAAAGCAGAAATCTGTCAAGTTACATCCTTCTGGCAGAAGGTACAAGTATACTTCGCCTTGCTAGAGGCAGAAGTAGCAAAGAGGAGCAACCTTCTGATCAGAGATCACATGAACAACCCTGGCAGATCTAAACACAGTGGTACTCACCCTAGGAGCCACCACGATCTCACCACTCATGGATCCATGCACAATGGTGGGAGGATGCATCCGAGTGTGCTCCAAGTAGTCAAATCCTAGACCCTGATTAAATCGGATAATCTTGGATTGGTCTAGAATGAGATTGAGTTTCTTCTTGCCTCCTACAAACTTCTCGAGAGTGCTTATGAGATACTCACACTCCCAGAAGAAAGAGGCGCATGAAGAACAGGGAAGAGAGGAGGATTTTATCCTACAAACTTGTTCCTAAGATCAACTTGGATTTTATCCAAGTCTCCCTCAATCTTAGCACATCACAAGCAACTTTCTTGTGACTTAGCCAGTAAGTCCTTAGCAAGATTAACACACTTGACATTTAAAGATTCATTGTCAAATTTTAGTTGCCTACAACCCTCACATGAGCTGACTAAGTCCTTAGAATCATGCATTTCAAGTTCATCGTTTCTAGAAGAAAGCTCCCTAAGATGATTGCTCATGGCATTAATTTCAGCAAGAAGTTACAGCAATTTTGACATGAAGGAGTAGAGTGAGCATGAAGAAAACTAGCCTCAACAGGAATAGCATCAACAGAACTAGTGCTAGCATTCTTCAACCTAAGACCATCAAGTTCAGCAAGCACACTATCATGTATGGTCCTTAGGTTCTCTAGCTCCTCAAGCAAGGCATCAAACAAAGAACAGTCATCAGTGACTCGGGAGGGAGAAGATCTAAGAGAAGCTAACTTCTGAGTTAAGGTACCTACTTCCTTCTCTAGCTCCATACACCTAGCTCTAGCTCTAGCATGAAATTTTCCTAGTTTGCAGAAAGCTTCATTGAGCTGGTTATAAGAGGGTACCTCGTCCGAGTCACTATAGAGCTCAGAGTCGCTGATACCGTTGGCATCTGCCATGAAGCACATGCCGGTGAAGTCATCGCCGCCTTTCTTCTCTTGCGGTTCATCCTCGCCCTCGTTGCTCCATGTCTCTGTGTCGGAGAGGTTGATGTCGTCAAGCGCGGCGCGGACGCGGTGGAAGAGCTTCTTGTTCTTGGAGAATTTGCGGTACTTCTTCTCATGCACCGGCTCACGAACTGGAGGCTTCTTGTTGTGGTTATTTTTGATGTAGTTATTCTTTGTTGAACCACCGGTGTCGTTCTTGGCCTTCTCTAGTTTGGGGCAATTCGCCCGGGCCACCACATTCAAAGCAGGTGATCGTGCCACCTCTCTTCCTCTCTCTCACCCTCTTGTATGCATGAGAGAATTTGTGAGCTAAAAGAGTAAGCTCATTTTCTGGAAATTTTTCCAGTTGGTCATCACTTAGCTCGCAAAAGGTGGAGAGGGAAAAACCAACAGAACAATCAGAAGAAGAAGATCCAATGGGATCGGTGACCAAAGCCATCGATTGAGATTTTGTCTTCCAAGAGACGACATCGATCTCATGAGTCTTAAGATGGGAATAAATCCGTCAAGAGTTAGAGTCGACAAGTTGGTGGTGTGTTTGATGGTGGTCATCTTCATCCCCCAAACTCTATGATCGAGTGCAGTCAAGAAATGACGAGCATTATCCGAGTCACAGTATATGCAACCAACTGCTTGAAGATTGCTCAAAATCTTAGTAAAGTGTCTAAAACACTCATCAAGACTCTCACCAGCGTGTTTTTCAAACTTGTTGTAATCACGCTTGAATTGGTCCTGTCTCACCGTCTTGATTTGGGTAGTGCCCTCATGATAAGCATCGAGAGTCGCCCAAATCTGGTGAGCAGAATTGAGTGAGATATCCTATCATACTCACTGCGGCTAAGACCCTGTATGAGGATGTTCCTTGCCTTAGTGTTTGCCTCAACGTCAGCCATATTGCTGGCCATGACATTTTCATCAGCAGGAACCTCATACGGGAGTTTCATCTTCTGCCATATCAGGAAGCCCTAGGCAGTGATGTATGACTCCATCCGCGACTTCCAAAACAGAAAATCACCTCTAGAAAAAAATAGGAGGCTTGGTGGAATACTTGTCCATCGCCATGGCTCTTGAGACCGGTTAAGATCTATAAAAGAGCAAAACCAACTCTGATACCAATTGAAAGATCGAGATGGCGAATAGAGGGGGTGAATGATCGCAACTTAAAATTTTCACCCAAAAATAATCCAAACAAGCCTGCGAGGGAAGAACACAAGAGGAGCCGACCAAAGGGAGCCTTTTGTGCTGTCTGGCAGGTGCTACCGCACAGGGTCCAGTAGCACCAGAGACGGTAGCACCGCAGGAAGGGCGGTAGCACTGAGCTCAAGAATAGTCTTAAAAACCAACACAGCCTAAGAGCAAATTTTGAGGAATCTTTTGATCAGTTGGACAAAAACTCCTGAAACTTCGTAGATATAATCCTGGGTATGTCAGGAACTCATTCCAACCATCAATCGTGAGGATTGATGTCAAAGTTCTGACCTTTTTGCCCGGGAAGGAAAAACACACCAAGTTTACGCAAGAACCCAAGAAATCGGCTCAAGACTTGCTCGTGGGATTTTAATGATCAAGATGATCTTGGATAGCTTCCCACAAGTCACAGCAAGCAAAAGCACAAGTCTCAACGTTCACAAACACGATTTAAAAGATCATTCATTCAAGAACGCAAAAATCGGTTTCTTGCAAGAAGAACGCATGGATTGTCTAGATGATTGGGATATGATCTAAAGATAGATTCATCCATCAATCAACTTCCTCAGCATAAGAATCATAAGCATTTTAGAAGGAGAGGAGGCAAATCCAATAGCTTGTAGAAGGAGGGGAGACAAATCCAAATTACATGAATGTAAATTGCAAGAATGTAAGTGCGGAATCTAAATGCTGAATTTAAATGCGTAAAGTAAATTCAAGCATAAGAGAAAATGATTTGCATTTCTAGAAGGGAGATTTACAAAGCCTCACAACAAAGTGGGCACAGCTCAAAGGAGCACAAAACCTCTAAAACCTTCAAGAGGAGGAAGGCCTCCCCTCCCCCTCTATTTAAACTACTCTTGGGCCACTTACCACCCTTGGATGAGTCCCTCAACCCTAGTGCACTCCATAAAGGGCTAGGATTGACCCACTCACATAGCCATGCAAGGGCTAACCCAAATCCCTCCACACAAACCGGGTTTTCTTGCACGGTTTTCAAAGCACACTAACTAGACCCGCTATCCTATCAACTAGACCGCGATCTGATGGCCCTTATTGATCAAAGCTGTTTCTAGCAAGCATCTCATCCGTTCCTTGTCTTTTTGGCTTGCACCGACTCCGTCTCCAATCATATTCCAACAATTCTCGACCATTTTGACCTCCGACACTCCTCGCCTAGTCCCGGTCATCCTACACCTCACCATGACTTAGCACCGTTGTCCTGCAACCATCAAAAACAAGGAAACACATCACATAAAAATGTCCCAAAAGATATGCGATGAAATCCATCAAAGTCTGAAGACAAAAATTCATCTTTGCTCAAAAGGGCCGGTACTACCACTCTCAAGTCAGTAGCACCGCCCTACAGCCGAATCAAAGAAAGGTGCTCTCTGGAATTTTCACACCGGACATTTGGACCGGTGCTACTGCTAGCCCGGTAGCACCGGACTACCATGGGCAGTAGTACCGGACCATCAAATTGCCCAAAAACGCACTTCTCTGGAAATATCACACCGCTGTGCGAGACTGGTGCTACCGCTCGGTCGATAGTACCGGCTTGCCTGAACCCCTAAAAACACCCTCTCAGGTTTTTCCACACCGCCCTGAGGTCCGGTGCTACCGCTCGGCCGGTAGCACTACCCTACCATGGCTGGTAGCAACGGGAAAAGCAGATAGAGCACAAATTGCTTCTATTTGAAAATCTAATTCAAATCAAACTCAAACCAGAGCAAATCAAGCTCAAATTCAGTCAAATACTCATTACAAACATGTATAGACCTCCACATTGTCTTTCAAGGTTCCTAATTTTGCGAAATTCTCTAAAGAGCACGTCGGACGTTTTATCGTACAATGCGATGTAGCTGCTCAGTCCGACGGGTTAAAAATTAGGTTATTCTCACTGTTAACAAAGCTCATGTTAGTATAACCCGATGGACTAGCTTCATCGCTAGAACTCAATGGTGGAGAAAGATTCAGGAAAAACTCAGCCATAATATTCGATACATTTCATGTTGATGGGTATAAGGCTTCACTTATAGCCGACCACCATCTTGTGAAATTAATGCCCTTCGAGTGTGTAAAAAGAAATGTGGCAAACTTCTGAGTTGAAGGTCATAGACCATATGAAGAGCAGTGCTGGCCCCAAATGCATTGCGGATATGCTCCCTTGGTTGAAGCTGATCGAATAATTGGAAGCTTGGGGGGGGGGACTTGTCCAAACCCTAGCTATCTTGAATACACCAATGGGTGGTAAAACTCATATGGTTAATAAGTCTGATTCTTGGTATGAAAACCAACAGAGAATACGCTTGGACAAAGAAAGATCTTATATAACTCAAGTGTTTCCTTACGCATGCAATGTCTGTCGGCTGATAAATGAAGAAATGAAGGGCATGGGTAATCATTATCGTCTTTATAGCTGAATAAGTCGCGCTGACTGAAGTCTTCATTATTGAGTTCAAGGAAGAAGGCAAAATATTTTCTTGAGTCGATTGGAGTAATCTTCTCCTCATTGACAGAACAAAGGATGAACCTTTCTCCAAAGGATCGGCTATTTCTATACTTAACTTCACCTTCTGAGGTTTATTCACAAGGAAAGGGTGTCTCGTCGGCTAGATTAAGCTAGAAGTATCGGCTGAATATGCAGTACAACCAGGTCTGAATAAACCATAACTGGCCTCCTACGTTGCCAACAGTATGTAATCCTACTCCAATGAATAGCCGACTGCGGATAATATGCATCATCTAATATACAGCACCAAGGAACATTTTTCCTAAAGCTAGCCAACGGCCTTCTACCAGTTGTTCAGTGAGAACTTGGTAGACTTGAGTAGGTCCAAGCAATGCACCGCAAAAAAAGAATCGGTCAAACCACATGTTCAGAAATGTTGCATGTTCTCTGTCGGACGCTAGGCCGATTCCTATGTTATTGCTGACGTATTTGCTCCAGCCTTCCCCTTTGTATGGATTAGCCTGTACTGTGGCTTGGCACTAAAAGCAAACATTTGATCTCCATCAGGCCTCAAACAACAGAGCTTTGCCACATCTAGAAGTATTGGGCCGATTGGACCGGTTTTGAACATGAAAGCGTTAAAAGTGTCCGACCAGAAATAGCAGGCCGTGGCCACTAAGGGCTCGTTGGCCTCTGGATCGGCTAGGGATAAGGGGAGACACTCTGCTATTCCCATTCGCTCCCATTCAACCATCTCTTTGGGCTGCAAGCCGATTGTACCAATCTCTCCATCCTTTAAACGTTGTCGGCCAAGCCCTAAAACTCTTGCTCCATCCTTCTATGTTATACTCGGGAGCCGACAAAGGAAGACGAGGTATCTCTTGTTGTATTACGACCAATGAATTGAGATTTCCTACCAGCCCTAGGTAAAATTGGTCATTAATGTCGGGTATGGAGATGAGTACCTGGTTGGGGTTCATTGAGCCGATGAGTTGTACGAACTGACGAAGGTTGCTGAACAGAGACTTGAAGTATGAAATATGAAGTTGAAGCCGATGGCAGGGGTTTTGAGAGCTAGAGCACATGAAAATGACGGGTGAATGAGCCTCATATTTATAGGAGGTAAAAGGAGCAGTAAAAGGCGAGAAAATTCCCGAAAAGGTGCGAGCGGTTAATGGAGGAGATACGCGTCTCAAGATTTTATAGCGCCATAAATGGAGCGGTTATCAACAATATTGAGCTAAGTCAATGATGATAGGAGCCGATGAAGAAGATTTTTGGAAGATAGCATATTATATCCCAAAAATAGGGGGCATATGTTGGCACCAGAATTTGGCAAGGCATGGCCAATTTGTCAGGCTAAGGATAAAGGGGATATTTTTGGCCAATATTAGTTAAGAAAGGAAAAGTTAAGTTCAAGATAGAATTATGGCCGATATTGGTTTAAAGATGGGATTATCCGTACAAAGGTCGATACGGTTCGTGGTTGACAACGCATCGAAGAGGGACACGATCGGCCAATGCACTATAAAAGATGGTCACGGGCGAGCAAAAGAGAACAACCCCAATCAACCAAACAACTCGTATCTACTTTTTATTTACTTTCCTGTCAACTAGGAGTAGCTTTGTAGAAATCCGATTTTGATCCATAAAGTTGCGCATCGCTGATTGTTGGTCTTCATCGATTACGCCAGGTTTGATTTTTTTTATCTTGTTGCGCATCGCCTTTTTCGGAAAGATCTACCTTTTACCATCTAACTAGCCCTAATCGACTGTTTAGACTTATCGTTACCCTTGATTTGATCGACTATTAATAGTTGTTTAGATTTTTGCCGATTGTCACATTAGATCGACTTTGAGCGTATATTTTTCCATCTATATTACCGATTGCAGGATCAAATCGACTGGCATGCCTCGAACCTCATTGAACCTGGCGCTCTCGTGTGTTTGAGCCGATCAATCTGTCATCATATTTTTCGGCGCCAACAGTATGTCAGATGCTCAAGCCATTCTTACCATCTTTTGCCACTTTTTCTATGCATAGTGCTAGAGGAAAATATTTTTGTTGTGGGTTATCGTTATTGCAACCTTGTAGGTGATGGCAGAATTTATAGGCTTACGCAGGAGATGATCGATTATTGATTTCTTACCTCACTTGTGCCATATCCTGTGAGTTGGCTCCTTTCTTAGCTTATTTTTTCTCCTGTTGTGATATATGTGTGTGGTGTGCAAGCAGTATCCATGTTTGATTATGTTCTCTTCTATCTTCATGACCTATGTGTGCATGATTTCGAATTTGTATTTACATATGTTCACTTCATAGCTTCATACCCTTGCTATATTTCCATGCACATAAATGAATGAATTTCATTGGTTCAGTGAGAAGGCATATCTTCCCCAAAAGGTTCAGTTCACACGGGAATAAAGTGCATCAAGATATGGAATTTAGAAGGCATGCTTGGTTTTGTATTGGTGGATAGCGAACCATTATCGGATTGTTTGGGAGCTTCACTTAACCTTTAGCCAACCTCCTCTGTGTAAGCATGTGTATGCATGAGATATAGAGGATGTGACAAGGAACGGCCTTTGGTGCAACCATACCTTATCTCCTCTGCTAATCAATTTCTATTTGATTCATGTGTGCTCATAATAGGATTGTTAGAAATACTTTTTGCGTTCAAAGCTCAAAGCAAATTATTACTATGTGGTTTCTTTTTTCTTGCACAGTAAAAGCTCTATCCATTGGAAAGTTTATCTCCAGTAATGGTGAATGGCATGTTGGTGAGAAATGTGTTGATTGTAAATTTTTTGTGCCATGTAGACGTGTTTCTTTGCATACCAATGGTGATTTATGTTTATCTGCTGGATATGTTTATGAATTTATGGGTTTGCACAAAACTCTCCATGTTTCATTTGTAGATTTGCCTTGGTTTATTGAGATGACTAGAGGATGGCAAAGAATGGTTTGGATTAAGCTATGTACTTTGGTAGGTCCTATTCATTTTTGTATTGTACGTGCTTTTTTAGATAATGGAAGATTATATCTCGCGGCCTCTGCATCGTGTGAAAAACCACGTGGAGGTCTATCCTTGTGTGTGATGAATTATTGACATTAATTAAGCATGTGGTGTTTTGATTTGATTTGGAAAGTGTATTTGAAGAAAAAGATTGCTAGTTGGCTAGCATTGCCGGTCATACTAGCCAGGGGGCGGTATGACTAGCCGGCGGTGCTACTGGCTTCAGTGTGGTAGCACCGGCCATGTGCGGTCATATCGGCCCCAAGCTGGTGTGATTTTTCCAGAGGGTATTTTCGGGTTTTTGGAGGCCGGTCATACCGACCAAGGGGCGGTATGACCAGCGAGCGGTGCTACCGGCCAGGGGACGGTAGCACCGGCCATTATGAGCAAGAATGAATTTCAATTTGTGATTTTTGATGAATTTGATTGAATATCTTTTGGACATTGCTATGTGAGGTGTTTCCTTGTTTTTGATGGTTGCAGGACGACAAAGCTAGATCATGGTGAGGTGAAGGGTGATTGGGACTAGGCGAGGTGCACCGGAGGTCCAAACGGTCAAGGATCGCCGAAAGATGATAGGAGACGGAGTCGGTGCAAGCCAAGAAGACAAGGAACGGATGAGATGCTAGCTAGATGCTGGTGGATCAAGGAGGGCCGTCGGATCGCGGTCTAGTTGATAGGATAGCGGGTCCAGTTAGTGTGCTTTGAAAACCGTAAGAAAGCTCGGTTTGTTTGGTGGGTTTTGGGTTAGCCCTTGCATGGCTGTGTGAGTGGGTCAATCCTAGCCCTTGAAGGAGTAACCTAGGGTTGAGGGACTCATCCAAGGGTGGTAGGTGGCCCAAGAGTAGTATAAATAGAGGGGAGGGGTGACCTTCCTCCCCTTGATAGTTTTTGAGGTTTTTGGTACTCCTTTGAGCTTTGCCAACTTTGTTGTGAGGCTTTGTAAACCTCCCTTCCAGAAATACAAAACACATTTCCTTATGTTCAATTTCCTTTACGCATTTACATTATGTCTCAAATTCAGCATTTAAATTCCGTATTTAAATTCTTGCAATTTACATTCTTGCAATTTGGATTTGCCTCCCCTCCTTCTACATGATTTTGATTCTTATGCGAAGGATGGTGATTGATGGATGAATCTTCTTCAGATCATATCCCAATCATCTAGGCAACTCCATGCAACTTCTTTACAAGAAATCGGTTTTGAGCTCTCGAATGAATCATTCTTGTTGATCATGTTTCTGAGGTTTAGGACTTGTGTTCTCACTTGTTGTGACGTGTGGGAAGTCATCTAAGATCATCTTTATCATCAAAAACCCACGAGCAAGTCTTTGAACAAATTCTTTAATTTTTACTCAAACTTGGTGTGTTCTTCCTTGAAAGTGAAAAGGTCAAAATTTTGACGTCAATCCTTGCGATTGAAGGTTGGAATGAGTTCCTGACATCCTTTGGATCACATATACCAAGTTTCAAGAGTTTTTGACCATCCAATCAAAAGTTGGATAATTTTTGCTTTTGGAGTTCGTGCTAATTTTTCCTGCTGTTCTTGAGCCCGGTCATACCGCACCCTCTCCAGTCATATCGATCTTCAGTCATACCGCACCATCTCCGATCATATTGGCTTCATAGGGAAAATCCTCCTTTTAATTTGCTTCCTTTGATTGTTTTGTTTGAGGGCTTGATTTGGATTGTTTTGTCTAGGGGAAAATTTTATTTCTGATCATTCACCCGCCTCTGATCGCCATCTCGATCCTTCATCTTGAGATGCACATAGCCAACAAAATATTACAGAGTTATAGCCAAAATGTTGCCAAAAAGTGTCAAGCATGTACTAAAAGAAATTGCAACAAGCCATAAGAAACATGAAATAGAAAATCTCAATCCGCACACAGTCTATTATTAAATCTCCACCCATGCCTGAAGAAGAGATCCTTGACCACAATCTCCATTAATCTGCATGCTACTTACACCACATCCTGAGCCTCTTGAATCTGTAGCACGGACCACGAATGCATCCAATTGGTGCAAGTAAAGATAACCTGAAACGTGCAATATACGCAAAAGAAAATCAAGCAAGAATACCTACCTAATTGCAAAGAAATGCTTCAGATCTGTAGAATATCTAAACATGGGGTATGTGTCCATGGAGGATACGTGAAGGATATGTCTTAATGACATGCAGAGATTCCGGATATCACGGGCCCAACTCTGAGGGATAAGATATGCGCGGAAAGGATGACTCCATATTAGGAAGGACTCGGTCATGTTCCCGTTACGAGGAATCCGACTCGAGTACACTTGATATTCAAGGAAGTTTGGATACGCTGCGAAGATCACGCGACAATGGACTCCACATCGACTACGATCTGATACTCTAAACTGACTACAACTCGACTTGAGGCCAAGCTACCCTGACTATATAAGGCCGGAGGTAGGGGTCCTCAAAGAGCATGAGAAGGAAAGAAGGAAAGAAGGAAGCAATTAGCCATCAAGCAAGAAGTCTTTTAGCAAAGAGAGCCTAAGAGTCGATGAACTGTGCTTCGTCAACCTCTAGCCTTGGCTTAGCTTAGAGCAGCCCACATTGTAACCAGGGCTATACAATTCTTCTATGTACTTCATCTGCAATATACGAATATCTCCCATACAAGACATAGGGTATTACCCCTTCAGGGGCCCGAACGTATCTACATCTAGTGTCCTTGATTTCGTGCTTAACTCTGCTCACCCGAAGATACTCGAAGTACAAATTTTATTGTCGATCTCTAACCTTCGACAGTTAGCGTGCCAGGTAGGGGCCTATAGCTATTTTTTGCAGGACAAGCATGTCTTCAGCATGATCCCACAGCTGGTCTTCTGGTGGCTATTCGATCGCCGCCATCAACCAGGCACCTCCAACTGGATCTGACATTGCTTTTTGATCGATGCTTTATCGATGGGGGCCGAGCGAAAATAAGCTATTCGTCGGCTTCATCGAATCCTACTCCCGGGATCCATGCCGAGAAGTGGATTTCATCAACTTTGACCCGACAAAGCCTAGCATCTTGATGTGCTTCGACACATAGAGTGAGACCGAAAGTGACGCTTGCAGCAGTCAGGGCAGCAGTCAAATGAATCGATGCGTGTTCAGACTTGAGCCAACCACGGGGTTACTGCCGAATGTTCTCAAGACATGAACTTAGGTGCAGACACCACGGTAGGCGAGGGACCCGAAAATCCTCTACGCACACTTTGAGCTCCTACAGCAATGACGACTACAATCCAGGAAGCTGCAAACAGTGTGGGGCCAAACAACACAGATCACCGGTGTGATCTCACCGCTGCAACCAGAATTGCGATCAATCTATCGAGACAGCTTGACCTCGATGATCCGACTACGCCCCACCCGCGGGCACCGGAGTTTCAGGGGCCGCAAGTCCCACGACTGCACGGTCACAACAGAAGGTGCAGTTTCGCTCCGGCGGTAGCATCCCACTAGAGCCACAACAGCGACGTCTTCAGTACACCTGAAGCCAACATCTAGTGCACTAACATGCTGTTGAAATCTTTTCCACCATTGGATCCGGGTAAACCCGATGACTCCGGTGTTCGACCAGATGAAGACGCTACTCGATGCAGCGCAAGCACAAACCGCCCGAGCCGCTAACTCGAGGCTAACGCGTCCTAGCCAGCAGGGACCCAAAAGCCAGCGGTCAGGACCATCCTACCATCATCGAGTAACCGGATCGATGGTGGCTAGCTCTAACCAGAGAGTTTCCAGAACAGTGCAGTCCAACTTCCATCGGGGCATCCCAAAGATCTCCGAAATTGAATCCCTCACGATCGACCAGATTTGCGTGACGTTCTCCACGATCGATGGGAGGATCACGGACGAGAAGACCACGAGTGACACGGAACGAGTCTCCTCTGTCTAGGGGCCGATGTCCTGCGTACTAGGCCCGGCAGGGTGACTCTCCGCTATCGAAGGGCCGTTCCCCCATGCGTCGAAGGCGCACTCCTTGCCGAGGTCCACGGCATGTGACCCCCGAAGATGAAGTCGAAGGATGTAAGGCCTTCACCCCTGAGCTTCATGCCGTTAGGTTGCCTGACAAGTTCAAACCAGGCCTCATTGAGAAGTACTCGTGTAAGATCAACCCGGTCGAATGGTTTTAGAACTATACCACGGTCATGAGGACAGCTGGTGGTGATGATAGGGTGATGGCTAACTATCTACTTACCACCCTCGATGGTGCATCTAGGTTTTGGTTGCTCAACCTCCTGGTTCATTCATTATCCTCATGGGCAGAGTTACGGGCCCAATTCATCGCCAATTTCCAAGGCACCTATGAATGCCCTAAAACTCGCAGCGACTTGCATCGAGTGGTTTAGAAGCAGAGTGAGTCGTTGCGCGACTTCATTCGACGCTTCAGTGACAAGCGTAACTCAATTCCAGATGTTTCCGACGAAGCCGTAATTGTTGCTTTTGAGAATGGAGTCAGGGATAAGGAATTAAAGGGGAAGCTGGCTACTTAGAAAATTCGAACTCCCATGGAACTCTTCGAGTTGGCAAACAAATACGAAATACGCGCCGAAGCCTGTGACCACCTCATGTCGACTTTTGTAGTCGGCAATGAATTTATGGGGTAGGCGCTCGATCTCAAACTCGATGGTCACACAAGACAAGGGGTTTATACAGGTTCAGGCTCTTGCGGAGGAGATAATACCCTAATCCTGTGTGCTGGGATTATATGGATCTCTTGGATCTGGGGTTGCTCACTCTGGGCGATATGAAGTGTTCTATGCTCTATGGCTTGATTGCTCTATGCTTGGATGATCGGATCCCTATGTTGTTGTCCGCCCTCTCCCTTATATACCGGGGGTGGGGCGGCTTACAGAGTCCTGATCGGTTTGGAGATTCCGATCGGTTACAAGATTCTAGTCAGTTAATAGGATAGAGTTTACATCTTTATCTACCCTATTAACGATTCGGATTACAACCGTATCTATCATATCTAAATATAAGTTCAACTTCCTTTAGGATATGTCCCCTTGCGCACGGCAGCGGGGCCTGACGCGGGGACTATCTTCTGGGCCTTCATCTTGGGCCTTTCTTGAGGATACCCTGGAATCTATATCCGACAGCAGCCCCCGAGTGCTTCATGATCCGATTGCTTTACTCGGGGCTCTCGCCGAGAATCCCGATGGTTTCTTATCCAATCGAAAAACCTTCCTTTAACAAAGCGAGTTATGAAGAACTCGATCATAAATTTTATCCTTTGCTTTTCTTAAGCGCAAATCTTTACCGGTGATTTATTTGTGAGCAGCCTTACGGACTTTTATCATGTCACAAACGATTCAATACTTTTCCCTTCAAGCCTTTAATTTTTATCGCTGCGGTCATCAGCGGTCTTGAGGTTGCCTTGTTTTTTCGTGCCAACTTATTCACCGAAAAACTCTTCGTCTTCGAAGTTGCATTAACACCAAATCTCTTGACCCGACGCTTAATATCCGGCGCTTACTTCGATTTAAATCGAATTGGCTATAAAAGGCGTACCAACGCTTCAAAATGTATCTCTTCGCTTTCTGCCCTCCATTCTTTTGCTTCAAGCTCTTGTCTTCATCATGCCTCGGTGGTATCATCAAGCGAAGGCAGACCCCAGGCTAGTTAAGCGTTGGGAGGAATTTGATCGAGCTTTCGAGGCGCTGCTGGAGGAGGAGGCGAAGCAGCGTGACCGCGAGGCAATCAGTACTTTCCTTGAGGTTGTGCCCGCCCTAAGCACGGCTAGGGATCCCCTCACCGAGGCGCTCGGCCGAGCGCGCCGCGGGGAGGCGTAGTTCTCTTGCAAATTATAGTTTCCTAGGCGTAATGCCTCGGGAATTTTTGTAGATAATAAAGAAATACCTTCTGTAGAAGAATCTCTCGTCTGTCTCTTGACTGTGCATTAGTATCGTTTTAGGGCGTCTTGGATCTTGGGTGTTTCTTGAACCTAAAAGGAGGTGTCCATCTGCCGCTAGACATAGCTTAGGCTCGACTTGGAGCGCATCGTTGCACTTGGCCGAGCGGTCCCCATATCCGACTGTTGCGAGATATAGTTTTTAGTCCAACTTGGGACGTAACGAGGTTATCCTGGCTCATGGCCGAATGATACCCGTATCCTAAGAGCACGGCCCAGCTCTCTTGGAGCGTATCATGATTTCATATGGCCCTTGGCCGAGTGATATCTTTTCCCGGTTAATACCGGAAGCGGCTTAGGCTCTCTTGGAGCGTATCACGTTTAGACAACTCATGGCCGAGTGACACCCTTTCCCGACTGATGTCAGGTTCAGCTTAGGCTCTCTTGGAGCATATTACTTTTGATGACTCTTGGCCGAGTGATACCCTTTCCCGACTGATGTCGGACCCGGCTTAAGCTCTCTTGGAGCGTATCACATTTAGATCCGAAGGGCGTCCATACTCGTTTAAAACAACGCACAGCATTCTCGGCCCTCGTGGAGCACGTCCATGGATCTGTGCTCGTTTGGGCTCAATCTTACGGTACATGATTCCGTCATGCGGTAACCACCCAAAGGCCCAACGTGGGGCGTACCATAAGAAAACAAGTTTTATTCAAGTTGAAGACCATCCACATCCCGTTTAATACGGTAAGTGGGAAACGAGCCCCATCATGGGGGCAACGTGGCCTCGACGCGATCCGGTCAAATTCTGTCAAGCCCTGTAAGTCGAGGCGACGGGCCTGTAAATCATTTATGAGGAATCTGAAAGGATGAGACGTTTCGCAGCTTTTTCTCGCCGATTCGGCAGAGACCTTCATCGTTCTCTTTAAAAACTAGGTCGCACGACCTTGACGATTCATCTTTCCGCCGAGCTTTTTCTCCTTTCTCCTTCTCGCCTTCCTGAACTCTCCGCCACCAAGGTTAACCTTCGATGTTCTTGTCTTCTCGAGTCGCTGTCAATCTTTCTGCAAGAATGTCTTCTTCTACTCCTTCTCCACCTTCTCCACAAGATTGGACGACCTCGACAACGCACCGAGAGGCGAAATTCATGGTAGACACGGGATCTTGCTCGATCCGCCCCGATCTCCGACGCGCTGGCATTTGGTGAATCCGTCCCGACTCCCCGCTCCGAGGAGGTGGTGGTTTTCGAATCCTTTCTCCACCGCGGCCTTGGTCTTTCGATCAGTTCTTTCCTTCGTGGCCTTCTTTTCTTTTATGAAATCGAATTGGTGAATCTAAACCCCAATTCTATCCTCCCAATTTCCCTCTTTGTCCACCTTTGTGAAGCTTTTCTAGGCATTAGCCCCCATTTCGACCTCTTTCGTCACCTTTATCTCCTGAAGCCCTATCCCTCCAAAAATGACCCTAAGGTTATCGGGCGCTGATTCCAGTATGGAAGGGTTGAAGAAGGATTACTTTGCCATTCCTGTCAAGACCTCCAACAAGGGCTGGCATAGGGAATGGTTTAACTGTGCCAACCCTGATTTATCTCTGCCTCCGTTCACTGGGCGCCGTCCCTCAATGTCTATTTCCTGGGGTTCCGCCCCTGCTTCTTTCGACATGGATCAAGTGTCTGAACTCTTGGCACTGATCGGAAAGCTGAAAGATAGCGGGCTTACAGGAGTGGGTGTGTCCCTCCATCGCATCGCTCACGGGTGCAGCCACCAAGGAGCGAGTTCATCCGGGATTCGCATAGGGGACAAAGTGACCCGACCCGGGAACGGCCCGACGATCTGCCAAGGGAGAGGTTATGCGCCAGGGATGGAGAACTCTTTATCTCGAGCATCGACATATTATCTGTCAAGTGCCCGAAATCTTTCAACATATCATGCCCCCCTCCTGCGGTAGGCGATTTTTATTGGGAATTTTGCGTGTTCTTTGAAGTTTGGCTAACTCTTGATCTTCATCTTCAGGATCGCATCGCATTCTTCAGTGTTCCTCCCCTTCCGGAAATGCCTCCTCGCCTGTGTCGTTTCTCAAAGCGCCGGGCGCGGTCTCAGCAGGGACCCACCGCAAAGAAGGGAAAGAAGATATCGCTCGATGACTTCGTGGCCCCCCGACGTCCGGTTGGGGGTCCCAAAATCCAAGATCCACCTGCGCGAGTTCTGGCGGGTTGTCCAGAGAAGCCCAGGGCACTAGTCGGCGGCGGTCCGAGTGGTTCTCCCGGGGGTGGGCCAGCTATTCGCAAGAAGCCCTCGATGAGAATGAGGAAATCCAACAGGTCCGTTACTCCGTTGACTCCATTTTTATTCTTCGGTCTTGCTGACGATTTTTCTTCACAGGGACCCTTCGCTTGATATGCCCGTCGGGTCTCCGCCTGGGGGCCCTACTGAGGTTGGGCCTCCTGGAGTTCATACTGGCGTGGAACCGCTTCGAGGGCACAAGTGTCTCCTAGTTCCCCGGCGCCGTCTCCTGTTCGCGCTGCCCTTGCGACAGATCCCGTTGCTCCTGAGCTGGCCTCCTGTTCGTCCCCTGAGTTTGAAGAGATTCACTGAGTCCCGCCAGCCCCTGCTCGCCCCCGGCTAATAACAGATATAGCCTTTGCCGATGATGAGGGTTTGAAGCTTTTGGACGACCCGGAGGAAGAGCAGAGAGAGAGGGATGACTTTTTCATCCATTCCAAGGCTTGTGCGCATGCCGCCCAGGTGATCATTCCTCCAAGACATTGTGTCCTCCTCGCCTCTTCTTCCACACGTTTACCTTTTGCTATGATGATTATAGAAAATAGGGGAGCGCTTCGAGCGAAAGTCCGAGTACATTCAAAGGATACTCCCTGAAATCCGGACGCGCCAGGAGTACTTGGCCGACCTAGCACGCATCAAAGCCGAGTATGCGGCCGAGCTGCAGTCCCTTCGGTCCAAGCTCCAGACATCACGGACAGAACAAAACGCTCTGCGCCAGGAGAATCTAGATATCACCGGCTCTCTCCGAGGTAGCTATCTCTTGGGTTGTTTCATGTTTTTTGCTTAGTCGATTATCTTGCCGATTTCTTGTGTTTTCTCCAGCTCGGGATTCGGCTCTCACGAAGCTCGAAGGAAAACTTAAAGCCGTGGAAGATTCCCGAGTGAAGCTGGAGAAGGATTTTGAAGGTGCAGCTGTCAACTAGTCTTTGCTTGATCCTTTACTATCTTTTCTAACGCTTTGCCTTGCAGATTATAAGGTCAAAACTCAGGCGCAGTACACCGTCTTCGGCGAGAGAGTTAAAGTTCTCGAAACTTCCTGTGGTGAGCTCCAGGACGCTTCTAGCCCCCTGCTGAGTTCGCTTCATCCAAGTGGCGAGAGGCCACTCAGCAGGGGTGAGGTCGTCGTCCGGCTAAAGGAAGCCCCGGGGGCCCTCAAGAACTCGCCAAGGAAACAATGGCTAACGGTGCCGGCCTGACTCGACGATCACCAAGTCCTCTATCCCCGAGTGGATCTTGAGGCCCTTAGGAAGGCTACGCCGCGATGTTGACGAAGATCGGTGCACGAACTCGAGGAAGTCAGGGATACTTCTTTGTCGATTGTAGAGACTCTTGACCTTTAAAGGCATAAAAAGTGTTCCCTGTTTTTCCTTCGTGAAAGTATATATCTTCGAGTGGTTTGACCGGTGACCTTTGTTCATCTGACTCCAGCTCCCAGGCTTTGGGATATGATTCATGGATCTTGTCCCTGAGTCTTAACATAAGAGCGAAGCACTCGAATTTACGATTATAAAAGAGGTTATATGAAAACGACTTTTTCAATCGAACTTTTATTCACAAAAGATTAAATGTATACAAAACTTAAGTGAAAAAGTGACGTAGCTGTTCTATATTCCAAGTATTGCTGATTGTCGATCCGTCTTCTCGCTTAAGTTTATAAGCTCCGGGACGAATTACTTCATCGATGATGTAAGGGCCCTCCCAACTTGGGGAGAGTTTATGTTCTCTTTTGACTCCTCCTTAGGACTAGATCTCCTTTGGAGAACGCGCGGCTCTTTACATTGCGCCCATGATAACGTCGTAAGCCTTAGAGGTATTTCGCCGAACGAATTGTTGCGATATCCCTGGCTTCTTCCAATCTGTCGAGGTCTTCTAACCGGCTGTCCTCTGAAGCGATCTCTTCATAACTCCGAACTCGCGGGGATCCGAATTCTAACTCGTTGGTAAGACCGCTTCGTGCTATATACCGTAAAGAAAGGTGATCGCCGGTTGCTCTGCTGTGGTAGTTCGTAGCCCCAGTCTATCAAGGCGTTCTTTGACCCACCGAGTAGCATATGGTTGAGTCGATCGAAAATTCTTGCTTTTATGCCTTGAGCACCATGCCATTAGCTCGCTCAACTTTGTCCGATTATTTCGGGTGCGCGATCGACGCTGAAGCAAATTTTATGCCCAGCTCCTCGCACCAATCTTGAAATACTTCGCCTCGAATCGAGTGCCATTATCCGTGATGATTCATTTGGGTACGCCAAATCTAACCACGATCTCGTGAAAGAATTCTTCGCCTTTGCCGCCGTGATGGTGGCGATCGTTTGGCCTCAATCCATTTGGTGAATTTATCAACGCAACGAAGAGATGAGTATAGCCTCCTTGAGCCTTTTCAAAGGTCCCACCATGTCGAGCCCTGCACCGCAAATGGCCATGTAATCGGATAGTCCGTAGTTCATGCGCTGGTTTGTTCATTTGGCGCAAAAACTCGACATCCTTCAGATAAACCGGACGATGTCCTCGTGATCTGTGATAGCGGTCGGCCAAAAGAACCCTTGGCGATAGGCTTTTCCGACTGTGGTCGATGACGCCGCATGGTTCCTACAAATTTCGAGTGGATTTCTTTGAGCAGTGTCTTTCTTTTTGTTCCGATATGCATCGTCGCAGTATGCCAGAGGAGCTCTTACGATAAAGCTCCTTTCCAACGACTACATAACTCTTGCTTCGGCGCATGATCCGCTCGGCTTGGACGCAATCCTCGGGTAGCTTTTCTTCTGTCATGTAGTCCAGGTATGGAGATGTCCAATCTGGGGTAATAATCAAGACCTCTGCCTCTTCCCCTTTTTCTACTGGACTGTCTTCTTTTGGCCGAGCGCTAATCGTGGGTTTATGAATGTCTTCTACAAATATTCCCACGGGCACCTTGGACCGGCAGGATCCCATCTTCGCCAATTCGTCAGCTGCTTCGTTGTCCCGTCGAAGTACGTGAACGAGCTCGAGTCCATCGAAATTGCTTTCTAGCTTGCGCACTTCTTGGCAATATGCTGCCATGTTGTCCTCGATGCAAGACCATTCCTTCTGCACTTGATTGACCACGAGCATTGAATCTCCGCGAACCGCCAGTCATCGAATGTCGAGAGATATGGCGATACGGAGTCCGTGAATGATAGCCTCATACTCGGCGGCGTTGTTGGATGCAGGAAAAAATATTTGGAGGACATACCTCAATCTTTCTCCACTTGGTGATATGAGCACTATACCAACCCCCGCGTCGCTGAGCATGAGGGAACCGTCAAAGTTCATCGTCCAATACTCGAGAACTTTAGTAATCGTCGGGTGCTGTAATTCCGTCCACTCGGCAGTAAAATCAGCGAGTGCTTGGGATTTGATGGCCAGCGGGGCTTGAATTGAATGTCAAAGGCCCCGAGTTCAATCGCCCATTTGGCAATTCTTCGGTGGCCTCCTCGTTACGGAAGTATGTCTTCGATCGGAAGGAGGTGACCACCAAATAACATGCTCTTGGAAGTATTGTTTAAGCTTGCGAGATGTAAGGAGTACGCATATAATAGCTTCGTGACTTGTGGATACCGCACCTTTGACTCACTTAGGACTTCACCGACGAAGTATACCGGTCTTGGACTCTATGCCCCCGAGCCGCTTCCTCCTTTCTACGATGATCGCAGCACGACTACATGTGCCGCTGCCGCGATATAAAGTAATAGGGTTCTTCCGCATTGGTGAGACCAACACGGAGGTGTCGTCGGGAAGGTCTTGAGATCTTCAAATGCTTGTTGCGCTCCGCCGTCCAATCAAACTTATCTTGTTTCTTGAGTAGTTTGAAGAAAGGCATACTCGCATACCCAAATGGAGATGAAACCCGCTTAGAGCGCCATACACCCCGTAAGCTTCGGACGCCTTTTTGGTTCGTCGGCGGTTCCATATTTGATATGGCCTTGACTTTCTCGGGTTGGCTTCAATGCCTCGCTAGACACGATAAATCCGGAGCGTTTTCCAAGATACTCAAAACATACTTCTCGTGATTCACTTCATATTGAAAGCCCTTAAACTTTCGAAAGTCTCGGCTAGGTCGATGATAAGATCTTTCCTTTCCGAAGTTTTTACGACAACGCCATCTACATATGCCTCCACGTTGCGCCCGAAGTCGGGCGTGAAAACACCATCAGATCGCACGATAGGCGCGCTTAGCGCTTTTTAGCCCGAATGCCAATGTGGTGTAACAAGAGAAGCTCAAAGGCATGATGAACGAGGTCTTGATATGATCTTCCTCCTTTAGCGAATCGGTGATAGCCCGAGTATGCGCCAAGAAAACTCAAAATTTCACAACCGGCAAATCAAATCTACCACCGATCAATCCGGCATCCAAAGGGATCCTTCGCACGCCTTGTTGAGATCAAGATAATCGACGACACGCGCCAAGTTTTATTCTTCTTTGAACTAACACGTGATTTGCTAACCAATCGGGATGATACACTTCTTTGATGAAACTCGCGCTAGGAGTTTCGTGATTTCCTATTTTATGGCGTGCCCGACGATCCGGCGAACCGTCAAGCCTCTGCTTGACGGGTTTTGACTTCTCATCAACATGGAGAGAGTGCTCGATCACCTCCTTGGTACACCCGCATATCCGATGGTTTCCAGTGAAAATGTCTCTATTAGTTTGGAGGAAGGTGACGAGCACGCTTCCTATTTGTCCTCGAGCCCTGTCCCGATCACGGTTGTTTTAGACGTGTCAGACGGGTCAAGAATGATCCTTTTAGTTCCTTCGGGCTTAATTCCCGAGGTGGCTTGCTTTTTGATGGTACTTCTCCTTCGCCTTGGAGCATGGCTCCACTGGATGTTTCTTGCCCGGTACCGCTTCGTAATTAGGCAAGTTCATGATTCTCCGGCCGCATTGCGAGGATTGCTTGATGTCGCCACGGTGTGATGACTCCTTTGGGTCCCGGCATCTTCAACACCGAGTAAGTGTAATGAGGTATGGCCATGAATCGCTAGGCCTGTGCCTTCCCAAGATGGCATGATACGCCGCCTCAAATTGGCTACCTCAAAATTGATGAATTCGTCCGAAATTATCCTTGGTCCCGAACGTAACGGGTAATGGAATCTGTCCGAGGGGGAACGAGGATGCCCCGGGGATTACTCCGTGGAAAGGCTGAGTGCTTGGCCTCAACTCTGAACGGAGGATGCTCATGTCGTCGAAAGTTCTGGAGAACAGGACGTTGAGCCCACTTCCGCCGACGATCAGAACCCTCTTGAGCTTCACGCCGCACAACCGGCCAGCACGAGGAAACTTACCCGGATGTGGGACCTCGCCAGTGATCTCTACGGCCAAAGGTGATCGACCTCGCACCATTTGGATATTGAGGAGTCGCCGGTTCCACTACGCTGATCTCCGAGCGGTGAGTTTTGCTTCCGCTTGACTCAGATCCGCTTGAGCCGCCATAGATGTAGTTCGGCTCTGCCGGGCTCTGGAAATCTTCTTCATCCGGAGTTCCTTCTTCTTCGCTGAGCAACTTCGCCTTGGTCGGGCCGATAGCTGCTGACTTTCGCAAGCAAAACGCTTCAGAGTGAAGCGGCCCTGGCGACGTGCTTCCCTTGGGGTGGAAAGGACGATCGCTTCCATGACAGTCTTGTAGTCGGGTGCCTCTCTCCGAGTGGCGGGGCGGTTATGCTCACCGCCGCGACCAGCTCCTCGCCTCTGCGCTTCCTATCCTTGTGTTTAGAGGACTCGGGCTTATCGCCCTTGCTTTTTTGTGTGGGATGATCTTCTTGCCGCTCGGCCAGAGCATCTGAGGCCGTGGCGTAGCGGTCGGCTAGCGCAAACATTTCCTTTACGGAGGTCGGGGCCTTCCTGGACATTTTTTTAATAAGATCAAGATCGCTTACCCCTTTCTGGAAGGCCGCCACCACCACCGCCTCTGACACATCTCTGACGGTGTTCTTCTTTTGCATGAAGCGCCGAATGAAGTCTCTCAGCGTTTCATCCTTCTTCTGGTGCAGCTGATACAGGTCCCACGGAGTACCGGGCCTCTCATAGGTCCCCCGAAGTTGGCGATGAATTGCTCGCACAGTCACTCCAGAGTCTACCGAGTTGGCGGTGGAGGCCCGTGAGCCATGCTTGTGTCGAGGGGCCGAGATTGACCGCAAATAGTTCACCATGACGGCCTCGATTTCCTCCGCCGCTTTGACCGCTGTATGTAGACTCGCAACCAAGCTTCGGGTCTCACTCCCGTCGAACTTTACAATGCCTTTGGGGTTGAATCCGCGGGCCAAAGCACTCGGCGGCCGGGAGTGAACGCCGATCCCATCGATGGATCTTTCATCTTGCCGGGGTGGACTCCGGTGTGGAGATCTTCTAGCTCGGTGATGACCGTCAAAACGTCGAGGTGAGCATTCGTCGTCACTTCCACTCCGGCGATGATGAAATCTGCGTCGCCGTGGTCATCGTGCATTCGGTCATTCCGCCGATCGTAGCTTATGCCGAAACGCTCGAAGTCGTCGCAGCGTCCATGTCTTTCTTCCTCGCCCCGCCTCGCCGCCGCCGTGATGTCTGGCGGAGGTCGCGATCAAGGATCTGCTGCGGCGTCTCAAGATGCGGTGCGTGGCGCCGACTCACCGACGCTTCCGGTGGTTGCGATCCGATCCGCTGGCGACACGAGTGTCCGCGCGAGCGCGAAAGTGCGCGCTTCTCCAACCGCTTTTCCGATTTTTGCCGGATAGCCGCCACCATGGCCTTGATGTGAGCCACAATCGGGCCGCCGGACGTCCGATGCAATCATCGGGTCCAGCAAGGCCGAGGAGCGCCTTCGGCGACGACGCTCACGACGGCGTGCGGAAGACGGATCGATCTCCCAACTTAGATTGCAGGATGTCCTCCGGACATTGCGACCCAAAGATCGAGAGACCGCGTTTTGATCTCCTTACCTTACGTCGGCGATCTTCTTCCGCGATGTCATGATCTTCTTGATGGAGATCGGTCTTACGCCCTTCAATTGAGAAGATGTCGCGAAAATCGCAGCCGCCCTAATGGAGCCGATCGGTTTTCCGTGATAAGTCGAGTAATGTACCGAGATGGTTCGCTCGATTACGCGATTGAATCTGGTTTTATCCAGCTAACAAGCTCTCCACGATATTAGCGACGAAATCCAAAGCTTTGGCGGAAAGCCCGCCGAGATGAATCCGCCGGCTGACGCCATCAGTCAGAGGAAAAGATTGAAGCGCTTCCCTACTCGCGCGCGCCAACCGCCGACTTTGTAGTCGGCAATGAATTTATGGGGTAGGCGCCGATCTCAAACTCGATGGTCACACAAGACAAGGGGTTTATATGAGTTCAGTGCTCGCGGAGAGATAATACCCTAATCACGTAGCCGGGATTATATGGATCTCTTGGATCTGGGGTTGCTCAAAGCACAATATGCTCTGGGCGATATGAAGTGTTCTATGCTCTATGGCTTGATTGCTCTATGCTTGGATGATCGGATCCCTATGTTGTTGCCCGCCCTCTCCCTTATATAGCGGGTTGGGGCGGCTTACAGAGTCCTGATCGGTTTGGAGATTCCGATCGGTTACAAGATTCTAATCAATTAATAGGATAGAGTTTACATCTTTATCTACCCTATTAACGACTTGGATGACAACCGTATCTATCATATCTAAATATAAGTTCAACTTCCTTTAGGATATGTCCCCTTGCGCACGGCAGCGGGGCCTGACGCGGAGACTATCTTCTGGGCCTTCATCTTGGGCCTTTCTTGAGGATACCCTGGAATCTTTATCCCACACCTCGACAACCCCAGGTCAAGCGACAACAAATCTGAGTCGTCCAAACAAGGGGCAAGAAGAAACAAGAACTCCAGGGAGAAGCGCAAAGGCGACTCCACCATAGCCACAGTCGAGCGCGGCAAGGCACGTAATATGGGCGACAACAAGGGCTAGAATTGTGGAGGGGGAAAGTACTGCCCGGTCCATTGAACAAACAAGCATGATTTCGATGAGTGCCTAGTGATCAGCAAGAAAATCCAGCAAAAGCTCATGGTTGCACTCGTCGAGCGTGGAGTCGAGCAGGCCAAAGAGAAATCCCAGGACGATGAACCCGAATACCGCGGGGCCGACCACAAGATGGCGCACATCTTCCGAGGATCCGCCACGTATGAGTCCAAGAGACAATACAAGGCTGTCGAAAGGGAGGTCAACCTGGCTACGCCAGCCCTTCCAGATTCCTCAAGTGGTCAGAAGTACCGATTACCTTCAACCAATTGGATCACCCTGCTGCGGTCCTACATCCGGGTCGATACCCCGTATTAGTCGAGCCTATCATTATCAATATTAAGGTCTCACAAATATTGATTGATGGGGGTAGCTCACTGAACCTTATCTTCACCAAGACCCTGGATAACATGGGGATATCTCGGGCAAAACTCAGGGACGGAGCAGAGCCGTTCCACGGCATAACCCGCGATCATCTTCTATACCGCTTGGCCATATCGAGCTACCAGTCACGTTCGAAAAGTCGGATAATTTCCGCACCGAGAGAATCCTCTTCGATTTGGCAGATTTTGAGACTACCTACAATGTGATATTACATCGCCCCATGCTCGCTAAGTTCATGGCCGTGGTACACTATGCGTACCAGATCGTCAAGATCCCTGCGTCAAAAGGAGTCTTCACATTCAAGGGAGACCAGCGCACTGCAGTCAGGTGCGACAAGAAGAGTTTGGAGATGGCCGAGCATTTATGTGGGTCGGCAGCCAGCGCCAGTGATGAGGAAGCTAAGCTCCAGAAGTCCAAGGGCATCAACATGCTTCTACGTCCAACAGTGCCGCCAAAGACTTAGTCAACAATAGAAAGAAGGGCGCGCAGATCGACGAAGGCATTAAGATGGTGTCCATCGACCCGTCAGAGCCCTCCAAGATGATCAAGGTAGGCGTCAACCTTGACCCCAAATAGGAACTCGAGCTCATTACCTTTCTTCGGGAAAGTTTTTCGACAAGGGTTCTATTGGCCGACTGCCCTCCAGGATGCTTGCGAGCTGGTGAAAAAGTGAGAGAGCTACCAATTCTACGGCAAGCAAACCACCCGACCAGCCCAAGCACTGCAAACTATTCCTCTGTCTTGGCCCTTCTCTGTCTGGGGTTTGGATATCTTGGGACCGTTCCCAAGAGCCCAAGGAGGTTAAAAGTTTCTGTTCGTGGCTATTAACACGTTCACTAAGTGGATCAAGGCTGAACCCGTTAGGAACATCACCTCAGAAGCAGCTAAGAAATTCATGAGGAGCATTGTTACTCGATTTGGCATCCCTAATCGAGTAATCACATACAATGGTAGCCAGTTCAAAAGCAATGCTTTCATAGTCTTTTGCAAAGAATTGGGTATCAAACTCTGCTTCGCCTCCGTGGCTCATCCTCAAAGTAACAGTCAGGTCGAATGAGCCAATGGCTTAATCTTCCAGGGGATCAAGACCTGTGTGTTCGATAGGCTCAAGGCTTACTCGACCCGGTGGGCGAAGGAACTCCCCTCGGTGCTATGGGTTGTTCGTTCATCGACTAGTCAAGCCACCTGTGAAATGCCATTTTTCTTGGTTTATGGAGCAGAAGCCATGCTTCCGATTGAGTTAACGTTCAAGTCACCCCGAGTGGATAACTACTTAGAAGAGGAACAAGAACAAGCATGAGCAGATGATGTAAATCTACTCGAAGAGTTCAGAGATCGAGCATCCATTCGAGCAGCTAAATATCAGCAAGCCTTACGCAGATATCATGGCCAAAGAATCCAGGAACGAGCACTAGCCGTTGTGAACTTAGTACTACGAAAGGTACAGAAGCAAGACAATCGCAATAAGCTATCGCCTAAGTGGGAAGGTCCCTACGTGGTGGTCGAAGTGACTCGACCAGGATCTGTGCGGCTAACGACATCGGAAAGCGCTATAGTTGAAAACTCATGGAATATCGACCAACTGAAGAAATTTCATACATAAAGTAGCAAAGATATTGCATTGCAGCTGAAATTCAGGTAAGTGCTATTTCATTAAAAAAAATTACTAACAAAAGCTATCCTATTACATCTTAAGATAGGTACACTATTACTACTTGTCCTCGGAGGCATCACGCCGCCTCCCCTCCATCCACGGGGACTAGAAAAGGATGGTCCCCATGATGGGCTTGCACCCTCGGTATGGACCAGAGAAGGATACGAAGACCCGGCCGCCAGTTGATGGGAAAGGAGACCTCTGAACACCGCAATGGCTTGGAGGGCGAGCAAGCGCCGGGCGATGAAGCTGTCTTGAGCTTCACCACCTTCCCCGGCTCCAGCGGCTTCACCTTCTTCTCCTCGTGTGTCGATGATGGCATCTGCTCTCACGAAGGGAGCAGAGGTGGCATCGTCTTCTTCGGCGATGACCCTCAGCTTGCTGGTGACTTCGTTCTCCTCTTCCGGCCAAACCTTCTTCTCAATAGTCTCCCAATCAATCTCGTCCTCCTCATCGGACCCAGAGAAACTACAGCTAGCGACGTAGGGGGAGAGGATTCGCCAAGGATGATCAAAGAGGGAGGCGACGATTGAGGAGAAGCCATGGATGCGGTGGAAGGACTAAGGCGTTGTGAGCAAAGGACAAGAGAAAAGATGTGTTGTGACAGATGACTACAGGTCCCGTCTATTTATAGCTCAAGGAACAAGTCGCACTATAATCGCAATCCATTTAGATTCGCATCGATCCCAGTCCATGAGACGTCGATCACGCTTCCACACAAGTGTCAAACCGAAGAGACGCCACTTTATGGTGCGACGCATGGAAGCTGTAAGATGCGAAAAACTGTAACAGAGTTTAATCGCTGCAATGAAGTTATGTTGTTCATCTACTTCGTCCGTTTGGATTCTACTTCGACCAATATGCTCGGGGGCTCATGCTTCTGTGTGTAAGGGTTGCAATTGATGCATGCGTTTTATCGACGCATATGCTCTACCGTCTGCTTGATGCATTCATCGAGCAGACGATCAGGGGCTACATCGCTCGATTTTTTCTTTATCTAGTTCCACTCTCGTGTCAATGTATCTATCGAATAAGAGGTTCGGAGTCGCAACAGGTATCGGTGATGCTAACGCCTCACTCTTTTGGCTCGATCCAACTATCGTGTAAAGAGTCGGAGGCTACTTCAAGATATTGTGCTTGCTTCACTTTACTCCCTACCCAATGACACATCATCGAGTAAGGAGACGGGGGCTGCAGGTAACCTTGTACCTTATTTGCTCTCTATTTTCCGGTCGATATAGTTATAGAATAGGGCATAGTAGGCATAGTCTTCTTTTTATCTTTGGAACATGCAATTTTTGCACGCATTTACTCGATTGCGCACTTAGCATATCAGTAAACAAAACTAAAGTGTGGCCATGCCTGAATCTAACAATGAGTAATTCTATCCTGCGCGCATATGAGCATCAGATTGTCAGACATCTAACGCTCAGCGGCCAGCGGGAGACGAGACCTCTAGTCAAGTTCTTGTTTGCTACAGAGTCTAAGTCACATGGTTGATAAAGGCTTGCAAACGTCGTGTAGTGTTCAGCTCAATGTATATAGCGTTTATGTTATGTATGGCCTCTCCTAGTGTACACTCGGGGGCTAAGTCATATAATGAAAGTTTTTTCTAGTATTGTGTGCAGATATAAATAGGCATGTGTTCAGCCATGAAGCCGTTTACTGAGGGTCTACGAGTGCTAAAATCAGGTTTGCATCTACTCGTGCTACTCTATTTCGTCGACATGGAAATAGTAGACAAAGCATGATGGATAATCAGATTAATTGGTACTATCATTAAAGACCACGGCAACAAGAAAAGTGCCGATCTTTACATAGGCATGGTTAGGCCAAAGGACCTTGGTTGGCATCATCATCACCAAGTGATAGCTCCAATCCATCCACGAACCTCTCAGCAAGGTCTGCGAAGTACTCAATGTGGTCCGCAACTTCGCTCGCCTCACACGCGAATCCTTCATCTAGTCCTAAGAAGTCCAGGTCCGGATGATGACTCTTCACCATGCCAAGCATGTACGAGGTCGCAAGACAAGCCGAGGAGGTCATGTGCTCGAGTGTCTTCGACTGCAGAGTGGCAAATGTCGCATCTGTTGCAGTCTTTTCGACCTCGACTACCTTCTTGTCCACCTCTGCCTTGTCCCGATTGGTTTTGGCTTTGGTTAGTGCAACTTCTGCAGCAGTTTTTTCAGTCGTCAACTCCTCTTCCCATTTTGAAGCCTTAGCTTGAGTAGCCTTCAGTTGGGCCCTAAGCACTTCCAACTCGGTATTCTTCATTTTGAGTATTTGATCGTGGGAAGCCATGAGCCACTCGGTCTGCTGGTGGGCTCTATCGCAGAAGGATTTGGCCTCAAGCAAGGTGTTGGCCGCATACTATGATATGAAGCCAAAAGCATCAAAAATAGAGCGAGGGAAGAGTAGAAGGCAGGACAAGGGATTTCGTGTTCACATACCTTGATTTGGGGTTTCAGAGCGGACCAGAACACTCGAGGCGCTAAAGAAGCTGAACGGTCATGGACGGTCACCATTACAGCTTTGATGGTATGCTTAGCAAGATCCTCCAAGTGAGGAACCACGATGGTGCCAGCCATGTCCAAGGAGGACGATATCGCCACGGTAGCTTTGTCCGTAGCACCACTGGGCGCACCCTTCCTGCAAAAAATGAGAGGGGCTATTTGCCTAAACACCTCTGACGAATTCAAAGAGAGAGTTTATGAGGAGAAAGGGAGGATAACTCACCTCGCCAGTCAGATTTTCGCATGCTCATTCATCAGGACCGGCTTGACTTCGGCGGTTGTTTTCTCAATTGGTGCGGCCGGTGGAGGACACAATACCGGCAGGTCAGTGGCCGACGGGGTAATCTGCAAAGCAAGCAGTTGTTGTGAGCGGAAGTTCGCTAATACGGGAGACATTGCTCGATAGCAATGATACCTATTCGACTGGTCTGGTCGATGGAGATTGCTCTCGAGGAGACGTCTGTTGAGGAGTCATTGACCTCTGTATATTGACCCCCAGGTGGCTCGCTGATCATCCAGCATTTGTTGAATTATATTAGGAGCGATCTCATAGCATCCGAGCGAGTGATTGAACGATACCTGGCCAGACGGACGTGCTGATGAAGTTTGAGCCCGTTTGACAGGTCGATAGAGTGCTGGAGACATCGGCCTCCTCGCTTTAGGAGAATCGACCATCTCTTGAGCCATTTTGCCTCCGTTTGTATCAATGACAGGCGCTAGATCATCCAAAGAAGGTTCAAAGTAGGCAGGGACGTCGTCATCCAGGCCGATGACTCCCTCGACTGGCTCATTGGCATCATCGTCGAACTTGGCCCCCTGAGGAGATGTTAGGTCAAAGCAGACAACAG
Organism: Otatea glauca; assembly: GCA_036346275.1. NCBI lineage: Eukaryota > Viridiplantae > Streptophyta > Magnoliopsida > Poales > Poaceae > Otatea > Otatea glauca. The sequence continues at coordinate 17,369,176 of CM070729.1, forward strand.
ATGAACGAGTGATGCGAAGATGTCTCTGGCAGAACACTCACCTCTGGCCGGGGATTGGCAAGGGAGTAAGATTCGATGCCTCAAGCACCAGGTTCCGAGCCTTGGAACATCTTGCTCAGCCTAGAGGAGATGTCCGAGTCCGACAGATCTGGCAAAAAGCAAATCAGTTTGCTACTCTTCGACTAAAAGAAAAAAGAACACAGTATTACAAGTACTTACTTCCAGGATTGTCCCTGGTGGCATCATCGACCCCGGAGTAGTCCCAAGCTAAGTGGTCCCGGCACTTCAGTGGACTCGATCGGCACATGATGAAATCTCTAGCGACGTGCCACCCAGTTAGCCCGATCTCCCTCAGTCCTCGATCTTCTGGATGTAATAAGCGTTGTGGGTGGTCGAAGGGGGACTTTCGTCCAGAGGTCAATCAAATTGGGGAGAAGTGGTCAATAAGTTAGATGGCAGTTCATGGTGTCCGAAGAGGTGATGTAAAACCACCGCTTTTTCTAATCTGACTGCCAGGAAGAAGTAACAGGTATAGGAATATACGAACTCGACACACCGCTGCGGAGGTGGAAACCGGCACCCCCAACAACATCGTTCTTCATCGCCCTCTTCAAGCTATAGAAGTGGCAAAACAGATTGAGACTCGGACTGATGCCCAAAAAAGCCTCACAAAGGTGGGTAAACACGCTGAGCATTGTGAATGAATTGGGGCTCAGGTTAAAAGCTAGATTTGATACAAATCAAGAACTTGTTGAAGAAATTGAGAGGGGGGAAAGCTGAGCCCGCAGCAGAAGAAGGCATAAAAAACGACGGTCTCATCCTCATTCGCGGGGGTGGGATAGAGTCCACCTTGAGACGGCCTCCAGTGGAAGAACCCCCACGGAGGGACGAAGCCGTCCTTCTCCAAGTCAGCGAGACACTTCTCCATCATGATCGACTTCTGCCACACCTTTTCGAGGGCCTCATCCTCGAAGGCTATCTCGGTTTTCTTCTTCGGTGACACAGCGACTCCGGCGCTGGTTGAAGGGGCAGAGGCCATTGAGAGAAATCTGGGGTGAATTCCCTAAAGGTGGTGGCGCTAGGGCTTCAGGAGCGACGGAGGCTTCGAGAGTAAGGCTGGAGGCGAAAAAGGAGAGGAATGGCTACAGTTCCAAGTATAGGAATTTATAGACCAAAATCCTCTCTCCAAGCGAACGGTTCATTCCCCATGGCACGGTATCTCGATCGACGAGAAAGGCGGAATGATGACGCTGGCTGCACCCATCTTGGCGTTGCAGATGAGAGCAATAAATTATCAACTACCCAACGTTTAGATTTTTTTGAATTCCTAACTCTAATCAGAGTCGAGTCGATAAATTGACATCGAGTAACTTGCGGTTAACCTGAGGACTCAATACGGGCTGATGGTAGGGCGCTCGACCTAGCACATCCCTACTCAATACTCAGCGATTCTCGATCTACTCGGATCGTTCGGCTACAAGCAGGTAAGGCATTACTCGACCAAGTAAGGCTTTGGTAGTAATCGACCAAGCACTTAAGCAAACCCTCTGCTGAATAGAGTTCGGGGGCTACTGTCGAATATCTAAACATGGTGTATGTGTCCACAGAGGATACGTGAAGGATTTGTCTTAACGACATGCAGAGATTACGGATATCATAGGCCCAACTCTGAGAGATAAGATATGCGCGGAAAGGATGACTCCATATTAGGAAGGAATAGGTCATGTTCCCGTTACGAGGAAACTGACTCGAGTACGCCTGATATTCAAGGAAGTTTGGATACGCTGTGAAGATCACGTGACGATGGACTCCACATCGGCTACGATCTGGTACTCCAAACCGACTACAACTCGACTTGAGGCCGGGCTACCCGACTATATAAGGCTAGAGGTAGGGGTCCTCAAAGAGCATGAGAAGGAAGGAAGCAATTAGCCATCAAGTAAGAAGCCTTTTAGCAAAGAGAGCCTAAGAGTCGACGAACTGCGCTTCGTCAACCTCTAGCCTTAGCTTAGCTTAGAGCAACCCACATTGTAACCAGGGCTATACAATTCTTCTCTGTACTTCATCTGCAATATACGAAGATCTCCTATACAGGACGTAGGTATTACCCCTTCAGAGGGCCCAAACCTGTCTACATCTGGTGTCCCTGATTTCGTGCTTGACTCTGCTCACCCGAAGGTACCCGAATTACAAATTTTATTGTCGATCTCTAACCTTTGACAAGATCCTTAGTCATAAGACTCTTTGTTAGGCCATGACTTCTTGCTTAGTTAATGTTCCATCATATGTTTAGCATATACAATATACAATGAACATCTCGTTTGTTATTGATTGCTTCATTGTCCTTTTTTCCCAGCTATGTATATGAACAGTATTATAAAAATGCTAGCAACTTACAAAGGTAAAATGTTTTCATACTTGTTTTAGCTCTTTCAACGTGCCCCCTTGCTTTTATTTTGTTGAATGTAGGTTCTCATTGGACCGCTAAAAAATTTCTGCAGTGATGTTTTTAGGTCAACAATGGGCACATCTGAACTCCCAGTGGTATTTGTGTGTGATGTATCTACGGTCCTCTACTAAGTTTGTCTCCTTACCTTTTTCTCTCTTTTGATTTGCATTTCTTTTCATAATGCCATGGAGCGTTCACATGTATCTATCCATTTTTTTATCATTGATTGCCATTCGGGAGCTATGCTTGGCCAATGGCCATTGCCTCATTGCACACTGTTCGGTCAATTTTGTTTTTTTCTCTTCAAATATGTAACATCCTAAAATTTATAAAAGTGGAATACAAGCATATGAATTGAATTTGGTGTTGGTTTGTATTTTTAGCATTTATTTGGAATTTTTAGGATTTTTGAAAATAAGAATAATGCTTTTTAAATAACCTAGAAAGGCTTTTGAATTCCAAACTTCAGTTTTGAAAAATAAAAAAGTGTGAAAAATTTACATAAATCCTAAATAACCTTCATGTCACCTCCAAAATGTTTCAAGAATTTTTAAATTCATTTATTGCCTTAGAAAAATAAAAAATAACAGTTCCTTATTATGATAGAAGCACTGTTTGTTTGTTATAAAATAAAAAATTGATTATCCTCTAAAATCTTTATGGAAGCTTTAGAAATGCATCAGAAATATTCACAAATTTTTTTAAAACTTTTCAACACTGTTTGTTAGCTCAATCAAAAATCAAAAGGTGAAGACTGTCAAAACATCAAAAATGAAATTCTCTCTGTCACTCTTCCAAGTGGACCCCACGCTTCAGGGCGCCACCTCACTGACACCCTGACCCCACCTGGCAGCCACTCTGGCTCTCTCTCTATCTGTGGACCCTGGGCCCACTTGCCGCCCCTTTCCCTCTCGTCTGTCTCTCTACCGCCTAGGCCCTGGGCCCACCTGTCGGGCACCCACCGCGCCAGAGCGCACTCCGCACTTGGCCTCCCCACGCCGTGCACGTACTGAATGCCACCACACTGCTCTAACATGCCCTGAGCCAGAAACCCTGCGCTACGTTGCCGCAATTCCCTTACCGTGGCAGCTCTCTACCCCGCCTAGACCTGTCGTGGCACGGGAAGCTGCCACCCCGTGGAACTTGTGTTCAGCCGAACCACCTCATCCTCCTGTCGTGCTGCCTACCGTCTGCACCCTGTTGCTCTCTCTCTACCCACTGAAAGTCTGGCACACATGCGCGAAGTCCTCACTGAAAAAACTTACAATGAGCCCTGCAGGTGTCTTTTTCTCCTTGACCGCCATAGCATACTCACGGGCATTCCTGCCAAGCCCCTCCCCTTCGATCATAAAGGCCGAACCGTGGTCATCATTGCCTCCCCACACCCCCTAGCCTCTCCCCTCCCTGAGCCCAGTGCCAATTGCACCACCGTTGCATCCATTGCCGCCAGCACTCGAAGAAAGAGCCGAGCTCAATCGAGCTATCCAGTGAGTTATTTTCAAATTCCTTTGGCCCAGAGAACCTTGAGCATGGCCTAAGCCCTCCGTCCACCTTGTTAGCAACTTGGATCACTCGAAGCACCTCTGCCATGGTCTCCTTCTCCAAGGCCAGCGACAGCTGCCAAGCTCTGTTGGCCATCCTCCAATTCCGCAAGGTATTAAAATGGAGTCCCTAGCCCATAGATGCTTTTGCCTCACTTCCCCGAGCATAAGCACTCTCCATTTTCCCTTGGCCGCTCGCCATTGCCTCCGTCGCTCGGCTCCACCACTATCTCGCTCCAGCGACAGTCTACAACCACCGAGGCCTCCCCTAAGTTTCCCATGCTCCCCTGAAGCTAGCCATTCCATCCGCTGAGCACTATCAAACACCATTCGCCACTAGCAAGGCCCTCTCCGCCTCGCTCTATTCTCTCTTGCTTCCAATGAACCCCCACTATCAGTCCCCTCTCACACCTGAGCCTAAGTTACTAACGTCGTAGTCCCACTTGGCAGTTTTTATATTCAAACCCGATTTTAAGTTATGTGAGTATGACATGCGGGCCCAGAGGAATTAAAAGATTTAATTTGTAAATTCAAATCATTATTTAAAGATGAGCTACTGACATGTGGACCCCAGATGTTAGTGAATAAGATTAAATTGAAAATCAGAGAAAATGAAAAATACATATTCAATGTCAGAAAGCGTATTTTTCTATTTTAGGTGATTTTTAGAACATACAAAATTCAAATGCTTATAACTTTTGGAAATGAGCTCCAAATTTAGTCAAACCAGTTTCTTATGTTTTCTAAAATCATGAACTTTTTTGTTTCTACAAAAATATTTGAAATTTGACCTTTGTTAGATTTAAATTCTAATTAAAGTAATTTCTTACACAATTCAAAATTTTAAATACTTATAACTTTTACAAATCAAAATCCATATTTGGTGAAACCAACTTGTAAAGTCTGCTTAAATCATAAAATTTCCAATTCTAAAAAAATATTTAAATTTGAGCTCAATTTTGATTTAATCTCTATTTAGGGTAATATTGTAATTCATTAATAATTCTCATATCTATAACTTCTACCAATAAATTCCAAATTTAGAGAAATGTCCCTGAAGATGTGTACTTCATTGCGGGTCAGGGAAATATGACGATGAGCTTTTCTAGGGTCTAGTCATTGTCAGTTGCCTATAGTATTTTGGGAAAATGCATAGTATTGAACATTTGTATCTTTCGCTTCATTTTAATAGGCCTTTATGGCCGTATTGTATGAACATTACTACATCAATGAATTTGTAACCTCATGTATGGATGTGATGATAATGTTGTAAATGTGCGTACTAGCCATTGATCATAGAACTAGTACAATGTGCACACGAGCACTTCTCGGTATTCCACGCCAGAAGAGAGAGTATCGATAAAGAAAATCGTTAAACTCTTCATTTTTTGTTATATTAGATTGCCTATGCTCCCAAAATTTCTTGAGTATGTTTAGCGAAGTCCTATTTTCATTTCACATTTAGAAATTGAAGTTTGCCATTGAGCATATTAAAGATGTTTGTTATTTTCAATTATCATTTTCAATGGTCATACACAATCCTTTCTTAAGAAGCTTGAGGCTTTATTAGTTCAGATGAATCAAATTACGTGCATATTCCAATGTGTTACATACTCAAAGGCTTAAAGCCATGTATATGTTAATCGTACTTTTGATTTGGCAGGTTTACATCTAGGTGCATACAATCCAAGGATTTGTGGATTATGGACTTTTTGCTGCATGTTGAGGTGATTATTTGCATCCTAGCATGAAGAATGCACTTTATCTACTAATTTTGTGGTGCATGTTTAATAAACATATATGCCCTCATGATTGTTTCTATTGAACAAATGGATAACATTCTTTTGTATTTCAAGAACTAGTTAGCAAATGTCTTTTGTTTATGTTAACTAAGAAATATAATGTGTAGTCATTCCCAACATATGTTGAATTCTTGATATCCTTCTTTCACTTAGGGTGAGGTCTTATATAAGCATTTGGATATCTCTTCTTATATAAGCATCTGCAAATTGTTGGTTTATATAAGCATATGGATATCTCTTCTTCGACATATGTTGGTTAGGGTTTGTGAGAAGGATTTTGACTCTATTTGGATTCCTTTTGCTACTTATTGCTTCTCGTCAAATTGCAAGTAGACGCCGACACTTCGGACACCTTCGTCGACAATCTCGACTCCATCCCCGAAACCAACGAGCAAGGAAAGTATCCCCTTTGATCATGTTGATCATAGTATTTCACTTAATTTATTTTGTCTTTGTCAAATCTATTTATGCATACGTGTATTTTTAGTAAATTGCTATTGAAGGAACGAAAAAGGTGACTAGAGAGGGTTAATATGGGCCAAATAAAATTCCCCCTGAAAATCCAAACCACTTCTCTAGCTAAAAGAACGGGTCAAATGAATAGTACGAATGAACTGGTCGAATGAACAGTGCTAATAAACAGTAAAATCATCAACTAGCTGATGCATAGTAAACTCAGCAGATGGTAGGATGAATAGTTAATCAGCCCTTGGGCTCGTGAACAATGTCAAATGAATAGAGGGTGGGTGAATAGTGAAATCAGCACGATCTCAAAACCGAGAATTGATGTAACTTTTGATCAGCTAATCCAAAACCCATGAAATTGTACATGCACCTTCCTAAGGAAGTCAGGAACCTATTCCAACCTTCAATCCCAAAGATTGATGTCAAAGTTCTCACCTTTTCCCAATCTAAGGAAGATTGCACTAAAACCAGACAAAAACCACAAACTTCACCTTGAGCTTGCTCGTGGTGATTTTATGATCAAGATGCATTAGATGGTCTCATCCTTATCACACCAAGTAAGAACAACAAGGAAACATCCCTCAATGAGCAGTAACCCAGTCAACAAAAAATCTTTCTCTTCTCAAGAAAAAAGATTGGCTTCTTGCAAAGACATAGAAGAGGGAGTTGCAGCTTGCCTAGATGATTGGGATATGATCTACAGAAGATTCATTAAAACAATCATTCATCCCTGGCAACACAAGAAAAAGAGAGAAAAAAATCAAAGAGAGATCAAAACTCGAGTCACGAAAATGATTTTTATTTCTTCATGAGAGGTATTGTTACAAAGCCTCATAGCTAGGTGGGCAAAACGCAAGAGAGCATATGAAAACCAAAATCCTTCTTACAAACCCTATAAATCCTTGGGGAGAGGAATCCCTCTACCTCTCTATTTATAGCACAACCGAGTCAATATCCACCCTTGGATGACTTTCTTCTGCCATAAGGGACCTCATCAACGGCTGAGATTAACTCACTCACTCATACATGGGCTAAATCGAAACCCAGCAACATAACAGGTTTTGCACGCTTCTCAAAGAACCTACTAACTTAACCACTACTACACCAGCGAACCCTTAATCCAATGATCGTCCTTCTCTTGAGTAGGGCTTAAGTTAGTATCTCCTCCATCCACTTGTCATCCCGGCTTGCAGCAACTCCCCAGCCTCAGTCATCTTATGGCGTCACCTTGACCGTCTGGACCTAGCCTAATCTCAGTCTCCTTCGCCTCACCATGACCTAACTCCGAAGTCCTACAACCATCACCAACAAGCAAACATATCACATAGCAATGTCTATCAAAATATTCAGTTAAATCAATACATGATTCAAAATGATACACACACCATTATGCCACATTAATCTGACAAAGGTCGCTGACCAGTCAAATATCTAAGAATCCCACCTTAGATCACTTAGGTTATGACCACTTAAGGCTCCGACCAGCCAAGGCCTGGCCAGCTAAGGCTACGACCACTCACTCACAGCTGTAACACCCCAAATTTTGCTTTTCTTGATTTTTATTGTGCTTTTCTATTTTATTTGAAATTTTCTTGAATTTTAATTATTTCATGTTGTATTTATTTAATTGAGCCTCTTTTATTATCTTTGAGTATTCTGAGAAAATTATGAATGATTTTTCTTGGAAACATTTAATTTGAGTTTGGAATGTTTAAACTTGAAAATGAACCATTTGCATTTTTCTTGAATTAATCTCAGCTTAATTTGACTTTTCTAAACAATGAAAAGATTTATTTTGATTAATATATTCTTCAAACAAAATATTTCCTATCGTAGTTGGGTTCATTGTGCTTCAAGGTATTTTTCTGTATTTTTGAAGATTTTTCTGAATTTATTTGCTAATTATTTGAATTCCTGGAATTATATTAATTCGGAAATGATTTTAATTTTCTAAAATCTCCTCGGGCCGAAAATTCCGCCGGCCCGCTCCTATTCCCTTCGGCCGGCCCAGATCGGCTGCCTTCACCTCGCCCGCCCTTTCCGCGTCCGATGCTCGCCGTGTGGACAGCCGAGATGACTCCGCACCGCGCTGCCTCAAACCCTAGAGCGTCCCGCCGTTTGATCTCGATCCGACGTGTTTCGTCAAGCCGCGTGGCTGTTCGGTGTGAGCCGTTGGATCTGCGCCCCGTGTGCGGTTCGGATGGAGCCACGTCGCCCTGCGCTGCCGCCGTCGCCAGGAAACCCTAGCCGCCACAATCTCCGCGCGTCGCGTCTGCTGTCGTCTCGGTTTTCATGATTGGCGCGCCTCCCCAGGCTATTTAAGCCGCCGTCGCACCTTGTCCGAGGTTCGCCTCGTTGCGCTGCCCTTTTTGCCCTAGCACCCGCATCCCGAGCCGCCGCCGTTCGCCCGTGCGAGCTCGCCGAAGCCTCCGCCGTCGTTTTTCGCTACTTGCTCCCCTTCCGTTGTGTCTCCGCCATCGCCATTGGTACCTGTGTACTCATCGCACCGAGCCTCTTCGAACGGGCCAGAAGACGTCGCCGGAGATCCTCTGGTGCGCCATTGTGCTTGTCGTCTTCCTTGACTCCAGTGAAGAACGCCGCCGTGCCATCGCCGCCGCTCGGGAAGCGCCATCGACCGTCAGATCTGCAACCAGCAGTAAGGATCAAGCCACATCGCCTTTTCTACAGTAAACAGCTCCGTCAACCTTAGCCGTTAGATCTTTATCGTGCGGTTCCGATCTCACCGCGTCATCATCAGTTGCTTCGCCCGTTGCCGCCGTTGGATCCGCCTCGGTAGGTTCTGATCATGCCGCGTGTCCTCGCTGCTGTCGTTGTGGTTGTCAGATCTGAGCCGTCGGATTCAAACCAAACGGTTGGGATCGCACCGCGCACCGTGCCATTCCCGTGCTGCAGCGTGTCGCACGGAAATCGAGGCGTCACCGCTGACGGTTTCACTGACGTCACCACCTTTGATCTCCGCCGTCCGATCTGAAATGAACGGTTGATATTATCGCCGCCGCATGTGTTATTCGTGTCCGTTGGATCTGTGCCACATGTCATCCATCCAAAGGTGCCACGTGCGTGCTTGCATCAGCTGGTGCACGGGCACAGAGCCACCGGTTCACCGTGGACTAGCGCCAGCCGTGGATCGCGTCCATACGCCGGTGACGTGTGTCGCACCGTTGTTGTGCCGCGTGTCAGCACTCGATTGGGCCACGTGTCCGATGACGTCAGCATGACGTCATAATCGGGTTTTTCTTCAGAAAAATATTCAGCCGAATATCATTTCTGTGCTTAGGTCAGCATGACGTCATAAATGCTATTTTCCAGTGTAAAAGTATTTCAGTAAATTCGGATTTTCTATTTTCAGCAATTTCAGTATTTATTCCAATCTTTGAATAGCTATATCTTTTGCATTTAAACTCCGATTGAGGTGATTCCAGTTTCTCAAAATTTGTAAAATCATGCTCTATTTAATGGTGAATTTTATTTAATTTTTAGAGTTGATATTGCTCTCTATTTTGGGTATTTATTCACTTTCTCCTTCGTTACGCGTAGACGTTGTATTGTGCGACGCATCCGAGGAAAATTCGTCGACTCAAGACCAAAGTCCAGGGGAAGAATAAAAGCTTTTCTAAGGCAAGTTGTGCTTTGATCATTTTGAACCCATGTTTACAAAATCGCTATATTGTTTTTACTCTATTGCATATTATTTCAAGTATACAATTGTTTTCAATTTAAATTGGGATTAGGTATGATTCCAAATTGATCAATATCCTACCTTGCCAATTGTATGCCATGATCTAATTGTCACCCTAGAATGTGGAATTATAGTTGGTTAATATTAATAATCAACATGGGAGGATTTAGACCGTAATAGTTGCTTAGCCATGCCACGTCATCACATGTTCTGGAATCATTGATAACTAATCTTGACTAATGGAATATGGAACGATGTTATAAACTTGTGTGTCATGTGTGGTCACACGATGAGATTGAGTTGTGATGGCGAGAGGATGTCCCGCAACGAGCTTAAATTGTTGAAGGCACATGGTGCTTGGTAATCAACTGGGGTGATCATGTTTTAGATTGTGGCAAGTGGCAAGGGGCGAGCATGCCAAGGTGGGCCCGATGGGCAGGGGGTATGTGGAAGTCTTGCCTCGATCATCCTAAGGACTTAACCTTGTAAGCCTTTGACCTGAGTCTTACTTGCAACCATACGTCTGAAATGGGCCAGACCTAGTTGATTAGGGTTCTGATATCTTTCCTCTGATACCTCAGGGTGACAGTACACGGGGGTGTATCTGTGCGAGGGAGCGTACCTGTGCTACGGCTTGGTGCCAATCAAACAGTGTTGGCCTGTCCTATACTTCGGCTGGCACTGCGTGAGAGGAGTGATAGTGAAGGCAATACCAGAGAGGTTCTTTGGTTAAGGTAGAGGTTCCTGAAAGGCTTTGTCGTGAATTCTTTGCCAGTACACCAAAGGAAGTGTGCTAATGGCCAGGCACAAAGATAATATCACGTCGTATGGGTAAAGTGCATAACCTCTGCAGAGTGTATAATCTATTCGAATAGCCGTGTTCACGGTATTGAGCAATGCTCGGGAATTACAGTCAAGGGTTAGACTTTTGTTAAACAAAACTTATTGAGATGGCAGGATGCCATGGAAAGTGGAATTTGACTTAGGATTGGAAACTTGGTTTACTTGTCGAATGTTGAATCTATCTATTATTATTATTTGTTTTACTGCAATTTCAATCTATTTCCTGTATTCTTTTATAAATGCTGCTTTACTGCAAAATAGCCATGATAACCTTATCTTTGTACTAAGCCATGCATATAGAATACTAGACTTGCATTCTGTGCATAACTTGTTGAGTGCTTTATGTACTCACCCCTTGCAACACACAAAATCATCAGTTGAGGAAAAGACTTCAACTTCGAAGGAGGAGAAGTTCCACGAGGAAGCGATTATCTAGGAGTTGAACCTTGTCAGTTGCCTGTAGTATATTGATGGGATTCGTAGATTTCTTCATTCCGCTGCTGTTTATTTATTTTGAGTTGAAGCCACCAAGGCCTTACAAGTGTAAGTTTGACCCTAAGGTCGTTCAATAGTTCTATATTAATAGATGAAATCTTTATTTATTATTCCGCTGTATATGATTGTGATATTTCATCTATGTTGAGACTGTGTGCACTAGCGTGATCCTGGACTAGTGCTGAATACACAGAGGGTCCGAATTTGCATATTCGGGTCCCGACATAGCCGTGATCACTCAAAAAGGCCAAGACCACTCAAAGTCACAACCACTCACTGGTGCAATGACTACTGAACTCAAATTGCTCAAAATCAAAGCAAACTTATTTCAAACCATTCTGCCCTTGTTAAGTCATTTGTCCTTGGTTGTTAAAACTTCAGTAATTACTCCTGATGTTGTCAAAAAACGATACGCTTTCTATACACGCAATAAATCTTAATGTGTAGAAAAACAATATATTATTCAGTCATATGACTACATATTCATGTTTTGGGGTATGTTAGGCTTTTTGATGGTATCGGATGCTAACGTGAACATAAAGTTTTTGATTTATTGTTAATTTTATTTGTGATATATATGTGATGATTAATTTGACAACCATGTTTATGGTGAAATAATTTATTTTTTGGAAGATCTAAGTACTATGTTGGATTGGTTTTTTATTTATAACAAGATGCAGTAGACGTGGCGAGCAGAGCGAAGCAGCGTGGGCAGGGCTCCGTGCGGCTATTCCAGGCAGGAGACGTGGGCAGCAGGAAAGGCGTCGAGGAGCGACTGCAGAGAAGGGATGTGACGGGCCGTAGACTCCCTCCAGGCGGCAACCACGTCCCGGCGCTGTACAGCAGGCTGGAGCAGAGCGCAAGCAAGAAAACAGAGACAGAAAACAGAAGAAGCAAGTGGGAAAAGAGAAGAAAAATTAAAAGAAATTTTGTGAAATTATTCTAGGGTTGAGCTTTTGTGTAAAAGTTTTTGTGTGTTCCGTATTTCTAATTTGAGGAATAAATTAGTGAGTATGGATTATGATCTATTAGTTCTTATTCTTTGTGTTTTCATATATTGCTTTCTAGTTTGCTTGTTTAATCTAGTTTTCTTTTGTGGTTTTAGATGCATTATCCTAGATTGATTCTTTCGGTTTGATCTTTATTTTATTAATTTTCATATTTAGCAAAATAAAAAAAATTAGGTTTGGATATTAGTTTGCACCAATTCACGTTGTCTTGATGTGTCTCGATCCTTCGCTTATTATACTCAAAGATTAAATGAAACTTACGCCTGCTTAACACGACCAGATGATGAATAGCATTAACAAAGCACCGAATTAGATACCACTCAAAAGGTAGCGCTTTCCATTTTTCAATGGCCATCCCTGATGATAACCATTTCTTTGCATTCTACACAGGTTTTCTCAAGGGATAACGTACTCTGCTGATCCCTTCGCTAAGCACCTAGGAGTAGATTGAGATCCTGCATATTTGCTGGCTCTAGAGATCAAGGCCCAATAGAGATGTAGTCCATGCTGTCGATAGACAAACATGCTCAGCTGACCGAGCTACTTCGCATGCCCTACCTAATGTCTACGCAAAATAGAAAACTGCTTTGATACAGCCGGCCATGCTATTATGTATTTTTGTGTGCCCCAACATATGTAATTGCTGATGATGGTCGGTCAGTGGTGGCCTACATATCATGTTGCATGCCTGGGCGTTACCATATTTTACATATACAGTACTATACGTACACACTAATGGTTCGACCTAACAGAGCAAACCTCTGAACTGTTATCGCCTGTTTTCGATCTCTTTAAACCCTGCAACTACGGATAAGTATCAATGAAATGAAGTTAAGTAGGACTGTTTAGTATGCTCAATCCAATTTACTGTTGGTGCTTTGCAATATTCTATTGCCAGCTGACTCGCTACCAATATTGTTGTCCATTCAATTCTCCTAAAGAATCTGCATGGGTGACTGATAACCGCAATTATCGCAGCACTACCACAGTCTGCTTCATACCGATATAAGATATGTAAAATACATTTCGATTTATGTGTTGAACCCTGCACGTACCTATATCAGTTTATTTGTTATCATCTCAGTGCAATTAGCAAGAAAGCAATCTGCAATCTAGCTTACAACAGCTACTTCTATTGCCTCTGTGTTTCATCTTTCATGTGGCATATGTCAAATTCCGTTTTACCCTATTAAATACTCCTTCCACATCTCGATTAAATTTTCTAAATATAACCTTCTACTAAAGCCTGCAAGGTTCCGGCCTCCTCATTGCTTTGAGCCGTGGAGCAAGCCGGCTCGGCTCACGGCTCGAGCCGAGCTGGCCAAAATAAATTACATCCGGGTCCTTTTCGAAAAAAAAATTACGTATAGGTCTTTTTCCCGGAAAAAAATTACGGTTAAGTGCTTTTTCGAAAAAAGAATATATATTACGCCTAGGTCCTTTATGCGTTTTTAAGATTTGCGTTCGGGTCCTTTTACCAAAAAAAGGAATTACGATTAGGTCCTTTTCGGGACAAAAAAAACTTTCGGGTCCCTTAATTTTTTTAAGAATATACATCATATTTAGGTCCTTGTTGCGTTTTTACGATTAGGTCCTTTTCGGGACAAAAAATTCGGGTCCCTTTTTTTAAAAGAAATATATACATCGCATTTAGATCCTTCTTGCGTTTTTCTAGCATTACATTTAAGCCCTTTTACGGAAAACACAAAATCCTTTTTAGGTCCTTTTCGCGCGTTTTCTCGATTTACTCGTGTGTGGAGCATCGATCGCGCGTTTTCTTGATTTGCTCCCGTGGAGAGCCGCGCCCGCGGCGTGGAACGTCGCGTATAAGTTTCTAGTATATTACATGACTGGGCGCGGCGTAGCGCGCTTAGCCACTTAGTACCTTTGTAGAGTGACAAAAGCTCCACATTGTCCCACACCTACCAAAAGTTTGGGAAGTCCAAAATTCCGATCCATCCAAACAAGCCTTCAGAGTCTATCAGGGGGTGATCATCATTGTAATAAGACCCCATAGCAACTTCACCCAAGGTAAATCAACATGGTCAAAGATTTATGCAAATTCTTGAAATGATTTGTTCTACTTTACGTTGCTTTGCGCGGTGCGATTCTGAGTTTTAAGTTTAACTTCGGTGTTTCTGGATACGGATCTAGCCCAGAAATAATCATCGAACGCACATCAAGGTTTCATGGCAGTTGCAGCCCAAGGCATATGTGCGTTTGTAGTAGGCTAAAATAACAACAAAACCCTACTTCGAATTAAAATCCCACCTTAGCTCAGATGGTAGAGCGGAGAACTGTAGTCTTCGCTGATAAATCCTTCGGTCGCTGGTTTGTATCCGGCAAGTCGGATTTTTTTTTCTTTTTGTTTATTATTATGACCAAATTAACCAAGACTCGATTTTTTTAAGTAGGATCGTAGGAGCAGATGAACGTAAGTTCATATCTGCCTTTCCGAGGTGAAAATTTGAACAAGAAGAAATTGATAGCACACGAAGTCACTAACTATACTTCAGAATTCGATCGCTGCAAAATTGTTCAAGAATTGCGCAACATCTTCCAGAGGCTAGCCATTACAAACCGCAAAGATGCATTAATTCAGCTCAAGGCTCAGCAAGCATCAAGCCTCACAGCCATCTAATCAAATCTCTCTCTAAAACAAGCATGCACATTATTCCATCCCAATCCTCTCACGCTAATCACTTCCTTCAGTTCACCTCCTTGTCGTCAGGCTGGAACCATGGTGCTTGCCCTTGGACCTGCTCCTGCCGCTCCCCTCACCGGCGGGGCCCCTCGCCGACGACGATGACCCGGGGCTCTGGCTCAGCCGCCGCAACGCCCGCCTGCGCAGGCTCCGCCCCCCTCCCCCGAGCGCCGCGCGCGCCACGCTGTCCGTGGCAACCTCCCGCGCGCGCTGCGGCTTGATGGGCTGCTTGTTGAGGTAGGCCAGCTGCGGGAGGAGGCCCGTGACGGCCTTGCGCAGCGCGTCCTCCCCGACGTTGGTCTGCACCGGGTTGCCCACGAGGTTGAGCGCCAGGAGGGAATGGTAGTTGGCCACCAGCTGCCCCAGCTCCTTGGCCGTCGTGATCTTGTTGAACCCCAGGTCCAGCACCGCCAGCTTCAGAAGCCGGTGCAGCCCCTCCACGTCGCTGATCTTGTTCCCCGCCAGGTACAGCTCCCTGATCGCCGTGCAGTTCGACAGCCCTGCAATCCATCCATCACACCATGCAACAAATTCATAAGAAAGATCCATTATTGAGCCTCCGAAGTCTGAACAATCACGTGCAGTTCTTGAAAGTTTCGACATGCAATGCAGAGAATTACGGCGGAATCTTGCTTTGTAATGATGGTAAGATCACGGTGACAGCTCCTCCAAATTGATTGCTGGAATCAATTAGGGGATGTATCATCATGCATGGACCACCTCACAAATGACAGATGGATAGATAGACATCTAGATTCCGGGCTTTAGGAGGACAAGGCCCTCTCAACTGCAATGGTGCCAGCTGACAACGAGTGTGGCCACTGGCAGCCAAGGCATGGAAGCAGATTCATGCTAGAATGTGAGGTGTCTTAGATTGGATGCTCAATTGTTCTGAGCCAATCCAAACAGACCTGTCCACTAGATGCAAAAGATAACAAACTATAATCTTTGTCACCACAGGTGTTCAGCGAACGGAAATGGGTGGAATTTACATAGGCCTGCAATAACCTGAAATCCTGAAAGCTGCGACTCACCGTGGCCGATGCGCGAGATCCGGTTGTAGCTGAGGTTGAGCACGCGCAGCTTCGTCAGCTCCCGCAGCCCCTCGATGTTTGCGATCTTGTTCCGCGACAGGTCGAGCGAGTGCAAGCCCTTGGGCAGCGATCCCGGGGAGATGTGGACTGCAGAGGCAACCCCAATTCAGCTCTAGTCCGGCAACAGAAGCTACTGTCTAGTTACTGAAGTAGTGCTACATAGCGTTTGTCACTGTTGTCGATGCTAAATATTTGCAAGGTTGTCAGTGCTCACCGATGAAGTTGCCGGAGAGGTTGACGGCCCGGAGAGTCGAGAACGGCGCGATCATCGGCACGACCTTGAGGCCCATTCCAGAGATGTGCGCAACCGACGAGAAGGCGTTGAGGGACTGGATGATGGTGTTAGCCTGAGCGACCTCGTCGGCGGCCACGCACCTCTTTGACTTGCCGTGGCCCTTCCCTGACGACTCCCCGACCTCGAGGGGTCGCGGACGCGCCACGCAGTCGCCGTGCTCCATGCCGTGGTCGTTGTTGTCCCTGCCATCGTCGTCGTCCTCGGCGATGCGGAACGGCTCGTTCTCGATGCTGTTCACCCACACGCTGACGCGGTCGCGGAGGGAGTTCTCGGCGGAGAAGGCCACCCACTGGTTGGGGATCGGCGGCGGCGATTCGTCCACCATCACCTTCTTGTTCTTGCGGTCCGCCGCGGCCGCGGGGCCCTCCTCGAGCGTGTCCGAGGTGTACCCGCCGTGGCGGTTGGACGTGCATGCGGCGGCCGGGCATGCCGACCTCGGGCGGTGCAGGTTGCGGTGGCTCCAGAGGAACAGCCGCCACCACAGCTTCCGGCTCCGCGACGGCAGCACCTGGCTCGACGACCGCTTCTTGAGCATGACGCGGTCGGCGGTGCGCGACGTCTTCACCGACGCGGGACTCGCCTCCGGCGCGCAGCGTGATGTCGTCTCCAGGCCGGCGATGCCTCTTGGCAGGTCCCTGAGGTCGCCGTAGGAGCGCGACCGCGCTGGCATGTCCGGCGCGGTATCTCGCGGGCCAGGCCGCTTCGTCTCGATGTTGGAGCACGACCGCTTCAGCTTCGGCGACGCTTCCGCTACCGCCGCCGCAGCCTCTTCCGCCTCGCTCGCGATCACCGCGTCAGGTACGATGCTAGTGGCACCCTTCTCCTCGCAGCGGCCGCCGGAGCCGACGGACTTCTGGTGCGCATGGAAGCCGAAGTCGAAGTCAGACAGGCTGTCCCTCTTCACCGACGTCTTGTCGCCGCCTTTGTGCGCCACCACGGCAACCATGTCGGCGATGACCATGACGTCGCACGGTGCGACCTTGTCGCCGCATTGGTCCACATCGGCAACCACCAGCGGCGCGTCAATGAACTCCACCGGCTTCACCTTGGGACACTCGTTGCCACCAGCCTTCTTGGCATCAGCAACCTGGTGAACACAAACCCACCATCACAAACTCACCCAAATTCATAAAAATTGAGCAAATTCACATACGAAATCATTCAAACACAAACCACTCGTTTCTTCCTCCTGCCGGCGAGCAGGGTGGAGAAGCAACTCATCTTGGCCATCTCTCCGACACAATTCTCTCAAAATTATCACTTGCTCCACCGTTTAATGATGGAATTAGCAGAAGAGCGTGGTGTGGTCCTTAGCCGTTGTCTATGGGAGAGACTCTTCGCAGCGGCGGCGCGGAGATCGCGACGACGGAGGAAGAGATTGCATGCTCCTGTGCCCCCCACACCTCACTCAGGGTGCGACGCGGCGGCGCCACGGGGAAGGCCAGAGTGACCGGAGAAGAGCCGGAGCCACGAGAAGACGAAGCGGAGCCGTCTTGGCAATTTGCCCTGCATCAATCAGCAACAGATGAACAACTGATCAGAACTTCAGCAAGAAAAAGTTGTCCATGAATTGCAGCTGCAGACTAGCGCACAGAGTGATCAGCCATGGCCAGGACCTGAGAGCCAACAGCCAAGAAAGGAGGAGGAGAAAACCCGGTTTCTTGCCAGCCACGTGATGTGATCTCCTACCTCCTATCCTACGCTCATGACAAGTTCAAAGAAGAATCTTCCGTTCATTTCCAATAATAGAGTCGCGCACCGCAAAGTAGTGGTGATTTTGGTTTGTTGTTAAGGCAGCGGATTCGCAACAGAGACGGTTATTTTTAGCAGGAGATCGTGAAATGGTACAAATGTACCAAGACAACAGTGTGGAAGGAACAGGAGCGGACCTTTCACTGCCAGCTTGGTTAGAAGGAAATGTACTGACAGCTATGCAATTGCAGAGAAGGAATTATGTAGGTAAACTATTGCAGCGGCAAAATCAAGAAGGAACAAACAATGATTTGGTCTTACTTATTGGATACCAGGGTAAAATTTATGGAAAAAAAATTAACAGATTCTTGGCTTATTGCACTGCTCTGCCTCTCAAAATTACCTAAATTCTGAAGGACACAAGGGAGTTTTCCTTGCCCTCGAAGAAAAGAAAAACGAACAAAGGAGTAATTAACTCTCCAGTCAGCAAGTACCTGCCAATTCAGAATCATGCAGAAAGAGAAGACACATAAACATCAAGACGAGAAAGAGGCAAGCCAACGACCAATCTTTGAACAATGGAACGCTCCTCTTCCTCAAGAACTACTACTTACTAATTCGTAGCCATAAGAACATGTATCATAAAGAAGATGAAAAGAAAAAAAAAAGGAGAAACCTAATTAAGGCCAAAGGATTCAATACCAAGAGATGGGAGACCATTACCAAGAACTGGAGTCGAATCCCCAAGATCACCAAGAGCACATAGGCACAAAAGAAGAGGACCAAACAAGGAACACACAAACACAAAGGACAAGCACCCAGCAGGAAAGTAAGCGAAGAAAGAAGTTACAGACAACAAGGCCTACCTTCCTTTCCCAGGCTGCAACCAATCAACAGCCCAAAAGAACAGCAGGAACAGGGGCCTGCTAATGGCTAAAGATGGCTATGGTGGGAGAGGTGGAGACGGAGAGGATGTGGAGAGAACAGATTGGTGGGGCGTGAGGAGACGAGGGAGGGAGGGGTAGGCGGTAGAAATAGAGGGAGCGAAGAGGAGAGGAGAGGACGCTGATGGGCTGGGCACACGGTAGATTCGGGCCACTCCCACTTGTGAGTTGTGACTCCTGAGATGTAGTATATACTAGTCATATGTCCGTACGTTGCAACGAAAATTCAATTTACGATAAAAAATTTATTTGCAAAAAAACACTAACTTTAGCTATCTTTCAATAGAAGAAAAGTTTGTTCCTCCGAAGAAATTTGACTATTGGGTTAAATCCTTTTTCATCTCGACCGTTCATGTTAGATTCAACGAATCAAGTGCTCTGAAGGAGAATAGACGATCGCCACCAACTCTTAACTAGAATTAGTAGAGAGATATCAATCCTTAACATTGAAGGACGAGAAAGTTATTGCCTTCCTCTTGGAGAAAATCTTCTTACTTCTTGCACGCAGCCTTTCTCTTCTCTTCCTGTTTGTGTATCTACTACTGACCGGCCTGTCCTCCTGAGAAGAGAGTGGGTGCCCTCTAATAGAGAGTAGATGAAAGCAGAAGGCAGCATACGCAGGCGGATGGAAGTCAGGTCTCTCTGACATCTTCGTGATTGGCACGTGATTTGGTTGCGTGATTCTTTCATTTTAATCTATGCATTTTCAGATATGATGAGATTTTCTATTATAAAAAGATATGAGAAAATCCTTCCATCTAAGATATGATTAAATCAAATACTCTGAAGGAGAACGGACGATCGCCACCAACTCTTAATTAGAATTAGTAGAGAGATATAAATCCTTACCATTGAAGGACGAGAAAGTTATTACCTTCCTCTTACAGGAAATCTTTTTTGCTTCTTGCACGCAGTCTTTCTATTCTCTTTCTACGTGTGTCTCCACTACCGACCGGCTTGTCCTCTTGGAGATGAGAGTGGGTGCTCTCTAATAGGGAGTAGATGAAAGCAGAAGGTAACGTACGAAGGCGGATGGAAGCCAGGTCTCCTCGATATCTTCATGATTGGCACATGATTTGGTTGCGTGATTCTTTCTTTTTAATCTATGCATTTTCAGATATTATGAGATAGAATTCCCGTATTATAGGATATGGTGAGTATATCCTTCTATCTATACAGGACATGATAAGAAAATCCTTTAATTTATAAGATATATGAATAACATCCTTCTATAGTAAGAACATGTGAATAGAGATATGCTAAAATAATATTTCTATCAAAAAAGGATATGATAAAATTCTTCCATCTAAGATATGATTAAATCCTCTTCTATCTCAGCTGTTCATGTCAGATCCAATAAATCAGATACTCTAAAGGAGAACGGACTACTGCCGCCAACTCCTAATTAGAAGTAGTAGAGATAATGCTGCCACCTTTGGTTGTCTCTTTTTTATTTGTTTAGTTCTTCTTTTGTTTTGAGAATTTTGATGTTGGCTTGATTTCACTGTGCTAGTTTTGGCTAGTTTTGAAGACACGAGGCTGGCTTTTACCATATTTGTGGTAGAGGTTGCTGAAGTTGTGCCCAAAGCGTTTCAGTGGATAGTATCAGTAGTTACTAGGATTTACGATTCGCGGACGGCCTGAATTTTTCTTCAAAAAGTCAATTTAATTTATAACCGTTGGACAGTGTTTGGCATTTGTATTCTGGTGGGAGTCATCCTCCTCATCTCTGGTCGACACGACTGCATCTTCCCTCGTTGCGACCATGGTTCAGGTCTCGGTTCAGTAAGGTAGCGTTTGGTTGGATGGATGAAGGTAGATGGGATATGGTCGTCCTTAGATTTAGAGCCAACCAATTGTTTGGATGGGTGGATGGATGGGATATGGCTGCCCAATTTTTTGGAATATTCCTTCAAGATGCTTGACAGAGTCATCCTAGAAAAAAGGCCAGACGAGCTAATCCAGTTTATTGTATGAAGAGGTGTAATTGGTTAAATTCAAATTTCGTTGAAGTGTACTCGGTCAAATTCAAATTTTAGTCAAATTTTGTCCGAAAATTCAAATTTCGGTCAAATTTTGACCAAAAATTCAAATTTTGTCCGAAAATTCAAATTTGCTCAAAATTTCTCATAAAATTCAAATTTAAGTCAAATTCTATCATAAAATTTCAAACCGAAATTCGAAACCTTTATTACAACTAGCCCATCTATCCTTATCAATCCAACCAAACAAAAAATTAGCTCATCCTATCCACATTCTTATCCATCCAACCAAACAAAAAAAACGGCTCATCCCTATCCATCCAACCAAACAACTATTTGGATGGTTCCATCCCATCCAGACTGGATGGTCATATCCTATCCAACCTCATCCAATCAACCAAACGCACCATAGGATTCCAATATAGAGTTAAGAGGGTGGTGGCGTGACGAGGTGACGGTGGCATCACTAGCCGTGGGATCGGAGGAGGACTGATGATTGTAGGCATAACGATGATGGGTTTGATGTGTCAATTTTCGAGGTTTTGGCAACATGAGACACTAGTGGTGGCGGATTTGGCAGCGAGCCACCAAAAGCTGTTGAGAGAAGAAACAATTGTGAGAATGTGTTAGCGGGCCGAAAATAGAGGAGACGAGCAGTGCCGGTGTCACTGGCGGAGCCAGCAAATTTTCAGAGCCTGAGCAAATTTAACTATAGGCAATAAATGCAAACAAGTCTATATACACATCACTCAAACAAAATTAAGAACCGCAAAAAGTTTTTTTAGAGTGATCGTGAGGACAAAGTGAAGTCGGCAGGAACACTCATGGAGAACCCTTGACATTCAATATAACTAACAATGCTGCCTATAGGTAATTTCAAAAGATTAACATCGATAGGTACCAATGGCGCCCGCTCTGCCCGGTAGTTGCTTCCACCACTGCTTATTACATGTCTTGTTTTTGGCTCATTAAAGTTGAACACAGACAAATGGATGATGCAAGAGATTGATGTGCGCCTCCGTTTCTTGAATTCTAGTATTTCTCTAGTGCTAGAAATGCAACTGAATTATGCTTTGAACATGTGCAATAGGTGAAGCCCTTGTCATAAGATTTAGAAACTCCTAACTAGCTTTTTCCCTGTTCCGTTGTACATAGTTATCTTGCATTGCTATGTTTTTCACAAACATCAAAGTCCCGAAGAAAGCTCGACTCTCCAAAATAAACGCCTGTTCCCCCGCAGGCTCGCACCGCGCCTCCCTCGCGCAGTCACGCTCAGCCTTTCTTTTCAGCGCCGCTAAATGCCGCCCTTGGGTCCGTTATCTACACGCCTTGCAATGCTCCTACTCGGTGCAGCTGTTGCCCTTACCCACCTGAGCCCTCCTCACCACTGCCGGCGGGGTCTCCCTACCGCCGTGGGTTGCGAGAGCCCGGGCAAGCGCCCGCCCTGCCCGGGAGCTACCTCCACCGCTGGCTAGTGCCTCCCTTGACATCAACAATATCGTTTGAAGATGACATGACACTCTTGGGTGGTGAAGGCTAAAGTTATGGGTGGGGTGCGCACACTACTACAAAAATGGCAATATTAGACAATTTAAAAAGTCATCACTGATGGTTTTTTGAACCATCTATAAGCATGTTGATACTAACGGTGCATCACAAATGGTTTCTGAACCGTCTGTGAAACACGTATCACATACGATTCTTTATACAGACCATCTGTGATATCCAATTATCATAGATTATTATTAGTATATAACCATCTATGATAAAGTCATATTACAGATGATTTATATTAAGAACTATCTGTGATAGTCTACTATTACAGATGGTTTGTAGTCCTAGCTGTCCGTGACATGATATGTATCACAGATGGTTGTTCCTAAGGAACTATATGTGATATGATTTTATATTACTGAAGCTTTTCCTGTTTATTGGCTAGCCTTAGGAAATGCTAGCCATGACCTCTGAAACAAACATATTATAGATTACACATCCACAAGTATAGGTTATACATCACAAAACAACTCAGATTATATAATAGTACAAGCAAATTACGGATTATACCACAACACATCCATTTTAGAAATGAATTTAATTATATTAACCAATTGAATGCAGAATTGATAAATTCACAATTGACACATATGCAACTACAATTCACAAATTCCCAACACAACTATGTCTACAAATATGCCACTACAACTCAGTCATCAGGTCAGGCAGAATGGAACTTGCCTTTTTCATTTATGACCTCACACAGTAAGAAGGAAGCGAGGTGTCCTCAAATTTTTATAATATCAACTTGTTCCAACGCAGTTGTAGTGATTGTCGAAACCTGTTGATTGGAAGATTAAACTCGGCATATATATAAATTGGTAAAT
Organism: Otatea glauca; assembly: GCA_036346275.1. Lineage (NCBI taxonomy): Eukaryota > Viridiplantae > Streptophyta > Magnoliopsida > Poales > Poaceae > Otatea > Otatea glauca. The sequence goes on from CM070729.1 coordinate 17,392,573, forward strand.
ATGAAACAATTGTGGCATGATTGACAAACCTCCAGGTCATTGGTCTTCGTTATACCGATGATGAGTTGCCTGTTGTGGTACACGTATAATCCAGAAAAGGTTAGTTCCCTTTAGCTGCTGGTGGCACTTCAAAAATAGAATTGGCTACTTCGAGAGGCATTATTACAGAGTGTGATATAGGACTACTGTATACTAGCGGGATACCATAAACTTGAATTTGTGGTTGACCTACAACCCTCCCTTGGATGGCCCTCCACGAATTATGTACACTTTGAACGACCTACGTGATTCCAAAAAGTTAGCCTAAGCCATTACATGAGCAACGTACACCATGAACGACCTGTGGTAGAGTTATCTTTGGAGGAAATGTGATTATCTTTTGAGTAATTGTGGAACAGGCCTCAAGTCATGGGAGCCGCTATTTGAGGAATCTACATAGATTACCAAGTTCTTTCTTGGTAAAATGACAATAAGAACCCAATGAAACTTACGCAGGTATGTCACAATGGTCATTCAATCTAACTTCAAGTTAAGTATAAAATAAATCAACAAGTATAGCAACTAGTGCATCACTCACCCCCGGTTACAAGGTAGAAGTATGTAGGATTTGTCGCGTTAAGCGAGCAATGCACTTGTGACGTAATCCTCGACCGCTTATAAATTTTTGTCCATGCTCTGCTTGGAGTCCATGTGTGAATCGAGGAAACCTAGAGGATCATTCCTGATTATGGCTTCCTATATCATGTATCTGTATATACAAAAGCATGGAGTTATATATATGTATGTATATACCTACATACATATGTATGTATATACCTACATACATAAATATATATATACATATATATATGACATTTATCAGTATTACACGAATGTAGACCATGATTGCACACATTTACAATATCCAGCATCTCAAGAGTGAGGCATCAAGGTTGCAGAGATTGAACAAGTCGCTGAAGTCAACCCCGAAGAAGCCCTCCAATGACTGGTTGAACAAATGTTCCTCCTTGAACTTCACGGGGATGCTAGATATCCGTTGTGCCACTGGCTTGTTGGCTTGTTCCATGTACCAATGGTGCAATCTAGTGCAAGCCATTGAAAGATGTTGAAGCTTCTCTTCTGGTAGGAACGGTTGTCCTAGCTTGTATTTGCTGGCCAACAGGGCCAACGGATAGTCAGGGGCTGACGTGCTCTACTTTGATTTGCCCTTATCTCGCTTTCTCATATAGGGTGTTTGCATGGGAGACTAATGGGTATGAAATGTTGTACAAGCCTGTGATGTACCAAGCACTATAGCCGATTTGGTGGCCCACTTTAGTGTAGTAGATGGCTTCGATAGTGCGGGTAGCTCTGGTACTGCAACTAACTCCGTGCTGGAGGACAATCGTCCAAGAAGATGTTCCTCTTGGGCAACTAGATGAATGTGCCAATGGTATCCCCTAGTGTCACGATCTCGTCATTGAGGGCATCTCTAGCATGATGGCCTTGCAAATTTCATGTACATCGTGACATTCACCTTCACGAAACCCGGTGCTATCGGGCGACCATGAACAATCGCCCTCGACCGGATGGATACGCGCACCCAAGTAGCCTGTAGGGGAATGGAGCCATTTGCAAGTCTCACTTGGAGAGTGCACTACGTAGCCCCCTACATAACGGTATGCAATTAGCTAAAACATCCAATAGATCTATCTATGGAGCATTCCATAGATATAAATTACCTAGATGTTATCGATAGAAAATTTGCCATTGTCTTCATTTGTAAATGCATGGGCGGATGCACAGCTGCTCCGACGGTTTATGGGGCTGAATTGTGTCAGTGCTTCTGGGGCTTGCGCGGTCCGTATATGCCTCTCCGCAACCACCCGTTGCTCAATCCTTTCCTTAAGGCTTCTTAGTTGATTATTGAATTATGCTCTTAGTCTTTCTTCAACCCTTTCCTTAATGATTTCTACTAGCCACTCCTCGCGCTTGGCTTTGGCTCTTTTCCTACTCTGGTATGTGTCGGAGTCCTGTGGGAATCCCATTTTCTAAAGAATGAAAACACCTTTGCCTCGTATACGACCTGAGTGCTCTGTTGTTTCCAAGGCCGTTGATAGTATATATTTCTCCCTGTTTGACTGAAAAGAGCCTTGGAAAGATTCTATACTCAATGCTTCCTTCAAAAGCTTGGCATATCATTTCACTTATAATTATCAAGTTATGGAGTAATTATAAACTAGGTAGTTCGATATCTTACTAGGCGTTGGAATACTTCAGCGTATGCGAGGTTCCTGAAGGACACAATGCCCAAAGACGTGGGATTTGAGCTCGCTTTTAGCCAATTTTGGGCGCACGGGTCTACGATCGAGGCAAATGTTAGGGACGCCTAAATCGGGATTGCTTCCTCGTTCTCCCTCCTCCATTGTACGCTCTTACCAGCGTACTCAGTGGTGCCGAGTCTATAGGGTGGGTGTTTTGGGCTTGGAGGGCCATGTGCGCTTCACTTTGATGCACGAATTCTTCCTTCGTTGTCATCTCAACAAATCGTTGCCATACGTCTTCATCAATGAACCCATACTTAGAGAAAGGAGTCATTTCCTTCTCAACATAATTTGTGACAGCGTGCTTTTGAAGATTTTCCACACCTTTGCCACCACTAGCAATGCATATCATCACACTAGGTGCATGGCATCTTATAGGACCTCGAACTATGCAAAAATTTCTATCACCAGGTTGTTGCGGTCGTCAACGGTTAGTGAATTCTAGGATAGATGGGTGATGTGGACCTATTCCTGTCCAACTATCCCGTACAATATCTGAAATGTCGCCACTGTCTTCAGAGGTTGGTGTCAAGACCCGAATATGCAAATCTAGACCCTCTGTGTATATCACACTAGTCTAGGATCATGCTAGTGCGCGCAAGCTCAACATAGATGAACAGTAAAAACATAAATAAAAAACTTCACATATTAAATAATACTTGTTGAATGACCGTATGGTCAACTTATGATGAAACCATGCTGGCCCAGTAAGCCATCCTTCTATCTCAAGCCAAGATAAGGGCCCAACAACTTCTAATGCTCCAAACCCAGCCCAAGATTAAGCCCAATTCGTTCACGAGTCTAGTTCGCCCCCCAGGAGTAGTCCAACTAAAAATAATCATTTCTGGGTCATATGAATTCCGTTTGAGGCTTTCTTGGACTCTATGGAGAAGCCCACGATGAGAGCTTTCCAACGGAAGTGGTTTCATATCCAAACTCCTTCTGGATCGATGGAAATCGTCAAATCAATATGATGAACAAAATCTGCCACGTGCTGCGCCACCTCCACTTGGGTCCAAAGGCCTTGTACGACCTAGGGTTTCACGATTGTCCCCTTAGCCGCCTCTCTTGCCCTCTTCCTCATATATATTCAGTAGTCATCGCTAGAATAAATAGGTTTTGCTTAGATTACAACTAGACACTTTGTCAGTTTTTTGCCGTTCATCGGTTTGTGGAACCCCAACTCGTGTGCTTAATATTATTTGTAATTTCAATTTGCATCTTCTACGTTCTTGCTTGTGTTCTCGATTCGCATGCAAGGATAAGCCTTCTTGGCAAGGTCAACCTTGTTTGTGCGTCGTTGATAACCAAAGGAGCTGTGGTGTAGGATTACAGGGTTCAAATCAGTACTGATTGGAAGCCGGATCGTCAACGTCGAGTTCTCCACCAATCGATTAACTACTACCTGTTGGAACATCGGGCCACCGTTCCCATTAAGTGGTATCAGAGCCTCGGTTGCCCGATAGGTAATTCTTGTATCCCCACTTTTGTTTTGCCATCGTCCTAGAGCTAAAAAAAATTGCACCACAAAAAGTTCATCATCCATTCCGCTGTCCTACAACCCCTTGTGCCATTGCAATTTTCATTTCAGTTTCGGTTTGTTGAATTTGTGTCCATCGTCATCGTTTTGTTGTTGGTTTAAGGTCGTGATCCTTGTTTCTAGTGGTCCCTTTCCGTTGCCCTAGTTCTTGCTTTGCACCGATAGTCATTCCACCACCGCCAACCCCAGAACCGATCTGAATTCTATTGGGTTTGCTCTTGCTGCCTCTCTACATTATATTTTTCCTCTTCGCACGCTCTAGATAGGTCATGAGATGCCTTGTGTCAATTTCCCTCCACCGCTAGCTACCCTTGTTCGCCCGCGATCCTATTGCTATTTTAGCCCTAACAGGAAGAAAGAAGTGAAGTCGCAGGCAATTGTGCAGTGTTTAGTAAAACTGACATAACTTTTGCATACGAACTCCGATTTGGGCGTACTTTTTTGTTTCGAAGAGGATGACGACGCGCATCCGAAAAATCCAGAGGTCAAAAGACCTATGCAATTTTTGACCCTCAAAATCAGCTTCTAAGACCGAGTTCTGGACCCCAGAAGTTTGCTATGCTGGATCCCAGGACTTACTAGATAAGTCACAAGAAAGTTGCTTGCGATGTTCTGTGATTGAGGGGGACTTGAATAAAATCTATGTCGAGCTTAGGAAGAAATTAGAAGACCAAGCCCATAGAATTAGAAATGCATCTTACGTTTCTTGTGAGGCCCTCAAGATTGAGGCAACCGTGCTAATGGAGAAGAAATGCACGTGCTGAGAGAGCTCATCTTTCTAGTTCTTCTCCTTCTTCCCCCTATTCTTCTTGTGCCTCTTTCTTTCGAGATTGCCAGTATCTTATGAGCACTCTCGAGAAGTTTGTTGGAGGCAAGAAGAAGCTCAATCTTATTCTAGACCAATCCAAGATTAGTAGATTCAATCAAGGTCTAGGATTTGATCCTTGGAGCACGCCGGCGCATCCTCCCACCATTGTCGCGGCTCCAAGAGTGGTGAGATTGTGGTAGCTCCCGAGTGAGTACCACCGTGTTTAGGTCTCTGGGGTTGTCCATAGGACTTGACTAGAAGGGTGTTACTCCTGTTATACGCCTCTAGCAAGGCAAAGTACACATGCACCTTACTGTAAGAAGGATGGTCACCTAGTAGATTTACGCTTGGTAGCGCCAAGATCACTCGGCGTGAGCGTGTTGCTTCTCTTAGGGGTATTCAGGGTCATCCCCAGACTTTGAGTGCTCCTAAGGCACACACTGCTTCTAGACAGGTTAGAGAGTCGCCTATTTTTGGACAGCGTCCAGGACTCGGTTTTCATGCTAGTTCTTCGAGTTTTAGTCTTGGAGCTGTTCGTAGTCAGTCTTTTCACCGTCCTCTTACTATTTCTCGTTTTTCTCATCGAGGTAGATATCAGCGGCATGAGGTGTTTTCTGGTAGGAGTTTTAGGCAGCTTCACTGGGGTGGTTCGGCTTTTGCACCATGGCGAGCCAACCCGGTTTGACTCCTAGATCATCTACTAGAGTTGCTCTCGATCTTGTTAGGGTTAAACGTCAGAGAGACACTCGAGTCCAGTCTTCTTCTGTGACTGGTACTCTGAGGTGTCGTATGGTTCAGTATTGGGTTCTTAAGTCTTCACTCTATCCCAATACTGAGTCATCTTTCTCTCTTGCGTCTTGATCAGGTTCGTCGGATGGGGAAGGGAGATGTTTGGATTGTCGACTCCAGTTGTTCTCGTCATATGACCGGAGATTCTCGATGGTTCTCTTCCCTAGTCCGAGCCCCCGGTGATGAGTTGATCACTTTCGGGGATACTTCTTCAGGTTGAGTCATTGCTAAAGGTACCATCTGCATTAATGACAATTTCATTCTTAAAGATGTTGCCTTAGTGAGTAAGCTGCAATACAATTTGCTTTCTGTTTCTCAGCTTATTGATGACTCTTTCGTGGTGAGTTTCAAGAGTAGCGCCTGTAGAATCCTCGATTCTTCAAGAGGGTTAGTTTGCGGGATTTCTAGATTTGGGAGTCTTTCGTGCTGATTTTTCTGTTTCTTCTGGAGACTCTCTTCGGTGTTTGATTGCTTCAGAGTCCCGTGATCTCTCCTTCTGGCATAGGAGACTTGGTCACATTGGATTTGATCATTTGACCCGAGTTAGCGGCCACGATCTCATTCGTGGTTTGCCCAAACTCAAAATGGTCAAAGACTTAGTTTGCTCTCCCTACCGACATGGCAAGATAGTTGCTGCTTCTCATCCCCCAATCACTGTTGTGACGACTGATGCACCAGGATAGCTTTTACATATGGACACTATTGGTCCAGCTAGAGTGCAGTCAATGGGTGGGAAGTGGTATGTTCTTGTCATTGTTGATGATTTTTCGAGGTATTCTTGGGTGTTTTCCATGTCCTCGAAGGATGAGACTTTTACCCATTTTAGGGGTTTGGTTCATAGGTTGTCTTTTGAGCTCCCTGGTGCCCTACAATCTATACGCAGTGACAATGGCAAGGAGTTTAAGAACTCCTATTTTGAGAGTTTCTGTATGGAGTCTGGTTTAGAGCATCAGTTCTCCTCTCCCTACGTCCCTCAACAAAATGGGGTAGTGAAAAGGAAGAACAGGACACTGGTAGAGATGGCCAGGACGATGCTAGACGAGTACAGTACTTCTAGGAAGTTTTGGGCTGAGGCTATAGCTACTGCTTGCCATGTTTCTAATCGTGTATTCTTGAGAGACATTTACACCGCACTTCTTACGAGTTGAGGTATGGGCGAAAGCCTAGTGTTTCTCATTTTCGTGTGTTTGGTTGCAAGTGTTTCATTTTGAAGTCTGGTAACCTGGATAAATTTGAGTCTCGCTCTTGTGATGCTATCTTTCTGGGTTATTCGACTTCTTCTCGTAGCTATAGAGTCTGGAGTTGCGATGGGCATAGGATCATAGAGACCTGTGAAGTGACCTTTGATGAGGCTAGCCTAGGAGCTAAACCCTGACATTTCAGGCTCTTCTTCGTCCTCCGAGACCATCTTTGTAGAGGATGAGGATGATGGAGATGATGGTGTTCCACCTGATCCAGTCCCCTCTACACCTAAGGTGCCTCATGTTTCTATTTCTGCACCTCAGGAAGGCCAGCCCTTGCCTTCTGACTCTCATTCAGCTAGTGGCTCTGCTCCTACCTCTTTTGTGCATGAGGTAGAGGCCACTTCTACTTCTGGACCTCCCCGTCATATTCAGCGTTCTCATCCACCTGATCAGATCATCGGCGATTTGTTTGAGTGAGTCACTCGCTCAAAATCAGGTTTGTCCAGTTTCTGCCTTAACTTTGCCTTTGTTGCCTCGTTTGAGCCGAAGGATGTGACTCATGCATTATCTGACGAGTCTTGGACTAATGCTATGCATGAGGAACTTGAAAACTTCGAGAGGAACAAAGTCTGGCAGCTTGTAGAACGTCCATCTGTTCATAATGTCATTGGGACCAAGTGGGTGTTCAAAAATAAGCAGAGTGAGGATGGGGTTGTCATTCGTAACAAGGATAGGCTAGTTGCACAGGGCTTTTCTCAGGTTAAGGGTCTTGACTTTGAGGAGACCTTTGCCCCTGTAGCTAGACTAGAGGCTATCAGGATCCTGCTTGCATTCTCTGCATCCCGGGGCTTCAAGCTCTATCAAATGGATGTCAAGAGTGCATTCCTCAATAGCTATATTGAGGAAGAGGTTTATGTCAAACAACCTCCAGGATTTGAGAATCCTAAGTTTCTGAGTCATGTATACAAGCTTTTCAAAGCTCTGTATGGACTCAAGTAGGCCCTCAGAGCATGGTATAAGAGGCTCAAGTCTTATCTTCTCAGCCATGACTTCAAAATGGGCGTAGTAGACAAGACTCTGTTCGTCAGACACCATGAGTCGTATTTTCTTCTCGTCCAGATTTATGTGGACGATATCATTTTTGGTGGCTTGTCTCATTTGCTTGTGTCTCAGTTTTCTGAGGTGATGAGCACAGAGTTTGAGATGAGTATGATGGGTGAGTTGAGCTACTTTCTTAGCTTCCAAATCAAGCGGACTCGGGAGGGTACTTTCTCGCATCAAGGCAAGTATACCCGTGACCACCTGAGGCGCTTCGATATGTCTGATGGGAAGCTGGTGATGACTCCTATGGCCACCACAGCTGTCCTCGAGCCTGATGAGGATGGTGAGCCTGCTGATCAAAAGGAGTTTCGGAGCATGATCGGCTCCCTCTTGTACCTCACTGCTTCGAGGTCGGACATACATTTCGCTGTGTGTCTGTGCACTCGATTTCAAGCTTCTCCTCGTGCCTCTCACCGCCAGGCGGTTAAGTGCATCTTCAGATACCTTCGTGCTACCACTGATTATGGTATTTGGTACTCTTCCTCTTCTTGTCTGTCTCTTAGAGCCTTTTCCGATGCCGACTTTGCTGGCTGTAGGATAGATAGGAAGAGCACTTCTGGCACTTGCCAATTCATTGGCACTTCTATTGTTTCTTGGTCATCTAGGAAGCAATCCGAGTTACCTGATCCACACCGAGGCCGAGTATATTCTTTGCGGCGATTGCTATAGCAGTGCTCTGGATGAGATCGACCTTGCGGGACTATGGGTTAGAGATAGAGAGTGTGCCACTTTTCTATGACAACATACGCTATTTGCATTGCTAAAACCCAATGCAATATTCCCGGACCAAGCACATTGATATTAGATATCACTTCCTTAGAGACCATGTGGAGAAGGGAGATATCGCTCTTCAGTTTGTAGAGAGTGACCTCCAGTTAGCCGATATCTTCACCAAGCTTTTGGATAGCTCCAGATTTGTTGCCTTGAGGAGTGAGCTTGGAGTCGTGAGCCCTTACGGCCTTTCGTGAGGGGGAGCTGGTTTGTATATTATGTAAAATATTGTTCCCTTCCAGCTTTTCTTTTCTCTTTGTGTTTTCTTCTCGGTGATTTTGGGCTTATTTTTTCTTGAGTTGAGTTCACTTACTTAGACTTCTGGTATGCTTTACACGGACCTCTTATCTTGTGTTTTAGGTTGCTATCATGCGTGATTAGCTGTTCTCTCTTCTCTCTAGGTTGAGTTCCCTCACAGTCTTATAAGTCTAGCAGGTCTTGGGCCTCCTGGGTAGACAGGGTCTGTGTGCACTCCTTAGTTGGGATCTAGAATCAGCTTCCCTATGTCAGTCACTGGGGAAGATAAGAGCGAGTCTGAGCCGTAGTGAGTCTCTTCTATCTTATCTATGCTCAATAGCCATCCAGTTTTGCAGTTTCTCGACTTCTTCTCCTCATTCTGTTTTTCTGGTTGTTATTGAGTTTATTTAGGTTTTCCTTATGCCTAATCTTGATAATAACTCAACTTTAACCAGATTTGAGCTTAAAATTGATTCATTTGTTGAGGGGGAGTTTGGGAATCTGTTCATGCATTGCATTTAGACTACATTTTCTGTTTTATGAGCTTTGTCTATTATTCAATTGACTCAATCTTCATGAAATACATCATACTATATCTTTTGAAGAAAACCATTAGCTTAGATATGTCCAAGCCCATTTATCATGCTAAGCTTATTTAAATCTGAAAAAATTTGAAAGCTTTAAATGAAAACTTGACAAAACATGTTGCTTTTACTTACTAAGTTTCTTCTCTAGGGGTTTTTACCATGAATTGTGAAATTTTGGATTTCTCTAGAGTCCCTATAGCAACTTGGGTGAAATTTGTTTGATCCATATTTGAGTCCTTTGGAATTGCTCATATGTGCTAAATTGAAAATTAAAAAAAAATGACTCTTTTGTGCAAAATTGATCTCAAAACTTTATATTCACGAGATTGCTTCCCATTGCACTTGGGATGAACTTGGAATATATTGTGTATGACCAAGATCATTCTCTTAAGAGCTACTCTTGAGATGATCGGCAATGGCTTGAGTCAATTTAAAAAAATGCAAATATCAAACACATAAGTGGGTAAATAATGCAAATAATGTCAAACATTTGCACCCCGCTATGTTTTTTAAAGTTTTAAAGAAAATTTGCATAAATTGAAAAATGAGCTTGAAGGACCTTATATGCACTTCAAAATTCTCCAAAGTGTTGAGTAGGTTAAACTCTAGGTTTTCCATTTGATCCTTGAGTGGTTTTGCTTCTAGCTTTGAAATTTTGCTAAGTTTTGCACTTGTCAAATCATGATAAAATGAAATATTATAAAACTAAGCTTTTTCATAAAATGTATTGGTCTTGGACATGTCTTAGTTTAGTCATATTCTGAAATTGACAAGCTTGGTGTAATATCTTACCATTTTGATCAATTGGATAATCTTCAAAGCTCTTTCGATTGCATTTCATGCATACATAAAAAAAATGATGCCTATATTGCCAAAAGGGGGATAAAACGTAGAAAAGGCATCACTAAAAAGATAAAAATGTGAATGCTTATTTGGTTATTATGATCTTTGTAAAACTATGCTACTACTTCTATTGGATCATAATCTCATAATCACATTTGACATGTTTAGTTGGATTTTAAAGTTTTTGTTGAAAACTTGTTGTTTCTTAAATTTAATTCTAAAATCTAAATTCCTCTTCGTCAACTTGGTCATGGTTCCAATTTCTATCTTTGGACCAAGTTTGACTTTGCAACTAAAAAATTGCTTTCTTCTTCATCCTCTTCAAACTTAAATCATATGTCTTTTGTTGTGTTTGTCAATATACTCATCAAGGGGGAGATTGAAGGACCATTTGGAGGTCTATCCAGATTTGTGATGAGTATTTGACTAAATTTGAGCTTAGGTTGCTCTTGTTTGAGTTTGATTTGAAATAGATTTTCAATTGGAAGCAATTTGAGGTCTTCTCTGTTTTCCCGGTGCTACCGGTCAGATCGAGTAAAAATGAATTTTAATGAGTGGACTTTGTTGAATTTATTACACATCTTTGTGGTCATTGCTATGTGAGGAGTTTTCTTGTTTTTGATGGTTGTAGGATGACGGTGCTAGGTCATGGTGAGGCGAAGGATGACCGGGACTAGGTGAGGAGCGTCGGAGGTCCAGATGGTCGGGGATCGCCGGAAGATGATCGGAGACGGAGTCGTGGCAAGCCGTGAAGACAAGGAACAGATGAGATGCTAGCTAGACGCTGCGTGGATCAATGAAGACCATTGGATCTTGGTGTAGTTTATAGGTTAGCGGGTCTAGTTAGTGTGCTTTGAAAACCATGCAAGAAAACCCATTATGTGTTGTGGGTTTTGGGTGAACCCTTGTATGGCTGGTTGAGTGGGTAAATCCTAGCCCTTTATGGATGCTCTGGGGTTTACAGGCTCATCCAAGGGTGGTAGGTGGCCCAAGAGTTGTATAAATAGGGGTGGAGGGGTAGCCTTCCTCCCTTGAAGGTTTTGAGGTTTTTGATGCTCCTTTGAGCTTTGCCTACATGAAATGTGAGGCTTTGTAACCTCTCCTTCCAGAAATGAAATGTTCTTCATTTATGTTCATGTTTCATTTCCTTTGCGCATTTAAATTATGCAATTTAAATTCAGCATTTACTTTCCCGCATTTACATTCTCGCAATTTACTTTATCACAATTTGAATTTGCCTCCCCTCCTTCTAAATGCTATTCTTCTAGGATGTCTTGAGGGTTTTCATATGGTTTTACATCTTTCTTGTACCCTAGGATAGACTAGAGATCAAGTTTTTATCAAATTGCAAATCTGTCCAGAACTTGTTCTTCGCGCAGCAGTCAGTCTTTGATTTTTATAAACATATAGAAAATTATTTTTAAGTGATTCTTCTTGAAGAAGGTGCATGACTCATATATACATCTCTGGAAAAAATTGTGAGTCCACTGGTTGCATCGTGTGAGCGCTATGAAGTGAAAACCGAGCCTCAAACATTCGGGTAGAAGTTCCTGACTGTCTGTAATACTTAATTTTTCATGTTTATTATATAAAGCTTTTTGAGGTGTTTTTTGGTGGAGTATTTCACGACTCAACTGCTCATAGGGAGAAAAATTCCCAAAAATATTAGAACAACAGAAACTCACCAACCACTTGCTCCAATTGAGGACAATTCCTGGAAAATCTGCTTTTACTTTTCTGGAAAGAGACTTTGGTGTTTTAGCTTTATCTCTTTTAGAAAAGTAGTCTTTGAGTTGATTCCTCTTTGTTTGGACACTTGACAACCAGGATTGTGATTAAAATATCCCTCACATGATTCATGGTTCTCATCCATGCAAGCTAGGGGAACACATAGTTGTTTAATTCTTCGGGTTTTGAAGGGTGTGCGAATCTGAGAAACACCAGTTTGAAAGAAAATCTTTTGGTGTTTCAGATTTTTATTGCGAGATTGTTTGGAGTACTTTGACTAGGGGAAAATTTTATTTGGGATCATTCACCACCCTCTGATCGCCATTTCGATCTTTCAAGAGAGACCATGACAAAGCCTTCACAAAGCTCTGCCTTAACCTAGTACTACTCGCTGAAGTTTCAACACTGAAGGGTTAATCCGCCACAACAAGGCCCCCCCTCTTGCGCCATGTGAGTTGATCCGTGAACCCGGGACTCACACCGCCATTGGTAGTACCAAGCTAAAACATTGCTAATTAATCAGCTAGGCTGTCCCATTCCAGACATATGGTTGCATGTTTAACTCAGGTCAAAAGCTTGCAAGGTTAAGTCCTTAAGATGATTAGGGCAAGAATTTAACATACCCTCTGCCTTTCGGCCCACCTTGGCACACTGCCCCTTGCCACTTGCCCCAATCTAAATGATTACCACCCAGTTGATTCATTGCATGACATCCCTCGCCACTACAACTCAATTTCATCATGTGACAACACCTGACGCACCAATTCGTAATCATGTTCCATATTCCATTAGTCAAGATTAAATATTGATGTTCCAAGTACATGTAATAACGCGGTATGGCTAAGCATACTAACACGGTCTAACCAACCCATGTTGATTTTAGTATGAACCAACTATAATTAACCAATCTAAGGTGACAAATAATTCATGGCATACAAATGATAAGGTAAGGTATATATCAAATAGGTACAATAGCTAAGTCCCCATTTAATTTGAAACTATTGTATAAATGAAATAACATGCACATAGTAAAAAATATAGCAATTTTATAAACTGGGTTCAACATAATCAAAGCACAATTGGCCTTAGAAAAGGTCTTGTTCTTGCTCTGGAATATGCTCTTGAGTCAACGGTTCTTCCTCGGATGCTCTGAGCAACTCAACGTCTACGTGATACGATAGAGAAAGCCAAATAAACACCAAAATTGAGAAAACAAACTCTAAAAATCAAATAAAATTCACCATTAAATAGATCTCAATTTTTCAAATTTTTAAAAATTTGAATCGTCTCAATTAGAGCTCGTATGAGGGAGAATGGGCTCTCAAAATATTCAAAAATCGTAAAAATTGAAAAATTGAAAAAATCAAATAATAGACCAAATTATTTTTCTACTAAAAAATCTTATTTATTGCATCAGTACCCGAACTGAACCAATGAGGATGCAACACGTGGCCCTCGATTCATGCACCCGGTCCGCGAACCTCACCGGGTCCATCGCAAACTTGGTCTACCGCACAGCACGCCATTGACCTGTGGACCAGCGACTGGTGACTCGGCAGCCATCGCAGCACCCACGTAAGCTGCCACGCGACCGCCACGTCAGCGCGAGAATCCGACACGACGCCAACGCGACAACGATGTGACGCACATGTGACACCCATCAGGCCATCCACGTGTCCTCATTAGCGACTCAGATTTTGACAACGCGTTCCAATCTGGCCTGCACTAGGTTATCCAATAGAGGCAAACGGTTAAGACTCAAACCGACATGGGTGAATCTGGAACGTCCAACTTAGATCCAACGGTTGACGAACTTTAAAGCTTTCCAGGTGAAAATGGCTGCTCGATTTGAATCTGACGGCTAATGGTGGAGCTTCTAAAAAATAGGCTGATGGGCCGCACAAAGACATGTGACGCGTGAACAGTAATGGGCTTTTGTCCCATGCACTGTTAAGGCATTTTCTAGGTTTTCTGATTAAATTTAATTTTAGAAAATAATTTAATTTGTTTAAAGCAATTAAAATACCTAAGAAATCCAAGAAAATTCTCATAAATACCTTAGGACATTTAGAACCTAAATAAAATATTTTTGTCAAAAATTTATTTTAATTTTATATATACATAATTAGTTTCCACAAAAGGCAATATACTTGATTTGAAATAATTGCAAATAAAATCAAAACATCCAATAAATTCAGAAAAGAAATCATAAAATGCACAAATAACTAAATAAATTAATTAAAATAAAAAATTGGGATGTTACAGTTAGGTAGGGGCTCCATCTTGCAGATCAACCACCGTGATAGTATATCGGCTCTCAGGCCTTTTATTTGGTCCTCTTGGTATGCGCCTCGATTTTCCTATTGTCAAGTCATCACATCCACTTTGCGACAAATAATGAGGGGACGACATCTTCTTTTTAAATACAACGTGAAGTAAATACAATGCACAACCACTAGCTCATCATGCTTTTACAACTAATTTCAACATCAATTTACGGTATGGCCGCCAAATTGCAACAAATGAACACATGACAATACAATGTTAAAGAAACAAAGACCAATGACCTGGAAACATTCATATTTGGATATTTGAATCAATTATGATTTTACTTGGATCTATTATAGCTTCAACATGATATCATCTACCTATTCATCACAGGGAATACTATAAAATAATGATCAAAGAAGAAATAAGAAGAATGATAAAAAAATCTATGTTCGGGCACTCAGAACCCCTCGAGACTAACGTGCTCGAGCTGTGATTAGACCTAGGGAATAATATAACATAACGATAAAAAATAAAGTAAGAAAAATGATAAAGAAACCTAAGTGTCCGAGCACCCAGAACCCCTTAAGCTACATCCTTGAACCACACATGCATGGATCCATGCGTCTAAGCACACCACGGACCTTGAGTCCAGGAGCATTACCTAGCCTTAAACCATATCCCTACTATGACTATACAATACATATGGTCTCTAAAACAAGTAAAATCACAATTGACTGAGGAATGGAACTTATCTACCCTATTCGCAATGAACTTAATATAGATGAATATAACTATGACAATCGTCACATAATATGATCATAATAATAGTGTATCTAAAAGGTACACTTAGATGATGTGACAAAATAATACCGAAGTTAGCCATAGCAAAGATTTATAGTCAAGCACGGAAAGGATGTTACATTGTAGCCCTGTTGTGGTACAAATGAGTTGTAGATAGCGATACAGCATCAGACAGTAATGACATGGAATTGCAAATAACCACAACCTATCATTCCAATATGTATAACAAAAATTTCTATACGTAGCACGATATGATTAAGGCAAGTATGATCTAATCTATTGTGATATTAGAAATCTAAAATCAATTAATCACCATCTAGGGTTGGGCACAAAATAAGACACTAGGTATCACAAACTAACTCAAACCCGAATGAACAGATTTGAACCACAAGGAATCACATATCTAAATTGGAGATATGAGGTGAAACAAAATTAAGGCCGATAGGATGCTAGGCGAGAGAGACCGTACCAGTTCTCGAGATCCTCGAGGGGAGGCGCAAGGTCATTTCAGTGAGGATTGCAGATCAAGGGCTCGAGGGTAGGATGGCGGCGCACGGGCTCGGGGAGGACGATGTCGCACGGGCTCGAGGGGAGGACGGCGGCGCACAAGCTCAAGGGGAGGCGCAAGGTCATTTGAGTCAGGAGTGTGGTGCATGGCCACAAACCCCAGGTACACATATATATATATATTGAAAGTTATCTCAGATGGTTCTATACTAGAATTGCCTGTGATAAACATGTATCACAGATAGTTCTACTAGAACTGTATGTGATACATGTCTATCACAGGCAGTTCTACAGACGGTTCTATATTAGAACCTCCTATGATATATATACATGACATAACTCACATATACATATACATATACATCACTCACATATACATATACATCACTCACATATACATGACAAATAAACATGATGACTAATCATCATAGCTCCACTTGCTTATTCTTTTGTATAAAAATTAGCCCTTCATGATGATCGATACTTGTGTAACTAGCTTCCTCTGGTTATTCTTCCTCGATTGTTATCTCATTTTCGACAGGAGATAACTCATCAAAATAATTGTATTATTCCTCATCTACTATATTGTGAACTCCGACAATCCTCTTTTTTTTCTTGAAGAACTACATGGCACTTTTTGTTGGATGGGTCAGTCACATAGAAGACTTGAACAACTTGGTTAGCGAGTATGAATGGTTCGCCTTTATATCCTACACGTTCGAGATTCACAGTAGTGACGCTGTACTTGTCAATCTTCACCTACTGAAGGTGGATCCAATGGCACCGAAATAAGGCAATCTTGAAAAGTATGTAGTCGAGTTCCCAAATCTCCTTTATGAACTCATAGTAGGAGCTCCTCGTCCACCCAGCGGTATTGAAAGCATCTATGTGGACACCGCTATTATGGTTTGTGCTTTTTATATCTTGATCTTTCATGCAAAATATGTACCCATTTAAGTCATATCCTTTACAAATCACGACTGTAAATATTGTCTATTTTGCCAACCATGTAAGCGTATCACCTAATGAGTTGCCAGTGATGGGTAACTCCTTCAACCATTTGTTGAACTGAAGGTTATGCTATCTCGTGATCCAAGACTCCTGTCATGCCAGATTCTCTTGCTGTAGGCAGTTCTTGTGCTCGTAGATATACGGTGACACTACAGCCATGTGTTGAAAAAATATGAAATGAGCTTGAGTACACGCAATTAGGTCAAGCGTGATTGTGTTCCTTTTGATGGTCCCGATACCCTCGAGTATCCCCTCATGGTGAGATCGAGGCACCCCTATCGGTATGAACTGAGCCATGTAATCGATGCAGAACTCAACAATCTCTTCGGTTGCATAACCTTCAACAATACTACCCTTCTGTCGAGATCGATTTTGTATGTAGGACGAGAATTCCAATGTACCTCTCGAATGGGTACATGCTATATAAGAATATGGGCCTATACATTTTTATCTCTCTCACAAGATGAATAATGAGATGGACCATGATATCCAAAAACGACGGAGGAAAATACATCTCAAGATTACAAAGAGTCATCACCACCTCAACCTACAGAGCATCTAATCCTTCGGGATCGATGACCTTATAAGCAAATGTGTTAAAGAAATAATACAGCTTCATGATTGTCCCCCGGACCTTGATTGGCAAAATACTTCTAATTGTGACAAAGAGCATCTGTGTCACTAGCATATGATAATCATAAGACTTTATGCCGATCAATTTCAAATCTTGCATCGAAACAAGTCTCTTCATATTGGAGGAGAAAACGGAAGGAACTTTCACACCATGCAAGCAATGGCACAGTTTAGTTCTCTCTCTGCCTTGTACAGAGTTTAACAAGCAGGTTCATAGTATTTTTGGACTTTATCGGTCTCTTTCGGTGCTAACTTAGGTCTGATGCTTATATAGATCAAGTTAAGTCGTGCATTATTACCATCCTTTGTTTTGCCCTTAATGTTCAGTAAGAGACCAATCAATTTATCACATACAATCTTCTCTACGTGCATGGTGCGATGCAGTAGTGAACTTCTAGGTGCTCTCAATAAGATAGGTCCTAAAATATTGATCTCTTCTTCCATATGCTTTTATCACGGGTCTTCGATTAACATTCCTTTCCATGAGCAACATCCAAATCTTTAGCCATATCATAAACATCTCTCTTGCTTAAAGGCCTTGGAGCTAAATTGTCCTTGTTCCTTCCGTCAGATTGTTTCTTTATCTTGCGATATGGGTGATTCCTCCGAAGAAATCTACGGTGACACATGTACACGATTTTACGCAAGTAATTAAACCACTTATTCTTGGTATCATCTAAGCAGTGAGTACAGGTTTTTGCTCCTTTCATACTCTGGCCCGACAGGTTTGCAAGGGTAGGATAATTATTTATGGTTCAGACAACAAGCAATACAAAGTGAAATTCTCTCATTTGTACGTATCCTATATCTGTACCCCACGAACTCACAATATTTTCAGTTCTTCTACCAATGATGCTAGGTACACATCAATATCGTTTCCAGGTTTGTTTCGAGCTTTGGATTAGTATAGACAACAAAATGCACTTCCGCTTCATAGACAACCAAGGAGGAAGGTTATAGATATAGATATTCATAGGCCAAGTGCTATGTCAGCTACTTCTATTACCGAAATGATTCATTCCATCTGTACTCAATCCAAACCTTATATTCCTCGGTTTCGCACCGAATTCTTCAAATCTCCTATCAGTTTCTCCATTGGGTGGAATCAGCAGAGTGTCTTATCATTCTATCATTCTTATGCTCCTCTGAGTGCCAACGCAGCAGTTTTGCTTCCTTTGGGTTCGAGAAATAAACATTTCAAACGGGGAATTACAGGCAGATACCACAGCACCTTAGCAGGAGGTCCTTTCTTCACCTCGATGTCCTCCTCATCATCATCTGATTGATTCTTATGCTTGTACCATGATGAGTTGCACACCAAACTTACATGTAAGTTTGCGTACTCTTTACAGAAGAGGATACAATCATTCGGACATGCATGTATTCTTTCTATTTTCATTTCCAAGGGATAAAGAACATTCCCTCTAGAAGTATGTCCGCTAATAAACCTAACAACGCCATAAAACTCTTGTCGAATCACCGTTGCTTGCCTTCAATTTCAGCTGTTCAAGCATGGATGACAACCTTGTGTATTTCGACTTGCAAACATAGGAACAAAGGTTTCTCCGAGTCGTCCATCAAGCCCCAAAATTTACCATACTCTCTCTTATCATGGTTCCCTTCTGCATTGCATAGCATCTGATCTAGATTGTCATTGTGCAACCTGTCCTCATTGGAAGAACAATCGATATCATCCGGCATACCGTTGACTTCGTTGGTGATGTTAATACTAACTGCTTCCTATATAATCTTCTCTTCATCGTGACTGATCCAACATGTATACCCCTTTTCAAAACCTTAGAATCAAGTATGCTACAATTTGTGCTGAGTTTTGAAACATTTTTAGATTCTTGCCGTCAATATATGGACAAGACATAAATTGCACCATCTTATTAAATATATCCTCCTCGGCGGCTCTTCTAAAAGCAGAGATACCATTAATGTACTCGACACTCACACGGTTTTTAGCGTACATCCAGCTTCGGTCCATCTGCGATACGCATATAACAATTAGTATTACATATTGAAGTACACTACAAGTGCACATGCACATATTCTTAAATTAGAGTACAAATTAACTAGCTAAACCCTACCCTAAATTATAAACCATGCTAGCTAGATCTATAAATATTTTTTCTCTAGTACCAAGCTACCTCTAAATCTAAACCAAGCATGCATGTGTCTTCATTTCTCTCTTTACCAAGCTAGTGCTACATTTTGAATATAATACAATTATAACCAATTACTACCTTAGATCACAAAGAACAAATGGATCTAAACAATCTTCATTTCTCTCTTTACCAAGCTAGATCTTGAATATAATGCAATTAGAACCAATTACTAACCTTAGAACACCAAGAACAAATGGATCTACAATCACTCTTCCAAATCCACGGTCTCCTTTCACTAGATCGCGTTATGGCAGCAACCAACTCAAAGTCATATCTGGAAACCCTAAAAACCCTAAGTTGGCCGGGGCTCTGTATTATATATTTGTAGGACATATCACAGACGATTTTATTAAAAAACTGTTAGTGATGAGTTGTAAATCACATACGGTTCGTAATTGTGTGTATCATAGACGGTTTGTGGTAAAAAACCATTTGTAATAATTCACACGGTTTTTACTACGAACCATTTGTGATATAACCTCATCATAGACAATACTTAGCGAATCTAGTAACTTATACGGTCGTACGTTGAAAACCGTCTGTGATTAGATTTAACATAGATGTTTTTTGAAACCGTCTATGATGAGGTGTCTAATATAGTCATTTCTGTAGTAATGGCAGTGTCCTAAATATGAAAAGGGTTCCTATGTAGTTCTTATCGAGATGGCAACTTAAGCAACCTCCGGCCGTTAGGACCATCAGATCAAGGCAACAAACGGTTCGGATGGTGCAACAGTGTTTGGCTACAATACTTTGCTTTTTGATCCAACGGTTCACATACAACTGCTAAAGTTGTAGTTGTAAGAGGACTGCATTGGATTTATTTTCCTTACATATATGGGGATTAAACCTTATATAAATTTATGTGGTGCTAAATATTTGTAAAAGTGAATTTGAGGAAGAGGTCCATTACATCTTGATCCATCGTTGGAAAAAAATACGAAATCAGTAACCTTATGCATAGACAACCAAATAATAATAGCATGCACTTAACAACAAATTTAAAGTAAAAGAATGTTATTGTTTGAAGTGAAATTCTGGTTTCGGCTCTATCTAGATGCTGGTAGAAAGTGACTATGGAGTTAGAGTATTAATCAATGGCAGGTAAACGAAAACATTGATAATATTTTTCCTCATCATCTTTTGGAATTTTTCAAGCTATTTTCTTCACTAATGAACCGATACATATATCATGACAACTACTTGTTGAATTTAACTTTTAAAACTCACACCAGAATATGAAACAGAGCCCATCTCAACTATTCAAGGCATTAGCTGTGAACTGGTTATAAGAAATAAAAGCCCTGTTTCTGGACACTTAACTAAAAGCTTCCCAAGTTAAAAATGCATGTATGATGATACCGTGTGATTATTTTTCTTATTAGCCCCTAAAATAACTTATTATCTCCTGCATGTGGATTACTACTCAAACATTTCGAATGGTACTATCTTGGCGGCTGTATTATAAAGCATGTACTCTAGACCTCACGACCCCAAAGTAATTACATGACGTATGCAAGCTCCAGTATGCCCCAAAAGTAAATCACCCCAAAATATAGTGGGATTTATATCGAATAGAGCCGCTAGACGTACAAGAAAATCATGCATAGAATCACATCGAGTCCCTGACAACTAGGCTCTACTTACTGATGGCGTGATTTCACGGTTGTTTTTCGCCGCTCGCCGGTGACCATTTACCTGTGTTTCTCCGTATTCTTCTGACAATTCGTAAGCTATGTATGCACATGTCATAGCATACATAACTTAGATGACTTTTTTTAGATATGCAACAACTGTATAGATATGAAAAAAAAAAGAAGTGTTCCTTTATTCTTCTCTCATGTTTGGTCCTTAGATCACTACCTAAAGCATGTCTAACAGAGGGGGAAAATTTTGGACCAGAGACCAAAAGGGAGGAGGAATCAAGTGCCACTGCCAACTGATTGGGGGTTGGCATGCAGGCAAAGGAGCCAAGGTGTACTTCAGGTTCTTCCCTTTCCCACTAACAGGGGGAATGAGATGCCAACTCACCATCTCATGTGGGTGGGCCCCCTCCTCCTCCTTCAGAACCACACACTTGTAGTCTTAGATTAATTAGGAACTTGTAACAGTTGAGTACTAGCTTGCAAATTGAGCAGAAGCTTAGGTTCACTGTTAATTTCATGATAATAGTTTAACTGCGTGGAAGTTATTTGGATAGCCAGCTGGAAGCTGGCCTATGGCCAAATAGCTAGGTGTGCGCTTGTGCACTTGGGCCACCAGAGTTCGATTTGGCGTTGGCGTCCACCAATTCTAGAGTACACATGTGTGTATGTTTAATGAAAAAGCGTATGCCTATGCTCTGTAAAACCTACGGTGCCTTCAATAAATTTCTAACGCGTGTAAGGGATGTACACTTGTATTATAAGTGTGGTGTATGTTGAACATGTACATCTGTCTAGTAGTCTTAAAAAATTTAGGATGGACAGTTTGGTACACATCACTACTACAAAACAGGTCATCTTTGCTGACATATCACTGCCGGTTGGGCTAGAGCCGGCAGTGATAAACATATCACTGCCGGTTTAAAAGTCCGGCAGGTGGAAGGATATATCACTACCGGTTCGTTAATATAACCGGCAGTGATAACAAGATATCACTGCCAATTTATATACAAAACCGGTAGTGATACATCACTGCCGGTTCGGTTACTACCGGCAGTGATATCAGAATTTTCACTACCAGTTCTATTCCAGAACTGGCAGTGATAAGTATTTTCCCGCGCAATCCTTATCACTGCCGGTTCTGTGCAGAACTGACAGTGATAAGTATCTTTATATAGGCGAAATTCCCTTCCCCAACCGAGCAGAATAGGGAGGAGCTCTGTCTTTGCTCGGTGGTAAGGATTTTGGCGACTTGCTGCTAGAAAATTGTACCAAAATTCATATCGAATTTCTCTCCAATGTTAGTAACTTGATCTACATTATATTTGTAGTTAGATTGTACTTTATAGATTGCTCTAGACTTTGAGAATTAGTGATTATATGGTGTGAACATTTTAGGTCGGTAGAGCTCAAATTAAGATCTAGCTAATTTAGTGAATAAATTACAATTCTTATTCATTTTAGTGATTTAGTTGAATTTTAAATAGTGAAAATTGCTAGATGGATATTTAAATAATGAAAAAAGGTTCATGTATTTTAATATAGTCAAAATTTCTAGATGGATTTTTAAATCTAATCATTTAAAATTATATTGTTATTTGCAATTATATGCTTATCTGATGTTTATTGATTTAATTAATTAGCACTACATGACTAATGTAAAGAATAAATTATTTTGTGATCGTTTATTGATTTACTGAAATTTAGTTTGATATAATTAATTGTAGATGGACCAAAGGTGGATGTATGACACGGACCGTTGCGCCTCAAAGTTCTTTAATGGTGTGACTTGTTTTCTGAACGCGGCTACGGTGTATAAGTCAAAGAAGTTGGCGGACTATATATGTTGCCCACGCATTGATTGCAAAAATGAGAAGCTGTTTTCTACCATAGAGTCGATACGTGCACACTTGCTTCGAAGAGGTTTCAAGGATGGCTATACCTGTTGGACCAAGCACGGTGAAGATGAGATTGTACATGAAGGGCAACACATTGATGAAGATGACGGAGACAACGATATGACGGTGGTCGAAGATACGTTTGTTGATAGCTACGAAGATGATCTAGATCAAATGTTGCGTGATGGGGAGGGGGACTTCACGAGTGAAAGAGAGTTTCGAAAGTTCCAATGTATGGTAGAGGACTCTACAACACCATTGTACCCGGGCTGGAAGGAGGAGCATAAAAAGCTACATACCGTGCTTACACTACTGCAGTTGAAGGCAAGCAATCATTGGTCCGATAAGAGCTTCACTGAGATGTTATGTCTCTTAGGGGACTTGCTTCCAGAGAGTAACGTTTTGTCTGCAACTACGTACCAGGCCAAGCAGGTTGTTTGCCGTTGGGACTGAAAGTACAAACAATACACGCATGTCCAAATGATTGCATATTGTATCACAATGAGTTTGTAGACTTGGATGTCTGTGTTGTTTGAAAAGCAAAGTGGTATAAGGGCAACGATGATGATATCGATAACGATGATGTCGGGGTGAAGCGTAAGAAGAAGAGATCCCCACAAAAGGTGGTGTGGTATTTCCCTATAATCCTCGTCTGAAGCGATTATTTGCGAACAAAAGGCATGCCCAATAGCTACGATTGCACACCGAAGAGCGTAAGAAGGATGGAATGCTCAGACACCTGTTGATTCTGTGCAATGGAGGAACATCGACAAAAAAATATAAGAAGCAGTTTGCATATGATGTGAGTAATATAAGGTTCGGGTTGAGTACGGATGGGATGAATCCTTTCGACAACATGAGTAGTCGTCATAGCACTTAGCCGATAACTCTATGCATCTACAACCTTCCTCCTTGGCTTTGTATGAAGCGAAAGTACATTATGATGCCACTACTAATCCAAGGGTTGAAGATCTTCTAATATTGTGGAACGATGGTGTACGGGTATGTGATGTGTATAAAAGAGAGAACTTTATCCTACGTGTATTGTTGTTCATAACCATCAATGATTACCCTGCTAATTCTGTGCAATGGTTGGTCTACTGCATTTGTGTGAATTTTTGAAGCATTATTTGATTTTTAAAATATTAAAACTATTAAAACAATGAGCAATCTGGATTTTTAGAATTTTAGAACTTAGTCAAAATTATGGGAAAATATTTATATAAAATAGTAGATGTCCTGCAGTATGCCTCCAAAAATTTTCAGAAAAGTTGGATCAAATTTGATAGAATTTGAAAAATCCCAAAGCACTCAGCCTTTGAAATGAAATAAATTGAAAGTTTCACTTAATTGACTGGAGACCAGCTTATCACTGCCGGTTGCCTCATAAAACCGGTAGTGATGTGGCTTATTACTGTCGGTTGCTAGTCTCAACTGGTAGTGATAATCTAGTATTACTGCTGGTTTGTGGAGTGGGCCGGCAGTGATAAGGCCACTGTCACTGCCGGCTCTCTTTTTGGCCCAGCAGTGATAGACTGTCACTGCCAGTTTCTGTAGCGAGCCGGTAGTGATAGTCCACCCCTATAAATACAAAGGCCGCGCCCCCTCCTCTCAGTTACACTCTAACCTAGCGACGTTTCTTCTCCGCCACCACCTCCTCGCGTACCTCCGCGCCGTCACCTCGGACCTCACCGCCGTCACCTTGACCTCCCCGCCACCTCCTCGCGTATCTCCGCGCCGTCGCCTCGAACCTCCCCACAATTGCGCCTCGGTGAGCTATTCCTTCCCCAACCCTCGGCCGCACTGGACACTCACTAGAGTTGCGCGGTCGGCAAGCCCTAGCGGGACACAGCCGCCTCCTCTCACTGACCTCCCCGCAAAAAGGAAAGGCGCTTTCAATGTGTTGAAGGCGATTGTCGTAACCGAGCCAACTTCAATTGTTTATAACTTTTGCATTATTAATCCAAAAGAAATGAAACAAATTTATAAATTTATCTAAAATCAAGTACTTCCAGAATGTACAAAAATAGTTTGAAAAAGAGTGCAGGATGAATTTGAAATTCAAATTTAAGGAAAAGAATGAAAGATAGGCTATACATAAAAATTTTGCAAATGAACTAAGAATTGAATGAAACTATTTTTTCTGATATCCTTATACTTCTACAAAGCCAAATATATAAAAATATTTGAATTTAACTTTGTTTGAATCAGTTTCTATTAAAGGTTGTTTTAATGCATTAAATATTCAAGAATGTATACTTTGGGCAGAAGAAATCCGAAATGAGTAAAATTGGTTTCTAAATACTATCATACCAGTCCAAATGATGTAGTAGAGTCATTAAAAATAGGTTATAGATTATGCTTAAGTCCTTTAGATGAAATATGCGATCCTATGTTGTATATATAGTTGAGAATCAAAAACATATGCATAAAACCTCACAAATTAAGTATCAAATTAGGCAAAGCTAATCTTAGTATATGGACTACCATAATCTAGAAAAATATTCTTATTACAGCTTTCTTTTCACTTAAATCCTGCTAGTTGAACACCCCTAAGTGTTATGGTCATCGAAAACACATTATAAGAACAGTAAGCATGAGAAACTTTTATCTAAAATGCTTGTGTCACAAGAATCATTGTGTGACCTCGTCTAAATCCTAAAATTTATAAAATCAACTTAGGAATGATCACCAAAATATAGACTACCTTATTCTGTAGAAATAATCTTGTTTCATCATGCTTACAAATACTAATAGAGAAATCAATACTTAAATATAGTTGTATCACCAGAACTTAAACAAACTTCATCATGCCCGTTGGTTGTTTGTGCATCAGCTTTGAGTATGTAAAATTCAAAGTACAAAAGAGATCAGTATTTGATGTAATAGCCCATTGGTTGTATGTGTCCTTGAAAGATGTATGTGTATGAAGATCGAAAAAAATATATATGTGTATATGTTCTTTAAAGATGTGTATGTGTCTTTCAAATATGTGTATTAATTTTATTTCTTTGAATTGATAAGTTCGGCATCACGAGCAGAAGAATAGTATAGCCGGCTATACTTAGGCTCATATCCTCGTTACGTCTATCTTCATTTCCTCGTTACGTTTTTCTTCGTTAACATTGTATGTGTATATGTTTTTGAAAGATTTATACGTGCCTTTCAAATATGACTTTGTTAATTTGAATTTTTCGATAAACTTGCTAGGAATGGCCTCTGACCAGGGACAAGTGCCGGAGGGAGTTGGGCCCTTAAATATGGACGAAGGAGGAACGGGTAGTCCGAACCATAGCCCGATGATTACCTGAACTTACAGCATCCTGACATGGAGCAACCTGGTGCCACAGCCATGGACCAACCTGATGTCACTAACGTAGGCGAGGTAAAGTATTAGTAGATTGTGGTTCTCAAAACATTGTAGGGTCAGACGACTAATAAGAAGATCAAATTGCAGGCTCAAACGTCTGATGAACGGAGGCAGTGCGCAGGTTGGGGTCCGAGCAAGATGTCTAAGGGACTTTTTAACATAGTGAAGCTCTCGGCAGTCGGGAAACCTGCTATACCCGAGTCATCGTTGGGGCTGTACAGGAGCATGCGGGGTTCTTGCTAGGGATGATGTGCCCATCAGCTACACATCATGGACTGGCCGCCGAGGTGATCAGTGGGTGGTTCCCAATGACCTAAAGAACTCGCTGTGGGACAAACTAAAAGAAGTGTTTCAGTTCCCCCAAGGGACCGAGCTGGTTGCAAAGAAACATGCACTATGCATCATGTGCACAGCGTGGAAGAATTGGAAGACGACACTGAATAAAGACTATGTGAAGAAGAATGAAACGCCAAATTTTGACATGTACCCAAAGTTAAGGGAGTTTTGGGAGGACTTTGTGGTGTACAAGAGGTCTGAAGAAGCCCAGATAGTAAGTCAAAAGAACAAGGCAAACGCGGATAAAAATATTTACCCTCACACACTAGGCACAGATGGGTACGTGAACAAAATACCAGCATGAGATAGGTCTGAAGAAGAACTAACCCGCGGCGGCATCATACCTACGATGGCCGAGTTGAGCGAACGATCGAAGCACTAGTTGCTTGGGAGGGGTATTTCTATCTCGGATGATGGCAGCTTAAGATTCAGAAGCGATAGAGACCAGGAAGTGTCACGTAAAATCACAGATGCTCACGTGGAGTCTTCCCAATGCTCTTTCAGGCCACGAAGGGAGAATGATGAGCTAACCGTAGCCCTGGGTAACAAGGAGCACCCTAGTCGCACCCGAGGAGTTGGTTTGGTGCCGTGGAAAGAAGGCTTCCCAACTGACGCATGGTTGTGTAGTCATCCGAAGAGAATAAGAGAAGATCAACTGGACTGTCAAATAAAAGTTGCTGTGGCGAGAGCGTTAGAGGAATAGAGAGCGAAACTAGATAAGATTGTAGAGCAAGCAGTACAGAAAGCTCTCAGCTCATGACAGCCACCCGATGATAGCCCTCGGCTCATCAATCCCTGTGCTCGTAAGAGCAGCTGCGCATCACAGGGATTCCCGAAGAGCATGGACTCCATTTTCCAGTGGATGACATCATAGAACCGACACCGTGCAAACTACATTTGTCCGCACATGACATTACTATTAAGGTGGCTGAGGGAAGGGCTTGGCCATGCAAGGAGTCCTAGGTTTTGCACTGTCGCCCGAGACCGCCGGGATTCGCCATGGTCGAAGTGGACAGTGTAGTCCGCCAATACCGTAAAATAGAGGTAGAGATCCCTGGCGAGGACGAAAACAACAAACTAGGAGAAAACATGCATGGCTTCCTCGTGTGGCGCAAGAGCTTGATTAAGTTTGGCTCGGATGATAAGGACGACGAAGATGATTATCAACCGCACTCTCCACACAGAGACCTCCCGACCTTGTCACCATCACACAGAAAAAGTCCAACACCTCCGTCGGCACTACCTAGAAAAAGTCCAACTCCTCCGTCGGCACCACCCATAAAAAGTCCAACTCCTCCACCGACATCTAAAAAGAATCGAACACTAGGGCTATCTCGGAAGTCGGCACCGTCGTCTAAGAAATCTCAGTCATCTGTGTCGTCAGCACAACCTCAGAGGAAATTACCAACTGAGATGACTGAAGAAGAACGGAAAAAAGCAAATAAGCGCCAGCGTAACATCTCACTTCAAAAAGGTGCCATCATCTGAGAAGACTAAGGTTGATGCTAATGCGTAGAAGTTTTTCTTAAGTACGGGAAAAGTGAAAAAGATGGGGCAGGCTTCTGAACCTTGTGGAATGTCAAACTACGAGCGCATCTGCAGAAAGCAATACTTGAAGTCGGCTAGTGCCGACGCGTTGAGGTCGGAAGCTCAAGGAGATGCTGCTCAATGAGAAGGTGCTCACGAGTAAAGTCTAAGGTGAAAGTTCTTTATGGGGAAACCACTGGTTGAACCTGCTCATTTAGACTACTTAACAACACAACTGCGGTGCGCCCATCAGCGGTACATGAAGCGGTCCAATGATGGTATGAAGGCGTTTGCAGTCAGATACAGAGAGCCGAATTTTCACAATAGGGATAACACCTTCTCGGTGGGTTTCGAGGAGTTGTATATGTTGTACCAGCAAGATGACATCGACGTGAATATACTCAGACTATGGATTTTATAAGTCTCTATGTATATTATTGTACATTCTTGTACCGTTTAATGGCATGTCTAACTTCTTTCTTATGTAGAATGGAGGTACAGACATGTAGAAGAAATAGCAATGACAACTTAGCATTTCTAGATCTGGGCCTTCTCAATGAGAAGCTTGTGAAAGACCATCCACAGTATAATGAAGACTATTTATTTAATACTTTCTTGAAGCTGCAATACAAAACCTCCATAATTTTACCCTATAACTTTAAGTATGTATTTCCCTACTTCTAATATCGTTTTACTATTTTTGTGTAACACGATGTGGGAGTAATTGACTACGTTGACATATATGTGCAGGTTTCACTGGGTCCTCCTCATCATCCAGTTAGATGCTAGTAGGATTTTTGTCTTGGACTCGAGGAGAAAACCAACTAATCTAAATCAAGACTTTTGGGACATGTTGAACAGGTACACTCGATTGTTGCGTTATTGTTCTAGCAATATTCTATTCTATTGCATTTAAGTTAAATTACTATTCAAAATCATTCACAGGGCATTCGCACGATATTGCAAGAAAAGTGTTCGGTATCGTCCCTACAGGAAATATTTTGAAATAATGACCGACTTTCCATGCATGAGATAGGACTAGGGAAACAATTTATGTGCATACTATGTATGTACAAATATACATTTAATTGTCACGGAGAGTGTCGGCTATAACGAAGCCATGATATATAATTACTCATTGATGTCTACTTTTCTTTCAATTAACATATATTATCATTAATTAACTTTCTCATTTCTTCAATAACAGCGCTCTAAGCTGAGAACCAATAAGTTATTACTGACAGAAATTATAGCAATTCAAGAATAGATCGCCGGATTCATTCATGATGAGGTCATCAATCCATACGGCGAGTACCACGAGTAGCCTCATCGCCTCATTCCTTCAATCTCGACCCGTGACATGCCTACTTCGACATCTTCTACTAGAGTCGGTGCAAAATCAAAGTGAATGAGATG
Source organism: Otatea glauca (assembly GCA_036346275.1). NCBI lineage: Eukaryota > Viridiplantae > Streptophyta > Magnoliopsida > Poales > Poaceae > Otatea > Otatea glauca. Next base: position 17,422,048 of record CM070729.1, read on the forward strand.
TAGTCAAACTATATTTGTAAACGAACTATTGTAAAAACCAAATATTGTGATGCTTTAATATATTTGAATTATATTTTAACGATGCTTTATATACTACATTAATTCACTGTAGAAAAAAATTGTATAAAAATATATAATGTAGAAAAAATATGCAATAAAAATATTTGGTGCACGGCTTATCACTGCCAGTGATATGGATCTATCACTTCCAGATTTTTATTAAACTGGCAGTGATAGTCCAATATCACTGTTGGATTTTGGTTTGACCCGGCATTTCACTGCCGATTGTAGGCCGAACCGGCAGTGATACAGTTATCACTACCGGTTCATGAGCCGACAGTGATAATCCCGAGTATCACTGCCGATCAATCACTACCAGCTCTAATACCGGCAGTGATGGCGTATTGAAGCCGACAATGATATATTGTTCTGTAGTAATGCATCGTCTTGTCACATAAGCATATATGTTCGACATTGGTCATGTTATTGTTGGGTTATAACTGTGAAAGCATGTAAAATTAATACAAGTACATAACGAAAGAAAAACTATTTTTTTTTCACGTGGAACAGGGAAAGTGCTTTATATCATCGATGCTTCATGTGGACACCGATGCTTAATATGTGGCTACATTATCTCTTTAAGCACTCATTAAAGCATCTTGCTTGTATTATACATACTCTTAAGGTTTAATTTTAATAGACTAAAATCTCGATCTATTTACGTGAATAAATTAGAATTTTAGTTTCAAATTCCCGTCCCACTTATATAGATCTGGACCCATCTCGGACATCTAAACAAGGCCTACATCGATATTTTGGCGGTTAATTGGGTATCGATACAATATGTCTTGGAATTGTGCACCTACTACCGTTCAAAAAAAATTTGTATCAAGCACATAAATGTATCATCCAACTATTAACTTCAAATGTAGATACAACAATTACAAGAGTTATAGCATCTTGAAAAAGTCCCTCTAGAAATTGTCTTGAAATAAAATTACGTAATGGAACAGACGGTTGGGATTGTGTGAAGTTCATGCATGAAGCACTTCGCTGAAGAACCGTACGTGGATGCTGATCTTTGTAATTCAGACGTGGCTATCAATTATAAAATATATTATTAAATAATATAAAAAGGAGTCACCATGTTACTCTCTGATTGACAAAAGCTCGTCGGTTTAGGATATGTGCAGTCAAACTTTTAAAACTTTAGCTATTGATATCTTTTTAAATATTTAGATTGGATGCATGAAAATCATATGTGTAGATTAGTCTCGAAATGTACTTTCATAATATTATAATTTTATCGAATTTTTAAATATATTATAATATAAATTAGTGATCAAAATTGAGTTTTGGGGATCCTGTCGATATCTAAAACGATAACTATTTGTGACCGGAGGGAATAGCTCTCATGGCTATAAATTTCCATGGTAATTTAAATATGATAGTTGTTGCACTTGCATAAAGAATATTACATATATATCCATTGCTAGTATAAGAGTTGTATAACAGATATAATCATACAAATATTTTGATATAAACATATGTATTGTTTTGTATGTCGGTAACCGAATACGTAAATCCGGACCCGCTATGTATATGTACTAGTCCAAGATCATGCTAGTATATATACAGTGACAATATAAATGAAATATCAACCCTATACACAATGGAAGAAGAATAAACAACTAAATATGATAAATAATTAGAAAGTGTGATGACCTTATAGTCCAGTTTACATTTAATATGTCTGGCAAGACTTATTCACTAAATAAGATAAACTACAGTGGAATAAAAATATTAGCGGGAAAACCCATTGACCTACTGTCGGGACCCGAATTTGCAAATCCGGACCCTCTGTGTATACCGCACTAGTCCAGGATCACGCTAGTGCACACAGGCTCAACATAGATGCTATCATAGTCATACACAGCAAAATATAGCATAATTTCAATAATTAATAATAAATGTTGTCTTACATGAATACTGCCTCACAGGGCTTAATTCAAAAGTATCAATGAGTAGCAGCGGAAATAAAATAAACGTAGTGGCGCTCTAGTTCGCCACAGGCAACTGACGAGGCTCAGACCCTAAACATTCGCATCCAAGTAATCTTCCTCCACGAAAGGCGTAGATTCTTCCTCTTCTGAAGTTGTTGTTGGGGTGAGTACATAAAGCACTCAACAAGTTGTGCACAACAATGCAAGTCTAATATTCTATATGCTTGGCTTAATCCAAAGGAATGGCTAATAAGGATATTTTGCAATAAAGCCGCATTTAACAAGGATACAGTAAATAGATTGGAAAGCGATAAAACAAATACTGATAATTAATAAATTCAGCATTTCAAGTAACCAAGTTTTCAATCTTAAATCATTTTCACTTTCCATTGCACCTTGCCATCCCAACAAGTTTTGTTTAACAAAAGTCTAACCCTTAACTGTAATTCCGAGCATTGCCCAATACCGTGAGCACGGCTATTCGAATAGATTGTACACTCTGCGGAGGTTATACACTTTACCCACACGATACAACCAAACACCACCAAGGCGAGTGATCATAACAAAGCCTTTACAATGCTACACCTAGACCCAAGATCTTTGCTCGCTAAGGTTTCAACATGAAGGGTTAAACCACCACAACAGGGCCCCCTCTTGCGCCATGTGAGTTAAACCGTAACCGGGACTCACTATTCACCACGCACAAGATCGAAATCTAGGTTTCACAAATTATTCAGCTAGGCTGTCCCATTCCAGACATGTGGTTGCAAGGACTCAAGTCAAAGGCTTGCAAGGTTAAGTCCTTAAAGTGATTAAGGCAAGACTTCCACATACCCCTGCCAACCCTGGCCCACCTTGGCACACTGCCCCTTGCCACTTGCCCCAATCTAAAATCATTACCACCCCAGTTGATTACCAAGCACCACATGCCATCAACATTTCAATCTAGATGTGTGACCTCCTCGCCACGACAACTTGATATCACTGTGCGACAGCATATGACACACCAATTCATAAACATTGTTCCATATTCCATTAGTCAAGATTAAGTATCAACATTCGGACACATGTGATGACGTGGCATGGCTAAGCAATCTATGACGGTCTAACTAGCCCATGTTGATTATCAATATTAACCAACTATAGTTCCACATCCTAGGGTGACAAATAGATCATGGCATATAATTGACAAGGTATGATTTAATTCAAATAGGCATATTATCTAATTCCCAGATTAATTGAAATCATTTATACACATAAAATATCATGCATAAAGTTTAAGAGACAAAATAGCAATTTGGTGAAAATTAGATGCAACATGATCAAAGCACAACTTGCCTTGGAGTAGATGCTGGTTTTGCTCTGAGCTTGGGTCTTGAAGCGATGAATCTTCCTCCGGATCACCGAGCAGTTCAACGTCTATGCGAAACGATGCCAAAATAGCAAATAAACACCAAAACAGAGAGCAACCAAACTCCAAAAATAAAATAAAATTCACCAATAAATATATCTTGATTTTACAAATTTTTAGAAATTTTAATTAAAATGCAAAAGATATAGCCTTTTGAAGTTTGAATAAATACTGAAAATACAGAAAATAGAATTTCCGATTTTTCTGAATTATTTTTCTATTGGAAAAGATCTTTATTGCGCAACGCTGACGTCAACCCTGGCCCGAGCCAATCAAACGCTGACACATCACCTCGACGCATAGACCCGGTCCACGGAACCGCCTCTGGTCCACCGTGGGACGCGGCTCACGGCGCCTCGCATCACGCGCCCGACACGCGCGCAAGATCGATCGGTAGGCTGCGCCGCGCGCGCGCGATGCTCGACACGCGGCGTGCATCCACGCGATGATCGACGGCCACCGATCTACCCTACGTGTCACTATCGACCGCTTATCTTAGATCTAACGGTCCATCTTACCGGAGAGGTTCATCGCTCATGAGGATGGCGGCGCGCGACGGGCGGTTGGCGAAGATCCAACGGCTACGCGAAGCTCCGAGACACGGCGGCGGCTTGCACCGGAGCGGAGGAAGACGACCACCCGAACGGCGTTTCGGCGCGACTCCGGCGAGAAGAAGCGGCAGACTCGACGTGGCACGACGCGAGGAACTCTGATCTGGAACCCTTGCGACGGACGGCGGCTTGACGACGGCGGAACTCGAAGAAAACCGCAGCGGCGAAGAGCAAGCTCCGGCGAGCTCCTGCGAGGCTACAGCGGCGACTCAACGGCGAAGGCTAGCACTAGCGGATGCGCTCTGGGATGGCGATCCTCGGGGTGCGGTCCGAGCTTTAAATAGCCTCGGCGAACACCCAGAAAAGGCAACCCTAAAATCACGCGGCGGCGACGGCAAGCGGCGGCGGATTCTGGAACCGAATCGGAGACGATGACTGCGGTCCGTCCGATCTGCGATGAACGGCTATGATTCCCCCGAACGCGATACGATCCGATCCGATCCGCTCTTTCCAAAATCAACGGATGCGATCAGATCTTTCCAAAACGACGCAAGGAATCCTCACCGCGCGATCTTGATCCAACGGCCGAAGGCGCTAGGGTTTCGCGAAAGGAGACAGCCGTCTGATCTGGATCCAATGGTCCATACGCGAGCGGCGGGGAACAGTGACGGGCGCGACCGCGATGGGCGTGCAAGCGCGACGATCTTGGGCTTGGCCCAGTACTATTCACTCTGATTTTCCAACGCTTTTCGATTTAAAAAAAATTCTCGAAATTAGATTAATTCATTTAAGGCAATTAAAATATCAGGAAAAATCCAAGAAAATTCTCATAAATACTTTGAAACATTCTGAACTCAAATAAAATATTTTTGACGAAACTTCATATTATTTTTGTCTATATATAATTAGTTTTCACCAAAGGTTCAATATACTTAATAAAAATAAATTCAAATAATTTCTGGAAAATCCAATAAATTCAGAAAATCACCAAAATGCACATAAGTGAAATTATAGGCCAAATTTTGGGATGTTACACCTACCATAGGCAATCGACAAGTCTTGAATCCTACTAACGGGTCTCCTCACGATACTTTTCCTCCAAAACTGGTGTTGACTCTTCTTGTCCAACTAATTGATTATTATTACAAGAGTGAGACATAAAGTACTCAACAACTTACGCATATAATGCAAGTCTAATATAACTATATGTAATGTTTATTCCAAACAATGGCTGACAAGGCTTCTTTTGCATAAAGCATTGTTTGCAATTTAATACAATAATAGATTGCAACAAAAGGTAAAACAAATAACAATAACAACAAAATTCTCAGATATTTCTTAATTTAACTTAATTGAACTAGCACATAGCCTACTCCAATTAATTTTCCTAGCACATAGCCTCATTTCTAAGTTTTATTTTATAAAATCTAACCCTTGTATGAAATTCTTCAGCATTATCCATGACCGAGGACACGACTATTCGAATAGGTTTCACACTATGCAGAGGTTATACACTTTCCCACGAGATATGATCAATTGCTTAATGCTGGCCATTACACACTTCTTTATGCGTGCCACTAAAAAGATCACAATAAAACCTTTCAAAAACTCTATTCGAACATCACCCGTTCTGATAAGTTTAATCTCACTATTCTATCCTCATACAGAGCAGAAGAATAGGAGGACTCACTGTTGGACTAGGAATAATAACTGTTTAAGATTTGGAGCCACTGCAACACACACTTTTCTTGACCTCACACACAACTTAGTCTACCCTCGAGGTATCACGTGTCAAGACTTGGTAACGTACCGAGTTAGTTCTATCCCATTATAGACATATGGTTGTATGATTATCCCAGTTCAATGACTTACAAGGTTAAATACTTAAATGATTGAGGCAAGACTTCTAATCTACTTGTTTCACTACACCATGACACAATTTCATCAACAGTCTATCTGTCGGTAAAGACCACGTAATGCGACGCATTATCTGTTAGTAAAAGTTATTCCGACAGAAAAAACAGTTAGAAGAAGTCCGATAGATTGACTGTTGAAAATCTTTACCGACAGATGGTTGGATGGTAAAGGCTGATTTTTACCTACAGAGGTCTGACGGGAATTTTGTGTCGTGGTGTAGTGTTTATATCAACCATATCACTTGATTCACATAGAATCACTATACTAATGCTATGCAAACCCATCCAGGCTCATAGCCTATTGTCACTTGCCTCAATCTAAATTATTTACCACCTAAGTTGGTTATCGTGCAACACATGCTATCAATTTGCACTTCAAAATGATATCAGTATCCCGTTGCACAGCTAAGCACAATAATCATGTTCTCACCAACTCACTTTAGTGATGTATTAGTGACCAACTATTAATTATCCATCCTAAAGTGACAAATAATCATTGCATAATAAATGATAAAGTAGGTACACTCCAAATATGTTGCATAACTAATTCCCAAAATAATTAAACAATTGATAATTTGAACTAGCATAAAATAATTTTAAACACAATAATTTTTGTAAAGCTAGGTTCAATGTAATCAAAGCATAACTTGCCTTAGAATAATTCCTAGCCTTGATCTTGAGTCAACTATTCTCATTCAAAATCTCTCGGCACTTCTACATATAAACGAAATGACCGATGAAAAGCAAAGTAAATACAAACCAGAGGTAAAATAAACTATAAAAATAAAATAAAATATAATAGTGTAGGGCTCTTTTTTGATATATTTAGTAAATTGAACGGACTCAACCGGAGTTCGTAGGAAGGAAAACAGACTATGGAAAATTTACCGGACAAATAAATCTTGTAAATTAAGAGAAAGAAGAAAATCCCAATAATATTTCTCTCTGACCAACTGATAAGTGGGCTCAGGAAATATTCGAATTTATTTTTAATTTTTGGAATTTTAGGAAAATAATCTGAGACTGACATGTGGAACTATCAATCATATAATGTTGTTGTTGTTTTTATTTCCCAAGAATTAATAGATCTACCAGCCTGGTAATCGATCACCTCGCATAAATATATTCAGAAACATATAGAGAGAGTAGATCTGAAGCACGTACGATTGTACGAACAGCACGTTGATAAATTTGCCAACAGAAGGACCCTAAGTAAGAATCCTACCCTGCACCGTTCCCATCAGTCAGTCCTAATCGAGCAATAAATGTGCAGACGACGGCCGCTAGCCAGATCGAGGGAGGCCGGAGGCGTCAAATTCCGAATCGCATGGAGAATGATGACTCGGCACGGACCCAGGAAGAAGATGCCCAAACGCAGTCCGTACACAATCCAAACCCGTCACGGCCGGGATAAAACACCAAGCCAACTTTGTCATTCCTTGGTTCGATCGATGGCGATTATATGTGTTGTGTGAAGTGCGGTAAGTGATCGCATAGTCTCGCTGCCTCTCGTCTCTGCTTTGTGAAAAAGATGGGCAACGCAAGAAGGTTCCGTGCATGGATTTTTGCTGGGATATACTGTATACCAGATGAGTGACTCCGACGTGTCACGTCGCGATCGTCGCTCCTCAACGCGAATAAATCGAGAAAACGCACGAAACGGTTGAAAGGATACAGACGTAATTAGGCTCTTTTTTTCGCATTTATTTAGAGTCCTCTCACGAAGGATCCGCAATTTTGCTGAACCGAAAGGACTTTTTCGTAAAAAAATGGCTGGAAGGATCTAAACGTAATTACATGTTTGTCTGTATTTATTTGGGGTCATTTTATGAAGGGTCCGTGATTTCACTAAATCAAAAGGTCTTTTTAATAAAAAATAGTTGAAAGGACCTAAATGTTATTATGTTTTTTTCGAGCTGCTTTAACGGAGGAATAACACGTGGATTACTATATATGTCTCGTCTTATTCTGTCTCACCTTGCAGCGCCACATGTGATTATCTAGTCTGTTTTGCAAGTAAAACCTCATGGCTGTACACGAATAATACGTAGGATTTAAGCTATCGTATGATAAATTTTACCATATATTATATGGTATAATGGGTAGTAAAAATCAGACATGATCATTGATTTGTTACGAGTATTTCTACTACTCTACTACTAAAAAGATATAAATAAATTCTGGTTAATATAATTTATTGGATCGAAAAGAATAAACGATTTATACTGAATTTAGTGAATCGGAAAAGAGCTCTAATCAAATTCTTGTCGTAAAACCGCGGTCGTGGATGAAACAACCGGCCGGAGCCCTCTTCCAAACTGTAGATACAAACAAGATGCAACGAGACGGAGTTAGTTAATTGTCCATTTGCAAATGGAGACTTCCCCCCGAATTACGTCGAACAATCATGAGGCGATCGGAATAAACACGCGCAAATCACACCACTCGCTCCTTACTTTGCCGTACTCGCGATCTGCACCACACCTTCGAAACAAAATTGGTATTGTCATCAAGCACAGCCCGATCGATGGAGACGTGCATGACACGAGCATCTTAGCAATCGATCGACCGGTAAGATGGCAGAATTATTTGGAGAACCAAATCACGAAAGCGTGGCTGCCTGCAAGTCACTCACGCTCGAAGATCGTACCAAACCAGCCCACTGATTAACACGTCCAAAAAGTGGGCCCGGCCGGCTTAGCAGTGAGAAGGTGACAGGTGGGGCCGCGGGAGCATTGCACACGCATGCAGATGGGCGTCGCCGTCGTGGACGTCCCTTTTAGTTCCTTGCACGCCGTATACCGGTTGTACGGCCCCGTCCGTCCGTTTCTGCTTTGCGTGCACCGGCCGGCCGGATGGATCCTGACAAACCAATGGCTCGATCGATACGCACCAAATTCCACGTATATTTCCGGTTGCTGCAGCGCCCCTGTCATGCATTCATTTTTGGTATTGTTCGGGCAACTTGTATGCATGCATCGTCTCGGATTGTTCGGGTAACCTGTATGTAAGGCCCTATTTTTGATAAATGAATACTAAAAATGGATACTATGTGCATACTGATCTTAGTCACATGATCGATGAAATTAAGACGCACAAATACAAATTGATATCACAGTCATACACGAACTTTATTACATAGCGGAAGTAGGATTACATATTATTTCTACAATACCAAAAGTAAAACTGCAGTGGAGACAACTTCTTGTAGTATGCCTTTTTAACCCATTGTTCCACAGGCAACTGACAAGGAAAAATCCTTAGAAATAGTCATCGTTAAATTCCCCGTATCCTGCATCAACGTAAGAATCGTCGGGAAAATCTGTTTCTTCACCTAAAAACATCAACATAGGCAAGTTGAGTACTTACGTACTCGCAAGACTTATGCAAATCCTAAAATACATGCAGGCCATTCCAATGAAAGGCTATTAAGGTTAGTTTGCATAAAGCTGGTTCGAAATGTAAATACAGAATAATAAATTGCAAAATGGAATTTAAATAAAAGCAATTTAATATTGAAAGTGATAGAATTTAAGCATCAATAAATCACGAATGCTTGGGTATACTGATCATACTCAAAACCATTTCCACCTACACACAGTGGAAATTACCAACACGTGGTAGAAACCACATTTTATGAAAGTAAGCAAAACTGCTAACTATGTGATGACTTTACCAAGTGTCCATGACCGCGGACGCGGCTAATCGATTAGTTTTACACTCTGCAGAGGTATCTGACTTTCCCACAAGACATGGTGACTCTTTGAGCAATAGATATTTGCACACTTCCTTTGGTGTGCCGCAGAGAGTCATGTTATAACCGTTACATTATTTAAACCTAACTTTGCACCAGCATGGTGACGATAAACCCATTCTGTGGAGTAAGAACTCAGAGCATAGAAATGATGGAACTACCCACAGTATGGTGTACACCGTTATATTGGTAGACGTTTAATCTATGATCACCTCGGTGTGGACGTCCCGTCGAGCAATTCATTAAGAAACAACTCGTACTACTCCGGCCTTCCAAGTGCAAAGCTAGTTTGAAACAACTTAATAAGTTAGAGCTGTCCCATACCAGCACTTGTGGTTGTATGAATATTCTTGGCCTGAAAACAACCCATAGTTCGGTCCTTAACTCGACACGGGCAATAATCTCCACCCTACACTACATGCAAAAACATGCACTCCCGGCTATTGCCAATAATTGCCCGCATCTAAACCATAGTTTTGTTTTCATTTTCCAACCAAAATACCAACCATAAAAATGGTCATACCCAATTAAATGTCATAACCAACATTTTTAATCATGTCATGGTTGTATGTTCATTTGAGCATGGCTAAGCAAGTTACTAAATGTGAGTAACCCAAATTGACATCACATATTGTCTACGTCATTCTAGGGTTATCAAGGTTCACAATTTTCTACTTATCAAGGAAGTTCTATAAGTCTACTGGTACAACTACCATTACGAAGTATAGAAGACTTTAATAAAATAAAGTATGCAGAGAAAACATTTAATGAAAACATTTATAAAACTGGGTTCAATATGATCAAGGGGTTTTGCTTGCCTTGTTGATTATCCTCGACTTCGAACTCTTGGTCGTCGAATACACCGGGTTCGTCGGATTCTACACGTCGTACGGCGACATATAATAAATACCAAATTTCAATAACGCCAAAAAGAAATCAGATGGAAATATTCAAATAGAGTAATTTCACAAATTCAGGAGTGGTTACATGAGTTATTTGTTCTCTTTTGCAATTTAAAGATCTGATTTATTTAAGCCATTATTGCATCATTTACCACCCATTTTATAACTTAAAATTTTCTTATAACAAACCCTAAGTATCTTTACATATTATGGTTCCTGAGATTACAAGGATTCTAACAAAATTTATTTTACTAAATTTGAAAGTCATTTGCAGAAATTTCATGTATGACATATTTCTAACCTTTCATTTGAATTTAAATTCGAAATTCAAATAAAATTCAATTCTGAAATATTTTTGCATATTCTGATACTACCTGATTTTATATGAATTTATAAATTTATTTCATCAAGTTTGGTTAAGTGATTCAAAAGATATGGCTATTTGAATATCTAGGATTTGAATAAATACTGAAAATTAGAAAACTGCCGAAAATGGAAAGTGCACTTTCGCGGGGAAAATGCGCTTTCCTTTTCGGCGGAATCTGTTGAGGCGCCGACAAGCGAGGCCATCGTCGGCGTCGGTAGCTAGCGCTGTGTGGTGGCCCTTTCGGGCCGCATGTGATCGCGCGACGCCCGAGGCTGACAGGTGGGGGCCAAACAGCAGCGACTCACGCATGCGCAAGCGACTGACAGCCGAGGCCCACATGGCAGCGACTGGCGCACGCGCATGAGACTGACAGGCTGGCCCGCTTGGCGGTGACCCAGAGCAGGGCTGCGGCAAGGCGAGCTCGCCGGCGGCGAACCATCACCGCAGCGGCGGAATCGATTCCACCAGAGGCACCAGCGGACCAAGGCGCACCTTTGGGTGGTGGCGCGGTGAGCTGAGGTGGCCGGGAAGGTGGGTTCCACCGGCGAGGGGCGGAGGCGCTCACGGTTGACCGGCGCTCCGGCGAACTGAGCCTCCCCGAGCTTGAAGATCACCACTACAAGCATCAGTGAGCTACAAGGGTTCCGTTTCTAGCTTGGGTTCGAAGAATGAATGGCGAAGGGAGGTTCTCACCGTGCGCGAGCGGCGGAAGAAGAACACGGCGGAGGAGCTCGTCGGGGAAGAAAGAGCTTCAGCTGGGGCTCGGGATGAGCTCCAGGAGGCACGAGGAAGCTTCGGGTGCAAGGAATTGGAACGAAATGGATTGAGGCGATGAATTGGCGGTTTCCCCCCTTTTTCGGGTTTTTGCCGTCGCCGGAGAAGATGACCAAAGCAGCGGCGGATTGGTTTCTCAGGGAGCTAGCTAGGTCGGCTGCGAAGAGAGGAGGGGCTTTTATAAGGGCTAAGAGGCGGTCTGACGCGGGCGGCTTGAAGAACCGAGAGGCGGCGTCTCTGCAAGCGCCTGTGGGGAGAAGAAGACAACGGCGCGAGAGGCTGCCACGCGGGGGCCAAATGGCAGCGGCTGTCGGCTGAGTTGTCTCACAGACAGGCCGGACCCACATGTCAGTGAAACAGAAAAAGAACTCTGGCGAAGGCTCAGGACAGAACGGGACTTCTACAGCTGTTTCGATGGTCAAAACGACACGACATTTTATAAAATGTTTACCATAGGTCGGTAAGGATATTATCGACTTCCTATAAAATTTTCGCTATTTTATGATGCATGAATAGTTTTATAAAATTCTGACAATGCAACAGTTACTGCATTGCCCATTCGGTTTTTCTTTTAATTTGCGATATAATTAAGTGATTATTTTACAAAACTTTTTATGATAGTCTTAAATGGTATTATACACCTTATGTGAAAATTATAGATTTTAATTATTATTATGTAATTTTTAAAGATTCTAACATTACTGTTTTCCAATTTATTTATTCACTGTTTTTGAATTTTTAAAATTATAAAATTAATTAGTAAATTCTTGATATTTTTACTGGAGGTTCATACTGTTTTGATGTCGGCAATATAAAAATATTGGATCAGGATAACTTCCATATATTTTCACCAAATTATTTTACCATTTTACCATGAGATATTTGCACATGATTATCTTTGATTAATTGTTATTTTTATTAATCCAGCTTTCCACCGACTTAAGCAAACTGAGGAGAGCCCTCAGATATTTATGGTGACTTTGGTAAATTTTTGTTGATTTGACATTTTTACTTTTTATCATTTTCTATTTATTATCTTCTTTATTCCATTTTCTTATATTAAAGAAAAGCTAAAAGAAATTTCAGTAAATCCAGAAAATTCAGAAAATTTCAGAAATAACACACAAAAGATTTTTAATTTATTTTTCTTTATTTTTATAATTTTGAGGTTGTTACAAATCTACCCCCCTTACAAAAATCTCGTCCCCGAGATTTGGAGATAACTAGAAGAAATCGTGGAACTCTTGTCGGAGGTGATCTTCTCTTTCCCAAGTAGCTTCGTCTTCGGTATGATTGCTCCATTGAACCTTCAACATCTTGTTGGTCTTGTTTCTTGTTTGGCGTTCAGCTTCTTCCAAAATACGAACTGGATGCTCTCGATAAGATAGATCTGGCTGAAGATCCAATTCTTCCAAATCGGCGAGGTCGGAGGGAACACGAAGGCATTTCTTAAGCTGAGATACATGGAAGACGTTATGAACGTCAGATAGTTGAGGCGGCAATTCCAATTGATATGCCATCTCACCCATCTTTCCAATGATCTGAAATGGTCCAATAAATCGAGGAGCCAATTTTCCACGGATTTGAAATCGACGAACACCACGGAGCGGCGAGACTTTAAGGTAGACGTGATCACCAACTTCGAAACTGAGCTCACGACGACGATTGTCGGCGTAACTCTTTTGACGAGACTGAGCTTCTTTCAGTCGACTTCTGATCATGTCCACTTGCTCTTGAGCTTCTTGACTAAGATCTGGGCCGAAGAATTTTCTTTCTCCAACTTCAGACCAGAAAAGAGGGGTTCGGCATTTCCTTCCATACAGCGCTTCAAAAGGCGACACTTGAAGACTAGATTGGAAACTGTTATTATAAGAGAATTCGGCGAAGGTCAAACTTTTCTCCCAATTAGAGCCATATGACAGCACACAGGCTCTTAACATGTCTTCCAAAATTTGGTTGGTTCTTTCCATTTGTCCATCTGTCTGAGGATGATAAGCCGTACTGAAGTTCAGCTTAGTACCCAGAAGACGGTGTAAACTTTCCCAGAAACGAGAAGTAAGCGGGAACCTCGGTCGAAACAATTGTCTTGATGCGCCATGAAGACGAACAATATTCTCCAGATACAATTCAGCAAGCTTATCTCCAGAATGAGTAGTCTTGACCGGAATAAAGTGAGCCACTTTAGTTAGACGGTCAACGATTACCCAAATGGAATCATGCCCTTTCCTGGTTCTTGGCAAACCAGTAATAAAATCCATGCTGACGTCTTCCCACTTCCACTCTGGAATCTTCAAAGGCTGAAGAAGTCCTGCGGGACGTTGATGCTCAGCTTTGACACGCTGACACACATCACAGATTGCAACATATGCAGCAACATCTCTTTTCAAACCGGGCCACCAATATTCCGTCGGAGGTCTTGATACATCTTTGTACTTCCAGGGTGAATCGAGAGGGGAGACTCATGGGCTTCTTTGAGGATCAACTCTTTCAATTCTGGATCATCAGGAACATACATTCGACTTTCGAACATAAGCACTTCATCTGAACTTTCATGAAATTTAGATTCCTTTCCTTGCTTCAATTCTTCACGGATTTTGACAATAGCTTCATCTTTGAGCTGAGCGGCTTTAATTTGGGACCTAAGGGTTGGTTGCACCTCTAGTGCGGCCAAATAACCTTTTTCGACAACTCCCAAATTAAGCTTCTGGAATTCTTTTACCAGATCGGATTGATCGGTCAAAGATGAAACAGAAAGACAATGAAGCTTACGACTCAGAGCATCTGCTACGACATTGGCTTTACCAGGATGGTATTGAATGCTAAGATCGTAGTCTTTTATCAACTCTAGCCATCTTCGTTGTCTTAAATTTAGATCAGGCTGGGTGAAGAAATATTTTAGACTCTTATGATCTGTGAATACACTGCATTTATTTCCAATCAGGTAATGACACCAAATTTTCAGAGCGTGCACTACCGCAGCTAACTCCAGATCATGAGTCGGATAATTGAGCTCATGAGGTTGCAACTGACGGGAGGCGTAAGCTACGACTTTTCCTTCTTGCATAAGCACACACCCAAGCCCATTCTTGGAAGCATCACAATAGACATCAAAGCTCTTATGGACATCGGGTAACACTAGCACAGGAGCCGTTGTTAACCTTTTCTTTAATTCCTGAAAGCTTTCTTCGCATTCAGGTGTCCACTCAAACTTCTTTTCCTTCTTGAGAAGCTGGGTCAAAGGACGAGCGATTTTAGAGAAATTCTCGATAAAGCGGTGATAATATCCCGCTAGACCGAGAAAACTTCGAATCTTCAGAACAGATTGAGGGGCTTCCCAGTCTAGAACAGCTTTGACTTTACTAGGATCAACGGAAATACCACCTTTAGAAAGAATATGACCAAGGAAAGCAACTTCTTTTAACCAAAATTCACATTTTTCAAATTTGGCATAAAGCTTATGCTCTCGAAGTTTTTCAAGAACCATGCGCAAATGCTGCGCGTGATCTTCTTCGGATTTGGAATAGACGAGAATATCATAAATGAATACCACTACGAACTTATCCAAATACTCCATGAAAACTTTATTCATGAGGCACATAAAATTAGCAGGAGCATTTGTAAGTCCGAAAGATATCACGGTATATTCATATAAACCATAACGAGTGGTAAAAGCAGTTTTAGGAATATCTTCAGGTCTGATCTTCAATTGGTAGTACCCATGCCTTAAATCGATTTTTGAAAATATTTGAGCACCGGTCAATTGATCGAACAGATCATCGATACGAGGCAAAGGATATTTGTTCTTAATTGTGACATCATTCAATGCACGATAGTCCACGCACATGCGTATTCCATCGTCCTTTTTAGGCACAAAAAGAAATGGACTACCCCAAGGAGAAGAGCTAGGTCGAATAAAGCCTTTTCTCAATTGCTCTTGAATTTGATTCTTTAATTCGACTAACTCATCTGGGGGCATACGATAAGGACGCTTGGATATAGGCGCTGTTCCAGGAACAAGGTTTATGACAAACTCTATATCCCTATCTGGAGGCAGGCCTGGCAATTCATCTGGAAAAACATCAAGAAACTCGGAGACAATTGGAATCTGGCTAAGATCTTTTATTATGGCTAAACAAAGGGAAGCTTGAGAATTTGAAGAACTTTGAATGGATGAGAAATGAACTGGAATTCCTTCAGGGCTAACCAAGGAAATGGATCGATTGGCACAGTCTATGCATCCTTTGAACTTAGACAACCAATCCATACCAAGGATTACTTCTAACCCTGACGTTTCTATAAGGATAAGGTCAGCATGGAACATGACTCCATTAATTTCAATGCTAACCTTAGGACAAAACTTAATTGAATTCATGACCGAACCAGGGGAATAGATTATCATTTTGGCAGAAAGAAGATCAATTTCTAAGTTATTCTGATCAGCAAATTTCTTAGAAATAAACGAGTGCGATGCTCCAGAATCAAACAATACCAAAGTAGGTACCGAGTGCACAGGGAACATACCCAGTACCACATCTGGGGCTTCGTTTGCTTCTTCAGCAGTCATATGATGAAGGCGACCGCTACTCGCACTGCGATTAAGAGCTGCAGCAGGCTTGACGACCTGAGAATTCCTAGCTCCTGAAGGTCGACCTGGGGTTCTCTGGACTCCCTGCGACGACTGCTGCCCTGATGCTTGACCTCTTTTAGGGCAGGCATTTGCATAATGCCCACGCTCTTTACAATGATAACAGGTCACACCGGCTGCTTGATTTTGAACTCCAGAAGTCGTCCCTTCAATGCTGTTCGAGGGACGAACAGAAGACTGCTGGGGCTGGGGCACCTGACCTTGACGCCTCTGCTGCTGCTGCTGACGAGGCGGAGGAGGTCTAACATTGGTCGGCGGACCAACACGCGGCCTCGGCAAATTCGGGCTGGCAGCTTTCCGCGCCATCCACTTCCTCTTACGACTCTCCATCACGTCTCGTGAACTATGCTCGGCTATTATAGCCTTGTCTACAAGCGTTTGGAAGTCATGAAAGTCGTGAATGGCTAGAAGATGCTTAACTTCATTGTTCAGATTATCCCAGAAATGCTCAATTATTCGGGCTTCTGAATTGACTTCTGACGACGCATAACGAGCAAGGTAAATAAAACGGTGAAGATACTCCATTACGGACATATTTCCTTGACGCAGATCAAGAAATTCCCGTCTTTTCAAATTCACCAAGCTCGAGGGAATATGCGTCTTCCTGAAGACTTCGACGAAAACATCCCAAGTAACTTCTTGACCTTTGGGCCTTGCTGCTTGAAAATTTTCCCACCAGACTGCAGCGGCTCCCTGGAGTTGGTACAATGCATAAAGGACCTTCTCATGATCATTGCATTGAGCAATGGTCTACTTGCTTCCAATAGCTCGTAGCCAATCATCAGCGTCCAGGGGTCTGATAAAGAAGAAAAGGTTGGAGGCTGGGTCTTCAAAAATTCTCCCAACTTGGACTGATGGGAGGCTTCGCCAAAACCAGGCCTAGAACTTGCAGCACCAAGGTTGGTCGTATTTTGGACCAACTGTTGGAGCAACAGGGTATTCGTCTGGCGACCCTGTTCTATCATCGCAAGCACTTGGGCCATGGTTGGCGGCCATGGCAACTGCCCCTCTAGAACTTCTTCTTCTTGGACTTGCGGGGGCGGCGAATCTCGACGGCTTGAACGACGCGACGAAGATCCTCGGACTGCCGACAAATAGACTGGATTAGGCTGGGCTGGAGTGGCCGAAGTCACTCGCCGAGGGTGAGTTTCCAGGGTTTCCTCACTCCCCAGAATCTCATCCAAGGATCGGGTAGCAGGCATCTGGAACAAGATTATTAATGAATTAACAGATAAGATCTGATTTTTTTTAATCTCAATTGTTACCAAATGTTTTAAAAAAAATACGACTTGATTATTATTATTATGGATCACAACGTCGTAAAAATATTAACTAAAAGTTAAATATTTACGAGTAGGAACCAAAAGCACACAAAACAACATAAAGCAAGAACTTTATTTCAACTTTATAATATTCACAACAAAACATAACATTTATTTTTGACGTTACTACATAAAAGGGCAACACCAAAAACCTCATCTAACACTACTCATTATCTAGTAAGCTCACGGACTATTACTATCTCTACGACTAGAACTCTCGGCATCAGGAGGAAAAGGGGTCTCCTGACAGCGACGCTCCTGCGGTCTCTGAGGACGCCGCGGAGGAAAACTATGGGGGTCTACCTGGATGCTCGGCAATCTAGGGCGACTACCTATCACTGACATCCTCGCTTGGCGACAGCCCGATGGTACTCGGGGGTCGTCAGGCGCGGCTGTCTGTGGGGCTTGCCCTAGAACTGAGCGAGGAACAATACCTCTGGCGACACAGGGGGCAATGGCATTCTCTAGGAATGCTATGCGGCGACGCGCCTCCCTGTATTCAGTTACCGCTTGACGGCAATACTGGTCAGAGGCATTTATGAATTCCACTAGGTTACGCAGAGTTGGATTTTGTAACCCAGTGGCATCCATATAACTATTCTCCCCACCCGGTGGCGGGATGGAATCCTCCTATATACCACTGCCAGTTCAGGTAAGGTGTGGCGCAAACTGACAATAGCCATATAGGCGGCTTCATTCATGGCCATCTGAGGGAAGAGCCGGACCCTCAAAAGACAAAAACTCTTCACTGTTCTCATCTCGGGTAGGGATGTCCACCCTAGCTATGTATTCCACGGAGACAGAACTAACTGCCGCGTGGAATACTATATATCGTGGATTTTCGGGAAAATGGGCGAATTCTAGCAAACGAGCAAGAATTCCCGTCATGCCAGAATTCTCACTATTAGTGGAAGTATAACATGGGGTGTATCCGCCCATCTGCATATTTAACAAGGAATTAGCATTCCTGATTAAATGTAAGACAGTAAAGAAATTTTTGGAAGAAAAGATTCTAGCAGAAATTTAAAAATAGGAAAGAGTTATTAACAAGTATATACATAACCAAAAGAAAAGTTTCATGCATATAAAGAATAGACAAGTAAGATGTCCTAATTCAATATTTTAGTTTGTTTGGGTCCTAATGTCAAGTTTTAAGTTTTTATTACTCCCAAACTACCTAAGGTTTCCTACAGTCAGCATGGCTCTGATACCAACTTGTAAGGCCCCCATTTTTGATAACTCAATACCAAAAATGGATACCATGTGCATACAGTACTAGTCCCATGATCAATAGCTAGTACGCACAAATACAAATTGATATCACAGTCATACACAAACTTTATTACACAGCGGAAGTAGGATTACATATTATTTTTACAATACCAAAAGTAAAACTGCAGTGGAGACAACTTCTTGTAGTATGCCTTTTTAACCCATTGTTCCACAGGCAACTGACAAGGAAAAATCCTTAGAAATAGTCATCGTTAAATTCCCCGTATCCTGCATCAACGTAAGAATCGTAGGGGAAATCTGTTTCTTCACCTAAAAACATCAACATAGGCAAGTTGAGTACTTACGTACTCGCAAGACTTATGCAAATCCTAAAATACATGCAGGCCATTCCAATGAAAGGCTATTAAGGTTAGTTTGCATAAAGCTGGTTCGAAATGTAAATACAGAATAATAGATTGCAAAATGGAATTTAAATAAAAGCAATTTAATATTGAAAGTGATAGAATTTAAGCATCAATAAATCACGAATGCTTGGGTATACTGATCATACTCAAAATCATTTCCACCTACACACAGTGGAAATTACCAACACGTGGTAGAAACCACATTTTATGAAAGTAAGCAAAACTGCTAACTATGTGATGACTTTACCAAGTGTTCATGACCGCGGACGCGGCTAATCGATTAGTTTTACACTCTGCAGAGGTATACAGCTTTCCCCACAAGACATGACTGACTCTTTGAGCAATAGATATTTGCACACTTCCTTTGGTGTGCCGCAGAGAGTCATGTTATAACCGTTACATTATTTAAACCTAACTTTGCACCAGCATGGTGACGATAAACCCATTCTGTGGAGTAAGAACTCAGAGCATAGAAATGATGGAACTACCCACAGTATGGTGTACACCGTTATATTGGTAGACGTTTAATCCATGATCACCTCGGTGTGGACGTCCCGTCGAGCAATTCATTAAGAAACAACTCGTACTACTCCGGTCTTCCAAGTGCAAAGCTAGTTTGAAACAACTTAATAAGTTAGAGCTGTCCCATACCAGCACTTGTGGTTGTATGAATATTCTTGGCCTGAAAACAACCCATAGTTCGGTCCTTAACTCGACACGGGCAATAATCTCCACCCTACACTACATGCAAAAACATGCACTCCCGGCTATTGCCAATAATTGCCCGCATCTAAACCATAGTTTTGTTTTCATTTTCCAACCAAAATACCAACCATAAAAATGGTCATACCCAATTAAATGTCATAACCAACATTTTTAATCATGTCATGGTTGTATGTTCATTTGAGCATGGCTAAGCAAGTTACTAAATGTGAGTAACCCAAATTGACATCACATATTGTCTACGTCATTCTAGGGTTATCAAGGTTCACAATTTTCTACTTATCAAGGAAGTTCTATAAGTCTACTGGTACAACTACCATTACCCGAAGTATAGAAGACTTTAATAAAATAAAGTATGCAGTAAAACATTTAATGAAAACATTTATAAAACTGGGTTCAATATGATCAAGGGGTTTTGCTTGCCTTGTTGATTATCCTCGACCTCGAACTCTTGGTCGTCGAATACACCGGGTTCGTCGGATTCTACACGTCGTACGGCGACATATAATAAATACCAAATTTCAATAACGCCAAAAAGAAATCAGATGGAAATATTCAAATAGAGTAATTTCACAAATTCAGGAGTGGTTACATGAGTTATTTGTTCTCTTTTGCAATTTAAAGATCTGATTTATTTAAGCCATTATTGCATCATTTACCACCCATTTTATAACTTAAAATTTTCTTATAACAAACCCTAAGTATCTTTACACATTATGGTTCCTGAGATTACAAGGATTCTAACAAAATTTATCTTACTAAATTTGAAAGTCATTTGCAGAAATTTCATGTATGACATATTTCTAACCTTTCATTTGAATTTAAATTCGAAATTCAAATAAAATTCAATTCTGAAATATTTTTGCATATTCTGATACTACCTGATTTTATATGAATTTATAAATTTATTTCATCAAGTTTGGTTAAGTGATTCAAAAGATATGGCTATTTGAATATCTAGGATTTGAATAAATACTGAAAATTAGAAAACTGCCGAAAATGGAAAGTGCACTTTCGCGGGGGAAAATGCGCTTTCCCTTTTCGGGCGAAATCTGTTGGCGCCGACAAGCGAGGCCCCGTCGGCGTCCGGTAGCCTATTCTGCTGCGGTGTGACGCTGCGGTTCACATGGATCGCGCGACGCCCGAGGTCGACAGTGGGGCCAAGCAGCGGCGACTCACGCGCAAGCGATCGACACCGAGGCCCACATGGCATGGATCGCGCGACGCGCATGAGATCGACAGTGGCCGCTTGGCGGTGACCAGAGCGAGGCTGCGGCAAGCGAGCTCGCCGCGAACCATCACCGCAGTGGCGGAATCGATTCCACCGAGGCACCGGCGGACCAAGGCGCACCTTTGGGTGGTGACGCGGTGGTGAGGTGGCGGAAGGTGGGTTCCACCGGCGAGGGGCGAGGCGCCACGGTTGGCCGGCGCTCCGTGAATCGAGCCTCCCGAGCTTGAAGATCACCACTACAAGCATCAGTGAGCTACAAGGGTTCCGTTTCTAGCTTGGGTTCGAAGAATGAATGGCGAAGGGAGGTTCTCACCGTGCGCGGGCGGCGGCGGAAGAAGAACACGGCGGAGGAGCTCGCCGGGGAAGAAAGAGCTTCAGCTGGGGCTCGGGATGAGCTCCAGGAGGCACGAGGAAGCTTCGGGTGCAAGGAATTGGAACGAAATGGATTGAGGCGATGAATTGGCGGTTTCCCCCCTTTTTCGGGTTTTTGCCGTCGCCGGAGAAGATGACCAAAGCAGCGGCGGATTGGTTTCTCAGGGAGCTAGCTAGGTCGGCTGCGAAGAGAGGAGGGGCTTTTATAAGGGCTAAGAGGCGGTGCGACGCGGGCGGTGCGCGAAGAACCGAGAGGCGGCGTCTCTGCGCGGGCGCACAGCGAGGGGGAGAAGAAGACAACGGCGCGAGAGGCTGCCACGCTGGGGCCAAATAGCAGCGGCTGTCGGCTGAGTTGTCTCACTGACAGGCCGACCCACATGTCAGTGAAACAGAAAAAGAACTCTGGCGAAGGCTCAGGACAGAACGGGACTTCTACGGCTGTTTCGACGGTCAAAACGACACGACATTTTATAAAATTTTTACCATAGGTCGGCAAGGATATTACCGACTTCCTGTAAAATTTTCGATATTTTATGATGCATGAAGATGTTTAGAAAATTCTGACAATGCAACAGTTACTGCATTGCCCATTCAGGTTTTCTTTTAATTTGCGATTTAATGAAGCGATTATTTTACAAAACTTTTATGATAGTCTGAAATAGTATTATACACCTTCTGTGAAAATTACAGATTTTAATTATTTTTATTTAATTTTTAAAAATTCTGACATTACTGTTTTCCAATTTATTTATTCACTGTTTTTGAATTTTTAAAATTATAAAATAAATTATTAAATTATTGATATTTTTACTGGAGGTTCATACTGTTTTGGTGTCGGCAATATAAAAATATTGGATCAGGATGACTTCCATATATTTTTACCAAATTATTGTACCATTTTACCATGAGATATTTGCACATGATTATCTTTGATTAATTGTTATTTTTATTAATCCAGCTTTCCACCGACTTAAGCAAACTGAGGAGAGCGCTCAGATATTTATGGTGACTTTGGTAAATTTTTGTTGATTTGGCATTTTTAATTTTTACCATTTTCTATTTATTATCTTCTTTATTCCATTTTCTTATATTAAAGAAAAGCTAAAAGAAAATTCAGTAAATCCAGAAAATTTCAGAAATAACACACAAAATATTTTTAATTTATTTTTCTTTATTTTTATAATTTTGAGGTTGTTACACTGTAGAACTCTAGGGTGCTGTTTGGAACACGGGAAGTTAAATTCCCACTTTCCAAACGGGGCCTAAATATGGCGTCCGGATTGATCAACCAACTTGTGAATGCAATGTCTGGGTTTTAATTAGTTAATTACCTGCTAGATATATCTATGGCTCAACCAACAAATAAACATTGGTTGTTATATATTATGCAATTGGCTGGGCTGTATTTTGAAGTTACTATCGCAACATATTAAGGAGTTCCATTCAACAAAGGGGAAAAATAGTAAATCAGACTAATCAGTAGGTGCCCAAATAGGAATACCAGTGTTCTTCTTTTCTGCCCACAAATACCAGTACATGGAATCGCATCACCAGTCCTATGTACACAACCAACAAACTTTATTATATCTGTACAAAAAAAGATGACCATTCTTTTCAAAAGAAAGGTTTTCTTTAGTCTTGCTCTGGCTGGAGACGGTCAAATGACGAAAGAAGGCTTAGGCTTATCGACTAAATAAATTTACGATAGAATAATCTATCGACCAATTCAATTTGCGATAAAACAGAGCTCTGTCACCAATTGAAATGACGATAGAGGTGTATTTTTTAATTTTTTTCCTCGGTGTATTATTTTTGTAAAATTATTTTAAAAATACATTATTTAAAAAAGAATTGTGATGGCATCTGCCTGCCATAGATTATTTCTCATCTCTATCCATTACACAATATTCTTTCCAAAAGAAATCCTAGTGGTTGTGTCTTTGGGAATTATTGGTTTATCACAATCTCCTTTAGGTGAGGCAAACTAGAAGAAGCTTTTTATCTCAATCTGATATGCACAATCTCTCTTTCCTTGACGTGTCAACAGGCGAATTGGTACCTTTGAAGAGTACCTGAAAATGCTGGCAAGTGATTTTTCCGAGTAATAGAGTGGTGGTAGGAGACATGGAATAAAAAATCTCATGGAATGATCAAGAGATCAGAATATTCTTGTAAGAAAGAGTGGACAACCATTTTCGGATTAACCTAAAAAGACCTTGCACCCTCCTTTTACACATGCCCTTGTTCTATAATTAATAAACATATTCCACGATCTCTTAATTCAGACCATCGGTGCTAATATATATATATATATAAAATTCCATACTCATGGGTGTACGTACTCTCACCTCCAGCATACCGTTTAAATAATATTGTTATACCTCTTTATTCTTTTGAGTATACTCTAATACTGATTACAAGATACTCCAAAGTGAGTTCCATGAAAAATTTCATCAAAATCCAACCTTTATAGCATAACTTGTTTATATATTCCTTTTACATATGGAAAAGCGTATGTAGCAAAAAAAATAAAAGGTTCTGATGAAATTTTTTCAATCATGTCGCATTGGAGTATCTTAAAATTATTATTGGAGTATACCAAAAATGATAAAAGAGTATAAAGCGTTCATTTAAGTGGTATATTAGAGGTGGGAGTATGTACTCCCGGGAGTACGGAAAATGCTTCATATATATATATATATATATATGCTTGTAAACAATCACATTTGCAACTACAATTTATTTATTGAGTTTCCAAAAGTACTTCCCTGCAATTACCTTGAGTTTTCAGAATTTTCTACATTTAAGAAAATGCTTTTCTCATTTTCTAGCTGCTGTTTTGAAATTTCAAAATTAATTTGAAACTATGCATAGCCTGAAAATAATTTATTTAGCTTCTAAATAATCTAAAGTGACTCTCCAAAAAATTATGAATTTTAGAGTGGGATGCTATTGTTGCAAAAACAAACAGTGCACCTTGCATTAAAAATAGTAGCGATAAAAAAATTTCTGAGTGAAATCTAAGACTAAATTATTCTAGAAACATTTCAACAACATAATTACATCGTCAGGTGCATCTAAATTTTTTTGTAATTTTTGGGGCCTTATATCTATACCTAAAAATTCGGGCAACATCTCTACACAAAACAAAAATTCAAAAATGCTCTCTCACTAACAGCCCGGCTCGCACGTCAATCCTCCAGAGTTGCTTTCCACAGGGCTGCCTATCATGACTTGAAGCCGAAGTTTTCCTCTACTCTACCTTGTCACATCGCCCACATGCAGGCCGACTCTTCCCATTGCCTCGAGCTCCCTGCCTTCGCCAATGCGAGCTGCTGTACATAATCTATTCCCTCAGCTGGCACGACATAGAAGTCGTAAGGAATCGCAAGCTCAGCCGAGAGGAACACAACGAAAGGAATCGCCATTCCCCTCCTCTTTTAGCTTCCCTACCTTGCTATTTTTCTTCATCGTGTAACGATGAATCCATTTAATTTGCCTGGTTACACCGTTCCATTTCCACTGAGCTAGTCAGAATGTAGGAGCCACTTCCATGCTCCAGAGCATGCTTCGCCGTCCACGCCAGAGCTAGACCCTTTTCCTGGTGAGCTCTAGTCTCGCATCCGCGTCACTTTGCGTATTTTTCCTTCCTCATCAAAAGCCGTCAGTTTATGTGGCTAATTATGCACAGTAGAGTCGCAGTCATGCCTTTTTCTCCGTCTACAGCCATTGCTTCACCATTGGACAGCTCCGTCTCCGGTGAGCCCCTGCCTTGAATATGGTTATTGAAGGATCGAGATAACGATCAGAGGGGTGAATGATTCCAAATTAAATTTTATCTCTCAAAGAAGATCACAAATACAATTCTTCACCTAAAGAAACCAAACCAAGATACTTGGGTATCAAATGAAGGCGGCGGAAGAATCAGTTTTCACAAATTTTATCCTACGAGCCATAAACCCCCTCACACTGGTCGTAACCCGGTCGTAATTCGACGTCATGCAAAACCAAGGCATAAACACGTTTAAACCATTCACATTAAATATGTTTAAACCATTCACGTAAGCCAATCAACAACATTTCCCATGTAACGAACAGTAAATGATTAATAAATACTACTTCTTGTTTATATATGAATCTTTCTTTCTTTTATTTGCCCATAACTTTCAAATGAGGATGATTTTGATCTTCAAATTTTACAAGGTTTTAGAATCTCACCTCCCCTATGTATGGTAATTTTTTGAGAATTTTTTAAAACACATATATATGGTTATCATGAATAAGAATTAAGTTCTTTTTGTCGGACCTGCAGTAAAATATTTGAAAATTTCTCAAAAAATTTTACCACACGTAGGGGAGGTGAGTTTCTATAATCCTGTAAAATGTAAAGATCAAACTCAATCGTATATGAAAGATCTGAAATTTATAAAGTGCAAAACATAGGATATGCTGTCTTTTACTGTGAAGAAAATAATATTTTACTGTGAAAAATTCTCAAAACATTACCACACGTAGTGGAGGTAAGCTTCTACAATACTGCAAAATTTGAAGACCAACCACAATAGCATTTGAAAGATATAAAAATAACAAAGTATCAAACATTAGGATATACTATCTTTTACTATCAAGAAAACAACATTTTACTGCCTATTACTTCATATGTTACTATATCCTGTATAAAGTCGTCTAATAGTCTAAAATCTATAAAAAATCATATGTACAAGTTTTCAAAAAATCTCAAAAAATTATCATATGTAGGGGAGGTCAGCTTCTACAACCTTATAAAATTTGAAGACCAAACTCAATCGCATTAGAAATATATGAAATTGACAAAGTACTAAATAGTGAAAAAACATTAGACAACCAAATTTGTCGTCTTCATATCTTTCAGCTGATATTGATTTTGGTTTTCAAATTTTATAGGGTTGTATAATATCACCTCCCCTATGTATGTTAATGTTTTGTGAATTTTTCAAAATACATACATATGGTTTTCATGATTAAGAATTTAGTTCTGTTCGTCGGACCTGCAGTAAAATATTTGAAAAATTCTGGAAAAAATTACCACATGTAAGGGAGGTGAGCTTCTACAACCTTGAAATTTTTGAAGACTAAACCCAATTGCATTTAAAATATATGAAATTGACAAAGTGCAAAACAAAAGGATATATTATCTTTTACTGTCAAAGAAAATAGCATTTTATTGTGAAAAATTCTCAAAAATTACTACACATAGAGGAGGTGAGCTTCTACAACCCGGTAAAATGTTATTTAAAGTCCAAATTCAATCGCATTTGAATGATATGAAAATGAAAAAGTGCTAAACAGCAAGATATATTACCTTTTACTGTCAAGAAAATAACATTTTACTCCCTATTACTCCATGTGCTACTATATCCTATATAAAGCAGTTTTATAGTGTACAATCTATGAAAATTATACATACAATTTTTCAAAAAAAAAACTATCATATTTAGCGTAGATGAGCTTCTACAATCCTGCAAAATTTGAAGACCAAACTCAATTGCAGTTGAAAGATATAAAATTGACAAAGGGCTAAAAAATGAAGAAAAAAAACACTAGTCAGCCAAAATTTTCATTTCATATCTTTCAGCTGATATTGATTTTGGTCTTCAAATTTTACAAGATTGTATAATATATCTTCCTCTACGTATGGTAATTTATTAAGAATTTTTGGAAACATATACATATGGTTTTCATGAATAAGAATTTAGTTCTATTTGTCGTACCTGCAGTAAAATGATTGAAAAATTCTCAGAACATTACCACACATAGGAGAGGTGAGTTTCTACAACCTTGTAAAATTTGAAGAGAAAAATCAATAATATTTGAAAGACAAAAAATTGATAATGTGCCAAATAGCAGGATATACTATCTTTTACTATTAAGAAAATAACATTTTACTGTGAAAAATTCTCAAAACATTACTACACGTAGGGGAGGTGAGCTTCTACAACCCTATAAAATTTGAAGATCAAACTCAATAGCTTTTTAAAGATATAAAAATAACAAAGTACCAAACAGTAGGATATATTGTCTTTTACTGTAAAGAAAATAACATTTTATGGCCTATTACTCCATGTGTTACTATATCCTGTATAAAGCAGCCATATGTACAAGTTTTAAAACAATCTCAAAAAATTACTATATGTAGGAGAGATGAGCTTCTACAACCCTGAAAAATTTAAAACCAAACTCAATCGCATTTGAAAGATATGAAATAGACAAAGCACTGAACAGTGAAAAATCACTAGTTAGCCGAATTTGTCTTTTTTATATCTTTCAGCTCATATTGATTTTGATTTTCAAATTTTACAAGTTGTATAATCTCACCCTCATTTGTATGATAATGTTTTGAGAAATTTTGAAAACACATACATATGGTTTTCAGGAATAAGAATTTAGTTCTGTTTGTCAGACCTATAGTAAAATGTTTGAAAAATTCTAAAACAATTACCACACATAGGGAGGAGAGCTTCTACAACCAAAAATTTGAAGACCAAACTCAATAGCACTCAAAAGATATGAAATTGACAAAGTGTTAGATAGCATGATATATTGTATTTTACTATCAAGAAAAATAACATTTTACAGTGAAAAATCCTTAAAAAATTACCACACGTAGTAGAGGTGAGCTTATACAACCCTATAAAATTCGAAATCTAAACTCAATTACATTTGAAAGATATAAAAATGATAATTATGAAAGAACATAATATACTATCTTTTACTCACACCAAAACAACAATTTACTGTCTATTACTCCATGTGTTACTATATCTTGTATATAGTAGCTTTATAGTATAAAATCTACGAAAATTATATGTATAATTTTTAAAAAATCTCAAAAAATTACCATATCTAGGGGAGTTGAGCTTCTACAACCTTGCAAAATTTGAAGACCAAACTTAATCGCATTTTAAAGATATGAAATTGACAAAGCAGTAAATAGTGAAAAAACACTAGTTAGCCGAACATGTCTTTTATATATCTTTCATCTGATTGTGATTTTGGTCCTCAAATTTTACGGAGTTCTATAATATCACCTCCCATATATATGGTTAGTTTTTGAGAATTTTTGAAAACACATACATGTGGTTTTCATGAATAAGAGTTTAGTTTGATTTGTCAGACCTGCAGTAAAATATTTGAAAAATTCTCAACAAATTACCACACATAGGGGAGGTAAGCTTTTACAACCCTATAAAATTTGAAGACCAAACTCAATCACATTTGAAAGGTATGAAATTGACAATGTACCAAACAGTAGGATATACTTTCTTTTACTATCAAGAAAATTACATTTTACTATGAAAAATTCTCAAAACATTACCACACGTAGGGAAGATGAGCTTCTACAACCCTATGAAATTTGAAGACCAAATTCAATAGCATTTGAAAAATATAAAAATGATAAAGTGTCAAACAACAGCATATACTGTCTTTTCTTGTTAAGAAAACAACATTTTCATGCCTACTACTCCATGTGTTACTATGTCCTGTATAATGCAGTTTTATAGTGTAAAATCTATAAAAATCATATGTACAAATTTCAAAAAATTACCATATGTAGGGGAGGTGAGTTTCTACAACCCTGCAAAATTTGAAGACTAAACTCAATCACATTTGAAAGGTATGAAATTAACAAAGCACTAAACTGTAAAAAAAATACCTAGCCATCCAAATTTGGTTTTTTCATATCTTTCACCTAATATTGATTTTGGTCTTCAAATTTTACAGAATTGTATAATCTCAGCACCCCCATGTATGGTAATTTTTTGAACTTGTACATATGGTTTTCATAAATAAGAATTTAGATCTGTTTGTCGGACCTGTAGTAAAATATTTGAAAAATTCTTATAAAAATTACCACACGTAGGGGAAATGAGCTTCTACAATCCTATAAAATTTAAAGACCAAACCCAATTGTATTTGAAAGTTATGAAATTCACAAAGTGCTAAACAGTTGGATATGATGTCTTTTACTGCCATGAAAATAATATTTTATTTTCTATTACTCAATGTGTTACTATATCTTTTGTAAAACTGTTGTGTAACACTTTGTTTCAATATAGTAACATCTAGTGTAATAACTCATAATATGTCATTTGTTTGAATAGTAAAAGGCAACATATCCAGTGTTTTCTAAAATTCATGAAAAACATATGTACATATTTTCAAAAATTCTCAAAAAATTACCATACGTAGAGGACGTGAGATTCTACAGTCCTAAAAAAATTGATAACCAAAATCATTCTCATTTTAAAGTTATGGCTAAATCAAAAAAAAAGAAAGATTCATGTACAAATAAGTAGTATTTATTAGTCATTTACTAATTCGGATACGGTTTGTGTTTTGCCATGTAGCAAATAGTCAATAGGACAGTTCCTTGCGTTGAGTGCTGTGATAAATAGTTTGGTTGGTACGAGTTAAATGGCTGAGGAGTAGAATAAGCTATTCTACACGCAGCTGTAGAATAGCATTTCTATACATATATATACACATATGTATATGTATATGTATATGTATATGTATATACATACATATACATATACATATACATTCACATACATACATACATACATATATGTATATATATACGGTAGCGCTATTCTATTCATGCGCGTAGCTACGCACTGATCGTAATCCCGAAGAAGCGTTTTGGTCGTAGAAGCGCATGCAAATAATTCCACGTATGCCCGTGTATTGACTAAGGCAATCAGCATCGTAGCTAGAACAACTAGTGAATGCCTTTTCTGGTTTGTACATGAATCTTTTTTTTATTTTAGACATAATTTTTTATTGGCTGTTCTAATTCACGAATGGCTTTCACCGGTAGATTGCTGACGATGACAGCAATATATTGATATAAGTCTCACGGCATGAATCAGATTTTGATATCCATATACATAGATTTTACAATCGATATACATATATTTTACTATCATGTAAAAGGTTCAGTAGCCAGCAGTGCAGTCTATACAGTAGTAACATGTAGCGATATCTCTAGATTTTACTATTCTGAACCTGGACAATACCAACCAGGAGCAAGCAGCCGCTGTAAATCAATCATACTCCTCCCCTAGACTGTTTATCAAACACCCAAATTATCTAAGCTAGGCGGCAATACATATGCATCATGCATGGTGTATATTCTCAGCAATACAGTGAAGTGCAGAACACACCCACGACGCATGCAGTTAGTAGCCATGCACGCATGTAAGTTACTAATAGCTAGTACTTTTTTTCTTGAACGGTACCAGTAGCGAAACAACATCAGAGTGCTATTTGTGCAACTGGGCTTTTCAATTTTGTTACCAAATGTGCTCTAATTAACAGGTTATGTGTTTAGATTTTGCTGCCAAATCTCACTGTAGTGTATTATAGCCATTTGATAGATTTACTCTAAAGTTACTGTTAAAGGCATTTCAATTTATTATTCGTATATATATATTTTACTACTGCACAGACTCAACATACTGCTGAATCCTATGGCATGATAATATATATTTTACTACCCGTACATATAGATTTTACTATACGTATTTATAGATTTTACTATCATTCATTGCTCTCATTTTACTTGCATCATATGGCGTTCTAACTTGCTTCCCCAAAGAAAATGGCTTAGTAGCAATCAATCTCTACCTCAACAAAAAAGTAAACTACCTATGCACGCACGCATCTTTTCCTTCTCTGTATCGATCAGCACTATCCATGGACAACAATGGGAACTAAAGCTAATCAGATCATATGGCGTTCCTGCAAAGCCGACTGAGATGATTTTTCCATCCATCTCCGAATATGACACATGCATCCACTCATCTAACAAACTCTAGCACGTAATCTGTTCCTAGTTAATTTTCTCTAAGACTTCACGGTTCTCTATGTTGTATGGTGAAATTAAATTATAAGCGATTGGATACAACTGGTACTGATCAATCCAGTAAAAAGCATTAGCAGAGACATGCATGTGCACATTATTCAAAATCTCAAATAAGAAACACATTACTAGTTTATGCGCATGACTGACTAATAAATTCGTTTGTTGTATGTACACATTACATTGTTGTTTCTTTCCCCTGCATTACATGCACGCGCACAAGGTTTAAATCTAAGCCAGCTGATTGAGTTGTTTCAATTCAATTAACATCAGGATCGATCGATCCTAGTCTGTACTAATCCATCAGACAATGCTTTATCAGTGAATGAGATTTTTACGGCCAATTTACCGAACGTGTCGTAAAATTTTACTACCAGATAGGCTACTGAACTCTTTGGCAAAATAGTAAAATATATGTATATCGATAGTAAAATTTGATTCATATGACGAGATTTATATCAATATGTTGCCCTCATCGTCAGTAAACTTCTGGTGAAAACTATTCGTGAATTGGAGCTATCAATTAAAAGTTATAGTCAAAATAAAGAAAAAATATTCGTGTACAAGCTAGAAATACATTTACTAGTTGGTTTTGCCACGTACTATTGAGTTTAGTCAACTGGGGCAACACATTTCCTAGTTGGTTTTGGTGTACCGATTACAAGGATTAGTGACTCGGTCGGTGGCTAGCGCGTAGACTACACACAAATATAGAATAACATGTCTATATATATATACACACACCGTTAAACGAACAAGTGATACATCTTTATATTTTTGAGCATACTCTAGTAATGATTATATGATATCAAAAGTGAGTTCCACATTTCATTTATATATATATATATATATATATATTTACACATACATACATATATATGTGTACATACATGTATATATACATATACATGTACACATATACGTTTATATATACACACACCACTTAAACGAACAAGTGATACATCTTTATACTTTTGAGCATACTGTAGTAATGATTATATCAAATCCAAAATGAGTTCCATGAAAAATTTCATTAAATGTAATATCCTAAAAGCTTAAAATTTAGTAAACGTGAAATTAAATTGTGATTATTATTTTATTTTGAATTTCTATATTTTCTGCATTTTCCTTGAAATTTGGTCTTTAAGAAAATCATTTTCATTGATTGAATCCCTATGTTCCAATCTTTAAAATTTAAAATAACGTATGAATAAAATATGAAAAAATTAATCTAAATCCAAGAACAACTCTAGAATATCCCCAAAAGGTCTTAAGTTTGAAAGCATTACATTAAGAAAATCAAAAACAGTATTGGATGGCTAGGAACAGTAACACTGTCAGATTTAATTAAAATTGTAAGAACATGATCATCTTCTAAAATTTTTAAGAAATCATATGCAGGACTTAAGGAACCTACATAAAAAGTTTCAGAAATAATGATCTTTATCTGATGCATCTAGAAAATCCAAAATTTAAGCAATTTAAAAACAACATAAGCATTGTTAGAATTTTATAACATCATACAGATTTGATCATCATATAAAATTTTTATTTTGACCTATTTAAACACCTAAAAACACACATAAAAATGTCCAAAAAATTGAACCTCATTCGAAACCTCAGAAAAATAAAAATCAGAAAACATATAATTGCACAATGATCTTGTCATAACTTTATAAAATTGCACAAGTAATATCAGGGTAAAATTCTTACGGGAGGATAATACTTGCCTTGGAATCGTAAAAAAAAGTTTCAAACATTTTTGACCTTGATTGTCAACTCAATTGAATTCGACAACCCAGCCTAGCCCAAACTGGAGAAATCTGGTTTCTTCTCCTCGTTTCTCTGCCATGTGGGCCCGTTCAGCATCTGGTCCACCCAGCAGAGCCCTGCCTTGGCCTCCCTGTCTTCTTCTCAGTCGAACAATATCTCATTCTTGCCATGACAAGCATTTGCCACCGACTTCGCTGCCACAGTAGGAAGTCATCATTGTGTCTTCATCTCGCCCAAAGATTCAGCATCAAATCTTGCCCATGCCCACTTGGCAGCACCACACCTGCCTGTCTCACAGCCCCTGGCTCGCTAGCTGCTCCTAGACCAAGAACGCCCCAAAGCCTTCCTCCTCTCGCGGCCAGCGCTGCCTCCCTATTGCCGGTCAAGCCAACCTCCCCGATGATTCAACGCCGCAATGACCTAGACCACCGTATACAGCTAGCCTTGCTCCATGCACCCACCGTTACCCCAGAAATTCTGCATCGACCTTAACGTTGTCTAGAGCCAAATTGTGGCACCGTTCCGCAATGTATTCACACCGTGCCTATTTAAGCCGGTCGAAGGATCACATAGCCCCCTAGCATCTCCCTCTGTTAGAGATAATCACGGATTGCCTCAATATCCAATATCTCAACTTACCAACAGAACAATCTTTCCATCTCGGATTCTATTTTTGGCTATATATATGCCAACCCCTTTGTACATGTAATTTTTGAACCAAATAGTGCATTTGTCTCCCGTGGTTTTTTCCCGCAAAGGTTTTCCACGTAAATCTTGTGTCTCCCGTTTCTGTGCGTGTGTTTTGGATCTACAAACCCTAACAAGTGGTATCAGAGCGCACCTGGTTCCCATCTGCCGCCGCCGTCGCTCGCGTCCGCCGCTCCTCCTGAAGACGCGTGAAGTTTGTTCGCCCGTGAAGAAGCTAGTCCTCCTGACTAGAAGTGAAAGTGCATTCGTGAGGAACTCACGTGAAGACTCGTGAAGCATTGATTTGCAGCTTTAGTCACGTGAAGGGACAGAGCTCATGCGGACTCAAAAGGATCCCAGATCGGTTTTCAATCTTTTTCTCGAGCACGCAGATTTCGATCCGAAGGAAGTCGGCTCAAGCTTCTCCTATTTTTTCAAGTGCTTCTCACCGGTTCCAGTTCGATTCGGCTCCAGCTTCTGTTTCAGCATAAAATTGCTAGTACCAGGAAGTTTTTTTTGGAACCTATCATATTTTTTTGATCTGCAATTTTATTCTCCACCATGTCATCCACCAAATTTGACATTGAGAAGTTTGATGGCAAGATCATTTTTTCGATATGGCAGGTTCAAATGAAAGCTGTTCTTACACAGGTGGGCGTCAGAAAAGCAATGTCAGCTAAACCTGCGACAATGACAGATGAACAATGGGAAGAACTTGACCAGAAAGCTCTCTCCGCTATACAGCTCAGTTTGTCTACAGATATTCTGCGTGAAGTCATAAATGAGACTACCGCCGCAAAACTGTGGCAGAAATTGGAAGACTTGTACATGAAGAAAAGTCTTGCCAACAAATTGCGCCTCAAAGAACGTCTGTATACAATTCGCATGGCGGAAGGTACCTCTATTCATTCTCATCTTAATGAATTTAATTCTCTTATCATTGATCTTGAGAAATTAGAGATAAAAATTGATGATGAAGATAAGGCTATTCTGTTAGTCGTCTCTTTGCCTGCTACCTTTAAGCATTTTAAGGAAATTATGCTTTATGGCAATCATGATACCCTTAGTTTTGAGAATGTTAAATCAAATTTACTGTCTAAGGAGAAATTTGATATTGATTCTCGTTCTGAAGTTAAGGCTGAGGGGTTAATTGTTAGAGGTAGATCTCCCTATAAAGGCAATTATCATATATCAAAGTCTAGATCTAAATCAAGAGGACGTAAACCCAACAATCTTTGCCGTTATTGCAAGACACCTGGTCATGTTGTTGATCATTGTTACAAGTTGAAAAATAGGGCAGATAAAGACAAAAGGACACATTCTGATAAACCTGCTGAGGCTAGTCTTGTTGAAAATGAATCTGATGGTGAGGCTCTAATTATCACTTCCAACTTGAAGAATCAAACTGCATGGATTATTGATTCAGCTTGCACTTTTCATATTTGTCCATATAAAGAGTGGTTTTCTACATATGATTCTGTTGGTAGTGGTGAAGTTGTGATTGCTGATGAGTCTCCACTTGAAATTGTTGGCATCGGTTCTATTCAAATTAAAACCCATGATGGCATTGTTAGGACTCTTTCAAATGTTCGCCATGTTCCCAGAATGAAAAGAAATCTTATTTCTTTGGGCACCATAGAATCTTTGGGTTATAAATATACTGGTGAAAATGGTGTTCTTAAGATTTCAAAAGGCAACCTTGTTGTTATGAAAGCCAATAGAATGAACAGTCTTTATTACTTGCAAGGTTCTACAGTTACAGGTTCTGCAGCTGTTTCTACAATTGCATCAAATCCTCACATCACCAAGCTTTGGCATATGCGCTTGGGTCACATGAGTGAGAAAGGTATGCATCTTTTATGCAAGAAAGGTTTTTTACATGATATTGGCAAACTTGATTTCTGTGAACATTGTGTATTTGGCAAACAAAAGAGAGTCGCTTTTTCATTTCAACTCATCAGACTAAGGGAATTCTTGATTATATTCATTCTGATCTTTGGGGTCGTTCTAGATTTCCTTCTATTGGAGGTTGTGAGTACATGATTACCTTCATTGATGATTTTTCTCGCAAAGTTTGGGTTTATTTCTTGAAACATAAGAATGAAGCTTTTTCAGTTTTCAAGAGGTGGAAAGTCTTGGTTGAAAATCAAACTGGCAAGAAAATCAAGATACTTAGAACAGACAATGGATTGGAATTTTGTACTGGTGAGTTTGATCAATTTTGTGCTAATCATGGTATTGCAAGACATTTAACATTCTGTAAACCTCGTGAGAATGGTGTGGCAGAGCGTATGAATCGCACTCTTCCGGAAAGAGCCCGTTGCATGCTTTCAAATGCAGGTTTATGAAATAAGCGTGCTTTATGGGCTGAGACTGTTTCTACAGCCTCTTACTTGATTAATCGCTCTCCAAATTCAGCCATTGACTTTAAGATTCCGAAGAGGTTTGGTCGAGTAAACCATTGATTATTCTAATTTGAAATTTTTGGTTGTCCCGCTTATGCTCATGTTAGCGATGGAAAATTAGAGCCTAGAGCAAGAAAATGCATATTTGTTGGGTATGGTTCAGGTGTTAAAGGATATCGTTTATGGTGTTCTGATTCTCGCAAATTAATCATTAGTCGTGATGTTACTTTTCATGAAGATGCTTTACTTTCACCTGGTAGTGACAGTGATGGTTGTTCATCCACTAATGAATCTAGAACTTCGGAATTCTTTGAAAGAAATGCGAATTTGAGGTAGTTTTACCTACCATTGATAATGATTCTTCTAGTGGTTCTTCTTCACAACCAATTTTAGCACCTAGTGGTACTTCGTCACAACCGGCCAGATCTCCTAATACTAATGATCATTGTATTGCTCGAGATAGACCAAGGAGGAACACTCAATTACCTGCTAGATATCGTGACACTGATAATATGGCCTGTTATGCTCTTCTTGCTGCACAAGATATTTGTGATACTTTTGAACCTTCTTCTTATTCCAAAGCTATCTCATGTGAAAATTCTTCTAAGTGGTTGTGACTATGAATGAAGAAATTTTGAGCCTTCATAAAAACCGTACATGGATTTGGTTAAGCTTCCACAAGGTCGAAACCTTTAAAGTGCAAATGGATTTATAAGAAGAAGGATGGTATTTCTGGAGTTGAACCTGCAAGATGGAAAGCCCGTTTAGTGGTAAAAGGTTTTGACCAAAGAGAAGGTATTGACTTCAATGAAGTTTTTTCTCCTGTTGTGCGCCACTCTTCCATTCGGGTTATGCTTGCTTTTGTTGCTTTATTTGACTTGGAATTAGAGCAACTTGATGTTAAAACTGCCTTCTTACATGGAGATTTAGAAGAAGAGATTTTTATGACACAACCTGAGGGTTTTGCTACTCCTGGAAAAGAGGATTTAGTTTGTCATTTGAAAAAGTCTCTCTATGGTCTTAAACAAGCTCCTAGGCAGTGGTATAAACGGTTTGATTCCTTTATGATTGCACAACAGTATTCTCGCAGCAATTATGATAACTGTGTTTACTTCAAACAGTTTCCAAATGGTTCATTTGTTTATTTGCTGCTCTATGTTGATGACATGCTTATTATTTCTCATGACAAGTCACTCATTAAACAGTTGAAGGCTCAACTTAGTCATGAGTTTGAGATGAAAGATCTTGGTCCAACTAAGAAAATTCTTGGGATGGAAATTCAACGTGATCGCAAAGCTGGTACATTATTTCTATCTCAGAAAAATTACATTGAGAAGGTACTTGATGATTTAATCTCGAGAATTGCAAACTGTTTCTACACCTTTTGCCTCACACTTTAAGTTATCTTCAAGTCAGTGTCCTATTAATGAAGAAGACAAAGACTATATGTCTCGTATTCCTTACTCTAGTGCAGTTGGTAATCTCATGTATGCTATGATTTGCATCAGACTGATTTAGCTCATTCATTAGCGTTGTTAGCGATTTATGCATAATCTCGCAAAGAGCATTGGAATGCGATTAAGTGGATTCTTCGTTATTTGAAAGGCACTTCTAACTTTGGCTTGATGTTTGATAAGAATAAAGTGAAGACAAATGAAGTTCTTGGGTTTGTTGATTCTGATTATGCTGGTGATCTTGATAAAAGAAGGTCAATTTCTGGATATATATTCTCTTTATGTGGTTCTGCAATCGGTTGGAAGGCATCCTTACGACCTATTGCCGCTCTTTCTACTCTATCAAGCGGAGTATGTTTCACCCATCAAGGCGTTAAGGAAGCTATTTGGTTGCGAGGTCTGGTTTCTGAACTTGGCTTTAAACAGGATACTCTTACTGTTTATTGTGATAGCCAGAGTGCTATTTATTTGACCAAGAATGATATGTATCATGCCAAGACCAAGCACATTGATATCAAGTACCACTTTATTCGTGATGTTGTCGCTGAAGGACAAGTTGTTGTGGGAAAGATACATACTGATGATAATCCTGCAGATATGTTGACCAAGACACTTTCAAATACCAAGTTCAAGCATTGCCTTGACTTGGTTGGCATTCATGGTGCTTAATTGCCCTTCGGAGGTTTTGGAGACAATTCATTATGGATTTTGAGTCAAGGGAGGTTTGTTAGAGATAATCACGGATTGCCTCAATATCAAATATCTCAACTTACCAACAGAACAATCTTTCCATCTCGGATTCTATTTTTGGCTATATATATGCCAACCCCTTTGTACATGTAATTTTTGAACCAAATAGTGCATTTGTCTCCCGTGGTTTTTTCCCGCAAGGGTTTTCCACGTAAATCTTGTGTCTCCCGTTTCTGTGCGTGTGTTTTGGATCTACAAACCCTAACACCCTCCACTCCAGACCTCACCCAATTGCATTTCCGATCATCATTACCAGCGAGCACTGAGGTTTTGGCCAAAATCCAAATTCGGGCAGTTCGGTGAGTTGTTCTCTGATTGACTGGGTTTGGAGCAACCTTATGGAATACTGACCTCACTCCAACCATTAATTGTATTTGTAGCTCATTTGGACCGAAACACTGCCGCCACCCTCCCCTTCTTCTCCGGCTCTGGCCCACCAGCGCCGTGACTCCCTGAAGCTTCTCTGCCACGGTAAATCGGTAAAATGGACTACCCTTGACTCGCTGATGCTAAGCCCTATGCTATTCCAAGTCCAAACCACTTCTTCTCTCCCGCCAACTGATCGCTTCCTCCGCCGCAAGGGACTATCACGAGCTCACCTGTGACTGTCTCGCAACCACCGAACCAACCCCCGGGATGTCTGAGTCGCCCTCTAGCTCACCCCATCGGTGCCTAGGTCCGACTGGCCCCCCTCCGCTGTCGGCGAGCACCAAGACTAGTGCCCCTGTTCTGAGACTAGTGCCCCTGTTCTGTGAGACTGCATCATGGGCCCAGCCTGTCAATAC
This sequence comes from Otatea glauca, assembly GCA_036346275.1. Lineage (NCBI taxonomy): Eukaryota > Viridiplantae > Streptophyta > Magnoliopsida > Poales > Poaceae > Otatea > Otatea glauca. Next base: position 17,461,414 of record CM070729.1, read on the forward strand.
ACAGTTCCAACACAGGAAATCAAAGAAATCCTGAAATCCGCTTTCATTAGTTGAAGGTATATTTTGACACTGATCAGCATTTAAACCTTAATAATTTTTGCATCTTAAGCCCTGATTAAGTCAAATAAATTTCTAAATTCATCTAAGATCCTGTCGACTTTTGTAGTCGGCAATAAATTTATGGGGTAGGCGCTAGATCTCGAACTCGAAGGTCACACAAGACAAGGGGTTTAGACAGGTTCAGGCTCTCGCGGAGGAGATAATACCCTAGTCCTGTGTGCTGGGATTATGCAGATCTCTTGGATCTAAGATTGCTCAAAGCGCAATATGCTCTGGGTGATATGAGGTGTGCTATGCTCTATGGCTTGATCGCTCTATGCTTGGATGATCGGATCCCTATGTTGTTGCCCGCCCTCTCCCTTATATAGCGGGGGTGGGGCGGCTTACAGAGTTCTGATCGGTTTGGAGATTCCGATCGGTTACAAGATTCTAGTCAGTTAATAGAATAGAGTTTACATCTTTATCTACTCTATTAACGACTCGGATTATAACCGTATCTATCATATCTAAATATAAATTCAACTTCCTTTAGGATATATCCCCTTGCGCACGGCAGCGGGGCCTGACGCGGGGAGTATCTTCTGGGCCTCCCTCTTGGGCTTGTCATGAGGGTACCCGGGTTCTTATATTCCATAGATCCTAAGCTTTCAAAATGATCAAAAATATTAAATTTTGCACCTGAGATTAGAATTTTTTAATGTAAAATTCGAATCAACCTAGTATAGTCACTATTCCAATTGTTAAACACTAAGTCCAAAAGTTATGAAATAAATTTCCAAAAAAGTTATGAAACCATAAGTAGCTCATTTCTACAAAAATATTTAAATTTGAGTCGAACTCATAAATAGATTAGTACCAATCCATCCAAAAATCTAAATGATTATAACTATTGTAAATAAACTCTAAAAATTATAAAATAAATTTCTAAAAATCTCGGAACCTTAAAGTATACTAGTTATGCAAAAGTATTCAATATTTGATTAAGTTTGATCTAAGTTTGCAAATGACTTTGTTTTCTATTTACATAAGAATAGAATATAAATAAAAAATCACAAACAAATGCTAATACAAATGAATCCAGTTTGTAAATGGTCCATAGGTCAAGACCATCTGATACTACAAAAATAATTGTATTTAACATGTTTTGCACTTAATTCCTATTAAGAGCCTAATCTTTTATAACATAAACTTTAAAACTCATAACACAAACAAATAAACTTAAATAATGAGAAGTCAGTAATTAAAATATTTTTATCGCTGGAACCTTCTATTTTAATTCATATTTGAATTTGATATTATTGACTTCTTTTTGCCTGTTATTATTATTGTTGTATTACGTTAATCATGTGTAGATACTGACGCTCTAGAGGCTACCTCTATTGACCTCGACCCGAGTCAGTTCAACAATTCACTGAGCAAGAAAGCACCCCCTTTAACCATGTTGATCCTACTATTTTAATTAATCTATGTTGTTTTGTCAAACCTATTATGCATGCGAGTATTTTTAGTAAATTGGCTTTATTGTAGTACTAGTAGCTATAACCTTATCTCATGGAACACTACTACAGAACATGTCATCACAGACGGCTCAGAATCGTCATCACAGATGGTTCTCTGAACCGTCTGTAATCAAGTGTCAGTGATGTTAATGCATATCACATACAGTTTCTGAACCGTCTGTGATAGAAGATATCACAGACGGTTTTTAACTAGGACCATATGTGATATACTAACATCACAGACGGTTTTTAACTAGTACCATCTATGATATTATAATATCATAGACGGTTTTAGTTTCAAACCGTCTATTACATTATTACATCACAGACGGTTTCTAATTAAAAACCGTTTGTGATATGTTTTCCTACAGACAACCCTTTTTTCTATTTATTGGCTAGCCTCAGGAAATGCTAGCCATGCCCTCTTGGAAAATCATATTACAGATTAACTCAATGCAGATTACAAGCATTACATCCATTTCAGATTACAAGCATTACATCCATTTCAGGTTACAAGTATTACATCTATTTCAGCAATCAACTCAGATTACATCACAGTGCAAAGTAGATTACATATAAATTAATATTTCATAGCACATCTATTTCATAAATGAACTCAGATATATTAACCAATGGAACTTAATAATATTAACCAATTAATTGAATGCACAACTACAATTCACAATTCCATAGCACAAGTTTGACAATTAATCCAAATGGTAATTCAGAAAAATACACTCCTGAAATTATAAGGCAGCGTGGAACTCGCCTTTTGGAATTAAGACTTGACTGTGTAAGAGGGCACAAAGTTGTCCTCGAATTCGCTTCAGATCGGCCTCTTCCAACGCAGTTATTACCTGATTGGTCGTTTTATTATTGACGAGGAGTTGCATGTTGTGGCAAACATAAAATCCACAACGGTTATTTCCCTTTCCCTGCTGGTGGAAATGCAAATATAGAATTGGTTAGTTCCAGAGTCATTATTACATAGTTTATATAGGACTATTGTGTATAGCGGATACCGAAAACTTAAAATCGTGCTTCAGCTTTGCCTTTTCCTTGCCAGAAGGCCCTTCATAATATTTGTACACTCTGAAAGAACTTCGTTATCGCAAAAGGTTAGCCTCAACCATTCTATGAGCAACGTACACCTTGAACAACCTATATGACCATGTTATCTATGGAGGAAATGTGATTAATTAATTACTTGTTGAGTAATTTCACGATAGGATTTAAGTCATGGCTACCACTCTTAAGGAATCAAGGTAAATAACCCGATTTTTGGTTGGATGAATTACAATGAGAACCTAGTGAAACCTATAGAGGTATGTTAGTATGGTCAATTAACAAAACAGAGTTGCATGCACAATCTTGGAGCACATGGATCTACAAGCTAGATCTAAACAATCTTAAATTCTCTCCTTACCAAGCTAGACCTTGAATATAATGTAATTACAACCCATATTACTAATCTTAGATCAAAAGAACACATGGATATACAAGCTAGTTCTGAACAATCTTCAAATTCTCCTTAAGAAGCTAGATCTTGAATATAATGCAATTAGAACACATGGATCCACAATCACCCTTTAAAATCAATTGTCTTCTTTCACAATATCGCTTCACAGCCGCAGCCACACGAAAGAAACACTACTACAGAAAAAGTCATCACAGACGGTTCGAAAACGTCATCACAGACGGTTTTCCGAACTGTCTGTAACCATGTGTCAGTAATGTTACGGCATATCACAAATGGTTTCTAAATCATCTGTGATGTTATGATATCATAGATAGTTTTAGTTTGAAACTGTCTGTGATATCATAACAGCACAGACGGTTTTCAAACTGGTACCGTCTGTGATGTTACGATATCACCGACAGTTTTTAACTAGAACCGTCTGTGATATACTAACATCACAGATGGTTTTTAACTGGTACCATCTGTGATATTCTAACATCACAGACGGTTTTAGTTTGAAACAGTCTGTTACATCATTACATCACATACAGTTTTAATTAAAAACCGTCTGTGATAAGTGTTCCCACAAAGAACTCTTTATCTATTTATTGGCTAGCCTCAGGAAATGCTAGCCATGCCCTCTGGAAAAACCAGATTACAGATTAACTAAACTCACTTTACAAGCATTACAACCATTTCAGATTACAAGCATTACATCCATTTCAGATTACAAGCATTACATCCATTTCAGCAATCAACTCAGATTATATCACAGCACAAAGCATATTACATATAGATTAATATTGCACGGCACATCTATTTCAGAAATGAACTCATATTTATTAACCAAATGGAACTCAATACCGCTAACCAATTAATTGAATGCACAACTACAATTCAAAAATCCATAGCACAAGTTTGAAAATTAACCCAAATGGTAATTATGAAGAAAGTACAACTCCTAAAGTTATAAGGCAGTGTGGAACTCGCCTTTTGGATTTAAGACTTCATTTAGCAAGAAGGCACAAAGCTGTCCCCGAATTCGCTCCAGATCGGCCTCTTCCAACGCAGTTATTACCTGATTGGTCGTTTTATTATTGACGAGGAGTTGCATGTTGTGGCAAACATAAAATCCACAACGGTTATTTCCCTTTCCCTGCTAGTGGCACTGCAAATATAGAATTGGTTAGTTCGAAAGTCATTATTACATAGTTTATATAGGATTATTGTGTATAGCAGATACCGAAAACTTAAAATCGTGCTTCAGCTTCGCCTTGTCCATGCCAGAAGGCCCTCCATAATATTTGTACACTCTAAAAGCACTTCATGATTGGAAAAGGTTAGCAACGTACACCTTGATCAACCTACATGACCATGTTATTTATCGAGGAAACGTGATTAATTACCTGTTAAGTAATTTTGCAATAGCATTTAAGTCATGGCTGCCGCTCTATAAGGAATCAAGGTAAATAACCCGATTCATTCTTGGATGAATTACAATGAGAACACAATGAAACCTATGCACAGGTACGTCGGCATGGTCAATTAACAAAACAGAGTTGCAAACAGTACAAATCAAAGTATAGCAAGTAGTGCAGCATTTACCCTGGGTTGTAGGGTAAAAGTATGAATTCTTTATCTTTTTGAGCCACCAAGGCCTCTCCGACATTTTTATTAACAAATTGTAAATCTTTGTCCATTGTTTGCTTGGAGACTATGTGTGGGTCCAGGAAACCCACCTGTTGTTTGTTTTGTCTCGCTTCAAGGATCATGTATTTATATATACGGAAGCATTGAGTTATATATATATGATATTTATCGGTATTACACGAATGTAGACTGTGATTGCACACACTTACAATATCTAGCATCTCAAGAGTGTGGCATCGAGACCGTCGAGGTTGAAGACGCCAAACAAGTCCTTGAAGTCGGCTGTGAAGAAGCCCCCCGATGACTCGTTGAACAGATGCTCAGGCTTGAAGCTGACTAAGATACTCGTTATGTGGTCTTGCACTGACTTTTTAGCTTATTTCATGCACCAATTCTGCAATCTAACACAAGCTATAGAAAGGTTCTTCAGACGCTCTCCCATTACAAAAGGCTCTCCTGACTGGTATACTCTGGCCAGCGGGGCAGTTAGATAGTCCAATTCCTTTGTGATCTGCTTCGCTTTGCCCTTGACATGCTTTCTGATACAGGGAGTCTTCACGTGAGACGAGTGGGCACCATCCCACTGAAAATCCTTTGATGCAGGGGGCACGGGAGCCGATTTGGTGGCTTGCTGAGGTGCAGTAGACGACTCAACCGTTGGGGTAGCTCCGGTGATGGAAGACGGGCGTCCAAGGAGATGTCGCTGCTGAGCCACTGGATGAAAGTGCGAATGGCGTCCCCTAGTGTCACAATCTTGTCATTTGGGGGCATCGATAGCAGGACGGTCTTGAAACAAACTATCATGTACACCGTCCCCATTAACCATAAAAAATCTCAGTGCCACTAGGGTACAATGCACCAGCGCCCCTTCGATGGACGGAAATGTGAGCCCCCAAGCAGCTGAAAGAAGAATGGCACCATGGGAAAGTCTCACTTGGAGAGTGCATCGCATGGCCACCTACATAATGGTACACAATTAGCTAATGCGTCCAGTGGCTGTTTGTATGGAGCATTCAAGACATATATATAAGTACCTTGATGTCATAGACAGGAAATTTACCATGTGTCATATGTGAGAGTGGCGGATGCACAGCTGCTCTTTTTGGTAGTGGGGCTGATTTGCGCACATACATCTGGAACTTGCGTAGGCTGTCTGCAGTCCTGAATATTGAGCCTTTCCTCGAGGCTTCTTATCTTATTATTGAATTCTTCTCTTAGTCTTTCCTCAATCTTTTGTACAAGCCGTTCCTCTCGCTCTGCTTTAGTTCTCTTCCTACTCCGGTATTTGTCGGAGTCGTCTGGGAATCCCATTTTCCAGGGAATAAAAACCCCTATGCCTCGCGTGCGACTAGGGTATTCCTTTTTTCCAAGGCCGTGGAGAGTACATCTTTCTCCCTATTTGGCAAAAAAGTGCTCTTAGAAGATTGTGTACTCAATACTACCTGCAAGATCCCGACAAGTTATTTCACTTACAAAATTATGGATTAATTACGTACAACATTGGTAGTCGGATATTTTACCAGGCGTTGGCAGACTTCCTCATCTGCGGGGTTTGTAATGGAGACGGTGCTGGAAGACGTGGCACTTAACCTCGCTCTCAGCCAGTCTCTAACGTGCTGGTCAGCGATAGATGCAAATGGTATGGAGGCCTCCTTATCTTCCCTCTCCCATTGTGCCCTCTTCCCCGCGTACCCAGCGGTGCCAAGTCTGTGGGGGTCGGTGTTCCTTTCCTGCAGGGCCTTGTGGGCTTCACTTTGACGCACGAATTTGTCCGTCGTCTTCGCCTTAACAAAACTTTGCCATACGTCCTCAGCGATAAACCCGTACTTAGAGAAGGGGAGTCTTGTACTTATTGACATATTCAAACGTGCTCTTGAAATTCTTCCACATCTTTTCCACCACTAGCAGTGCATACCGTTGCACTGAGCGCACGCAGTGTTCTGGGATCTCAAACAATTAGAGAATTTCTTTCACCAAGTCATCGCGGTTCTCGTCAGTCAGTGACTTCCAAGATGGACAGGTGATGGGGACCTGTTCCCGTGCGACTATCCCGCACAATATCCTAAATGCATTCGCTGCCTTTTTTGGTTCGGTAGGGACCCCAACCTTTGGATTAACCGCCGTGATGTTATATCATTCCGTGGGCCTTTTATTTTCTCCTCTCGGACATCGAGGAGGTTTTCCTTTCGATGGCTCATCACATCCTTGAGACGACAAATGAGGGGACACTATCTTGCAATCTAGGTTGGTTTTCATGGCTCAACAGGAAAGAAAAGGAATCAAGCAAGGAAGGCTACCAAATGAATTTTATAAATATGTTGTTTCGTTTGCTATGAACAAATATTTTCTTCCATTGAAGCTCAAATTTCAATCACATTTCTTAAGTTGTATTATCCTTTAAGTTTATGTTGTCATTTCTAATGTTTGTGATATCTTACAAATCCTAAATATCCTACAAGCAAGTATCACTCATGATTTTTTTCTATGTACAAGGAGGACGCACATCACATGTACACCCCACTTACGCTACACACATACGCATCCACTACAAACGTTAGGAATTTTGCAGCGATACCATGGCACACGGAGTGCGGGCACATGCTTACCCACTTAATGCTCACACCTAGGAATTGAACTAGTGTTTACGAAACTATAGGACCATGTAATAATGCAACATGAGATGGTTCCTCATATAACCATTGTGCATGCCCTTGTAAACTACCAAAAAACCTTACTATTGTACGTATTTTCATTATAGGTACACCATCTTGTTTAGGGTACATGCATGTATGTATAATTATTTTCAAATAAAAGAAGATCCGACAAAAATATTCTCTTTGTTCCAAACAAGTCACATATAGCTATATACTCTCTAGAAATTCTGATCCTCCCGTCTTCTCTTTTCTCATCTTCCAAGCAGAGAACTAGATAGAGTTAGCAATTCTGAGATTCGTCCATTTAATATTGGATACAGACAGGACTTCAATAATTGATGTATGCCACCATGCATGTTTCTCACATTCAAATCACGATAAATATGTTGAATCAGTATAAATATATCTTATCTTTTACAAATAAAACAAAGGAACAAAAGACTATCGAATAAATTCAAAGTACTCAAAGGCATTGACCTTTGAAAGGAAGTCTTGTGATAGCAAAATAAGCAAATAATTACACCACCAAGAGGGAATATTTGATGATATCACCTAAACATAAAGCGGTAATGACCTAGTAGTAGAAGCTGCTGCACATAATTCTTCTACCAAGAAGTCTAGTTCGTGTGTGCTATAGTCGTCTCTAATTGATCTAATCTAATTTTACGAAATTACTTTCTGACAAGTGATCATTTTAATCTTCCCATCAACATTACTTTATTGTTCAACATGTCCAACCACTAGAAGATAAACTCAAAAGTCACATTCTGATGCAAATTACATGCATACCCCTGAACTCTACAAATCGTATTTAGTTTATGTATAGCATGTTTGTCGATCATTGTGGTATGATGTTTAGTTATAGCAAAACCATATTGTGTTTGAGTGGCATAATGATGCATAGAAAGTTTGATATATTATAAGACTAAGAGAGCATTCATCTGTATATACATAAGAGAATATTTATTTCGAAGACACCCAACAAGTTTATTTTTGCTATTTTTTGGAATAAACAGAAGAGCCACACATCTTTAATTCTCTCATAAGTTTATTTTCTCGAACTAGAGCATAAACTAGAAATTATGATTTTATCAATGACAGAGCAGAGTGAAGGCAGGGCTAACTCCTTATAAAAAGTAACTAAGATTGAGGGCTAACTCACAAAGGAACAGCACTCTGAGGGGGTGGCGTCGGCGAGGGGGCAGTGTCAATGCGGTGGCGATGGCGAGGGGGCGGCATCGGTGAGCAGGGGTGCCATGCGAGAAGAGACTACGTGGGTGAGGCGTCAAGGGGGGAGACGTCGGCTGGAAGTGGCAGCGAGGTCGGGGGAAGGCCCCGGAATGGGAGACAAAGAGTTGGGACTCGAGAGACAAAGCTAGGGTTTTGAGCGCTAGAGTGGAAAATGAACGATTTGCGTGTGACCTTTTTATAGGGATTCCATATCACTGATGGTTCTATTTTATAACCGTCTGTGATAATAAACATCACAGACGGTTCTTCATAGAACCATCAGTGATAGTTTATTATCATAGACGGTTCTAAAATAGAACCATACGTCATGTGGTCATCACAGACTGTTATAAAATAGAACCATTTGTGTTGTTTCAGGTCACAGACCTTTCATTGCAAAGGTACAATCCTCCAGAGTTTGGCTACAACACTTCACAGGACCTACATGTATAATGTACAATCGATTGTGGATAATGTATAATGTATATAGAATTGTAGATGAGCAACATCAGTAAAAAAAGGGAACTTTATTAAATAAATCAGCTGCATATATACACAAATTTAGTTGTTTCAAATTTTGAGCGTCTAAAATAGAACTGTCTATGATGTAGATGGGACCAGTGCTAATTGCATAATGTAAATGGAATTGTGGATGAACCAAAATCAGTGAAGGAATTGCATAATTTATATGGAATTGTAGATGAACCAACATTAGTACAAGAAAGGGAACTTTATTAAATAAATCAGATGCATACACAAAATTGTTTCGAATTTCGAGCGTCTCATTAAAAACAACTCTATTATGTTGGAGAGTACACTTAAAATCATAACTCCACTTTCTTATGCTTTTGTATAAAAATTAGCCCTTCACGATGATGGATGTGTGTATAGCTAGCTTCCTCGGGTTGTTCTTCCTGGACCGTGATGCCATTTCCGATAGGAGGCAACTCGCCAAATTGATTGTATTCTTCCTCATCTACTACATTCTCTACTCCGACATCCTCTTTTTTCCTTAAAGAACTACATGTCTATTCTTGTTGGACGGATCGATTACATAGAATACTTGAATAGCTTGGTTAGCGAGTATGAATGGTTCATCTTGGTATCCGACACGTGCGAGGCCGACAATAATGACACCGTACTTGTCAACCTTCACGTGCTGGAGGTGGATCTAACGGCACCAAAATAACAGGATCTTGAATAGTATATAGTCGATCTCCCAAATCTCCTCTATGAACCAATAGTAGGAGCTGTTCGTGGACTCAGCGGTATTGAACGCATCTATGCAGACACTGTTGTTCTGGTTTGTGCTCTTCATATCCTGATCTCTCGTGTAAAATGTGTACCCATTTAAGTCATATTCTTTCCATGTTACAACTGTAAATGTTGGCCCTTTTGCCAACCATGTGAGCGTATCACCGAACGAGGTCGCACTGATGGGTCACCCCTTCAATCATCTATTGAATTGAAGGTTATGATGTCTCATGATCCAAGACTCCTGCCGCTTTTCGTAGCCAGTGCTTATGCACGTCGATGTACGGGGACACTACAGCCATGTGTTGCATAACCGTGAAATGAGCTTGAGCGTAGGCAACCGGATCAAGTGTGATTGCTTTCCTTCCGATGGTCCTGATGCCCTGGAGTCTCCCCTCATGGCGAGATCAAGGCACACCTATCGGTTTGACCTGAGCCATGTAATCGATGCAGAACTCAACGACCTCTTCGGTTGTATAACCTTCAACAATGCTACCCTTTGACCGAGATTGATTTCGTATGTAGAACTTGAGAATTCCCATATACCTCTCGAATGGGTACATGCTACGTAGGAATACGGGCCTGCACATCTTTATCTCTATCATAAGGTAAACAACGAGATGGACCATGATATCGAAAAACGACAGGAAAATACATCTCAAAATTACATAGAGTCATCAACACCTTAGCCTGCAGAGCATCTAGTGATTTGGGACCGATGACCTTCTGAGCAACTGTGTTAAAGAAATAACACTGCCTCGTGAATGTCTCCCGAACCTTGACTGGCAAAATACTTCTAATTGCCATAGGGAGCATTTGTGTCATCAGCATATGCAAATCATGAGACTTCGTGCCAGTTAATTTCAAATCTTGCATCGAAATAAGTCTCTTAATGTTGGAAAAGTAATCAGATGGAACTTTCACACCATGCAAGCACTGGCATAGTTCAGTTCTCTCAGCCTTGGACAAAGTGTAACAAGCAGATTCGCAGTATGTTCGTCCTTTATCGGTCTCTTTTGGTGCTAACTCAGGTCTTATGCCCATATCGATCAAGTCAAGCCGTGCATTGATACCGTCCTTTGTTTTACTCTTAATATTCAGTAAGAGACCAATCAAGGTATCATAGACATTCTTCTCTACGTGTATGACGTCGATGCAGTGCCGAACTTCTAGGTGCTCCCAATAAGGTAGGTCCCAAAATATTGATCTCTTCTTCCATATGCTCTTCTCATGGGAGCTCCACTTACGTCCTTTTCCAAATATTTGTCCCACTTAAAGGCTTTAGAGCTAAACCGTCTTCTTTCATTCCATCGAATTGTTTCTTCATCTTGTGGTATGGATGATTCCTCCGAAGGAACCTACGGTGTCGCATGTACATAGTTTTGCACGAGTGATTCAGCCACACACTCTCGGTATCGTCTAGGAGTGAGTGTAGGCTTTGGTTAATTTTGTACTCTGGCCTGATAGGTTACTAAGGACAAGGTAATCATTTATGGTGCAGAACAAAAGACACTGCAAAGTGAAGTTCTCTCGTTTATACGCATCCCATACTTCTACCCCGGGAACCTATAGTGTTTTTAGATATTCCATCAATGGTCCTAGGTACACATCAATATCGATCCCAACTTGTTTCGGTCCTTGGATAAGTACAGACAACAAAATATACTTCCGCTTCATAGACAACAAAGGAGAAGGGTTGTTGAAGGGCCATATGGAGGTCCATCCAAGTTTGTGATGAGTATTTGACTTTATTTGAGCAAGGTGTGCTCAAGTTTGAGTTTGATTTGGATTGATTTTCAAAACGAAGCAATTTGAGTTGTCTCTGCCAGGAGTGGCAGTACCGGCCGTATGGGCGCGGTAGTGATGAGCTGGATGGGTTCATTGAATATCTTTGTGGGCATTGCTATGTGAAAGGTGCTTCCTTGTCTTTGATGGTTGCAGAGCGACGGTGCTAGGTCATGGTGAGGCGGAGGATGACCGGTACTAGGCGAGGAGCGTCGGAGGTCCAGACGGTTGGGAGATGGCCAGAAGATGATCGGAGACGGAGTCCGGGCAAGTCAAGAAGATAAGGAAAGGAGATGATGCTAGCTAGATGCCGCGTGGATCAATGAGGGCCGTCGGATTGAGGTCTAGTTGATAGGTTAGCGGGTCTAGGTAGTATGCTTTGAAAACCGTGCAAGAAAACCCGGTATGTGTGTGGGTTTTGGGTTAGCCCTTGCATGGCTGTGTGTGTGGGTTAATCCTAGCCCTTAGATGAGTGCTCTAGGGTTGAGGGACTCATCCAAGGGTGGTAGGTGGCCCAAGAGTAGTATAAATAGGGGTGAAGGGGTAGCCTCCTCCTCTTGAAGGTTTTGAGGTTTGTGAATGTTCCTTTGAGCTTTGCCCACATGAAAGTGAGGCTTTGTAACCTCTCCTTCCAGAAATGAAAGTTTTATCCATCCATCTCTGAATTTATTTTGCGCATTTACATTATGTCTTTACTTTACGCAATTTAAATTCAGCATTTACTTTCCGCAATTACATTCTCGCAATTTACTTTCACGCAATTTGGATTTGCCTCCTCCTTCTAAATGCTGTTGATCTTGGATGTTTTGAGTGTGTTCATATGGTTTTACATCTCTTTTGCACTCTTGGATTGAGTAGAGAACATCTTTTCTTTCAAGTTCCAACTTTGTTCAGAACTTGTTCTTTGCGCAGCATTTAGTATTTGATTTTTGTAAAAATATAGAAAAATCCTTTCTAAGTGATTCTTTTTGGAGGAGGTGCGGGACTCTGATATCCACTTGCAGAAAAATTTGGAGTTCACTTGTAGCACCGTTTGGGCGCCATGAGGTGAAAACCAAGCCCCAAACTTTCTGCTTGAAATTCTTGACTGACTGTGTTCTTCAATTTTTCCTGTTTTTTATGTAAGGCTTTTTGTGGGGAAATTTGGTATAGTTCTTCACTACTTTGATGCTCATAGGGAGAACAATTCTCAAAATTTTTGAGCTGCAGAAACCCACCAACCTCCTATTCAAATTGAGGACAAGTTCTGAAAATTCTGCTTTTGCTTTTCTGAAAGTGACTTTTGTGATTTGAATTGATGTTCTTTCTAAAAGCAAGAGTTGGATTGATTTCTCTTTATCTTGGACACTAGACAATCAGGATTGTGACTCAAAAATCCCCACATATTTTATGGTACTTATCCATGCAAGCTTGGGGTACACATAGTTGTATAGTTTTTTGGGTTTTTCACGATTTCCTTTGAGCGATCTTGTCGAGGTTTTTGTTGAAGTATTTTGGGGAAATTTATTTGCGACCATTCACCCTCCCTCTGTTCGCCATCTCGGTCCTTCAATTGGTATCAGAGCCGGTTTTGTTCTTCCATAGATCTTGACCGGTCTCAAGAGGCATGGCGATGGACAAGTATTCCACCAAGCCTCCCATTTTTTCTGGAGTCGATTTTCCATTCTGGAAGTCACGCATGGAGTCATACATCACTACCCAGGGCTTCCTGATATGGCAGAAGGTGAAACTCCCATATGAGGTTCCTGCCGATGAAAACGTCACGGCCGGCAATATGGCTGACGTTGAGGCGAATGCTAAGGAAAGGAACATCCTCATACAGGGTCTTAGCCACAGTGTGTATGATAGGATTTCTCACCTTCGTTCTGCTCATGAGATTTGGGTGACCCTCGATGCTTACCATGAGGGCACTACCCAAATCAAGACGGTTCGACAGACTAATTCAAGCGTGAGTTCAACAAGTTTGAACAGGACGCTGGTGAGAGTCTTGATGAGTGCTTCGGTCGTTTTACCAAGATCTTGAGCGATCTTCGAGCAGTTGGTTGCATATACCCTGACTCGGATAATGCTCGACATTTCTTGACCGCACTCGATTTACGTGTTTGGGAGATGAAGGTGACCACCATCAAGGACACCACTGACTTGTCGACTCTGACTCTTGACGGGCTTTATTCCCGCCTCAAGACTCATGAGATCGATGTCGTCTCACGGAAGATGAAATCTCAGTCGATAGCCTTGGTCACCGATCCCACTGGATCTTCTTCTTTTGATCCTTCTATTGGTTTCACTCTTTTCGCCCTTTGTGAGCTAAGCGATGACCAACTGGAAAAATTTTCAGAAAATGAGCTTGCTCTTCTCGCTCGCAAGTTTTCTCATGCATACAAGAGGGTGAGAGAGAGGAAGAGAGGTGGCATGATCACCTGCTTTGAGTGTCGTGGCCCCAACCACATTCGGGCGAACTGTCCCAAACAGAAGAAGGGCAAGAACGACGTTGGCGGTTCGGGCAAGAACGACTACACCGACAAGAGCCGCAACAAGAAGCCTCCAGTTCGTGAGCCGACGCGTGAGAAGAAGTATCGCAACTTCTCCAAGAACAAGAAGCTCTTCCACCGCGTCCTCGCTGCGCTTGACGACATCAACCTCTCCGATACCGAGACATGGAGCGACGAGGGCGAGGATGAACCGCAAGAAAAAAAGGGCGGCGACGACTTCTCCGGCATGTGTTTCATGGCCGACACCAACGACATCAGCGACTCCAAGCTCTACAGCGACTCGGACGAGGTACCCTCCTATGACCAGCTCAACGAAGCTTTCTGCAAATTAGGAAAATTTTATGCTAGAGCTAGAGCTAGGTGTACGGAGCTTGAGAAGGAAGTAGGTACCTTGACTCGGGAGTTAGCTTCTCTTAGATCTTCTCCCTCTCGAGTCACTGATGATTGCTCTTTGTGTGATGCTATTCTTGTGGAGTTGGAGAACTTAAGGACTATGCATGATAGTGTGTTGACTGAATTAGAAAGTCTTAAGTTGAAGAATGCTAGTGATAATTCTATTGATGCTATTCCACTAGATGCTAGTTTTCTTCATGCTCACTCTACTCCTTCTTGTGCTAATTTCCATAAATTGCTTGCCGAAATTGATGCCATGAGCGATCACCTTAGGAATCTTTCTTCTAGAAACGATGAACTTGAAATGCATGCTTCTAAGGACCCAATCAGCTCATGTGAGGGCTGTAGGCAACTAAAACTTGACTATGAATCCTTAAATGTCAAGTGTGCTAAACTTGCTAAGGACTTACTAGATAAGTTACAAGAAAGTTGCTTGCGATGTTTTGTGATTGAGGGGGACTTGGATAAAATCCATGTCGAGCTTAGGAAGAAATTAGAAGACCAAGCTCATAGAATTAGAAATATGTCTTGCGTTTCTTGTGAGGCCCTCAAGATGGAGGCAGCCGTGCTGAGGGAGAAAAATGCACGTGCTGAGAGAGCTCATCTTTCTGGTTCTTCTTCTTCTTCCCCCTGCTCTTTTTGTGCCTCTTTCTTTCGAGATTGCCAGTATCTTATGAGCACTCTCGAGAAGTTTCTTGGAGGCAAGAAGAAGCTCAATCTTATTCTAGACCAATACAAGATTAGTAGATTCAATCAAGGTCTAGGATTTGATCCCTTAGAGCACGCTCGGGCGCATCCTCCCACCATTGTGCGCGGCTCCAAGAGTGGTGAAATTGTGGTAGCTCCTGAGTGAGTACCACCGTGTTTAGGTCTCACTGGGTTGTCCATAGGACTTCGACTGAAGGGTGTTACTCCTATTGCTTCTGCCTCTAGCAAGGCTAAGTACACATGCACCTTCTGTAAGAAAGATGGTCACCTAATAGATTTCTGCTTCAGGCGCACCAAGATCAATCGGCGTGAGCGTGTTGCTGCCCTTAAGGGTATTCAAGGTCATCCCCAGACTTTGAGTGCTCCTAAGGCACACACCGCTTCTAGACAAAGTTAGAGAGTCGCTTTGTTTTTGGGCGCGTCCGGGACTCGGTTTTCATGCTAGTTCTTTGAGTTTTAGTCCCGGAGCTGTTCATAGTCGATCTTTCCGCCGTCCTCTTGATATTCCTCGTTTTTCTCATCGAGGTAGATATCGTGGCGTGAGGTGTTTTCGGTAGGAGTTTTAGGCAGCTTCACCGGGTGGTTCGGCTTTTGCACCACGGTAGGCCAACCCGTTTCACTCCTAGATCATCTACTAGAGTTGCTAATGATCTTGTTAGGGTCAACGTCAGAGAGACACTCGAGTCCGATCTTCTTCGTGGATCGGTACTGAGGTGTCGTATGGTTCAAGATTGGGTTCCTAAGTCTTCACTCTATCCCAAAGATCGAGTCATCTTTCTCTTATGTCTTGATCAGTTAAATCGGATGGGGAAGGAAGATGTTTGGATTGTCGACTCGGTTGTTCTCGTCATATGGCGGAGATTCTCGTTGGTTCTCTTCCTAGTCCGAGCCCCGTGATGAGTTAATCACTTTTGGGGATGCATCTTGAGTAGAGTCATTGCTAAAGGTACCATCTGCATTTACCAAAATTTCATTCTTAAAGATGTTGCCTTAGTAAGTAAGCTGCAATACAATCTGCTCTCTGTTTCTCAGCTTATCGATGATCCTTTCGAGGTAAGCTTCAAGAGTAATGCCTGTAGAATCCTTGATTCATCAGGAGGGTTAGTTTGCGGGATTTCTAGATTTGGGAGAGTCTTTCGTGCTGATTTTTCTGCTTTTTCTGGAGACTCTCTTCGATGTTTGATTGCTTCTGAGTCTCGTGATCTCTCCTTCTGGCATAGGAGACTTGGTCATATTGGTTTTGATCATTTGACCCGAGTTAGCAGCCACGATCTCATTCGGGGTTTGCCCAAACTCAAGATGGTCAAAGACTTAGTTTGCTTTCCTTGCCGAGATGGCAAGATGGTTATCGCTTCTCATCCTCCACCACCGTAGTGATGGTGATGCACCGTGCCGCTTTTACATATGGACACCGTTGGTCCAAATAGAGTGCGATCAGCAGGAGAGAAGTGGTATGTTCTTGTCATCGTTGATGATTTTTCTAGATACTCTTGGGTATTCTTCATGGCCTCGAAGGATGAGACTTTTTCTCACTTCAGGGGTTTGGTCAGTAGGTTGTCTATTGAGCTCCTAGGTGCATTACGAGCTATACGCAGTGATAATGGCACGGAGTTCAAGAATTCCTACTTTGAGAGTTTTTGTGTGGAGTCTGGTTTAGAGCATCAGTTCTCTTCTCCCTACGCCCCTCAGCAGAATGGTGTAGTGGAAAGGAAGAACAGGACCCTGGTTGAGATGGCCAGGACGATGCTAGATGAGTACAGTACTCTTAGGAAGTTTTGGGCTGAGTCTATAGCTACTGCTTGCCATGTTTTTAATCGCGTGTTTTTGAGAGCACATTTGCATCGCACTTCTTACGAGTTGAGATATAGGTGAAAGCCCAGTGTGTCTCATTTTCGCGTTTTCGGTTGCAAATGTTTTATCTTGAAGTCTGGTAACCTAGATAAGTTTGAGTCTCGCTCTTCTGATGGTATCTTTCTAGGTTACTCGACTTCTTCTTGTAGCTATAGGGTCTAGAGTGTTGATGCGCATATGATCATAGAGACCTGTGATGTGGCCTTTGATGAGGCTAGCCCAGGAGCTAGACCTGATGTTTCAGGCTTTTCTTATCCCTCCGAGACCATCTTTGTAGAAGATGAGGATGATGGAGATGATGGTGTTCCACGGATCCAGGCCTCTACACCGAGGTGCCTCCTGCTTCCATTCTCGCACCTCGGGGAGACCGGCCCTTGCCTTCCGACTCTCCTTCAGCGAGTGGCTCTGTTCCTACCTCTTCTGTTCAAGAGGTAGATGCCTCTTCTGCTTCTGGTCCTCCCCGACATATCCAGAAAGCTCATCCACCTGATAAGATCATTGGTGATCTGTTTGAGCGGTCACTCGCTCAAAATCAGTTTGTCCAGTTTCTGCCTCCACTCTGCCTTCGTTGCCTCCTTTGAGCCGAAGGATGTTTCTCATGCATTATCCGATGAGTCGTGGATTAATGCTATGCATGAGGAACTTGAGAACTTTGAGAGAAACATGGTATGGCAGCTTGTAGAATGTCCATCTGGTCATAATGTCATTGGGACCAAGTGGGTGTTCAAAAATAAGCAGAGTGAGGATGGGGTTGTCATTCGCAACAAGGCTAGGCTAGTTGCACAGGGTTTTTCTCAGGTTGAGGGTCTTGAATTTGAGGAGACCTTTGCCCCTGTAGCTAGACTAGAGGCTATTAGGATTCTGCTTGCATTCACTACATCCCGGGGCTTCAAGCTCTATCAAATGGATGTCAAGAGTGCATTCTTCAATTGCTATATTGAGGAAAAGGTTTATGTCAAACAACCTCCAGGATTTGAGAACCCCAAGTTTCTGAGTCATGTATACAAGCTTTTCAAAGCTCTGTATGGACTCAAGCAGGCCTCCAGAGCATGGTATGAGAGGCTCAAGTCTTATCTTCTCAGCCATGACTTCAAAATAGGCGTAGTAGACAAGACTCTGTTCATCAGACACCATGAGTCGTATTTTCTTCTCGTCCAGATTTATGTGGACGATATCATTTTTGGTGGCTCGTCTCATTCGCTTGTGTCTCAGTTTTCTGAGGTGATGAGCAAAGAGTTTGAGATAAGTATGATGGGCGAGTTGAGCTACTTTCTTCGCTTCTAAATCAAGCAGACTCGGGAGGGTACTTTCTTGCATCAAGGCAAGTATACCCGTGACCTTCTGAGGCGCTTTGATATGTCTGATGGAAAGCCGGTGATGACTCCTATGGCCACCACTGCTGTCCTCGAGCCCGATGAGGATGGTGAGCCTGCTGATCAAAAGGAGTTTCGGAGCATGATCGGCTCCCTCTTGTACCTCACTGCTTCGAGGCCGGACATATATTTCGCTGTGTGTCTGTGTGCTCGATTTCAAGCTTCTCCTCGCACCTCTTACCGCCAGGCGGTCAAGCGCATCTTCAGGTACCTTCATGCTACCACTGATTATGGTATTTGGTACTCTTCTTCTTCTTGTCTATCTCTTAGAGCCTTTTCCGATGCCGACTTTGGTGGCTGTAGGATAGATAGGAAGAGCACTTCTAGCACTTGCCAATTTATTGGCACTTCTCTTGTTTCTTGGTCATCTAGGAAGCGATGCAGGGTTGCAGTCCACACGAGGCCGAGTATGTTGTCTTTGCTGACCGATTCTTTGTCAGAGCTGTGTGCTCTGGATGAGATCGACCTTACGGGACTATGGGTTAGAGATAGAGAGTGTGCCACTCTTCTGTGATAACACTTCAGCTATTTGCATTGCTAAAAACCCAGTGCAACATTCCCGGACCAAGCACATTGATATTAGATATCACTTCCTTAGAGACCATGTGGAGAAGGAAGATATCGTGCTTTAGTTCGTAGAGAGTGACCTTGATTAGCCGATATCTTCACCAAGCCTTTGGATAGCTCAGATTTGTTGCCTTGAGGAGTGATCTTGAGTCGTGAGCCCTTACTACCTATCGTGAGGGGAGCCTGGTTTGTATATTATGTATTATATGTTTTCTTCCACTTTTCTTTTCTTGTGCTTCTTCCGGGTGACTTTGGGCTTGTTTTCTTGAGTTGAGTTCACTCACTTAGACTTCGGCATGCCTTGCATGGACCTCTTATCTTGTGCTTTAGGTTGCTATCATGCGTGATTAGTCGTTCTCTCTTCTCTCTAGGTTGAGTTTCCTCATAGTCTTATAAGTCTAGCGGTATTGGGCCTCCCGGTAGACAGTGGTCCTGTGTGCACTCCTTAGTTGGGATCTAGAGTCGACTTCCCTATGTCTCTGGGAAGATAAGAGCGAGTCCGAGCAAGAGTGAGTCTCTTCTATCTTATCTATGCTCAATAGCCATCCAGCTTTTGCGCTTTCGACTTCTTCTCCTCATTCTATTTTTCTCGTTATTATTGAGTTCATTCGGGTTTTCTTTATGCCTAATCTTGATAATAACTCAACTTTAACCAGATTTGAGCTTAAAATTGATTCATTTGTTGAGGGGGAGTTTGGGAATCTGTTCGTGCATTGCATATAGACTGCATTTCCTGTTTAATGAGCTTTGTCTATTATGCAATTGATTTCTTCTTCATGTTATACACCATGCTACATCATATGGAGGAAATCACTAGCTTAGATATGTCCAAGTTCATTTAACTTGCTAAGCTAAAAAAAATAAAATAAGCCTTAAATGAAAAACTTGATGAAACTTGTTGCTTTTACTTGCTAGTTTCTTCTCTAGAGGTTTGTGCCATAATTTGAGAAATTTTGGAGTTCTCTAGAGTCCCTACAGCAACTTGGGTGAAACTAGTTTGATCCATGCTAGAGTCCTTCAATTACTCATAAATCATTGTGCTAAAAATGAAAAGTAAACAAAATTGACTCTTCTTGTGCACATACGACTCAACACCTTGCATTCACAAGACCGCTTCCCATTGCACTTTGGATGAACTTGGAATACATCGTGTTTGACCTAGACCATCCTCTTAAGAGTTCATCTTGAGATGGTCGCATACGGCTTGAGTCAATTGGTTGTCAAAAGAAAATGCAAATAAATTAAAAACAAAGACATATGTGGGTAAAGAATGCAAATAATGTCAAACATTTGCACCCCGCTATGTCTTGTATGATGATGAATCAAAATTTGCATTAAGTGATAAATGAGCCCGAAGGACCTTGTATGCTCTTCTAGATTTCCCAAAGTGTTGAGTAGGTTGAACTCTAGGTTTTCCTTTTGATCCTTAGAGTGGCTATTCTTCTATTTTTGAAACTAAAGCTAAGCGTTGCACTTGTCAAATCTTGCTAAAAATGATATATTCAAAACTAAGCTCATATTTGCACTTGGACATGTCTTAGTTTAGTCATCTTCTGAAATTGACAAGCTTGGTGTAATATCCTTCCATTTTGATCAATTGGATAATCTTCAAAGCTCTTTCGATTGCATTTCTAGCATACATAAAAAGAGAGAGAAAATTCCATTTTGATACCTATATTGCCAAAAGGGGGAGAAAATGTAAAAAATGCATCATTAAAAAAAAAGAGAGAGATAAAAATGTGAAAGCTTGTTGGTTCTTATGATCTTTGTAAATCTTTGCTATTTTTTATGGATCATAATCACATTTGGCACTTACGGTTGGTTTTTAGAGCTTTTGTGGAAAACTTGCTCTTTTCATGGTCTTGCTCTAAATTCTTTCTCCAACTTGGTCATGATTTTATATCTTTCTCTCTAGACCAAGTTTGGCTTTGCAATCAAATTGCTTTCTTCTTCTCTCATTCAAACTCAAATTTATGACTTTTGTGTTGTTTGTCAATATACTCATCAAGGGGGAGATTGAAGGACCATGTGGAGGTCCATCCATGTTTGTGATGAGTATTTGACTTTATTTGAGCAAGGTGTGCTCAAGTTTTAGTTTGGTTTGGATTGATTTTCAAAATGAAACAATTTGAGTTGTCTCTGCCAGGAGTGGTAGTACCGGCCGTATGGGCGCGAGTAGTGATAAGTTGGATGGGTTCATTGAATATCTTTGTGGGCATTGCTATGTGAAATGTGTTTCCTTGTCTTTAATGGTTGCAGGGCGACGGTGCTAGGTCATGGTGAGGCGGAGGATGACCGGGACTAGGCGAGGAGTGTCAAAGGTCCAGACGGTTGGGGGATCACCGGAAGATGATCGGAGACGGAGTTCGGGCAAGTCAAGAAGATAAGGAAAGGAGATGATGCTAGCTAGATGCCGCGTGGATCAATGAGGGCCGTCGGATTGAGGTCTAGTTGATAGGTTAGCGGGTCTAGGTAGTATGCTTTGAAAACCGTGCAAGAAAACCTGGTATGTATGTGGGTTTTGGGTTAGCCCTTGCATGGCTGTGTGTGTGAGTTAATCCTAGCCCTTAGATGAGTGCTCTTGGGTTGAGGGACTCATCCAAGGGTGGTAGGTGGCCCAAGAGTAGTATAAATAGGGGTGGAGGGGTAGCCTCCTCCTCTTGAAGGTTTTGAGGTTTGTGAATGCTCCTTTGAGCTTTGCCCACATGAAAATGAGGCTTTGTAACCTCTCCTTCCAGAAATGAAAGTTTTATCCATCCATCTCTGAATTTATTTTGCGCATTTACATTATGTCTTTACTTTATGCAATTTAAATTCAGCATTTACTTTCCCGCAATTACATTCTCGCAATTTACTTTCACGCAATTTGGATTTGCCTCCCCTCCTTCTAAATGCTGTTGATCTGGGATGTTTTGAGTGTGTTCATATGGTTTTACATCTCTTTTGCACTCTTGGATTGAGTAGAGAACATCTTTTCTTTCAAGTTCCAACTTTGTTCAGAACTTGTTCTTTACGCAGCATTTAGTATTTGATCTTTGCAAAAATATATAAAAATCACTTTTAAGTGATTCTTGTTGGAGGAGGTGCGGGACTCTGATATCCACTTGCAGAAAACTTTTGGAGTTCACTTGTTGCACCGTTTGGGCGCCATGAGGTGAAAACTGAGCCCTAAACTTTCTGCTTGAAGTTCTTGACTGACTGTGTTCTTCGATTTTTCCTGTTTTTTATGTAAGGCTTTTTGTGGCAAAATTTGGTAGAGTTCTTCACTACTCTGATGCTCATAGGGAGAACAATTCTCAAAATTTTGTGAGCTGCAGAAACCCACCAACCTCCTGTTCAAATTGAGAACAAGTTCTGGAAATTCTGCTTTTGCTTTTCTGAATGTGACTTTTGTGATTTGAATTGATGTTCTTTCTAAAAGCAAGAGTTGGATTGATTTCTATTTATCTTGGACACTAGACAACCAGGATTGTAACTCAAAAATCCCCACATATTTTATGGTACTTTTCCATGCAAGCTTGGGGTACACATAGTTGTCTAGTTTTTCGGTTTTTTCACGATTTCCTTTGAGCGATCTTGTCGAGGTTTTTGTTGGAGTATTTTGGGGGAAAATTTATTTGCGACCATTCACCCCCCTCTGTTCGCCATCTCGGTCCTTCAGTTGTAGATATAGTGATTCACGGGCCAAGTGCTATGCTGGCAGTTCATGTTACCGAAAGGATTCATTTCATCTGTACTCAATCCAAACCTTATATTCCTTGGATCTGCACCGAATTCTTGAAACCTCCTATCGATGTTTCTCCACTGGATGGAATCAGCAGGGTGCATTAGTATTCCATCGTTCTTATGCTCCTCCAAGTGCCAACGTAGTAGTTTTGCCTCATTTGGGTTCGCAAATAAACGCTTCAAACGAGGAATTTACAGGCAGATACCATGCCACCTTATCAAGAGGTCCTTTCTTCACCTCGATGCCCTCGTTGTCATCATCTGAATGACTCTTACGATTATTTCGGGATGAGTTGTACACAGGACATACATGCAAGTTTGCGTACTCTTTGCGGTACAGGATACAGTCGTTCGGACATGCATGTATTCTTTATACTTCCATTCCCAAGGGACAAAGAATCTTCTTAGCTTTGTAGGTGGTTGTCGGCAACTCGTTTCCCTCTGGAAGCATGTTCTCCAATAGACGTAACATCGCTGTAAAACTCTTATCGGACCAACCGTTGCATGCCTTCCATTTCAGCAGTTCGAGCACGAATGATGACCTTGTGTATTTCGACTTGCAACATGGGAACAAAGGTTTCTCCGAGTCCTCCATCAAGCCCCGAATTTGCCATATTCTCTATCATCACGGTTTCCTTCTGCGTTGCGCAGCATCTGATTCAGATTATCGTCCTGCAACCTATCCTCATTGGAAGCACAATCGGTATAATCATCCGGCATATCATTGATTTCGTCGATGATGTTAATGCTACCTACTTCCTGTATATCCTGCTCTTCACCGTGACTGGTCCAACATGTATACCCCCTTTTGAAACCCCTTAGAATCAAGTGTGCTTTGATCTACGCAGAGTTTTGAAATATCTTCAGATTCTCACAGTCAATGCACGGACAAGATATAAACTGCATCCTGTTATTTAACATATCCTCCTGTACAGCTCTTCTAAAATCGAAGACGCCATTAATGTACTCAACACTCGCACGGTTCTCAATGTACATCAAGCTTCGGTCCATCTACGCTACGCATATAGCATTTAGTGTTAAATATTAAAGTACACTAGGTGTCCGTATATATGCATATATTCTTAAATATCTAAACACAATCTTTAAATTAATTCTCTCTTCATCAAACTAGCTACCTAAATCTTATATATAATAATGCAGTCAGATTAACCAATTACTAACCTTTGATCACTAAGAACATGCACATGCATGGAACTACAAGCTAGATGTAAACAATCTTCAAATTCTCTCCTTAACAAGCTAGATCTTGAATATAATGTAATTACCCATTACTAAACCTTAGATCAACAAGATCACAATGGATCTACAAGCTAGAACCAAAAAATCTTCAAATTCTCTTCCAAGTAATATCTCGAATATAAAGCAATTAATTATAACCCAAAACAATACTAACCTTAAATCACCAAGAAAACATGGATCTAGAATCTAGATCTATATACAATCTTCAAATTCTCTCCTTACCAAGCTAGATCATGAATATAATGCAATTAGAACCCATTACTTCCCTTGTATAGAAAAGAACACATGGATCTACAAACTAGATCTAAAAAATCACCAAATTCTCTCTATACCAAGCTAGATCTTGAATATAATGCAATTAGACCCCATTACTAACCTTAGATCACTAAAATCAAATGGATCTTCAAACACCCTTCAAAATCAATTGTCTTCTTTTACCAAATCGCCTCACAGCCGCAGCCAAATGAAAGATAGATTCCAAAACCCTAAAATGCACCAAGTGCTCGGGTCTCTGTATTATATATCACTGAGAGATATCACAGACGGTGCTATTCATAAACCATCAGTAATAAACATAGAATCTTAGACGGTTTTATAATAAAACTGTCTGTGATAGATCACTAACGATTTTATTACAAAATCATCTGGGATAATGCAGGATATCACAGACGGTTTTAGAATAAAATGTCTATGATATTGATGTATATCACTGACGGTTTTTGAAGAGTACCATCTGTGATGATGTCACTGACAGTTGCAATATAGAACCGTCAGTGATGTTCATCGTCACAGACGGTTTTGATGAACCATCTGAGATGAGGCGTCTAATATAAGCCTTTCTGTAGTAGTGATAAATCCTGAAACCCTAAAAAGCACTAAGTGGCTTAGGTCTCTGTATTATATAACGGTGGGAGATATCACAAACGGTTTTATTCATAAACCTTCAGCGATTTACATTGATATCTCAGACGGTTTTAGTACCAAACCGTCAATGATATATCACAGACGATTTGGTACTAAAACTATCTGGGATATCACAGACGGTTTTGGTTGAAAATCGTCTGTGATATAATCACTGACGGTTTGCTACTAAAACCGTATGTGATATTGATGTATATCACTGACGTTTATGAAGAGTACTGTCTGTGATGATGTCACTGATGGTTGCACTATAGAATCGTCAGTGATGTTCCTCATCACAGACGTTTTTCTAAACCGTTTGTGAAGAGGCGTCTAATATATGCCTTTTTGTAGTAGTGGAACTTCCTTAATAAGTATTGTCATGTCAACCTTTAAAGCCTTAAGATAGGTTTAGACATATAATAATGTCAAAATGGGTATACTCGATTACTTATGCACATATTTAGCCATGCTTTAAATAATGGGAAAAGAGATTATCAAACATGTTGTTCTTTATAATTTAAAAAGGTTGGATATGATTAAAGGTTGCTGATATTTTGGTAAAAATAGAAATAAAACAATGATTTTGATGTGGGCGAATATTAGCAATAGCCGAATGTGCATGAGACTTGCACATAGATAGGGGAGATTTATCGCCCGGGTTGGATTAAGAATCGAATTAAGTGTTGTATAATTCAAGTATAATAAGTACAACCATAAGTGCTAGTATAAGATGGCCTTAACCTATTAAGTTATTTATATTTAACTTTGCATATTTTAAGGCTGGAGTAGTATGGCTTTCTGAGACGGATTGCTCGTATGAGTGTCCACACAGAGTTGTGGATGAAACAAATACCAATACAACGGTGTACGCCATACTATAGGGAGAAGTGGGACAATGGGGTGTATAACCACTTGTCGTATAGTGATTGTACAAATATCTTCTACCGCCATAGTATGGGTTTGTTATCACCAGATTGGTACAAAGTTAGGTCTATGTAATGTAACTGCTATGTTATAATCTCTCTGTGGCACACCGAAGGAAGTGTGCTAATAGCTTGGCAAAAAGAGTCGGTCATTTCTTATGGATAAAGATGTACATCTCCGCAGAGTTTAAAACTTTTCGAAAAGCCATTCTCGTGGTTATGGGAGACCTGGTGCACTAACACTAGTCAGAAGTTTTGGTATTTTAAAAAAAAATTGATTTGGAAATATATTTGTGGAAAAGTCTTTATTTTAGATGTTTTGCCAGGGATTAGCAAAGGACGATTCTATACTCACAATCATGGAGGATTGTGAGTTGATAAATATGATGCTATTCTTATTTACATATCAGTCAAACTTACTCTTACAAATTTCGTTTGCAAATTAATACTTTATATTCATGCACAACTTCGCTTTATACAAAATAACCGTAGTAGCCTTTCTATTGACATAGCCTGCACTTATTCTATATTTGTGATATACTAAAAGTCTTGCTGAGTACATAAGTACTCAACCTTGCTTAATTTGTTGGTTCAATGAATGAAGAAAGCGAAATCCCAGACAACGCATACTTTGACGTAGGTATGTTGACGAGTTTTTCTAGGGTTTATACTTTATCTGTTGCCTGAAGGTTAAATAGGCATATTACAAGACTTTTGAATTTCCCCTGCAATTTATTCTATCTTGTAAGACTTTGTTGTATAATTAACTTCCACTATTATATGTATAATTAACTTCCACTATTATTGTATAAAAATGTGCGTACTAGTCAATGATCATAGAACTAATACTATATTCACATGGATCCTTCTTTGGTATTCTATACCCAAAAAGAAGGGTCGTCACATTAAAGTCCATACTTGTTATAGCATGATTTATGTATATAATCCTTTTACATATGAAAATCTGTATATAGCAAAAATAATGGACTCTGATGAAATTTTTTCAACCATGTTACATTAGAGTATCTTAGAAATAGTATTTAAGTATATCAAAAGTGATATAGAGATATAACACGTTTATTTTAGTGATATATTAGAAAATAGATGCATGTACTTCTACGGAAAAAGCTTGTTCACAATGTGTGTAAGCATTCGAACAGCAGTAAAATTAATCTTTTAAAATATGAACATGTCAGGTCAGCCAAATGCACTAAAAGGAAGGCCCTTGCACTTTGATATATACCACTACTTTTAGGACAACTCGACCTGCCCTTGCCCATGTATTGTTTAAGACATGCTGTCTACTACTTATAAGAATTAATAAATAAGTATAAACAAATTATGATGTGAGGTTAAGATGGTTAATCAGGCTACTTGTTTATCCAATTAGTCTTGAGTTCGTTAAATTGGTACCAACATATATTTAGAATACATATATTTTTCATTCTTAAGTACAAAAGTATATAGGATAAAATATAGTGCATTTATAAAAAATCTTATATAGAAATTAAAGACATTTCAGTAAATATCTAGCGACATTATATGTAGAGGCTCCATTATGATTTTTTAAAAGATTTCTTTAAAATGATATAAAGACATAAAAGTTGCTTGTATGGTACAATAAAAATACGTCAGCACGACATTTCTCCTGTAGCGCGCACCTGAGGTTTCTTGATAGGAAGTCGTCGATGATAATGCATTTTTTTAATTACGGAGTGGGTGATATATGCGGGGGCCATTCCTACTGGCCAACTCTATCTTCTTCTTTTCTCCCTTTTTTTTTTTGTTGTCCAGTGATTGGACTTAACTGATCACAAGTACATATTTTTCTCCACTTTTTTTTTTCCGATAAAGATCGAGTTGGTTAGAACAGATAACTGAAAATGCGTAGCATCGCGCGCGGATCATTTTTGTAGAGAACTATATTGCAAGTGGATTAATGTTAGTTCTTGTCAAATGTTGTCATCTCAATTGGATCAATTGCGTGATATCGTTAGAGTGCAATTAATGAGGCTAACTTAACTCGAATGGTTTAGGTACAACTGGCCTCATCAAGGTTCATCTAGTGGAGGGCCTATATTCACAATTAATTTTCTTCTCTCCAAAGAGTCCAATATATCCATATTTTTACAGTATAATAGCTTGTGACACAATATCTATGAATATAAACAACCAGTGATATTTAAGGCACCTCCTTCGTTTTAAGGGTAAGATAATTCCACAATAATCCTAAATTCTTGAAATTCTCATGTTAATCGGAAAAAAAGAGAAAGGTCTCCGCCATTTATTTTGGTAGGGCTAGATTATAACGGTGCAGATTAATCATATATAAATAGTAGAGTTATATAACAAATACAATTGTATTTTAAGTAGAGTTGTATATCAAAATTCAAACATTAGAAGTAGAGTTGTATATCGAAGATAATTGTATCGTAATATCTAAACGTGCAGTTGCGCAGGTAAGTATGCTAGTTAATAATGTCAAACAATAAGGTAATAATTGAGGGCTGAGGCACGAGCCGCTGAGCAGGTACTTCTGAGGGTGTTGTTAATCGGTAAGCAAATTGCTCTCAGAGTATTTGACCACGCAAAAAATATGACTTCAGCATAAGCAACTTTTATTTCAGTTTATCCTGAACGAGAATATATATCATAGCTGCTTAGGTTTGGATGTGTAATTGAAAGTAAGCATCTAACAGTTGTCACAACACTTCAATTAGTTGTAGTTTATGCCAATACTTGTATAATTTTGCGGCTAAGTTGTACAAAAAAAATGTACTGCGAATCATAAGAAAAGTGAGATCTGGCCTGTGTCTGGGCGATGGGGATGTCTCCTTCAACGAATTGATGGAGCGTCTCCCCTTGTTTTTTTTAAAAAAACAATATGAAAAACATTGTACTGCAACTAGGATGCGTATGTGTGAAAAGGTGCAACAAACGTCCAATCTGATCCTTAAGTGTTTCCCAAATTAATTAATCCTAATAAGACTCAATCATTTCATGTGTTCACACAAAAACAATCCGTTGAGTCTATCGTCGAGAGAAAATAATATGCAGCGCTCAGATGGTGGTTAATTTTCAGCAGCTTTTGTGGCGGAGGAACATTGATCGATCCATCTGATTTATTCGATTTGCATGCATGCACATGCATTGATGCATGCATACATCTAAAACCTTATATACTTCATTATGAATATGGACCCACGTCACCCACCTGCATCGAATTATTGCTTGGCAGCCCGTACATACATATAGGCACGAGTGTTAGCCATCTTCGATTCGACCAGTTCTTACGTGTAAATAATAGGCGCCTCTTGGCCTTTTCGGGGTGGCTTCTGGAACCTTGAGTAGCCGTTTGCGATTTATGAGGTCTTAATAACTCAATAATATTATAGCGAATAATTATCATGTCAAACGTGACATAATCTCTTAGATATGTATCCACACGAGTCAATTCTGTACATGCACTACTATATGTCAGAATTGGACTGGATATCAAGTCGGCGAGAGACAGCTCAGATGGGATGCAAGGATTCAAATTTCGTTTTCGGATAAAATACCGTCCCTGGCTGGATTCTGAAATTTCGGCGAAATTCAGGTATTTCGGATAAATCTCATCCGAAATTTAAAAAAAAATTAAATCCAGTTTGTTTTGTACTGAGAAAAAACGAAATTCGCCGAAAAAATATCAATATTTCGGGCGAAATACCCGAAATTTCGGTCTTTTTGCAACGGAAAAAACGTGGATCAAACGATGTCAAAATTTGTTTAAATGTTTTTTGGAGAGTCCGGACAAATTGATGATCTTTCCATAAAAATTTCAGATTATTCTGAAGTCTATGGAATTATTAAAAATTCAAATATTTCTATTGTCCTGATAAAACACTGTCCGACAATTTTGAACCGAATGCAAAATGGTTCAAACCACGTTATAAACATTTGAAATTGTTTTTGCATGGTTATGATGTATCTCTAATGTTCTCATAAAAGTTTCAGATGATGATCAAATTGTATCAATTTTTAAAAATTCGAACAGTATTACTGTCCTGTTAAAAGGCTTACCAAACTTGAACAAAATAAAAAATTATCTAAACCACGTTAAAAACTTTTGAAAATTTTTGTGGATCGTCCTGATATAACATTAATGTTTCTTTAAAATTGTTAGATGATGATCATTCTCAAATAATGTTTAAAAATTCAGACAGTGCTACGTCCTGATAAAAGTCTGATGATCAATACATAGATTTGCTTTAGCAATAAAACAAAGTTTAAAATTTCTGAAAATTTTACATAATGGTGAAAAGGAAGTTCTTAATATTTCATAAATTTTTTTGAATCATGATCACACTCCAGATAATTTATAAAATTCTTACAAAGCATAGTACCATTTATGTTCTTTTCTTTTTGATTTTTGAAATATAATATAACAAACGAAATTCAATGCTTATATAGATTTGATTGACAAAAAAAACAAAGTTTAAATTTTTTAAAAAATTTATATAATGGTACTGAGTTAATTATTAATCTCTCATAAAAATTTTAGATCATAATCACACTCAAGAAAATTTATAAAATTCTGACAATGTAACGGTCCCAATTATGTTCATTCTGTTTTTGATTTTTTAAAGATAACAAATGAAGTTAAATTATTTTTAAATTTTTTATTTATGATCCTAACTACTAAGGATATTATCATAAAATTTTCAGCTTATTATTAAGCTTGTACAATTTTATAAAAATCTGACAGTGTTTCTGCCAAAATTTTAAAATATCTAAAACATTCGGTTTTTCAACAAATTTTCATAGGAGATGACTTTCCAAAGGGTTATTGGACCAAATCTGGCCCTAAAAGTTTCAAAACCGGCCAAAAAACATGAAATTTCGGCGAAATTTGGCTAAATTTTGCTAAGAAAAACCGAAATTTTGGGTACTGTACCAATTTCAAAAAAAAATTCCCGACCGGTACTTTAGATTTCGGGGTGGTCCGAAATCTGAAATTTCGCCGAAATTCGACGAGATTTGGAACCCTGATGGGATGTAATGGGTTGTTGATCAAATCATATGCTTTTAGAATATCATGCTATATGCCAAGCCATCAAGAAATCATGTTACATCCTCGGGCACGGCATAGGACAGGTATCAACTGCTACGTCTTCTATTCTAAGAAAGGAAGTTAAATTTATAAATATATGTACGGATAGCTAGATATATAAAAAAAATGAGGTATGAAGATCTAGAAAAAGATAAACAGAAAGTGAAGGGAAATGGAGTTCTTTGGGTTTTAGGAATAGAATACTCGATCTCATGGATGCGTCCGCTATGCTAAAAAAACCAATCGAACAGTTGGGATCTCCTATCGTGCGAATTAGACGGACGTCTCCCGACGGCCACTAGTACAGAAAATTTTATCACATATAATTCAAAAAACTCATCATAGATGATTTTGTGAACTATTTGTAATCATGTGTTAGTAATAACGAGGACTCATCACAAAGGTTTACGAACCATATGTGAAAAACATGTCATAGACGGTTCTGATTGTGAACCGTCTATGATAAGTAGATATCACAGACGGTTTTGAGTGTGAACCATCTTATCATAGTCGGATCATGTTTAGAATTGTTTGTGATATAATATGTATCAAAATGCTAGCAATGCCCTCTTAAACAAGCAGATTATAGATTACATCCATATTATCACGTCCATTTCAAACATTCACTTAGATTACATATTATTACACCACCTACAACACATCCATTTCAGAAATCAACTTAAATTACATATTACACCACGTACATCACATCCTTTAATTTCAGAAATCAACTTAGATATATTAACAATTGAATGCACAAGTACAATTAAGAAATTCACAATATAAGTTTTACAAAGTAGCCGAAGTAGTAATTCAGAAATAACATAATTCCTCAAGTTAGGCAGAGTGGAACTTACCTTTTGGATTTATGACCTGACTCAGCAAGAAGTAACAGAGTTGTCCTCAAATTTCGATTAGATTGGTCTATCCCAACACAGTTGTAACCTGATCGGTCTTGTTTGTATTAAGGAGGAGTTGTATGTTGTGGGAAAAGTAAAATCCACATAGGTTATTTCTCTTTCCCTACTGGTGGCATTACAAATATAGAATTGGTTAGTTTCGGATGCATTATTATGGAGTGTGATATAGGATTATTATGTACTAGCAGGTACCGAAAACTTAAAATCATGCTTTAGCTTCGCCCTGTCCTTGCCAGAAGGCCCTCCACAAGCTTTGTACACTTTTAACGAGCTACGAGATTACAAATAGTAAGCCTCAGCCATTCCAGGAGCAACGTACACCTTGAACAATCTACATGACCATGTTATCTATGGAGGAAACGTGATTACCTATTAAGTAATTTCACGACAGGATTCAAGTCGTGGCTACCGCTCTGTAAGGAATCAAGGTACATAACTTGGTTCTTTCTTGGGTGAATTACAATTAGAATCCAGTAAAAGCTACACAGGTATATCGCTATGGTCATTCAAACTAACTTTGAGTTGTGGTACAAATCAAAGTATAGCAAGTAGTGCAGCACTTATCCCGAGTTGTGGGGTAAAAGTATGTACTCTTTAACTTTTTGAGCCAGAAATGCCTCGTCAAAACTATGTGTGGGTCGAGGGAACCCACCGGTTGTTTGTTCTTTTTCGCTTCATGGATCATGCATTTATATATACAAAAGCAAGGAGTCATATATATATATATATATATATATATTACATGAATGTAGACTGTGATTGCACACACTTATAATGTCCAGCATCTCATGAGCGCGGCGTCTAGGGTGTCGAGATTGAAGAGATCAAACAAGTCCTAAAAGTCGACTGTGAAGAAACCCCCTAATGACTAGTTGAACAGATGTTTGTGCTTGAAGTGGATCGAGATACTCGATATACGTTGTGGCATTGGCTTGTTCCATGTACCAATCATGCAATCTAAGGTAAGACATTGTATGGTTTTTTCAGGTGCTCTCCCATTACTAAAGGCTTTCCTATCTTGTATAGCCGGGCCAACGAGGTAATCGGATAATCAAGGTCCTTTGTGATCTGCGTCGATTTGCCCTTGTCTTGCTTTCTACCAAAGGGAGTCTTCACAGGAGATGAGTGGGCACGATCCCACATGAAGGCTTATGATGCGTAGGGCACGGTAGCTGATTTGGTAGCCTACTGAGGTGCAGTAGGTGACTTTTGTAGTGTAGATGACTCCGAGAGTGCAAGTACTTCCAGTGCTGGAGGATGGTTGTCCATGAAGATGTCACTGCTAGGCCACTGGATGTATATGGCAATGGTATCCCCTCGTGTCAGAATCTCATCGTTTGGGGGCATCTGCAGTACGACGGCCTTGAAAATATCATGTACACTGTCCACACTAACCTTTGTGAAACCCGATGCTATCTTGGTACCGTGCACCAGCACCATTTGATTGGATGGATACATGAGCCTCCAAGCAGCCTGAAGGGGAACGAAGCCATTGACAAGCCTCACTTGGAGATTGCACTGCATAGCCTCCTACATAATGGTAACAATTAGCTAATATGTCCAACAGCAATATCTATGGAGCATTCAAGAGATATATATTAGTACCTTGATGTCACAGACAGAAAATTTATTGTCGTCTTCATCTGTGTGAGCGGCAGATGCATAGCTACTCTTATAGGTAGTGGGGCTGAACTGTGTACATACATCTAGAGCTTGCATGGGCCGTCTCTTATAATTATTGATCCTTTCCTCGAGGCTTCTTATCTGATTATTGAATTCATCTCTCAGTCTTTCCTTAATCTTCTCTACAAGATGTTCCTCGCACTTGGCTTTAGCTCTCTTCCTACTCCGGTATTTGTAGGAGTCGTTTGGGAATCCGGTTTTCCAGGGAATGAAAACACCTTTGCCTCGCGTGTGACCAAAGTGTTCCTTGCTTTCCAAGGCTGTGGAGAATACATCTTTCTCCCTATCTAGCAAAAAAGAGCTATCGGAAGTTTGTGTACTCAACGCTACTTACAAGATCCCAACATGTTATTTCACTTATAAAGTTATGGACTAATTTCATAGTTAGTAGTTTGATATCTTACTAGGCGTTGGCACACATCCTCGTCCACGAGGTTTGTAAAGGACGCGTTGCCAAAAGACGTGGCATCTGACCTCACTATTAGCTAATTTCGGCGCACTCGTCAACGATCGAAGCAAATGGTGCGGAGGCCTCTTCGCCCTCCCTGCTCCATTGCATGCTCTTACCCGCGTACCCAGTGATGCCAAGTTTGTGGGGTTAGGTGTTTCTTGCCTTGAGGGCTTTGTGCACTTCACTTTGATGCAAAAATTCTTCCATCGTATTCATCTCAACAAATGCTTGCCATACGTCCTCATTAATGAACACATACTTAGAGAATGGAGTCTTGTCCTTCTTGACGTAGTCTGTGACAAGCGAGCTGTTGAAGTTCTTCTATGCCTTTCCCGCTACTAGTAGTGCATACCGTCGAACTAGACCCACGGAGTGTTCGGGTATCTTGAACGATGCAAAAATTTCTATCAGCAAGTTGTTGTGCTCCTCATCGGACAACGATTTACAAGCTAGATGGGTGTTGCAGACCCGTTCCCATCCAACTATTTCGCATAATGATTGGAATGCTATCGCTGCCTTCCTCAGTTTGGTAGGGGGCCGATCTTGCGGATTGATCACCGTGATTGTATATCGGTCCGTGGGCTTTTTATTTGCTCCTCTTGGACCGTGAGTCGGTTTTCCTTTCGTCGGTTCATCACATCCTTTTGGCGACGAGGAATGAGGGGATGTCATCTTCTTTTTAGCTAGACTTTGTTAGGTATTCAAAGACAAGGCTATGATCAAGTTAATTGATTGCTGCAATCATATGCAAAGTCTTGTGTTTTATTAACTATAATGTTGATTATTTAATTCATGCTCAATAAAAATGGTTGTGACCTCTATAGGAGTGGTCTTGATCTCTATGAGTGGTCATCACCTCCATGGGAGTGATCTTGAGTGGTCGTGACCTTCATGGGAGTGGTCTTGAGTGATCATGACCTCTTTGGGAGTGGTTATTTCCTAACCTTAAGCCCTATATCTTTTTATTGTACTCAGCTATTTACACACACATACACACACATGGAAGCATAAAGGTTCATAATCAGATATCTAACATGACAAGCAATTAATAAAAGCTCAAGTTGATTTAATTGATTGTTCTCAGATGTTAGGTTGCCTTAGTTGAAAGGCCTTATCGCCACTAGGGACAAAGTTATAGAAAAATTTGTGACAACCTTACCACTTATTTGAAATGATAATTTTCAACACTTGACAGTTAATGAAACCTAATCAATTGAGAACCTTAGACCCATATTTATATATTAGAATCAAAATTCAAGAAAGCTTACAGGATATACAGCAGGATTAGATGACAGAAACAATATACAAGAACTAGATAGCCGACAACATTATGGAAACAATAACAGGGATAGCGTCCAAAGACCAAGTATAAACAGTAAGCAATTTGATCCAGAATATATAAGTATTCAACTGAAGTATACACTTGATTTAATCAAGTATATGGTAGCTGAAAATTGAAATTTTATCACAAATTGTCTCCCTAATGCCCAATCTTCATCGAACAATGCCACCCACATGCAAGGCCTAAAGACAATAAAGTATAGAGTATTTAAGCATATACTTAGAATGATAGAGTGCTCTCAGGTATCGGGCTGCTAAAGTTTAGACATTCAGCCTCCTCGTCAAAAGGTGTAGGGCATGCTAGAGATTAATCTCCTACTTTCACTACACCAGGGTCAATTAATCACTAGTTGAATGGATAATAATATAAGCAAATAAGGCCTAGAACTATTATCTTCCTAAATTATGCACCATAAAGTATGAAGTACCAAATTTTGCTTATTCACATAAAACAAGTTCAAAATAGTACTGTTCGGCTAAGACACAATACGAGAATATCAATTGACAGACCAAGCCGAATAGAAATAGAAACTACATATCAGAACTACAACCACTAGCTAATCAAGATATGCAGCGATAATCATATGAACATCAATCTCATAGTAAATGAAGCATCAAATTAATACCATCTAGTTCAAGGCCAAGATTACTATTGAAATTGCCTAATTCAACTTGTAGAGACCCTAATTACATTATTGAGCATTAAAAAGGTAACAAACAGTGAGAATGATTGAAAGAACCAATTAAGAGTTTAGGCAATCATTTTAAGAGTTTAGTATACAAAGTATAAATTTGGTTACATAGTAAACAAAAACATAAAGTGTAGAGATGTGTCCTTGCCGTATGAGTTAGAATTCTCTAAACTGCCAACAATAGGCCGCTAAACCACATGCTCCACCAAATTAACAAGACAGAGATGCACATGTCCAGGGGAAATAGCTACTAGCAGTACTAACAACTGTAATGTGAGCTTCTGCTAGGAATTTTTAAAACAATGACTAATGTCAAAAGCAGGTTTAGTGCACCCGACCACATGAAGAAATAACATGATTATGTATGATTCTGAACTAGCAACAAGTTCTGACAGACTAACAGACACACGTGATGCCTAGATGCAGATACAAGTTCATGAAGTGTTCATTGGCATCACCTAACCACACTAACTCCCGTATATTTTTCATCTCATTGATCATGAGCCATAGCAGCTGTGCAAAGTTTGTGTGCGTACTTCCAGATTTTCATAGGCATAATTAGGAAGTACAACCTAACATAAGGGCTTGTCACAACCTAACACTGAAGCTAATTCTAGAACCCCACCCTAAGCCCTAACTAAGCAAGAAGGAAGACCGGTAATTGGGGTAAATTAGTAATTTATCTAATACCGATGGTCGAGGAGGTTTGGTAAACCACAATGATGGCCTAAGTAGTTTAGGTCACGCCAAAGTGGTTTTGACATAAATTCGGGCTGGCGGAGCGGATTTGGCGTCAATGTAATAGCCGCTTTGAGAATCGTGCTTGTGTGAGAGGAAAACCCATTAAGAGTGTTGAGTTTCAGGTTAACCCACGTAAATGTGGATAGTACCACTTGTGTGTCTAGGTCTAGGGTTATGGTTGCCTCCACTATATAAGGACATGTAGGGGGAGGAGAAGCATTGAAGCTCTAAAACTAGAATTAGGTTTCCCACAAGATTTTGGTGTTCTTATGTGTGTGTGCTCCATGGGAGCTTGCCATCAGGTGTGAAAGGCTTTGTAAACATACCTTATGATCTGGATGTAAATCATTTTCATGTTCAAGTTTTGCCTCACGCT
The DNA here is from genome assembly GCA_036346275.1 of Otatea glauca. Classification (NCBI taxonomy): domain Eukaryota; kingdom Viridiplantae; phylum Streptophyta; class Magnoliopsida; order Poales; family Poaceae; genus Otatea; species Otatea glauca. The sequence continues at coordinate 17,498,497 of CM070729.1, forward strand.
TTGATTTTCTTCTTGCTTTACCCTCAATGTTTTCTTGTGGTTTCTTGATTGATTGATCTCATGTTGCCAAGGATGTATGATTGATAGATGTATCCTCTGTAAAGTATCTCCTCAATCATCTAGGCAAGCTTCTTCTTGATCATCCACGTTTCTCCAAGAAACTAGTTTTTAGGTTGAGAAGGAAGATTTTGAGGTAGATATTGATCCTGCTTGTTTGAGGGATCTTTATTGGGTATTCTTACTTGCTATGATATGTGGGAGGCTATCTAGGATCATCTTGATCATTAAAATCCCACGTGCAAGATTAGGGCTAAGTTTTTGTTCTTGAGCTCATTTTTGTGCACTCTTCCTTGAACTGAAAAAAGGTTAAAACTTTGACATCAATCCTTGCGATTGAAGATTAGAATAGATTCTTGACATCCATAGGAAGGTGCCTACAAAGTTTCACATGGTTTGGATCAGCCGATCAAAAGATTCATCGATTTTCATTTTGAAGTCGTGGTGATTTTCCTGTTCTTCCCTTTTTTTACTGTAGCGCGGCATTACTGCTACAATAACCTGGTAGTACTGGGGTTACTGTTCATCCTGGTACTACCGGCCTCTTTAGGAAGGTAGTGCCACCCCTGAGTTGATTTTCAAAAGATTTTTCTCTTCCGCTTTTCTGAGCTCTTAAGAAGTTTTGGTTGGATTCTTTGGGAGGAAAATTATTGTGTGATCATTCACTCCGCACCCCCTCTGATTGCTATTTCCGGTCCTTTATTTTGAAGTGCATATAAAAATCGTATACACAAATGTACCAAATCCTCTCGTATTGACTAATAATCTCCTCTGCAGGTTCCAAAAACCGGCAGGTCCAATATAATTTTTGGTACCAGGTTTTGGTTCATCCATCCACTCTAAATACATGTTTTCAATTCAAGTTATATACCAAAAGACTTACTGCATCTAGTGTATATCCCAAACTTCAAATTTGTAACAACAAAAAAATAATAAAATAAAAGAGGAAAATCAGCAAGTTTTCGCGAAAAATCCAAACCACACCCTCAGTTTTTGTTCAAGTTCCGGTGTCCATAACCTTTCTCCTCTGCATGTAAGTCTCACCAATTTTTATATTCACCATGTTAGATGCAGATCTCTCCAAGTGATATTTTGTGTGAAATTTCCCAAAATGTGCATTACTTTTATTCGAAAAATTCTCAAGAGACTTTTTTCGAAAAGAAAAGGAGATAAGTTCGCAAGAGAAGGTGGACCGATCGATCAGTTCAACCACAGAAAGAACGGCGTGTCGTCTGTTCTTCCTTTTTTCTTTTCACAGATCTCTAGCACACACATGATAACCCGTTGGGGCATCTTTTTCTACTGTATCATCCATCAGTTCGATCTGTACGGTCACTAATCACAAGTTTAATATAACTGTCTTCTGTCTGTGTGCTGTACATATTTGTTTCGGTCTGCCACGTGCATGATTGCATGATAGCACCACATGGTTGGAACTTGGAAGGTACATCAACAGTTTCAGTGTTTCACTATAAGAAAAAAATGTTCAGTGGCACAAAACGATTTGATGATTAATCAGCATCAGAAAGAGCTAACATACCTCTTGTGAGATTCAGTCCACGTGAGCAAATATTGAAATACTATATTGAGGTCTATCTATATATGTGATGAGTAATTGACTGTATTTGAGTTTGTGGTACCTAAGTTTGAGTTTGATTTGAATTAGATATTAACTTTGAAGCAATTTGAAGTATTGTCAGAGAAATCGGCACTACCGCCCTTAGTTGGCGTTTGGTCTCAGGGAAATCAGCACTACCTATTTTAGTAACGATTTGGAGGTACTACCGATTTTAGTGCCAATTTTGAGGTAGTACCAATTTTAGCGCTGATTTTTCTGGAGAAGTTGTGATTAATTTTGGCTATGTGATGAACTAATTGCATATGTGTTGGGCATTGCTATGTGATGGTTTTCCCTTGTTTGTGGTGGTTGAAGGATTTCAAAGCTAGGTTATGGTGAGCGTAGGAGACAGGGATTAGGCTAGGAGAGTTGAAATCTAGACGTTTAGGGTAACGCCGAAGATGATTAAGGCCGGGAAGTAGGCCGGGAAGACAAGAAGCAATTGTTGATAGACATGGGGGAAACGGCATGGATTGGGACTAGACTCAGGGAGGAGTCGAGGTCCAATAGGTCAAAGAAGTCGAAGTTGTCATGGTAAAACGGTCAAAGACATGTGGCGCGCTGAATGACTTGAAGCGAGGACGGTTCGGAGGAGTCTGGACACGTGAGAGGCTTGGCGGCAAGTCATTGGAGCCACATAGAAAATGATGAAGCATGGGCGATGCTTTGAGGCTAAGCAAGACTAGTCGTGGGGCAAATTGGTAATTTATCCAATACCAGTGATCAAGACAGTTTGGAAAACCATGACGCTAGCTTAAGTGGTTTAGGTTAAGCCAAGGTAGACATAGACGCAATTTCAGGCTTGTAGAGAGAATTGGAGCGTCATGTGAAGGCTGCTTTAAAAAGTGTGCTTGTGTGAGTGTAAAACCTGTTATGTGTGTTAAGTTATCGGATTAGTCCAGGTAAATGTGGATGGTATCCATTTGAGTGTCCAGGCTATAAGATTAGAGTTGCCTCCTCTATATAAGGAGATGTAGAGGAGGTGAAGTGAAGAAGCCCTTGCAGAGAACTTAGAAAGAAAATTAGGGTTTTCACAAGATTTTGGATTTCTTGTGTGTGTGTGAGTGCTCTTTGAGAGTTTTGCCCTTAGGTGAGAGGCTTTGTAATCATCCAGCTTGCTCTAAAATGAAATCAAAATTCGTGCTCAAGTCTTTGATCTTCCTACTTCTTGAGTTTTTTATATTTCTTGTTTTGTTTCTTCTTATCTTGATCTTGTGTTGCCAAGAATGAATGATTGATGGATGTATCCTCTGGAGATCATATCCCAATCGTCTAGGCAAGCTTTCACTTGTTCATCAAGAGATTTTGAAGAAACCAGTTTTTAACTTGAGAGAGAAGAATTTATGATAGATTGTGTTCTTAAGCTTTTGGAGCCTATTCCTTTGGAGTTCTTACTTGCTGTAATATGTGGGAGGTCATCTAAGGTCATCTTGATTATCAATTCCTCATGAGCAAGCACGGGTTGAAAATTTGGGTTTTAACTCAGTTTTGGTGCAACCTTCTTTAAGATTGAAAAAACATCATAACTTTGACGTCAATCCTTGTTATTGAAGGCTAGAATAAGTTCGTAACATCTTTAAGAAGGTGCTTGTAAAGTTTTATAGGGGTTGGATCAGCCGATCAAAAGTTGTATGAATTTTTGATCTTAAACTCGTGCTAATTTTACTATTCACCTCTGTTTTTTTATTGTTCATTACGGTAGTGCCGATTCGGGATGAGTTCTCTGAAAATTGATTTTTCTGCTTCCAGTTGATCTCTTGGGGTTTTGACTTGGTTCTTTAGGGAAAGTCTTTCATTTGGTTAATTTTTAATTTTATTTAGCTTTTATTCACCCTGCACTCGCCCTTTCGATCCTTCAAAAATCATTTTCTTTTCTGTAGTCGTGGATCTGATCAACAATATTCCAATGAAAGCTTCCTGTATAATGACGGTGACAAAATGAGCTATAGCTGTATGATGACTCCAAATAAGTGTAATGTTGCATGCCATACGATATTCTTGATTTTTGAATTTATACCATTATGGTCTGCGGTTTCCAAGCAATTTATTAAAAAGAATTCTTTTGAATTACAGAGGAGAAATCTAAGATGCAGATTCGCAAGCTTTAGAATTGTATTGTTTCGAAATTAATTTATAGCTGTAGGTTGCATACATAAGGAAAAAATAAGTGAAAAAAATTAATTAACCTAGACCTTGTTTTGGGAAAGTTTTCACAACTTAGTTCCAGCGGAAGTTTAAGCTCCCCTAAACAGGGAGCAACTTATGATTAGTTTTTTAAACTACGACAGTAGCTCTGCCTTGCACTTACGAAATGGAGCACACGGGGTCCTATCCTAGGATCGAAATTGGGTGAGAGGCATGCACACCGCATAATCTTACATTAGCTTGCACCACCACAAAACGGATATTCTAAATTTCACGGTTGAAAACCATCAACAAAACAGCGAAAACCTTGAGGAATGATTTCCTGATAGGCAACCGTTGGGCAAATCTCCTCAGGTGTAGATGGTTGGAAAAAATAAATTTGTCTGACGGAATTATTATTTCAATCACATAAATTAGAAGAGCAATACTTCTATGCTTTTTCTCTTAATACAAGTTGCACAAATCTTGAAACAACCGAAGATGTAAGTAATCACCATCTACCATTCATTCATATTTTAATATTTATACAATTTTTTTTAAAAAGTATATAAGCACCTCTCAAATTAGAAATCCTGACGGTCCCTTATGGGCTTGCCAGGACAATTCGTAGCCGTAAGAGATTCTCTGTTTTCTGGTAGTTGGTCCTTGCAACTTAGCTTTTCTTATGGAAACTTAATTGCTTAGGGCCTGTTTGGATAGCTACGACTGGACTAAAAAGCTGTTTTTGGTTTGTTGGGCTAAAAAGCAGCTGCAGCTGTCGGCAGTGGCTTTTCTTGAGATGTCGTTTGGCAAACCGACTTTTCGCTGGCTTTTCTTGAGCTACCGATTGGGGAGGAGAATGAACAAGGTGGAGGCGAGCCAGGGAGGAGGTCGACTGGGGGGACACCGAGCGGGGTGGAGGTCTAGCCGGGGAGGTGGATGAGGCGAAGTGCGGGGAGGAAGCAGAGCGGCTAGGAGGACGAGGCTGATGTCCATGCGGTGGGGAGGACGAGGAGGCGGAGCGATGGAGAGGTTGGAGACTACATCAGGGGTGAGGTCGGGGAAGGGCTAGCAGAGGAGGAGGTCCAGGGACAACCGAGCAAGGAGTCATGGGAGCGAAGCACAGCCGAAACTCTCCCTGCCTGCTGCGGCTTTTCGGGGGGTGGGGAGCCGAAATGCAGCCCCCAAACAAGGCCTTAATTTCCATTAAGAAGCCAAAACAGGTTAGAATCGAGTTAAATTGTTAAGGAGCACACTACGAAATTCTCTTCTACATCTAGCATGCATGCACGCATACATGTATGCCAAGAAAATTCCTGGGAAAGCTAGTTTATTATAGCATGTATAATAATAGAGATAACTGATATCTATATACTCCTATATGTCATTTAAAAAAAACTAAAGATAGCTTCTACAGTGATGTCATCTTAAAATTGTCTCTATGAGATTCTACAGTCTTTTAATTATGGTTTGGGAAAGTATTTATTATAGATAATAACTCACATAATGATATTTTATGTTGTCTATGTAGTCATGCCTTCACGAAAAGATAACTATACTCTCTCTCCTCACTTTTCCATATCAATAAAAATCTTACGTGACAATACATATAGACAGTTAACATCACACTATTGTATATGCCCTTAAGCTATTAACAGGTTGTAGCAGTACAGATGGCAACCAATCACGCGCCAATCTGCAAGAGTTGCGCAAAAAAAAGGAACCATCTCACACGTCGGCCACATGCACATAGGGGTGCAACCGGCTCGCATTTAGTCGGATATCATTCTTTTCATATCCTAAATCATATTTTTGTCGGATTCAGAGTCAGATACGAATAGTGCCAGATACAAATATGGCGCGGATAATATCGGTCACGGATTCGAAACAAATACGAAGCGAAATCGATATAGTACCAAATATTTTTTTTGTCAGATATCACACGAGAACAGATATCGCGTATAGCACACATATAGCAATGATCAACCAACCATATGAGTTTGAATGCAACAGAACTAATGTAATTTAAAAATTCATTTAATCAGATAATCTAACAAAGTTGCAAAAGTACAGTCTAAGAAGTTGGTGTGATCTCTTGCTCCTTGGCAAGATTATGTCGGATTCCCACATGGATACAAGGGCATTTACAGTTGGAGGCAACTCAGCCTCTAAGCTATAACTCACGCAGTCTCATTTTTCTATGCAGTGTGTAGGCTCTCAAGAGTCTCAGGCGAGCCCATAACACAACTAATTTAGGGCCTGTTTGGTAGAGTTCTAGATTCCAGCTTCATCTGAGATATGAAACTTATAGACTAAACTAAGGTGAATTAAGTTTATATTTTTGATCTAAAATGTAAACAAGATGATCCATCAACACTCTTAATGTATTCATAGCTCTGACTCCACAGATCTGATAAAGCTAAAAATACCCAACTCTAATAAGACTGGATCCCTACCAAACACACCTTTGTTCCACCAGCCTCAACCGACCCCAATTCCCCATTCATCTCCCCGTGATCTCGAAATTTCCCCACCTACCGATCCCTAAATTCCCCAGCCCCCACCCAATCTCCCTCCTCACCTCAGCTGCTCACCACCACCTCACCTAGCGTCGCACCCATTGAGTCCGCCACCGCATCAGCAACAGCAGGCACAGCCATGAAGTAGCATAGGCCGTTCCTCACCGTCGTGGAAAGAAAAAGAGAAGCAACATCAACAAGTGGCGGGGGCGGAGAGGCCTGGGGACGGCCAACAACGGAAATGGTGGCCAGATATGCCTTCCCCAAGTGCGGCGCGACCGAATCTGGTAGTGGGCAGCCAGTCGCCAGAGCCCTTTGCTGGCTTACACCGCCACCACGCCTCCCATAGCCGTCGGCGCCAGCCATCCTCGGGACAACTTCGACCAAACCGACACCAACTACGGCTTCTCCACACTGAGGCGGTGCTAATGTTCTCATCACCTCTTTCCCTCTCGCCGTCGGTGTCCCCGCTGCTGTAAAGGCCGCTGCCCTTGCGTCGCCCATTCCGGTCATCCTAGTGGGGGATGCCTGCACGGCTCTACTCGGTCGCTCGTCAGCTCGGCTACTCCAGTGAGGGAGGAGGAGTGCGGCGGCGGCTGCATGGGAGCCGATTGCCGAATGGGGGAGCCGAGGAGGACCGATCCAATTTGCTAATTGTCGAATGGGTTGTTGTGTGCAAGGTTTTAAATTTCGGTTTCGGAATGAATTTCGTCTCAAGGCCGCATAACGAAATTTCGGCGAAATTTCGAAATTTTAGAATTATTTCGGATGAAATTTGAATTTGAAAATTCAAATCCGGTCCAATCCGGAAAATAAAAACCGAAATTCGGCGAAAAAACCAAAAATTTCGGGCGAAATTTCCGAAATTTCGGGCGAAATTTTCAAAATTTCGGGTTTTTTGCATTGGCTGAAAAGTGGTCTAAATGTTATCGAAAAATTTTGAAATTTGTTTTGGAGGTTCCTGACACAATACTGATGTTCTCACAAAAATTTCAGCTGATTATCATATCCGAGGAATTTTTAAAAATTCGGAGAGTGGTACGATCCTGATAAAACACTGAGCGATAAGTTTGATCGGAATGGAAAATGGTACAAATCAAGTTATAAACTGTTGAAATTTTTTGTGCATGGTTATGATCCATAACTAATATTATCATACAAATTTCAGCTGATTATCACATGTGAGGAATTTTTAAAAATTCGGAGAGTAGCGCTGTCCAGACAGAACACTGATCGACAAGTTTGATCCGAATGGAAAATGGTAGAAATGAAGTTAGAAACTGTTGAAATTTTTTGTGCATGGTTATGATGTATCTATAATGCTCTCATAAAATTTTCAGATGATGATCAAACTGTATAAATTTTTAAAAATTTCGAACAGTACTACTGCCCTGTTAAAAGGCTTACCGGCAAACTTGAACAAAATTAAAAATTATGTAAACCATAAATGTTTTTGAAAATTTTACAGAACGGTGATAAGGAAGTTCTTAATATCCCATAAAAATTTTGATTCATGATCACACTCCAGTGAATTTATAAAATTCTTACAAGGCACAATACCATTTATGTTCTTTTCTTTTTGATTTTTGAAATATAATATAACAAACGAAGTTCAATGTTTGCATAGATTTGATTGACTAAATAAACAAAGTTTAATTTTTTTTTAAAATTTATATAATGGTAGTCAATTATTAATATCTCAAAAAAAAATTAGATCATAATCACACTTAAGAAAATTTTTAAAATTCTGACAATATAACTGTCCCAATTATGTTCATTCTGTTTTTGATTTTTTAAAGATAACAAATGAAGTTAAATTATTTTGAAATTTTTTATTTATGATCCTAAACTACTAAGTATAGTACCATAAAATTTTCAGATCAAGTTTGTACAATTTTATAAAAATCAGATAGTGTTTCTGCCAAAATTTTAAAATATTTAAAAAATTAGGTTTTTCAACAAATTTCCATAGGAGATGACTTTCCTAAGGGTTATTGGACCAAATCCGGTCAAATCCGGCCCTAAAACTTTCAAAACCAGCCAAAAAACACGAAATTTCGCCGAAAAAACCGAAATTTCGGATTTTACTGTAGCAATTTCAAATTTTTTTAATTTTTTTTCCCGGATGGTACTTGAGATTTCGAGGTGGTCCGAAATCCGAAATCTCTGCGAAATTTCGTCGAATTTCGCCGAAATTTGGAACCTTGGTTATGTGTGTATCCGAATAGTTTATTTGGATATATCCAAAAATAAGTTTAGAATATGCTAATTCGATGGATAGTGTTTTTCCGAATTCAAAATCGAATCCAAAACAAAGTATCCGAAACCGATACTGAATCAGACAACAATCTAAATCCAATCTAAACACACCTAGCTAGTCAATCGGTCGAAAATTATCTGAACCGATTGCACCCCCTACATGCACATAGCCACATATCCATGGATTGTATTGCACGTGACGTAAACATAAAACACTGCAACTTCTTCCATGACTTTTCTTGTAGGCCTTGCAGGGTTCCAAATTTTGCTTTCGGTTTACATTTCTTTACCCACCGAAATTAAAAATTCTGGCGAAATTTCGTTATTTCGAATGAAATCCGGATGAAATTAAAAAATCAAAATTCAAATCCGGAATTTTTTGGAACGAAATTTCCAAAATTTCAGCAAAAAATCCGAAAGTTCGGGCGAAGTTGCTGAAATTTTGTCTTATTTCAACTGAACAAAAAATAGTACAAACGATGTCAAAACATTTTTAAATTTGTTTTTGAGGTTCCTGACACATCAGTGATGTTCTCATAAACATTTCAGATGATTATCACGTCTGAGGAATTTTTAAAAATTCGAACATTGCTACTATCCTGATAAAACACTGACAGACAAGTTTGATTCGAATGAAAAATGGTACAAACCATGTTAGAAACTTTTGAATTTTTTTGTGCATGACTATGATCCATCATTAATGTTTTTATAAAATTTTCGGTTGATGATAAAGCATCATGAATTTTTAAAAATTCGAACAGTGCTACTATCCTGTTAAAAGAATTACCCGCAAACTTGAATAAAATGAAAAATGTTCAAATCATGTTAGAAAATTTTGAAACTTTTTGTGAATGGTCCTTTTAATGTTTATATAAAAGTTTTAGATAATTATCATGCTTAAATAATTTGTAAAAATAAAAGCCTGACGATCAATATATAGATTTTCTTTAGAAATAAAAAAAGGTTTAAAATTTTTGAAAATTTTACAAAAGAGTGATAAGGAAATGCTTAAGATCTCATAAAAAGTTTGAACCATGATTACTCTCCAGTGAATTTATAAAATTCTTAGAAGGCACAGTACCATATATGTTCTTTCTCTTTTTGATATTTGAAATATAATATAACAAATGAAGTTCAACACGTACATAGATTTAATTGACCAAACAAAAAATTTAAATTTTTTTTAAATTTTTATAAAATAGTACTGAGACAATTCTTAATCTCTCATAAAAATTCTAGATCATGATCACACACAAGAAAATTTATAAAATTCTGACAATGGTACTGTCCCAATTATGTTCATTCAGTTTTTAATTTTTTAAAGATAACAAATGAAGTTCAATTATTTTGATGTTTTTTGTATGATACTACACTACTAAATATAGTAATATAAATTTTTCAGATCATTATCAAGCTTGTAAAATTTTATAAAAATCTAATAGTGTTTCTGCCAAAATTTTAAAATGTCTCAAAATTTCGGTTTTTCAACAAATTTTCATAGAAGATGACTTTGTTAAGGGTTATTGGACCAAATCCAGCCCTAAAAGTTTGAAAACGGCCAAAAATCATGAAATTTCGGAGAAATTTCGTCGAAAAAACTAAATTTCAGTTCATTGTAGTAATTTCAAATTTTTTTATCCGACCAGTAGTTTGGATTCTGTGGTAGCCTGAAATCCAAAATTTTGGCAAAAATTCACCGAATTTCGGCGAAATTTGTATCCCTGAGGCCTTGTTTGAGAAGGTCATACGAATGAGTTGAGAATTTAAATAAACATTCTGTTTTATCTACGTGCATGGATCGGAATTGTGGCACAGCTAAACAATACTTTAGTCTTTTCGGTGTGGGGTTGGTTTTGCTACAGATCAGGTTGGTGCAATGCATCCGCATAGTCGTTTGTGACTCGCTACTACACCATGGTACACTTTCATTAAATTAGCATTTTTCTAGCTCTTTATATCTTTTTATTTTATAAATCTAACCCCATACAAATCTAATTATAAAAATAATCTCTTTTCTCACCGTGAAAACACCGGCAGGTGACACTTGTCACCTGCAGCACTCCCCTACCACGACCGGCAGCAGCAGACCCACTGGCCTGCTGAGCGCCCACTGCTCAGCAACACCTGCCGCTGCCTACGGAGCTACCATTGCTTGGTATAGTCCAAGTGATTAATCACTCAAGTAATCACTCAATTAATCACTTAATTACCCACTTAATTCATCAATCAATTTGTCATGCAGCCGCGTGGCCGCAAGATCTGTCATGCATAGCAGGTCAGTTTTAGTGACTCTCACTGCACCATGGTACGCTTTTATCGAAGATGACAGAAATACTATAGGAGAGAGGAATGTTAAGAGGGAAAGTCACACATTGAATTATGGTTAACCGTGAATGTTAGAGGGAAAGTCACACATTGACTTACCTCTTGTAAGTCAGAGGATCCACGTTTGGAGGGGCTGGTCCTAATCAAGGTGAGCTGTTTCCCATGAAAGAGAGCGACTAAAAGTGCCGCTTCCATAATAAAGAAATGTAGTCTTTTTAATAACGGTACGGAGATAGTATGACCAGTGGAGATAGAGGTGCTCTAAGAAACGGGATGGTTAGTTGCAGGCGCAAGGAGGAAGCTTGAAGGGGTTAGAGCATTGATTTCGACTGCTATGTCCTTAGTATTATTTGTCCCGTAGTCTTTTTTTATGACCTTCAAAGCGTCACACCGGTTATCCGCCACAAATGTAAGTAAGCATAACAGCACTACCGGTCTCTCGTCAAGCATGCGAACCATTCAGACCGATAAAAGGCAGTAAGAATAAGATGGTAAGGAAGTTCTGAGTGTCGTGTGGGAAGCTAGCCCTTAGGGGTGGGTATTCGGTTTCTCCGGTTCGGTTTTAAAATATTTCGGATTTTAGATTATGCAAATCGAATCGAAACCGAACAGAGGTAAAAACCGAACCGAATTAACCGAACTAAATCACCAAATCGGTTCGGTTAATTCATTTTTCGGTTCAACCGAATTTCCCTGAATTGACTCATCTAGTACACTGCAGTCTGCACACATCTGCACAATCAGCAAACGACCGCCACGACCAAAAAAAGAACAGGAATTGAAGTTCAAATCATTCCTTAATACATCAAAACTACAAATCATTCCTTAATACATCAAAACTAGAACTTCCAAGTTTCAGCTTTTCTCAAGAATATATATAGCCAGCGGTAATTGCGGAATGGTAGTGGAAAGTGCCTAATCTACACGGGATTGACCAGCATGGGATGAGAGGATGATGCCTACGATGAGGCCGTAGAGGGCAAGCGCTTCTGCGAAAATGAGGATGAGGATCATGCCCACAAACAGCTTTGGCTGTTGTGTATTTGCCCTACAATCAATTATCCAAAAATCAAAATAAAAACAACATTCAAAAGCACGCAACTTCCAGAGTAGCCTTCATAATGAGCATCAGATAATACTTGGTTAAGAACCAGAAAAAGCTTCAAGTACCATATCAAGCCACATGCAAATAATAGAACCAAATTAACTTTCCGATCTAGCCACTATGCTCAACTGAATTAGCTTCAATGAAGACAAAACGTGAAATAACGCTCAACTAATTTTCCACCAAAAGATTGACGAGGCTGGGGGGCCATCTGCTCGCACTGCCGTCGGAGGCCGCCCTATTGCCGAGGACCTCACGGCCGAGGCCATCGCCGCCTCCGCGCTGTCTCCTCGTACCAAAGCCGGGAGCCGCCGAGCATGCACCTCCGCCCGAGGACCACGTGGCCGAAGCCACCGCCACCGCTAAGCGCCTCAGCGCCGTCGTTGAGCGCCTCCACACCGCCGCCGCAATCGAGCACCTCCACCCGAGGACCGCAAGGCCAGATCTATCGCGGTTGAGGAGGCTAAGGATGTGGCGCACGGCGTAGAGGTCCTCCCTCCTCGACGGTTGAGGAGACCAAGGGTGTGGCGCCGGATCTGGAGGAAGAGAGGAAGCGAAGTGACGCCGCCTACCCGCGTGGGAATGGGAGAGATCAGAGGGAGAGGAGGGGAGGAAAGGGGAGAGATTGGGGATGTGGTGTGGTGATGCTGTGAGGAGGATGGCGGATTGGCTGGATGGGAATATCACGAGAGTCGGGAGGGAGTAATAAAATATCAGTTCTTCGGTTTATTTGGTTTAGGCAGTTGAAAACCGAACCGAAATCCAAAAACCGAATTACATCAAAATAAAAACCGAACCGAAAAACCAAAATATTTGGTTAAATCGGTCTGGTTCGGTTTTTCAGTTTCGGTTTAAAAATGCCCACCCCTAGCCCTGGTTTATGTCTATATATGTTTAAGGATCAGTTTGTAACTACTGTGCTTTATTGTGCTATGGCCTACGTAATCCAGTTAGTCATGGAAATTATTACCAATTCTAGTAGCACATCAACACAGTTTTTTTTCTGAATATACGCACTACAATTTTGTACAATGTAAATCCGCTATTTAGTGGGCAAATGTCAGTGTAGCTGATGCTGATCTGGAGACTAGTTCGAGTGACCCACTGCAGATTCTAGTAGCATGTATGTACTACTAGCTTAATTGGGTCCATTCGTTTTTGGTGCCCGTCATTGTAAGGACTGCTTGATTTTGGGGGCACATTAGAAGTTCCCGCAAGATGCAAATCATTTCTCTGTAAAGTCAGTTCTTGCCCACTTGGCTTTCAGACTTGTGATTTTCTTAATAGGATCTTACTTTAGAAAATTGTTCATATTCCAAAGTTGACTCGGTTCACCAAACAGAATGTGAGAACAAGGACGTTTGCAAAAATTGCAACTTGTACTGTTTGGCTTCGAAGACACGTCTAAATCTAGGATGCATAGAACTAGTATCTGTTGGGATGATGATTCCAATATATCTTGATAAATTTGCAATGCTGGGAAATAAAATATTCTAATGAAATCAACGTAATCCCATGATATTAATATTTCTCTTCAAGTACAATATAAACTTCTGGAGCCAATATAACAACTTAATTTTTCGTATAAGGACCTGTTTGGACGAGGCAGGGATTTGATTCTCATTCAAACAGTATATCCACTTGTTAGTCAATCAACAGTTGATTAATATAACCGTCCATACAAGATCAATCCAAATTTCTCATGAACTAATTGAGCACCTTCAGTTGGTCGTGGCCGTCCAATTCCAATCGGATGGGTGGGATCAGTGGCTCTGAAAGCTAACCCCCCATTGCTTCACTTCTTTTTTTCTCTCTGACAACAAATTTAACCGCCTTCTAGTAAAGCAGTACACCTTTCTAAAAAAATAGAGTAATTTATGAAATACTACTCTAAAGATTGGCAACCACTGAAACACCTTGTAAAGCATTTCTTTAGAAAATACCACTCAAAAGATGTTTGGATTCACAAAATATTATTTCTCCTCATTTCCCTATTTTAATCCGTTTGGAGCCTTTTTTGCTTGCGAGAAATGTCAATTTTGTCGTCGTATCTCACATGGCTGGATGTTCAGTGTTGTGCTTCAGGCCGGCGGCCAATTAATTGTTGTGACAATAATAGATGCCTGATACACGGCTGTGAATACAATATCTCTCTCACCGGTGGTTGGATGGCGTATATGCTGATTTGAATTGCGGAAGATACGGGTTTAGCCTTTCTCCCCTTACCAGAGCCGGTAACTAATTTAAACCACCTTCTTCCCTGCTTTCTTCCTCCTACTGTTATGCTTTTCTCATAACCTGCCTTGATTGCGAACTCAACAATAAAAGTCAATATCTTGGTTCTCCAGGACATCTGAAAGGCCCCTAGCATGCCATTAGTTTCAACTTTTTTGTTCTCATTCAAATCTTTGTTGTAGTACCGTAAACTATTGAATGTTAGATCTCCACAATAAATTTAAGATTACAAGGACATTCGATTTAACAAAGTCAAGCACGAAGACAGCGGCACACGATGTATACAGATTCAGACCCCCGAAAGGAGTAAAACCCTACGTCTTGTGCGGATGATGTATGTATGTTGTGTATCAAGAACAGAGCCTGGTGTCTAGCCCTAGTTATAATGAAAATTGGATCTAGGCAATGGCTAAACTATGGCTAGAGGTTGGTGAAGTGTGGTTCGTCGGCTCCTGGATGCTCTACGTCTTCTGAAAGCTCTAAAAAGTCTTCTCTTCTTCTCTAGTCTGGAAATCCTGCCCTGAGGATACCTACCCCTGACCTTATATAGTCGGGATAGCCTGACCTCAGGTTGAGTTGTAGTCGGTTGGGATACCATATCGTAGTCGATGAAGAGTCCATCGTTGCGTGATCTTCGTAGCATATCCAAACTTTTCTGGATATCAGGCGTACTCGAGTCGGTTTCCTTGTAATGGGAAATTGATCAAGTCCTTCCTGATATGGACATATCATCTCCGTGTGTATATTATCCCATAGAATTGGGTCCATGATATCCGGAGTTTCTATATGTCGTTAGAACGTATCCTTCGCGTATCCTGGACGTACTCATACCCCATATTTAGATATTCGACAGTAACCACCGAACTCTGCCCAGCGGAGGGTCCGTTCAAGTGCTAGGTCGATTACTGCCAAGTTCTGTCTTGGTCGAGTAATGCCCCGCCGACTTGTGGTCGAATGATTCGAGTAGATTGGGAATCGCTAAGTATCGAGTATAGATGTTGCCGAGTCGAGCGCCCTTCCATCAGCCCAACTCGAGTCCTTAGGTTAGCCGCAAGTTACTCGATGTCGACTCATCGACTCGACTCTGAGCAGAGTTAGAAAAAATCTAGAAAATCTAAACGTTGGGCAGTTGAGCATTTATTACTTTCATCTGCAATGCCAAGATTGGTGCAGTACCATCATTTCGCTTTTCGTGCCGATCGAAGCGTCGCGTTGTGGGGAGTGAACCGTTTGCTTGAAAAGGTTTTTGGCTTATAAATCCCCAGGTCCAGAACTATAGCAATTCCCCTCCTTTTTGCCTTCAGCCTTATTCTCGAAGCCTTCGTCGCGCTCCTTTTTCCTTAGCGCCGTCACCTTCGAAGAATCCGTCCCCCATCTTTCAATGGCATCCAACCCCTCAGTCAGTGCCGGAGTTCATCCGTCACCGGAGAAGAATCCTGAGACGGCCACATGTAACATCCCAAAATTTGCCCATATTGTTATTTTATTGTTATTTGCGCATTTTGTATTTTTCTGGAATTTATTGGATTTTCTGGAATTTATTTGAATTTGTTTCAAACTATGAATATTGGGCCTATTGATAAAATTAATTAAATAGAGACAAAGTCAATATAAAGTTTTGTCAAAAATATTTTATTTGAGTTCAAAATATCTCAAAGTATTTTTGAGATTTTTTGAGATTTTTCCTTGTATTTTTATTGCCTAAAGTAAATCAATCTATTTTCTGGAATTATTTTAAAAGCAAAACTTGGTGAAAATCTATTGGAACAGTAATGGGTCGAAGCCCAGTACTGTGTAGCCCAAATCGGCCCGCGTCGGCCTATTTGCTGAAAACCCTAGTCGCCTTGAATCTCAACGGCTGGATTATGATCAAGCGATCAGGATTCGCCCGCGCCTCCGTCACTTGGGAGCCGTCGGATCATCGCCAGCTGAACACGCATGATTGAGCCACGTCACCTCTCCGAGTCGCCGCCGGACTCCACCGGCCGCCTCCATATTAGCCACGTATTCCGCACTGTACACGCCTTCCCATGCGCCAATTTAAAGCGCCGTCATGTGCGTTGGAATCCTCACCCCGCGCCGCATCCGTTGGTCAAATTGCGCACGCCAAGATGCCCTTGCCCGCCCATGTCAGCTCGCTGGAGTTTGTCGAAGCTTTGGTTCCAGATCCGAGTACTTCGTGACGCGCCGCGTTGGAAAAGCTACTTCTTCGCGTCGGAATCACGCTAGAACGCCGTCGCCAACGTCATCTTCTCCGCTGCCGGTGAAGCTGCGCCGCCGCATCGCCATCATCGGGATCAAGCGTCGCCAGCCGTTCAATCTAGGGTGAACGCTTTGGATCAAGCCACATAAGCGCGGTAACAGTAAATCTCATTAGTTAATGTGTGCCGTCGAATCTAGATGGGTGGTTGAGATTAAGCCGCATAGCACAGCGTTCGTGGCCGTCCGATCAGATCTGTGCGCATCAGATCGCACTAGCGCCGCGGCCAACCTCGTGCCACCGCATGTTAGGCGTGGTTGCCGAAGCGTCATGCGTCGCGTCCACCGTGGACCGAGCCGTCGGCTGTGGACCGGGTCCATAGACCCGAGACGTGTGTCATGCTACGGTGTTGCCACGCGGCAGTGACATCAGCATGACGCAATGACTCGATTTTTCAGAATAAAAATAATTCGGGAAAATCGAATTTTCTATTTTCTGTATTTTCAGAATTAATTCAATCTTTGAAAGGCTATAACTTCTGAATTTCAACTCAGATTTGGGTGATTCAAATTTCTAACAATTTGTAAAATTGAGGTCTATTTAATGGTTAATTTTATTTTATTTTTGGAGTCCATTTGCTCTCTATTTTGATATTTATTTACTTTTCTCCTTCGGTTCGCGTAGACGTTGAATTGTGCGACGCTTCGGAGGAAGATCCGTTGACCCAAGACCAATTTTCAGAGCAAGACCAAATCCTATTCCAAGGCAAGTTATCCTTTGATCATGTTGAACCCATGTTTGTAAAATTGCTATATTGTTTTACCCTATTGCATATTATTTCAAGTATACAATTGTTTCAATTTAAATTGGGACTTAGCTATTATACCAATTTGATCTATACCCTATCTTGTCATTTGTATGCCATGATCTATTATCACCCTAGATTGGTTCACTATAGTTGGTTAATACTAAAATCAACATAGGATGGTTAGACCATGTTAGCTGCTTAGCCATGCCACGTCATCACATGTACTCGAATCATTAATGTTTAATCTTGACTAATGGAATATGGAACACTGATATGAACTTGTGTGTCATGTGAGATCACACAATGAGATTGAGTTGTAGTGGCGAGTCATGTCACGCAACGATGTTGAATTGTTGATGGCACGTGGTGCTTGGTAATCAACTGGGGTGGTAATCACTTAGATTGGGGCAAGTGACAAGGGGCGAGTATGCCAAGGTGGGCTCGATGGACAGAGGGTATGTGGAAGTCTTGCTTCGATCATCTTAAGGACTTAACCTTGCAAGCCTTTGACCTGAGTCAATCATGCAACCACATGTATGGTATGGGATAGCCTAGCTGATTAATTTGCAATGTCTTAGTTTGGTACTATCATTGGCAGTGTGAGTTCCCGAGTTATGGAGTAATTCACAAAGCGCAAGAGGGGGGCCCTGGTTGTGGTTTTCAGACCCACCAGTGTTGAAACCTTAGCGGGTAGTATCAGGTTAAGGTAGTGCATTGTAAAGGCTTTGTTATAATCACTCACCGTTGTGGTGTTTGGTTGTATTGTGTGAGTAAAGTGCATAACCTCTGCAGAGTGTAAATCTATTTGAATAGCCATGCTCGTGGAATTGAGCAATGCTCGGGAATTACAGTTAAGGGTTAGATTAATAAAATGAGAACTTGGTTGGGATGGCAGGATTGTCATATGGAAGGTTGGAACTTGACTTAGGATTGGGAACTTAGTTTACTTGAGAAATGTTGAATCTATCTATTACTGTTATTTGTTTTACCATCTTTATAATCTAATTATTGTATTTGTTCATAAATGCTGCTTATTGCAAAATAGCCATAATAGCCTTTTCCTTTGGAATGAGCCTTGCATATAGTTACATAGAATTGCATTCTGTGCACAACTTGTTGAGTGCTTTAAGTACTCACCCTTGCCAAACAACAACAATCAACAGTTGAAGAGTCTACACCTTTGTTGGAGGAGGAGTTCTAGGAGGACGCGAGTCGTTAGGGTCCGAGCCTTGTCAGTTGCCTGTGGTGAACTGATGAGCCATTTACGTCTTCTACTTTTTGCTGCTTACTTCTTAGTCTATATTTCCAGTCTAGCCCTGCGTGGCTTAATAATGTATATTGGTCATAAGATCATACACTTAGCTATATCAATAAATGGAGTATTATTATTATTATCGTTGAGATGTTAAGCTGTGTGCACTAGCATTGATCCTGGGACTAGTGCGGTAAACACAATGGGTTCGAATCAGTGGATTCGGGTCCTTACACCACATCTGCTTCACCCAGCGGCGAAGCGGTCTTCGAGGACAAGACCCTCCTAAAGGTGTAGCAGAAATCATCGATGACGAAGAAGTGCCTTGCTGAATTGATGAAGGATGGCTTTGTTCCTCCTCGGGAGTTCTTCCATTGGAGGCCATCACAAGGTGAGCCGTATCCCACCCCCAAAATGAGGATGAGACCGTTGTGTTCAAGGCCTTCTTCCTCTGCGGACTCAATTTTCCCCCTTCTCGATTCTTGATCTCGGTTCTTGACTTCTACAAGATCCAACTCTTCCACCTAAGCCCCAATTCAATTATCATGCTCAGCGTTTTTGTCCATCTCTGTGAGGCCTATCTGGGTATTCAGCCCAGCCTCAATCTATTTTGCCACTTCTATAGTCTGAAGAGAGCGACGAAAAATGATGTTGTTGGGGGTGCCGGTTTCCACTTTCGCAGTGGAGTATCAAGCACATACATTCCTGTCTCTGTAACCTATTCCTTGCAGTCGGACTGGAAGAAGCGGTGGTTTTGCATCACCTCTTCGGACACCATGAACTGCCCTCTAACTTATCGACCACTCTTCCCAAATCTGATTGACCTCTGGACGAAAGTCCCTCATTCAATCACCCACAATGCTCATTACATCCCGAAGATCGAGGAGTTGAGGAAGATCGGGTTGGCTGGGTGGTATGTAGCCAGAGATTTCATCATACGATGATCGAGTCCGCTGAAGTGCCGGGATCACTTGGCCTGGGACTACTCCGGATTCGATGATGCCACCAGGGACAATCCTAGAAGTAAGCACTTGTAATACCGTTGTTCTTTTTGCTTTAGCCGATGAGTGGTTAACTGACTTGTAGCTTGCCAGATTTGTCGGACTCCGACATCTCCTCTAGGCTGAGCAAAATGTTCCAGGGCTCAGAACCTGGCGCTTGTGGCATCAAGGCATACTCGCTTGCCAATCCTCGACCAGAGGTGAGTACTGTGTTGTGGTTTGTAATGCATTGTTCGTGCATTTGCCATTCACCTTAACCCAGTATCTCCTCAGGAAGCCAAGTTCGACGATGATAGTGGGGCGATCGCTGGGAGTCATCAGCCTAGAGGACAACGAGCCGACCTAAGACAACGGTCAAGCATCAGGCTTTGTCCCCACTGACATTGTCTCTCCCTTGAACAATCCGATGCCTACCACCGTCCCAAGTGATGGTGAGGCGGCCCTAGAGCGAGAGGTGGACGAGTCCCCTCAAGCGAGGAGGTATGTTTCTCTAGCGCCTCGTCGACTTACCAAACGTCCTCGTACCTCATCATCGAGACCAGCCAACCAGGTGATCTTCAATCGCTCGCTTAAATGTTATGAGGTTCCTTTTGACTTGATCCAACAGATTTTGGATGACCAGTGGGACGCCTAGGGGACTAATGTGCTGAAGTCGGTAGCTCCCCTAAAGACGCCTCCTCGAGCGGGCTCTCCATCGACCAGGGCGATCGAGCAAGTAACACCACTATTGGGCAATGCTTGTTGAGTTCCTTTTTAACAAACTTTTTGTTCATAGTTACCACTTGTTTGTAGGTTCCATTGTTGGCCGTTGACCCGTCGACATTACCTTCTCCACCAGCTACGCCGATCGAGAAGCTAGCTGCCGAGACCAGACCAGTCCTGGTGAAAACCGCTGTGTAGAAGAAGAATGTGCATGCGAGGTTTCGTCTGGCGAAGTAAGTCACCTCTGCTTCTTCATGATTCTTCTTTTTTCGAAGATGTCAGGTAGAGAATCTCCTGCAGGAAAGGTGCACCCGTCAGTACTGTCAATGGCATCTCCGTGGCTGCCTTGTCATCTCTCGGCGTGGTCGCCACCGACGCTACTCCTGATCCAATAGCTCCTGCTACAACAACAGCTCCACCTCCTCTGGATTCGCATGCGCCTATGAAGTACTGGTCCGTCATGAAGCCCCAGATTCGGGTTTGTGACCATGAACAACTCTGCTCTGTGCTCTGCCTTTGATGCTTCTTGGCTTCTTTTCGTAGCGCGTTGCGGATACCTTGCTCGAAGCTGAAGCTTTCTGCGAGCAAGCCCATCAACAATCGGAGCGACTCTTGGCTGCCAATCAGCAAATAGTTAAGATGAAAGACGCCGAGCTAGAGGCACTCAGGGCCGATTTGAAAACTGCCAAAGCTGAGGCCAAGAAGCAGAAAGGAGAGGCGAAAAAACTAAAGACAAAGGCAGAGAAATAGAAGGGAGAGGCGAAGAAGCTGAGAGCGGAGGCAAAGAAGCTAAATGCTGAGAAAGCTGCAACCAATGCTATGTGGATCAAGGCCAAGGTCAGTCGAGACAAGGTGGAAGCGAGCAGGAAAGTAGTCGAGGTCGAAAAGGTTGTGTTGGATGCGGCACTTGCCACTCTGCAGTCGGAGACACTCGAGCACATGACCTCATCTGCTCGTCTTGCCACTTACCATGTGCTCGCCGTGGTGAAGAGCCATCATCCTAGCCTGGACCTCTCAATACTGGATGAAGGATTCTCATGTGAAGTGAGTGAGGCTGCCGACTACATCGAGTCCTTCGGAGACCTTGCTGAGAGGTTCGTGGCCCAGTTGGAGCTGTCTCTTACCGGTGATGATGATGACTTCAACTAGAGTCCTTTGACCTGAACGTCAATGTAATATTTGAACCTTTGTTGCTACTGCGGTCTTGTGTGATTATGCTAATCAATTTGCTTGTCTTTCATGCTAGTTCCTTATCGATGAAATAGAGTAGCACAAGTAGATGTAAAATCTGGTTTTAGCACTCATAGACCCTTGATAAGTAGTTTTGTAGCCTCGTGCATCCTTGATCGTATTTTCACACAGGGCTAGAAAAACTTTCATTAAATAACTTAGCCCCGAGTGTATACTCGGAGAGACCTGTCGACGATCGAGATCGCCTGACTGCAAGAGGAAGGAAGGAGTGATTTAGGGGCAAGGCCCAAGACCGTGCTCGCCCGGTGGAGAGGGTGCAGTCTTCGCTTCTAGAGAGAAGGAGAGGGAAAAAGAGAGGCTGACACGAGGAATTATACTGGTTCGAGCCCCCGCATGAGTAACAGCTCTACTCTAGTCTTGGCCGGAGGCAAAACGTGAAAGATGATGCACTGTTTGCCGTATACAGGGGATGCTCCAGTTTTGTCGAGCACCGGCTTGTGTGTGTGTGTTTTTTCTTCTTCGCGCAGGGGGAAGGTCCTTATACCTCTGCTTAGTTCATTACGGAAAAGGGTCGAGCGAGATTCTCGAGGGAGTAGCGCTAGATCCGGACATGATGCGCAATGAAGTATGGAGGTAACGGCACTAGGAATCGTTGCCCATGTTCGCCTTAACTCAACCTTTTAAGGCCCCTCCTTCACTCGGTAACTATCTTTTTCCGCAATCCAACCGGGTCCTCCTAGCGAGACCTCAATAGCGAGCTGGGTCCTTGGTTGAGTGAGCTCGGGCCCAGCGGGCCATTGCCTGTGCGAGGTAATCAGTCCCCGACAGTTAGCCCCCGAGGCTCAAACAGTGATCCTGAAGCTCAAGATGACCTTGAGTCTGATGACCTGGGGACCAACGCCCCAAAGAAGTAGCACATCGAGTGGGGTGACCGTACAGTTGTAAGCCATCTCGGTCGAGCCCGGTAATGCTCAAGCTCGATCTCCCAGTTGTTGCCGTCCCTGACCTCCCCTCATCTCTTACAAAGAATAAAAGGCAACGGCCACCGAAGGACCCTGACTGGGCGACACCAAGTCCCCATCACTGGCATTGAACACAGCCGCAGGAGCTCCGGAGTCTCGCTGGTTGCGAGGTCGCCATCGCAGGGTGCCCGAAGAGGGGACGCCCCTGCCGCTACGGTAAAGGTGTGACACCAAGATCCCCAGCGTCTCTCCTCGAGACGAAGGCTCGCGGTCCAGGTACGTGCGATCTTTTATCTCCTTTAGGTCATAGCGTAGGTTCCCTCCATTCCTTTGCTTAGCAATTTTCCCCGCCTCAGACCTTGATCGCTTTGAGCGCTGTAACACCCAGGGTGCGGCGGTGGTTGTGTCTGGTCACTAGCGGCTATTGACCATGGTCATTGTCCAGGGTGAGTCCGAGGACGAGGACGACTTCCTCCTGGTCCCCTGCCATCGCTCGCGGTAGGCCCAGGTAGCCGTCGGAGGTGGAGCCGAAGATGTCTCGACCGTCGAAGTCGGGGCCGATGGGGATGAGCCCGAGGTTGAGGCCACTACGACCGGTGAGGCCGAGGTTTCTGAGGGCGCGGTCAAGGCACCGACTGCTGTGATCGTTTCTGAGGTTCTCGCGGATCAGCCAGGTAGGACAGCATTTCTCGTCCCCTCGCGTTGTAACGCTTTCCCATAATCTAACCTTTTCGCTGCTTTTCCCAAGGATCTTAGTCTCTGCGATCGAGCCGAGGTCTGGGACATCCGAGGAGGTTTGGGTCGAGGCTTTGACAGGTGGGGCCGAGTCCGCATCGGTGGGAGCCAATGTAGTCGCCTCGTCCTCGGCAGGGGGCCGCGGCGAGCTGGAGACAGTTGGACCAAGCGATAGGGCCGTCGGGCCTCGCCGTCGCGAGTTCGAGGACCAGCTCAGTCAAGTGGGTAAGCTCGTACCCATCCGTCTTTTTAATTGTCCCATGACATCCCTTGGTTTTCGCAGGCGGTGAGCCTAATCGCCCAGGGGCTCCAAGGTCTCCACGGGCACACCGTCGAGCTAAAGGTGGTCCTTAACGTGGTGTCAGAGTGGGAGGCCCACATCGCCTAGCTCAAAGAGACCTTGTTGGTCGAGCATGAGGAGGTGGAGTAAAGGTCTGCGGCCCACGTCGCTGAGCTTGCCCAAGCCACTGCCACCGAGCGCGAGAAGACTGTCGAGGCCCTTGAAGCCGAGCACACGAGGGCGGCCAAGACCCTCGAGGCTGATCTCGTGAAAGCGGCAGGGGCCCTTGAAGCCGCATGCGCGGAGGCGGAGGAGCTACGGAAGCAGGTCGCGGAGCAGGCCCTCGCTCCAGCGAAGGCCTCCGCCGAGCTCAAAATGAAGGTCACCGAGCTAGAGGAGAAGCTGGGGCGGGCGTCCAGTATGGGAAAGAGCTCCTTGGCCCAACTCCAGGACGAGCACAATCGTGCCACTAGCTCTGCAGCCAAAGCGCACCGTTTGCAGGGTGAGCTCTCAGCGTTGAGGGTGAAGATCGCCGAGCTCGAGCAGGAGAAGCTTGTGCGCGACATGGAGGACCTATAAATAGGAAATAGGTCGAGGGACAAAAATGTCCGTGTCTCCTTGTAAATTTAAGTTAGTCAATAATAAGACTTTGGTCTCAAAAAGGCGCAGAGTATTCCTTGTCCAAATACTGCTGTGGTCTAGGCCGAGCAAAGACCGGCCTAAAGTGCGCCTGGGAGAAATAAGTCAGAGGCAATGAGGTCGAGCAACGCCGACCGATAGGGAGGCCTCAGAAAAGACTTAAGGCGAAGTCATTTAGTAACAATAGTCGTGGCTCTTGTGCGAGGGAGGTTGAGCCTGAATACTCAAGGGCTAACCTGCGCATAAGGACTTTAATACGCTGTGTCGGGCTCAAGAGCACTCAGCCCGACCTTGCGCTGGCATGCATGTTTGCTCGAAGCCGAGCGCGGTCTCTAGTCCAAGTCCTGCTACAGGGGGAGCCGTGATGCGATAAGGATCCGCTTACTACTGGCGTGGGCCCTGAAGGTGAACCTCGAGATCACGATGCTCAGGTCGAGACACAAAAGATGCAAGGAAATGTAAAAGGGGCACAATCATGGATAATAAAGAAGAACTTTTATTGCGAATTAAGGTAAGAGTGTTACACATAAAATTTTTAGAGCTAGTCGATGTTCCACGAGTTTGTGAGCTCTCTGCCATCAGGCATCGCCAGTCGGTAAGCTCTCGTGTGATCTGCTAAAACGAAGTTGTAGGGGCCCTCCCACTTTGGGACTTGTTGGTATTGGTCGAGCCCTGAATTCGTCTTAGGGCCAAATCCCCAACTAAGAGCTCCCTATGTCGAACCGATCGAGACGCATGCCTGCGAAGTGTTTGCAGGTAGTGCGCCGATCGTAGCAATGCACGGCTTCTTACTTCTTCCGCTAGGGCAAGGTCGAGAGATCGTTCTTGCTCGAAGTCGAGTTGGTCGACCATGTTGACCCTAGCGGAGCCTGGCGTGACTCAAGAAGGTGAAGGCTTCAAAGACCAACATGAGCCGAAGGGGTAGCCCCGCCGCCACCGACGGGGCGAACGGACTCGAGGATTGGGAAGCTCGTCCACCAAGGCCCGGCCGTATTGTTCGAGCTCATCAAAGACTCGCCTCTTGACACCCTGGACAATCTGTCCGTTGGTCACACTCGATCGCTCCATTACTCTATGGCTGGGCCATCGAGGCATAGCAGACCCTGGTGCCCATGTCTTCGTAGTATTCTTGGAATAGCTTGCTCGTGAACTGCGAGCCGTTATCGGTGATGATCTTGCACGGGACTCCGTACCTTGTGACCACGAGCGAGTGGAAAAACTTCACGGCGGCTCATGCTGTGATGGCCGAGACCGTTCAGCTTCGATCCACTAGGTGAAGGTGTCGATGGCGACAAACATGAATTTCTTCCCTTCGACCGCCGGAGGGAAAGGACTGAGGATGTCAAGGCCCCAAGTTGAGAATGGCCAAGCGAGTGGAATGGTTTGGAGGGCTTAGGCCGACTGGTATGATTTCTGGGCATGGAATTAGCAGTTCGACAAAGTAACGATGTCTCGAAAGGCCCTATAGCAATTGCATAATAATAAAATCGCATGCGAAATGCCTTGCCGACCATGGTCCTGAATGAGGAATACGTACCGTAGAAACCCAAATGGATATCGTTGAGTAGGTACTTAACTTCCTCCAGGGTAACGCACTTTGACAGAACACCCAGAGTGCCCTGACGATATAGTTGCCCGTTAATGAGCTTGTATGAGCTCGCTTGGCGCCTGATTCTGCTCCTCTCGGCCGGGTCATCTGGGAGCTCGCCCCGGTCGAGGAACTTAGTAATCGACTCCATCCACGAGGGAACACTCTCGAGGAGGGTAACCGAATCTTCTTGATCGGTGATGGAGGGTGCCTCCAAGGTCTCGAGGATGACATCTGATGGAATCTCACCACAAGATGACCTGATCTTGGATAGGAGGTTGCGCTGGAGTTGTCCTTCCTGGGCACGTGCTTGATTTCTAGGTTTCGGAACCACTTTTCCATCTTGCGCACCTCGGTGAGGTACTTGGCCATCGAGCCCTCCAAGCACTAGTAGTCATTGTTGTACTGGTTAACGACGAGCTGGGAGTTGCCCTTGATGACCAGTCGATGCACGCCCAATGACTTGCAGGCTCGGAGACCCGCCAGAAGGGCCTCGTACCCCTCCATGTTGTTAGTTGCGGGAAAACCGAAGCGAATCACATACCTTAGTTTGTCTCCACGGGGTGTGATGATGAGGATACCAGCCTTTGAGCGCTCGAACGACCTGGAGCCGTCGAAGTACATCCTCCAGGGCTTCTCTTTCTCGACCTCAAGCTCGGGAGTCGGTTGCGATGTCTACTCGACCACGAAGTCGGCGAGCGCTTGCGACTTAATGGCAGTGCCTACCACGAATCGAATGTCAAATTCCGCCAACTCCATGGCCCACTTGGCGATGCGACCTCTGGCTTCTGGGTTCCTTAGGATCTCGCTGAGCGGGAATCCACTCGGGATAACCACTGTGTGCGCCTGGAAGTAGTGTCGGAGTTTGCGCGAAGCCACGAAGAGGGCATAGAGAAACTTCTGGACCTAGGGGTAGCGCTCCTTTGGTCCATGAAGTACCTCGCTAACGTAGTAGATTGGCTGCTACCGATCGCCACGCTGCCACTGTGACGGCCACGACACCGGGTCATGGCAGTGAGGTAAAGCAGCAGCGTTTCTCCCTGCCACGGGGTCGTGAGTAGCGGTGGGTTCGAAAGGTATGCTTTCAGCTCATCGAAGGAACGTTGAGCTTCGGGTGTCCATTCGAAGCCCCCGTGCTTGTGCAACGTCTTGAAGAATGGTAGTCCACGCTCACCGAGTCTTGAAATTAACCGACTGATAGCGGCCATGCGGCCGGTGAGGCACTGGACCTATCATGTTGAGGTCGGAGGAGCCATCTTCTCGATTGCCTCGATTTTCTCCAGGTTCGGGCCGACTCCTGAGCCCCCAATCATGTAGCCAAGCACTTTTCCTGAGGTAACGCCAAACACGCATTTTTCAGGGTTGAGCTTGATGCCGTGCTTGTTCAGGCTGGCGAAGGTTTTCGCGAGGTCGATGATGTGGTCATCTTAGGAAGAGCTCTTGACGATGATATCTTCAACGTAGACCTCGAGGTTGCGGCCAATCCGAGGGTCAAAGGTCTTGAACATTAGCCGCTAGAACGTTGCGCCCGCGTTGCGGAGGCCGAATGACATGGTCATGTAGTAGAACATCCCAAATGGCGTGATGAAGGCTATCTTGTCTTCATCATCGACTGCGAGCTTGATTTGATGGTAGCCAGAGTAGGCGTCAAGGAAACTCAGCATCTTGGCATTGGCAATGGAGTCGACGATCTAGTCTATGCGTAGAAGAGGGAAGTTATCCTTTGGGCACGCTGAGTTCAAACCCGTGTGGTCGACGCACATTCTCCATTTCCCGCCTTTCTTCTACACGATAACCAGATTAGCTAGCCATTCGGAGTAGTTGATCACACGGATGAAACTAGCCTTCAAGAGCTTGTCGAGATGCTCCTTTATTATCGTTGTTTTCTCAGGAGAGAAGCGGCGCAGCTTCTGGCGTACAAGTCGGCAGCCAGGCCTTATTTGCAACTTATGCTCGATCACCACCCTTGGGAATCCTAGCATGTCTGTCGGTTCCCAAGCGAATATGCTTTTGTTGGCGCGAAGGAAGGTGACGAGCTCGAGTTCCTATTTTAAATTGAGCTCGGAGGCGACATGGACGCTCTTGCTCGAGTCACCTCTTCGAAATGTAACACTTACCGCCACACCATCGGGTTGGATCGCCGCCTTGCGGGCGGCACTTTTTGAAGTTACTGGTTCACTGGGCAAGATGCTAGCGAGCGCCAAGGCCTTCTCCTCGCAACCATGCACTGCCTTGAGGTCGCCGCAGACGAATATGATGCCATTGGGCCCCAGAAGCTTCATGCAGCGGTGGCCGTAGTGGCTTGCCACCATGAACTTGATCAGCACCGGATGCCCGAGTATGGCGTTGTAGGGAAGGTCTCCGTCAATCACCTCAAAGGTAACCGGTTCGGTGCGGAAGTTGACGGAGTCGCCGAAGGTGACAGGCAGAACCACTTGCCCGAGCGGTGTGGTGGAACTCCCTCGTACAATGCCGAAGAAGGGAACTGCTACGAGGAATCTGCATTCGGTCTAGCATGCTCGCTAAGAGCAAGTTGAGGGAGCCGCCCCCATCGACCATGACTCGCTCGACCACAGTATTGCTTATGGTCGGGGTCACGACCAGAGCGGTCTTGAGATCCTTGGACATTCCTGGGGAAGCATCATTCCAGGAGAAAGTAATGGGGTTCCAGCCCACTTGCATGGCTGGTTAGCGGGCTTCCCAACGGAGGCTTGGTATACGGTTCGCGCGGCGTCTTTGAGCTCACGCCGAGATTGATACGCTGACGACCCGCCGAAGATTACATCGACACAGCGGTCACCCTACTGAAACTCCAGGTCGAGGTCTTCAAGGTCCTTGCCAACATTGACCCTGTTGAGTCGTTCACCCTCCTGTGGGAGCATGGGCGTATCTCCACGCCCGTCGTAAAAGGCGTCCAACTTGCTTTTCTAGGTCCTGCAGTTTTACAGGTCTTGGCTGTGGGCCTTATGGAATAGGCAAAACTTATCGGAGTCGTACCTGGGTCGCTCCTCACCGTCCTGTGGTCGCTCTCCACCGCCCAATGGTTGGGTGTCACTACCGGGTCCAGTCTCACGCAGCCCCCGCCGGGCTCGGGTGTTATGTTTGTTGAAGTCGTGGTCGCTCTTGCCGAGGTCGAGGCTCTCTCGGTTGAGCCGCGCCATCCCTAGTCGGCCGCCGCCAGATTTCCATCACCGCGCGCCACCGCTCATCATCAGGTAGCCGCGCCTTGGCGTTGACCACACGCAGCTAGCCTAGCCGCCACTACCACGTTTCTTCTTCCGCCGATATTTTCGGATCTGATCTCGCGGATCCGAGATAATATCGATCGGCCGCTGATTTTTTATCTGGATCTGGATACGATTCGTGAGCTTACTTTGGCGTTGATGGTTCGGGCTCGCCAAAGTTGAGGCCGAGCTTGCCTTGATCGTAATCGCGCTTTCAGCAGTACTCCAAAGAATATAAATCGGTTCACATATAAGTGTTATATACTTTTTCCGTCACGCATTGTATCTTTGAGTAAAGCCATCCGGAAAAACTTGCTGATGCTGAGTTTCACCGTGATCTCCAGGTCCTCGGTGAGGCGACGGTCGTGAACGCCAAACTTGAAGGCCTTGATAATGGCCTCGTCAGAAACACTCGGGATTGAGTTCCTTGTGCGAATAAACCGACGCACAAAGTCACGAAGGGCCTCGTTCTTGCCTTGGATGATACGATCCAGGTCCTTTCCCCGTCTGGGGCGCTCGTAGCAACTCTGGAAGTTGGAACAGAGGGCATCCCGTACTTGGTGCCATGACCAGAAGGAGCCAGACGTCTGGTTGAAGAGTCAGGTGTGCGCCGCTCTGTCCAACACGGTCGGAAGGTAGTTGGCCATCACGGCCTCATCCCCATCGGCCGCTAGGATCGTAGTTGAGT
This sequence comes from Otatea glauca, assembly GCA_036346275.1. Classification (NCBI taxonomy): domain Eukaryota; kingdom Viridiplantae; phylum Streptophyta; class Magnoliopsida; order Poales; family Poaceae; genus Otatea; species Otatea glauca. The sequence goes on from CM070729.1 coordinate 17,528,009, forward strand.
ATATCGAGAGGAACTCATCGGGATTCTTGGTCCCGTCGAACCGCTCGATCGTAACGAGTTTAAATCGAGCGGCCGGCATACCCGATGGAGGTCGGTGGAATATGCCGGGCAGCCGTAGAGCGACGCAGCGCCGCGTTGAGCATGATGGCCATCGCTGCTGGAGCCGGTGTCACGGTCCTCACGGCGACCATTTTTAGGTCAGCGGTATAGCCCGCGCCAACCGCGAAGGTTGGTGCGGGTTTCACCAGCGTGATAGCGTAGGCAGTCGTGGACGTTGCGACACCTGGCACAACGTCCGAAGAAAGGCTCCCGAACACGCGGCTGCTCGAAGAGGTGCTGTTGCTACTCTGCCGATGTCGAGCATGTTCATGGGATATGTCCGAGTCTGATGATGTGGAGGCGACCGAGACGGACTCTGGGCTCGTTGGTGCGGAGATGACCGGTGAGAGCGTCGACGCTCGCACGAGGAGCAGTCATCGCTCACCAGAGAGCGAGACCGAGGGTGCCAACTTCGCCCCCGCTGTGGAGGCACGATCTCGTCGGCCGCCCTATCGAGCTCTTCGGCGAGAGCCCAACCGAAGAGAGCCGAACTCGCTCAAGCAAGATCGTCCATAACCCGGGCGATGGCTCGCAGGCGTTCCCAGCTAGTAAAAGCGCCTAGACGAGCTGGGTTAGGTCCCCCAAATGAAGTGCGGATCTCCCCGCGTTCCTCCCGTCGGAGAGTGGTGATAGCTTGGCTGATGGCGGCCTGGGCCGATTGCCTCGCCTCCTCCAGGGTTTCCAGGTCACGATCCTCTGCCCCTGCGTCCGCCCCGCGGCCGCCAACCATGAAGGCAACACGTTCGCATGGCGGTGGCGAAGGTGAGAATATAGACGTGGAGCTCTCGTGCTCGGGAACCGTATCCATGTCCAAGCTTGCCGAATCCAACATGTTGTCATTAAAACTGAAAGCGTTGGTGATGTTGAAGCAGCGAAGTCCCTCCGAACAAGCAAAACTCTAGGGCCCCACGGTGGCGCCAGCTATCGACGATCGGGATCACCTGACCACAAGAGGAAGGAAGGAGTGATGTAGGGGCAAGGCCCAAGACCGTGCCAGCCAGGTGGAGGGGGTGCGATCACCGCTTCGAGAGAGAAGGAGAGGGAAAAAGAGAGGCTGACACGAGGAATTATACTGGTTCGAACCCTCGCACGGGTAACAGCTCTACTCCAGTCTTGCCCGGAGGCGAAAGGTGAAAGATGATGCACTGTTTTCCATATACAGGGGATGCTCCAGTTTGGTCGAGCACCGGCTTGTGTGTGTGTTTTTTTCTTCTTCTACGCAGGGGGAAGGTCCTTATACCTCTACTGCTTAGTTCTTCATGGAAAACGGCCGAGCGAGATTCTCGGGGGAGTAGCGCTAGATCCGGACATGATGCGAAATGAAGTATGGCGGTAACGATGCTGAGAACCGTTGCCCACGTTCGCCTTAACTCAACCTTTTAAGGCCCCTCCTTCACTCAGTAACTGACGATTTCTGCAACCAACCGGGTCCTTCGAGCCCGACCTCAATAGCAAGTTGGGTCCTTAGTCGAGTGAGCTCGGGCCTAGCGGGCCATTGCCTGTGCGGGGTAACCAGTCCCCAACAAGACCGTATATAACATAAACGCTATGTAAGTTGGAGTGAAACTACATGATTTTTGCAAGTCTTCATCGACCACCCGGCTTAGACTTTGTAGCGAACATGAACTTGCTGAGTAGCGCTTGTAGAATCGACAGGCCTCGTCTCCCACCGTCCGCTGAGCTTTAGCTGTTTGACAATCTAGTGCTCTTTTGAGTGCAGGATAGAATTGCTCGTCATCGGGTTCAGGCATGGCCACCCTTTGGTTTTGCTCGCTGACGTGCTAAGTATGCGATTAAGTAAATGCATTCAAAAAATCGCATGTAAAAGAAATAAAGAGAAATTAAGAGGCTGTGCCTACAGCGCCCTAGTCGATAATAGTATCGACTAGAAAAATAGAGCAAGGTACATAGTTACCTGTAGTCCCCGACTCCTTACTTGATGATACCATCGAGTAGGGAGTAGAGTGACGTAAGCAGAACATCGTGATGTAGCCATCAACTCCTTGCCCAATAGTTGGATCGAGCAAAAAGTGAACCATCGGCATCAAAGATACCTGTTGTGACTCCCAACCCCTTATTCGATAGATTTATCGACCCGAAAGTAGAGCCAGGTAAAGAAATGATCGAGCGATGTAGCTCCCGACCTTCTACTCGATGAAGGAATCGAGTAAATGATAGAGCATATGCGTCAAAAATGCATGATGTAACCCTCGACTCCCTGGTCGATGACCGTATCGAGAAAGGAGTAGAGCGTGAGCATGAAAAACAGTACCCCCCGAACATACACTCAGGTGCATGAGCCCCCGAGCATATGGGTAAGGCCTAGTATATTTTTTAAAAATCTGAACGGTTGGAGTAGGTGAATAATATAACTCCATTCCAATGGTTGGATACTGTTGTAACCTTCGCGCCCCTTTGGCTTCCACGCGGTGCATCATTCAGTCAACATCATAACTTGGCGTCTCTTTAGTTTCCGTACTTATGTGGAAGTGCAAAGGATGCCTCGTAGATTGGAACCGAAGCTGATCTTGACGGAGCTGTTGCTACAGTGCGGCCCGTTCCCAAAGCTATAAATAGTCGGGACATGTAATCGTCTGCCGCACTCCGTTTTCTTTCTTGTCTTATGCTCGTAGTGCCTTAGTTCTTATACCGCACCCATGGCTTATACTCCACCATCGTCCCCATTTGTGGAGATCCTCAGAGAGTCCCCTCCCCCTACAATGCTAGCCGTAGTTTCTCCGGGGTAGATCATCATCTCCTCCGATGATGAGGAGGAGATCGATTGGGAGGCCATTGAGAGGGAGGTCTGGCTAGAGGAGGAAGATGAGGCTGGCGGGGAAGAAAACGTCGCCGTTGAAGAAGACAAGATCACCTCCGGCTACGCCGGGGGAGAAGATGCCGCCGCCGCCAAAGGAGAAGATGGTGAAAATGCCGCCACCGGAGGAGGAGAAGGTGAAGCTCAAGACAGCTTCATCGACTCAGTGCCCGCTCACGCTCCACGCTCTACCGATACAACGCTGCCCTCGACGACGGGGAGGTCACCTTCTTCGTTGACAAGCGGCCGGGTCTTTGCGTCCTCTTTTGGCCCGTACGAAGGGCGAAGGCCCATCCTGGGGATCATCCTCTTCCAGTCCCCATGGGTGCAGAAGAGGCGGCGTGATGCCTCCGAGGGCAAGTAGTAGTAGGATGCCTGCCTAATATGTAATAAAAACTTTAGTTAATTTGAATGAACTCGTACTTACCTAAATCTTGGTTGTGGTGCACTAGCTTTGTCGTTCATGCATAAATTTTTTCAATTGATCAATGTTTCACGAGTTGACAAACACTGCTCCTTCTGTCGTCGATAGCCGTACTGATTCGGGTCAAGTTACCTCGACCACTACGTAGGGACCTTACCATTTAGGTGATAGCTTATTGCGATTATCTTGCTTCTGCATCTTTCGTAGTACTAAGTCCCCAACGACGAGTGCTCTTTCCTGTATTTTTTGGCTTTGGTATCGACGTTAGGCTTGTTGATACTTGGCTGCTCGAATGGACGCGCGATCCCTGTACACCTCGAGTGGATTTATATCATCTGCTCACACTTGCTCCTGTTCTCCTTCCAAGTAGTTGTCTAACGAGGTGACCTAAATGTTAACTCAGTCGGAAGCACCGCTTCTGCTCCATAGACCAAGAAAAATAGCCCATAGCACCGAGGGGAGTTCTTTCGCCCACTGAGTTGAGTAAGCCTTGAGCCTATCGAATACGCGAGTCTTGATCCCCTGCATGATTATGCCATTGGCACGTTCGACCTGTCTGTTACTCTGAGGGTGAGCTACGGAAGTGAAGCAAAGTTTGATACCCAATTCTTCACAAAAGACTACGAAAGCATTGCTCTTGAACTGGCTAACGTTGTCTGTGATTACTCGATTAGGGATGCCGAATCAAGTAACGATGCTCCTCATGAACTTCTTAGATGCTTCTGAGGTGATGTTCCTGACGAGTTCGGCTTCAATCCACTTAGTGAACTTGTCGATAGCCACGAATAGGAACTTGTAACCTCCTTGGGCTCTTGGAAACGGTCCCAAGATATCCAAGCCCCAGACTGAGAAAGGCCAAGACAGAGGAATAGTTTGCAGGAATTGGGCTAGTCGGGTGGTTTACTTGCCATAAAATTGGTAGCTCTCGCACTTTTTCACCAACTCGCAAGCATCCTGGAGGGCAGTCGGCCAATAGAACCCTTGCTGGAAAACCTTTTTGACTATGGTGCGATAGGACGCATGGTTGCCGCAGATGCCTCCAAGGACATCGAGCAATATCTTATTACCCTCTTCCTGAGCGATGTCATCAAGATTCCGTTACTCCCCTTTCGGTAGAGCTTGCCGTCTACCAATACGTATAGCTTGGACTTACGCGCAATTTTCCTGGTTGAGGCACCATCGTCAGGTATCTCCCGACCTTCGAGATAGGCTTGGAATAGAGTTATCCAAGTTAGCTCGCGTTCGAGTAGTGTAATTTTTGTGTCTGCGGATTCTGCCTCGCTCTCCCGAACAGGCTACTGGTCGAGTTGGGTAGCGTCTGTCTCTCGTACGGGGGAGAGGGATGGTTTGAGGAGTTTCTCAACGAAGACCCCTGTGGGCGTGGGCAAACGGGACGAAGCGAGCCTGGCAAGTTCGTCAGCTGTGGAGTTGTCACTTCGCCTAATATGCCTTACCTCTAGCCCTTCGAACTTGTGCTCTAGCTTGCGAACCTCATTCAGATATACCACCATGTTGTTATCCGAGCACTGGAATTCCTTCTGCACTTGGTTTACGGCTAGCTGTGAGTCCTCTTTCACGAGTAATCATCTGATCCCAAGTGACGCAGTAATGCGGAGCCCGTTAACTAGTCCTTCATATTCTGCAACATTGTTTGAGGCTTGAAAATCAAGCTGGATAACATAATTAAGCTCCTCACCAGTCGGGGATTTGAGCATGATGCCAGACCTCGAGCCCAGAAGCATGAGCGACCCATCGAAGAATATAGTCCAGTGGTCATCGACCATCTTGTGCTCCTTTTCTTCAACATGTGTCCATTCCGCGATGATATCTACCAAGGCTCTTGACTTGATGTTGGTTCGTGGCGCGAAATCGACCTCGAACTCGTTGAGTTCGACCACCCACTGTGCAATTTGCCCCATCGCCTCTCGGTTGCGTATTACCTCCTTGAGAGGATACGTCGGCATGACCGTAATCTTGTGCGCCTGGATGTAGTGCCACAGCTTTCGGGAGGTCATCAAGACGGCGTACAACATCTTCTGCACTTGAGGGAGTCGCAACTTGGCATCATGCAAGATGAAGGACCATGTGGAGGTCCATCCATGTTTGTGATGAGTATTTGACTTTATGTGATCTAGGATAGCTTAGATTTGAGTTTGGATTTAAAATGGATTTCAAGAGGGAAACAGAGAGTTTTCCATTTGCGACGGACTGATTTTTTACGTGTATAACGGACCAAATCGCAGTGATTTTTCACGTGTATGACGGACTAAATCGCAGTGAGTTTCACGTGTATGACAGACCAAATCGCAGTAAGTTTCATGTGTATGACGGACCAAATTGCAGTGGTTTTCACGTGTATGACGGACCAAATTGCAGTGAGTTTCTCGTGTATGACGGACCAGTTTTACCAGCGTGCAGTAATATACCTTTTTGAAGTCTTCCCATACTCAAACAATTATTTGGTCTGCATGAAAGTTGTAAAGAATTTCAAGACGCATCTTTTTCATGTTGATAAGTTTTTCATTTGAGTAACAGAAAAAATCATAGAAAATCGGGAAGGTTAAAAGAGAATCTCACGTTTACGCCGGACCGATTTTGACAGCTTGCAGTAATATGCCTTTTTGAAGGTCTTCTCTTGCTCACAAAATTATGTGTTCTACATGAAAGTTGTAGAGAATTTCGAAACGAAACTTTTTCGTGGTGACAAGTTTTTCATCTGAGCAACATAAAAAATCATAACAAATTGAGAAGATTACTGCTGTATTGAAAACAGGATGTTTGCATTTGGTTCAAGTGTTTTGGTCCGTTTTGGTCTGTTCTAACCCCAATTCATGATCAAAATGATGCGTTGGGTTCATGGTGGAACCAAGAAGGGTCTTCTTATCTTTGTGGATGTAGGATTTCATTTGGTGGTCATGGTGAGGCGAAGGGAGGCTGGAACTAGGCATGGGATGGCCGGAGGTTCAAGTTGGCTGGATGTTCGCCGGAAGATGGCCGAAGATGAAGTCGGTGCAGTCCCAACAGACAAGAGATCAGTGGAGAAGCTATCTTATCACTACTTGGATCAAGGAGAGCTGTTGGGTTGCAGTTCTGGAAGATAGAGTAGTGGATAAGTGTAGCTTGCTTTGAAAACCGTGCAAGAAAACCCATTTTTGTGGTGGGTTTTGGGTTAGCCCTTGCATGGCTGATTGAGTGGGTTAATCCTAGCCCTTGATGAATGCTCTAGGGTTTAGAGGCTCATCCAAGGGTGGTAGGTGGCCCAAGAGTTGTATAAATAGGGGTGGAGGGGTAGCCTTCCCCCTGTGAAGGTTTTGAGGTTTTTGATGCTCTTTTGAGCTTTACCCACATGAATGTGAGGCTTTGTAACCTCTCCTTGCAGAAATGAAATGTTCTTCATTTATGTTCATGCTTCATTTCCTTTACGCATTTATATTACGCATTTAAATTACGCAATTTAAATTCCGCATTTACTTTCTTGCAATTTACATTTACGCAATTTGGATTTGCCTCCCCTCCTTCTAATTGCTTACGAATCTTTTGCTGAGGTTTATGATTGATTCTTTCTTGAAATCCTGTTTCAATCATCTAGGCTATCCATGCGTTCTTATTACAAGAAGTTGATTTTTGCGTTCTTGAATGCTTGATCTTGTAGATTGCGTATCCTTGAGTTTCTTTGTGTTCTCTTGCTTGGTGGGACGTGTGGAAAGTCATTCAAGATCACTTTGACCATCAAAACCCCACGAGCAAGCCTTGATCGAAGTTCTTTCGATTTTTGTCGAAACTTGGTGCGTTCTTCCTTCCCAAGCATAAAGGTCGGAACTTTGACATCAATCCTTGTGATTGAAGGTTGAAATAAGTTCCTGACATCCCAAGAACCTTATCTACCAAGTTTGGTTGAGTTTGGATCAATGGATCAAAAGATACATCAATTTTCTTATTTGAACCTGTGCTGAAAACGCTGTTCATATGCCTGATTTCACTGTAGCTACAGTACCCGGTAGTATCGACCCCCGAGTGCGATAGCACTGGCATCAGGCTAATTTTTGTGAAAATTGACTCCTTCGCTTCCATTTGATATCTAAGGGTTTTGGCTTAGTTTCTTTGGGTGAAAATCTGCATTTGTGATCTTCCTTAGAGAACATATTTTAATTTGTGATCATTCACCCCCCCTCTGATCGCCATCTCGGTCTTTCAATTGATATCAGAGCCGATTTTGCTCTTTCATAGATCTTGACTGGTCTCAAGAGCTATGGTGATGGACAAATATTCCACCAAGCCTCCTATTTTCTCTGGAGTTGATTTTCTTTTTTGGAAATCTCGAATGGAATCATACATCACTGCCCAGGGCTTCCTGATATGGCAGAAGGTGAAACTCCCGTATGAGGTTCCTGCTGATGAAAACGTCACGGCCGACAATATGGCTAACGTTGAGGCAAACGCTAAGGCAAGGAACATTCTCACACAAGGTCTTAGCCGTAGTGAGTATGATAGGATTTCTCACCTCCGTTCCGCTCACGAGATTTGGGTGACCCTCGATGCTTACCATGAGGGCACTACCCAAATCAAGACGGTTCGTCAGGACCAATTCAAGCGTGAGTTCAACAAGTTTGAACAACACGCTGGTGAGAGTCTTGACGAGTGCTTTGGTCGGTTTACAAAGATCTTGAGCGACCTCCGAGCAGTCGGTTGCATATACTCTGACTCGGATAATGCTCGATATTTCTTGACTGCACTCGATCTTCGAGTTTGGGAAATGAAGGTGACTACCATCAAGGACTCCACTGATTTGTCGACCTTGACTCTTGATGGGTTGTATTCCCATCTCAAGACTCATGAGATTGACGTCGTCTCTCATAAGACAAAATCTCAGTTGATGGCTCTAGTCATCGATCCCAACGGGTCTTCCTCCGAAGCCTCTCTTGATTTTTCTTCTGGTTTCTCTCTCTCTGTTCTTTGCGATGTAAGCGATGAAGTTCTGGAACAATTTCCAGAAAATGAGCTTGCACTTGTCGCTCGTAAATTTACTAACATTTACAAGAGGGTGAGAGAGAGGAAGAGAGGGGACAAGATCATTTGCTTCGAGTGTGGTGGCCCCAACCACGTTCGAGCAAACTGTCCCCGGTTGGAAAAGGGCAAAAACGAACAAGGTGGTTCGAGCAAGAATGACTACACCGACATGAACTGCAACAAGAAGGCCCCAGCTCGTGAGCCGGCAAAGAAGAAGTACCGCAACTTTGCCAAGAACAAGAAGCTCTTTCACCGGGTCCTCGACGCACTAGATGACATCGAGCTCTCTGACACGGAGAACTAGAGCGATGCAAGCGAGGACGATCCGCAAGAGAAGGTGAAGGACAGCGACGACTTCTCCGGCATGTGCTTCATGGCAGGCGCTATTGAAGTAAGCGACTCTGAGCTGTACAACGACACAGATGAGATACCCACCTACGACGAGTTAAATGATGCCTTCTGTAAATTAGGCAAGTTTCATGCTAAGGCTAGGTCGAGGTGTTCTGAGTTAGAGAAGGAGGTAGATAGCCTGTGTCGGGAGTTAGTTTCACTTAAATCATGTTCCTCCCGAGACTCTGATAGCTGTACACTCTGTGATGCTTTGCTTGTGGAACTGTAACCTAAGGACTTTGCATGATAGTGTACTTGTTGAACTTGATGGTCTTAGGTTGAAGAATGCTAGCACTAGTTCTGTTGATGCTATTCCTGTTGATGCTAGTTTTCTTCATTCTCACTCTACTCCTTCATGTTCAAATTTCCCTAAATTGCTTGCCGAAATTGATGTCATGAGCGATCACCTTAGGAAGCTTTCTTCTAGAAAACGATGAACTTGAAATGCATGCTTCTAAGGACCAAGTCAGCTCATGTGAGGGATGCAGGTAACTAAAACTTGACAATGATGCTTTGTATGTCAAGTGTGATCAACTTGCTAAGGACTTACTAGTTAAGTCACAAACTGGTTGCCTGTTGTGTGTTGGGATTAAGGATGATATGGATAATATCCATGTCGAACTTAAGAAGAAGTTAGAAGACCAAGTCCATAGGATTAGGAATACATCGTGCGTTTCTTGTGAGGCCCTCAAGATTGAGGCAGCCGTGCTGAGGGAGAAAAATGCACGTGCTGAGAGAGCTCGTCTTTCTAGTTCTTCTTCCTCTTCTTCCCCATGTTCTTCTTGTGCCTCTTTCTTCCGAGATTGCCAGTATCTCATGAGCACTCTCGAGAAGTTTGTTGGAGGCAAGAAGAAGCTCAATCTTATTCTACACCAATCCAAGATTAGTAGATTTAATCAAGGTCTAGGATTTGATCCCTTGGAGCGCGCTCGGGCGCATCCTCCCACCATTGTGCGTGGCTCCAAGACACTAGATATCTGCTCGGTCCCCATCGATAGAGCATGGTTCCGAAGGCGATCTCAGATCCAATTGCGGGTGCTTGGTTGATGACGATGATCGGCGAAAATTGTCGCAGGAGTTGTCATCGGAGACTCCGATGTGAGCGCGCACCGAAGACATGCTTGATCTGTAAAAACAGTTTAAGGCCCCTACCTGGTGTGCCAACTGTGAAGGTTAGATCTCAATAATAAATTTATGATTACATGTACCTTCGATTTAGCAAAGTCAAGCACGAAGACAGCGGCACACGATGTATACAGGTTCAGGCCCGCGGAAGGAGTAAAACCCTATGTCCTATGCGGATGATGTATGTATGTTGTGTATCAAGAACAGAGCCTGGTGTCTAGCCCTAGTTACAATGAAGATTGGATCTAGGCAATGGCTAAACTATTGCTGGATGTTGGCGAAGCGTGGTTCGTCGGCTCCTGGATGCTCTGCGTCTTCTGAAAGCTCTAAAAAGTCTTCTCTTCTTCTCTGGTCTGGAAATCCTGCCCTGAGGATACCTACCCCCGACCCTATATAGTCGAGGTAGCCTGGCCTCAGGTTGAGTTGTAGTCGGTTTGGGATACAAGATCGTAGTCGATGAGGAGTCCATCGTCGCGTGATCTTCGTAGCATATCCAAACTTCCCTGGATATCAGGCGTACTCGAGTCGGTTTATTCATAACAAAAAAGTGATCAAGTCCTTCCTGATATGGAAATATCCTCTCCGCGTATATCTTATCCCATAGAATTAGGCTCATGATATCCAGAGTTTCGAGACATTGTCAGAACGTATCCTTCGTGTATCCTGCACGTACTCATACCCTATATTTAGATATTCGACATAAACCGCTGCCTGTGCATTTCCTCGTATAGTCTTTAGTCACCATAGGTCTTGCCACGATGGGAAGAAGGATGCTCGGTCGGGGCTATTGGGTCAAACCGTATCGTGCGTAGCTAGGTGAGAACCAATGGCAAAAATGACATTTCGTGTAGGCAAAAAGGAACCAAATGAGTTAAAATTGGGAAATAGGGAGAAATAGTATTTTGTCCATTCAAATATCTTTGGAGTGGTTTTTCCTGAAGAAATTTTTTTTAGAGTAGCGTTTCGATGGTTACTGGTCTTTGTAGTGGTATTTAATGAATTATAAGAAAAATGTTTGAAGGACCATGTGGAGGTCCATCCATGTTTGTGATGAGTATTTGACTTTATTTGGGCAAGGTGTGCTCAAGTTTGAGTTTGATTTGGATTGATTTTCAAAATGAAGCAATTTGAGTTGTCTCTGCCAGGAGTGGCAGTACCGGTCGTATGGGCGCGATAGTAATGAGTTGGATGATTTATTGCACATCTTTGTGCGCATTGCTATGTGAGGAGTTTCCTTGTCTTTGATGGTTGCAGGGCGATGGTGCTAGATCATGGTGAGGCGAAGGATGACCGGGACTAGGCGAGGAGCGTCGGAGGTCCAGACGGTTGGGAGATCGCCGGAAAATGATCGGAGACGGAGTCCGGGCAAGTCAAGAAGACAAGGAAAGGAGTTGATGCTAGCTAGATGCCGCGTGGATCAATGAGGGCCGTCGGATTGAGGTCTAGTTGATAGGTTAGCGGGTCTTGGTAATATGCTTTGAAAACCGTGCAAGAAAACCCGGTATGTGTGTGGGTTTTGGGTTAGCCCTTGCATGGCTGTGTGTGTGGGTTAATCCTAGCCCTTAGATGAGTGCTCTAGGGTTGAGGGACTCATCCAAGGGTGGTAGGTGGCCCAAGAGTAGTATAAATAGGGGTGGAGGGGTAGCCTCCTTCCCTTGAAGGTGTTGAGGTTTTTGATGCTCATTTGAGCTTTGCCTACATGAATGTGAGGCTTTGTAACCTCCCTTCCGAAATGAAAGTTTTATCCATCCACCTCTGAATTTATTTTATGCATTTACATTATGTCTTTACTTTACATAATTTAAATTCAGATTTACTTTCCGCAATTACATTCCCGCAATTTACTTTCAAGTAATTTGGATTTGCCTCCCTCGTTCTAAATCTTGCTGATCTTGGATGTTTTGAGTGTGTTCATATGGTTTTACATCTCTTTTGCACTCTTGGATTGAGTATAGAACATCTTTTCTTTCAAGTTCCAACTTTGTTCGTAACTTGTTCTTCAAGCAAGATAGTCGATGTTTGATTTTTGTAAAAATCTAGAAAATCCGTTTTGAGTTATTGAACTTGTTCGCCCGATTGGTTTTCTCGGATCGGATCGGCGGTGCGGCGACCAATCAGGGTGTGCCGCGTGTCCGGCTCGATGGTCGAGGCACCATGGACCGAGTCCACCGTAGTCTCGCCTTCGCACCGTGGACCCGATCTATGCGTCGGGGACGCGTGTCGCGATCGATTGGTCGGCGCGCCGACGTCACGGCGACGTCATGCTTGCGTCATAATTGCATTTTCAATTGGAAAAATAATCCGATGGAAATTCTGTGATGATGACGTCATCATGAGGTCACGCCGACGTCATAAATCGCTTTTTCGAATAAAATAAATCTGTTAATTCTGAATTTACGATTTTCGATTTGAGATTTATTCCAAACTTCAAAAGGCTATATCTTTTGCATCGTAACTCTGATTTGAGTGATTCAAATTTCTAAAATTTGTAAAATCGAGATCTATTTAATGGTGAATTGTATTTGATTTTTGGAGTTCAATTGCTCTCTTTTTGGCATTTATTTGCTTTTCTTCTTGATGACGCGTGAGACGTTGAATTGTGCGACGCTTGGAGGAAGATCCAAGAACTCAAGAGCAAGTTCCGAACCAGATCAGGACCTATTCCAAGGCAAGTTGTGCTTTGATCATGTTGAACCTATGTTTATAAAATTGCTATGTTTGATTTACACTAGTGCATCTATTTCAAATATACAACTGTTTCAAATTAGATTAGGCTTAGGTAATATACCAGATTGATCTATAACCTACCTTGTCATTGTATGCCATGATCCATTGTCACCCTAGATTGGTTTAATATAGTTGATTAGTAATTATGATCAACATTGGAGGTTTAGTCCGTAATAGTTGCTTAGCCTTGCCACGTCATCACATGTGTCAGAATCATTGGTAATTAATCTTGATTAATGAAATATGGAACAATGTCATGAACTTGTGTGTCATGTAGGATCACACGATGAGATTGAGTTGTTGTGGCAAGTCATGTCACGCAATGGTGTTGAATTGTTGATGGCACGTGGTGCTTGGTAATCAACTGGGTGATAATAACTTAGATCAGGGCAAGTGACAAGGGGCGAGGATGCCAAGGTGGGCCCGATGGGCAGAGGGTATGTGGATGTCTTGCCTTGATCACACTAAGGACTTAACCTTGCAAGCCTTTGACTGAGTCAATCATGCAACCACATGTCGGTATGGGCCACCTTAATGAGTAATTTGCAATGTCTTAATTTTGATACTATCGTGGGCGGTGTGAGTTCCGAGTTATGGTGTAATTCACATGGCGCAAGAGGGGGCCCCGGATGTGGTAACCATCCCGCCGTTGTTGAAACCTTAGCGGGTAGTATCGGGTTAAGCAGTAGCATTGTAAAGGCTTTGTTATAATCACTCGCCTTGGTGGTGTTTGATTGTATCACGTGGGTAAAGTGCATAACCTCTGCAGAGTGTGAAACTATTCGGATAGACGTGCTCACGGTATTGAGCAATGCTCGGGAATTACAGTTAAGGGTTAGCTTAATTAATTGGACAATGTGGTTGGGATGGCGGAATGCCATATGGAAGATGAATTTGACTTAGGATTGGAAACTTGGTTTACTTGAGAAATATTGAATTTATTTAATCATTATTGTTATTTGTTTCTGATCTTTATAATCTATTTATCGATTTGTTCATAAATGCTACTTATTGCAAAATAGCCATGATAGCCTATCCATTGGAATAAGCCTTACATATAGATACATAGAATTGCATTCTATGCACAACTTGTTGAGTGCTTTAAGTACTCACCCTTGCCAAACAACCATAATCAACAGTTGAAGAATCTACACCTGTGTTGGAAGATGAAGTCCAGGAAGACGCGAGTCATTAGGGTCCGAGCCTTGTCGGTTGCCTGTGGTGAACTGATGAGCTATCTACGTTTTCTACTTTCCGCTGCTTAATTATTAGCTTATATTTCCAGTCTTGCCCTGCGTGGCTTAATAATGTAAGTCGGTCATAAGATCATATATTTAGCTATATCAATAAATGAACTATTATGCTATTATCGTTGTGTATGATGTGATATGTACCAATGTTAAGCTTTGTGCACTAGCGTTGATCCTCGGACTAGTGCGGTAAACACATGGGTTGAATCGGTGGATTCGGTCCTTACAGAGGTGGTATCGAGCATCCGATCGTAGGTCTTGGCCCTAGATAGTGTGGAGGTGTCCTGTGTGAGTCCAAAATTATTTTCTAAAAGAAAATCTAAACTTGACTAATAAAACACTCTCGACTCATCTCATTCTCTACTTCTCGCCTTTGCTGAATTTACCCGTTTTACTTGCCGTTTCGGGAGGAGAACTTATTCAAAGTTCTTGTGGAGCAGATGCCGATCGTTCCGACCTTTGAGGAGTCAGCGGGCGGCTACGCCATGGAGCTGTGGAGAGTACTTCAGACGCTGGGAGGCTTCTATCGTCCGCTTTACCGAGGAGGCAGCTGGTCAGTCAATGGTGTACACCGAGGATTTATTTGCAAGCTGATTATCTACGCTCGGGAGAACGAGGAAGCTAGCAGGCCAATCAACATCTCCGCCAGAAGATTCTCGTACGAGGTTGCAATTCAGGAGGTTGCTCGACTTGCTTTTCGCCGTGTCTGCCGCGACTACGCCGACGAGCTTCACGACTCGGTGTCCGACTTCACCCGACGTTCAAGCATGCGGCGCCGACGGATCGTGGAGGACGAGTGTGCCACGCCACACACCTTGCGAGTTCGCCTTGCCGGGAGGATCATATGAGAGAGACTACTCAGAGCCGGAGAGTGTGTACGAGGCACTCGAGTAGCAGAGCAGAGCTTGAGGTGACCGTGCTTGACCATCGGATGATCATCGAGCGGGAGAGGCCCTAGAGGCGGTCGAGGACGAGTTGGGCGCGTGACTCGAGGAGTTCAGGAGCCGCTTGAGAGTCCGAGGAGGATCCCGAGGAGGCGAGTGGGAGCAGAGGGGAGTGGACCCGTTGTTGCAGAGGACCCAGTAGGTCATCGGGATAGGTTCGCTCCTATGCCACCACCCACGGTGTATGAGCTGGTCACCTCGACCAGGTGGCTGGATGAGTGAGTGTCGACCTTTGAGCTGTGTTGAGACTCGAGTGTGAGTCGCGTCTTTAAGTTAGTCTTTACCTTTTAGTTGACGTTAAGGTTTCGTGTTTAGTTTGCTTCTTTGTAATGTGGGTGTGCGAGATGTGTTGCAAAGCTTGTAGGCTTAAATAAGCGACCATACCAAGAATAATAAAGAATTATTTCAGTTGGGTATAACCTATCTCCCGCTTTAGAAAGTCTTACTTCTTATCTATGCTACATCTACCTTTCCTAACCCAAGAGGCAATCATCGATGGTGAATACTCGAGGGAACAACGGTGCTTCAGGAAGTGGACTACGCCAGAACGACAACACCAACGACGGGGCAGCCCTCAACCACCGCCATCGACATGCGAGACTGGGTGCGTTTCTTGCGGTAGCAGACTCAAGCGATGCAGACTATGATGCGCAGATCAAGAGATGACCAATGCAGCAGCCGACAACAACAACCCTGTAGCTCAGAACAACCATGGTGGACCCCGACCTCACTCAAAGCTATCAGATTTTATGAGGACTAGGCCACCATCCTTCTCAGGAAATGTGAATCCTTTGGATGCCGATGGACCGGCTTAGAACTATTGAAAAGAAGCGCACATCACGCAATGTGAAGGCAATGAGAAGGTGCTCTACGCCTCTCATCAACTTGAAGGAACCGCCGCTAGAATGGTGGGAGAATTATTGTGCCGCTCATGGAGCCCCACAAGAGATCACCGGGAGGAGTTTACTAATGCTTTCCGCCAAGATATCATGTCCGGAGGGAACGATGGACCTTAAGAAGGAAGAGTTGTGGCTTTGAAACAAGGAGGCCAACGGTGGCGAGTACCGAACAAGTTTACTCGATTAGCTCGCTATGCCCTCAAGACGAGCGACAGATAAAGCTAAGCGCCTCGTTTCATGAAGGGATGAATTCAGATCGCAGTGGGGTGATCACCCACAATTTTCCGGACTTTCAGAGCTAGTGAACAAGGCTTTGATCCTAGAAGATAAGCGCAAAGAGTCGGGTGAGAACCGTAAGCGCTTGATGACTAATCGGTGGACGCCCAAACCACCTACGCTTGAGGATGTCACCACAAAGAATTTGCTAGATTCCAACCACCACCGTGAACAAGACATCAACCCCGCACTCGCCCCGCCAATCGTAACTTCCAGACACCAAAGACAGGGCAACAATGCACCAGGAGGGAATCAACAGTCTGAAGTGAAAAGATGCTACACATGCAATGAGCTAGGGCACTTTTCTAATAGGTGTCCACAGAAGGGAGGCATCACGCCAGTTCGTTTCAATTTGGGAACAACACCTGCCAAGGCACCAACCTCAGGAGGAAATCGTGCGCCAGTCAATGCGGAGCAACCCGCAATCAACAAAGGCGTGGAAGGATCAACCACATCACCGCTGATGGAGCTCAGGAGGCTACAGATGTCGTACTGGGTATGTTTCTGGTCAACTCGGTACCTGCTACAGCTTTGTTTGATTCTCGAGCTTCGCATTCGTTTGTTTCTCAAAGTTTTGCAACCAAGAATGGATTTAAAGTGGTGAATCTTAAGTGTGTGCTCTTAGTCCAAGCCCGGATCTGAGCTTAGATCTAGCCTTGGGTGTTTGGGAGCTAAGTTGCTTATGGATGGGATAGAATTTCTAGCGAATCTTATCTTGATAGATGCGCAATCCCTAGACGTCATCCTTGGAATGGATTGGCTATCTAAGCATAAGGCTGTTTTGGATTGTGGCGAAGGATCGTTAACTTTGGAAGGCCCTAGTGGCAAGAAAGTAGAATTTCAAGCAACCGCAGTTCGTGATGGGCAGTTAGTGGTCAACAGCGTGAAAGCCATCAGCATGGAAGATGTGCCAGTAGTCAGAGAATACCCGGATGTGTTTCAGAAGATTTGCCAGACTGCCGACGGATCGCGATATCGAGTTTGTCATTGAATTAGCACCAGGGACAGCACCGATATCAAAGAGACCATATCGGATGCCTACCGACGAGTTAGTGGAAATGAAGAAGCAGATTGAGGAACTGCAAGAAAAAGGTTTCATTAGACCTAGTTCATCACCATGGGGAGCCCCGGTTTTGTTTGTTCGTAAGAAGGATAGAAGTCTTAGAATGTGCATCGATTATCGTGCACTTAATGAAGTAACGATCAAGAATAAGTATCCGTTGCCCAAGATCGATGACTTATTTGATCAGTTAAGAGGAGCTGGTGTTTTCTCCAAGATAGATCTTCGTTCGGGATACCATCAGTTGAAGATCCGAGCGGAGGATGTACCTAAGACCGCGTTTTCTACGCGATATGGACATTATGAGTTCACGGTCATGTCATTTGGATTGACTAATGCCCCGGCATATTTCATGAACATGATGAATAAGGTTTTCATGGAATATTTGGATAAGTTTGTTGTAGTCTTCATAGACGATATCTTGGTTTACTCAAAGACAGAGGAAGAGCATGCGGAACATCTAAGAATGGTTTTAGACAGGCTGCGAGAGCATCAGCTATATGCTAAGTTTAGCAAGTGTGAATTTTGGAAGGAAAAAGTCGAATTTCTTGGTCATGTAATGACTACTAAAGGAGTTGTAGTTGACCCCAGCAAAGTGGATGCAGTGTTGCATTGGGAGCAACCGAAGTCTGTTACTCAGATCCGTAGTTTTCTGGGAATGGCGGTGTCGGGACCCGAATATGCAAATCCGGACCCTCTGTGTATACTGCACTAGTCCAGGATCACGCTAGTGCACACAGGCTCAACATCAGTAAATATCACAATCATACATAGCGGAAATATTATGAAAGACATCATATGATACATACTACTAGTTGAATGAACTTATGGTCCACTTACATGACTATGCCTCGCAAGGCTGAATAATATATTAAAGCTGCAATGAACGAAAACGTAGACAACCCTCAAGATACCACAGTAATCGACAAGGCTTGCGCCCTAAACATTCGTCTCCTCCTGGAATCTTTCCTCCAGCATTGATGTAGACTCTTCAACTGGTGAGGTTATTGTTGGCAAGGGTGAGTACTTAAAGCACTCAACAAGTTGTGCATAGAATGCAATTCTATGTATCTATATGCAAGGCTTATTCCAAAGGATAGGCTATCATGGCTATTTTGCAACAAAGCAGCATTTATGAATAAATACTATAAATAGATTGCAAAGACTGTAAAACAAATAACAATAATAGCTAGATTCAGTATTTCTCAAGTAAACCAAGTTTCCAATCCTAAGTCAATTCCATCTTCCATATGGCATTCCGCCATCCCAACCAATTTGTCCATTTAATTAAGCTAACCCTTAATCAGAATTCCGAGCATTGCTCAATACCATGAAAGCACGGCTATCCGAATAGTTTCACACTCTGCAGAGGTTATGCACTTTACCCACACGACATGATCGTCTTTTGGTGCCATGCAATTAACACACTTCCTTTGGTGTGTCGGCGAAGAGATCATGACAAAGCCTTTACAATGCTCTGGCTTAATCCAGTACTACTCGCTAAGGTTTCAACACTAGTGGGTCTGAGAACCACAACCAGGGCCCCCCTCTTGCGCCATGTGAATTACACCATAACTCGGGAACTCACACCGACTAAGATAGTACCAAAGTTAAGACATTGCAAATTAATCAGCTAGGCTGGCCCATACCAGACATGTGGTTGCATGTTTGACTCAGGTCAAAGGCTTGCAAGGTTAAGTCCTTAGAGTGATCAGGGCAAGACATCCACATACCCTCTGCCCATTGGGCCCACCTTGGCATACTCGCCCCTTGTTACTTGTCCCAATCTAAATGATCATAACCCAGTTGATTACCAAGCACCACATGCTATCAACAATTCAACATCGTTGCGTGACATGACTCGCCACAACAACTCAATCTCATCGTGTGATTCCACATGACACACAAGTTCTTAACATTGTTCCATATTCCATTAATCAAGATTAATTATCAATGATTCTGACACATGTGATGACGTGGCATGGCTAAGCAACTAATACGGACTAACCATCCCATGTTGATTATAATTACTAACCAACTATATTGAACCAATCTAGGGTGACAATAGATCATGGCATACAAATGACAAGGTAGGGTATAGATCAATCTGGTACATTAGCTAAACCCAATTTAGTTTGAAACAACTATACTCTTCAAATAATATGCAATAAAGTAAAACAAATATACCAGTTTTATAAACATGGGTTCGACATGATCAAAGCACAACTTGCCTTAGAATAGGTTCTGGTCTTGCTCTGAAACTTGAACTTGAGTTGTTGAATCTTCCTCCGAAGCGTCGCACAATTCAACGTCTTCGCGTACCGAAGAAGAAAAGCAAATAAATGCCAAAACAGAGAGAAATTGAACTCCAGAAATCAAATAAAATTCACCATTAAATAGATCTCAATTTTACAAATTTTTAGAAATTGGAATCACTCAAATCCGAGTTACGATGCAAAAGATATAGCCTTTTGAAGTTTGAAATAAATACTGAAATCAGAAAATCAGAATTAACAGATTTATTTTGAAATTGAAAATAGATTTATTGCGTCATCATGACGTCAGCAAAAGCCCGGACCAATCAGACACCGACACGTGTTCCGGTCCATAGACTCGGTCCACGGGACCTCCTCTGGTCCACCGTGGACAGAGTCCACGGCGCCTCGCATTACGCGCCGACACGCGTCGCAACCCGATTGGTCCCTCTCTGCGGCGCAAAATCTACCGCACATAAGGCATCTAACGGCTACAGATCCGAGCTTACGTGGCTAAATCCTGACCGCCAACCCTGATCTAACGGCTAGCGCTTACCGGAGAGGTTCACTGTTCACGCGGCGACGCTGCTTCCTCGCACCGACGCGCCACGACACAGCGGTCTCGGATCCGGATCCCAAGCAGCGAGAAACGGCTAATCCACGACGCAAAGGCACGAAACGAGCGGCGGCGCGTGCAACGACCCACGGTGAGCTCCCAGGCACGATCTACGAGGGTTCTCACAGAACGACTCCGATCAATCGCTGCGGCACACAAAGACCATCCTCGGGAAAGCTGCGGCCCCCTTAAATAGCCCTCGACGCCGCAGACGGCGCTAGGAATCCTAACCGACAAGCGGCGGTGTCCTTCGACAGGCGGCCTCGAGTCCCGCCGGAGGCGACACACGGAACCGCCCACGTGGCACGATGAACGGACCGGATCCACTTGATGCGATCTAATCTGGCCCGTCGCTTGGATCAACACTGCGATCGGCTAGGGTTTCGCAGAGAGGTCAGCCACGCGTATGTCTGGGCCGCACGACTGTGGGCCGGCCCGCTACTGTTCTCCCGCTTTTAAAAAGAATTTTGATTTAAAACGATTCCAGAAATTCATTTAATTAGTTTTAGTAAATTATCAGGAAAAATCCCAAAAATACTTTGAGACATTCTGGACTTAAATAAAATATTTTTGGCAAAACTTTATTTTAACTTTGCATAAATTTAAATAGATTTGAACAAAAGGTCAATATTCTTAACTTAAAATTAATTCAAATAAATCCAGAAAAATTCAAATAAATTCCAGAAAATCAAAAATGCACTTTTAAGAAATAAAAACTTAGTTAAGCCAAATTTTGGGATGTTACAAACCTCCCCCCTTAACAGAATCTCGACTCGAGATTCAGGGCTAACTAGAGAATAAGTTCAGGAATTCTGACTTCAGATCTTCTTCTCGCTCCCAAGTGGCTTCACTTTCAAAATGATTGCTCCACTGAACTCTGTAAAATTGAATAGACTTGTTTCTGGTCTTGTTTCTGGTCTTGCGCTCCATAACATCCAAAATTCTGACTGGTTGCTCTTTGTACGTCAAATCTTCTTGTAGCTCTATTGCATCTAACGGGGTTTGCTCTGTTGGCACTTGAGACATTTCTTGAGTTGTGACACATGGGATACATCATGCACTCCTGCCAAGGACTGAGGCAACTCTAACTGATACGCTACCTCTCCTCGACGGCTCAGAATCTTGAACGGACCAATATATCTTGGCGCAAGCTTCCCTTTAACGTGAAATCTTTTAACGCCCTTAAGAGGGGTAACCCTGAGGTACACATGATCTTCTGGTTCAAAACTCAAATCTCGACGACGGTTATCTGCGTAACTCTTACATCTTGGTGTGCTATCTTCAACCTTTCTCTGATCATTGCGACTTGACTTTCGGCTTCCTCGAGAATGTCTGGCCCAAAAACCAAACGTTCTCCTGTTTCGTTCCAATTCAACGGAGTACGACAAGCACGCCCATACAACGCTTCAAATGGTGACATCTGCAAGCTAGCTTGATAGCTATTATTGTAACTGAACTCTGCGTATGGCAAACCTTTATCCCACGACGTAGCATAAGCTAGAGCACAAGCTCTCAACATATCCTCTAAAATCTGATTTACTCTTTCAGTCTGACCATCTGTCTGCAGGTGATATGCTGTACTGAAATTCAGACGAGTCCCCATTGCTTCATGCAACTTGTTCCAAAATCTTGAGGTGAATTGGGCACCTCTGTCCGACACAATCTTCTTGGGCACTCCATGCAAACATACAATCCTTGACATGTACAACTCCGCTAAACGATCTCCGGAGTAAGTGGTCTTCACTGGAATAACATGGGCGACCTTGGTTAGAAGATCCACAATAACCCAGATGGAATCATAACCTCTCTGAGTCTTAGGTAAACCGGTGATAAAGTCCATTCCGATTTCCTCCCACTTCCATTCCGGAATTTTTCAATGGCTGCAATTAACCAGCGGGTCTTTGATGCATGGCTTTTACTCTCTGACATACGTCGCATAAAGCAACATGCTCAGCTACTTCACGCTTCATGTTAGGCCACCAAAATCTCTCTTTCAAATCCTGGTACATCTTAGCACTTTCTGGATGAATTGAGTACATGGAATCGTGAGCTTCCTTAAGAATCAGTTGTTGCAATTCCTTTTTATCCGGTACACAAATTCGGCCTTTGAAGAACATGGTTCCTTGCTCATCTAGAGTGAAATCCACGGCTAGGCCTTCCTCCTTTTTAGCCTTGATCTTAGAAATCTTATCATCATCTTTCTGGCCTTCTCTAATCTGATCCTCCAGTGTTGGCTTTACTTCCAGTGCAGCTACCATTCCTTGCGGAACGACTTCCAACCTTAGCTTCTGAAATTCCTTGCATAGCTCTGGTTGATCCTCCATTGATGCCAGATTTGCGCTATGGCTCTTCCGACTCGAGTATCTCGCTACCACATTGGCTTTTCCGGGATGATAAGGAATTCTACATTATAATCCTTAATTAGCTCTAGCCACCTTCATTGCCTCATATTCAGATCTGCTTGAGTGAATATGTATTTCAGGCTCTTATGGTCTGTATATATCTCACATCTATTTCCTATGAGATAATGACGCCATATCTTCAAAGCATGCACTACGGCAGCTAACTCCAAATCATGCGTTGGATAATTCACTTCATACGGTCTTAATCTGTCTCGACGATAAGCAATGACTTTGCCTTCTTGCATTAACACGCATCCCAAGCCTTGCTTTGAAGCATCGCAATAAATATCAAATCCATTACGCACATCCGCAACACTAATACGGGGTCGTCGTCAAACGCTTCCTCAATCACGTAAAACTCTTTTTGCACTCGCGGCGTCCATGCAAACTTCTTCTCCTAATTGCCTAAGCGGTCTCTTGTTGCTCTAACGTAACATCACTTTTGGTTGGATCCACGATAACTCCTTTAGCGTCATCTCATGACAAGAAATTCAACTTTCTCCTTCCAAAAGTCACATTTGCTAAACTTAGCATACAACCATTAGTCTAGCAACCTTTCCAAAACTAATCCCAACTTGTTCCGATACTTTCCTTTTGACTTGAAGTAAACAAAAACATCCCACCTATACACCATAACAGCTTGACCAATTTCCCATGGAACTCCATTCGTCATGTCCATAAATTTCAGAATGGCATTGATCATTCTAGCGATACCTCGTAAACTCACATCGTCCATAATGCGAGAAAACTCGACCTAAGAACATTCTCTCGCATGCATTCTTAATCGATGATAACTTGATCAAGATCTATCCTTGAGAACACTCCAGTCCCTTTTGACCGATCAAACAAATTACGATCTGGGCGTGAATACTTACCCTTTTGATCATCACCTCATTAAACTCTCGACGGTCGATACACATTCTCGAGATCCCATTTTTAAACAGTGCTCCCTATGGTGACAAATTGGTTCTAGCGAACCACCTTTCTATCAACTCTTGATCCGCTTCTTCATCTCAACTAGCTCATCAATAGGCATTCGATGAGGTCTCTTTACTTTGGCGTTGTACTGTGGACTAACTCCATCACACACTTGATCTCTCGATCTGGTGGGATTCTTCTAAACACATCTTGATACTCTCTAACAACCGATACCTCTTCAAAGTCGACAACTTCCACACTATTGACCTTTTGACCAACACGAATCGTAGTCATTTGAAATTCCTTTTTCCGCTTTCGTGGCTTTTAGTGACACAATTCTTTGACCAAACTCGGGATGTACCTTATGTTCGGATGACCAATTCATTTCGGGAGTAGCATCTCGGTCCGATATCCAATATCGCCGCTAGAAACTTTTCTCCAACTTAACTCCATCACATTCTAGGTTAGATCGGGCAATAGTGTACTTTTCGACCATGATAATTCTCTCGGTGACAATCTTTACAACCACCATCGAATGATCAACATAGGTGAATACTCAAAAACATCCTTTATCATTAATGCTTTTATTCCAACACTTCACATATCAACCTCTCAACCATCTTTACTTTATTTATTTAGGCACGAAAATCTTTACATGGAATTCATCTCTAGTCACTTTTCTTTTACAAACGAGGGTATGACACTTGCATAGGCTAAAATCATCGCTCTAAATTTCCTCGATTAGCATTGGCGTTGAAGTTTTGACTGGAACAGAACTGAGATTGACTTGAACTGGCGTGTTTACTTTCTTCTGAGGGCAATTATTGGCAAAGTGCCCGGCTTGTTCTGTGTATAGCAAAGCTTAGGGCCACCTATCTTCCCCGAGCATTCATCGACTGAGGCGGTGTCTTTATTGACGCCTCTTCTTCAATTGATTCTTTGCACAAACCTCTCTTGCAACCTTATTGCTCTCATTTGGCGTTATGAACTTGACTAAGGTAACTTCCTAAGGACCGCGTCATGTAGGAGACTCTAGATTCTTTCGGGCATTTCTTAACAAAATGGCCTTCCTCATGACAAAGAGTAGCACAAACGTTTTCATTGTTGTGCCTTCTTCGGGTGCAACTACATGCACATTATTGTCTTCGGTGGCGTCATGACTGGTTGCTTCGTAGGGCATTTTCTAGACCAATGGCCTTCTTCATCACACAGGAAACATGCTATTGGTGATCGCCAATTACTTCTTTCTTGATGAGGGCCAACAGATTAAGGTATTGTGTCCTTAGCTCTTCGGCGGCATCTCTTTTGCAACCGACGCCTCTTCTTGGCGACTCTTGAGCAACTACGGCTCGAAGATTCTTTCACCGATCTTTGAATTACGATGGTAACTATTGGATCCAGAGGACATTGAGTGGACCATGATCTCGGCCTTCACAAAGGTAACATGTGATGTCACTCATAGGACATTCTCCCGAGAATGACTTCCTTCACAATTTGGAGCAATTAATCGCATGCTCGTCGTCGGTATGTCCTATTTCTCCACAACGAATGCATGCACGATCCTCGACTTGTTTGGTTGATGACACTTTAGAGAGCAACGCTTAAATGTTGAACAAGGTGCGAGGATAGTATTACTTCCGATTTACCGTGACCATACTATCTCCGGTGGGGCAAAGAGATTACGTAAAAGCAACAACAAATTCATTCCAAGTGATATTCGCGGGGCTTCATGAACAAAGACAATATTTCTTCCACCATTCAGAAATGATTCCTCAGAATCGATAAGAAGCATACGGGACTTTCTCATCGCCTTCACATCGAGCAATGAGCAGCTTCCTCTCAATGGTCTTGAGCCAATCATCCGCTTCGATGGTAATACATTTCGAAAACACCGGGACGAGTCCTTATGAATTCGATAACCTTGAATAGGAACGGAAATCGTTGGTAGCGACTTGGGACACTTGGTTGACATTGGCTAGGTCGGTCATATTCTGATCCGCTTCATCATTGCATGCATCCACCGAGTATGAGCATCAAGAACTCTCTCAAACTCTGCATATCCATCTGTCTCGACGGTTGAAGAACTAATCCACTATTGAGATTCTCCTTGGATTGATTTTCACGCCATCGATTATGTTGTTTCCACGAATCAACCTTTGCTTGATTGCTTCACTTGGAATAGGGAAGAGGAAATAGCATAGGTAAGAAGGTGAATCCTAAAGTAGGGAGATAGGTTTAACCCAATAACTTAAGCAAATAGTATTAATAACTTGGTATGGTTGCTTATATAAGCCTAAAAGCTCGCAACACATATACGCACACTCAAAGAATCAAGGAAGAACCAATTCAACCTATACACACAAAACTACCGCCTACAAGGGTAACACTTCTATCTTAAGCAGACGCGACTCCCATACATGAGTCTCAACTGGCTACTCGAAGCATAGGTCTTCTAGCTTCTGGAACACTTCACCGATCTACTCCTTCCTTGAGCTCGATGATTCCCTCCTTCTTGATCTTCAGGGTTGACAGCGAACATTTGATGCTTTCTTCTATGATGTGGCACGTCAACTACCAAGACAACTCAGATAAGGTTTTTAACTCGATCCAAAGAAGGAGAGAGAAAGAAATTCATAGGGAAAAGAGAGAAATTTTGACGAGGAAGGAATAGAAGAATAAGATAAGTCAAGAACATATTATTCTTCCAAGTTAATTCTTTTCTTTAGAAAATAATTTTGAAGTTCCTATAGAAACGACTGGACTATCTAGGGTCAAGGCCTACAATCAAGATGGCTCGATACCACTACTGCCGGGACCGAATATGCAAATCCGACCCTCCGTGTATCTTGCACTAGTTCAGATCACGCTTAGTGCACACAGCTCAACATCGTAAAATATCACAATCATACATAGCGGAAATATTATGAAAGACATCATATGATACATACTACTAGTTGAATGACCTTATGGTCCACTTACATGACTATGCCTCGCAAGGTGAATAATATATTAAATCGCAATGAACGAAAACGTAGACAACCCCTCAAGATACCACGTAACCGACAAGGCTTGCGCCTAAACATTCGTCTCCTCCTGGAATCTTTCCTCCAAAGATTGATGTAGACTCTTCAATGGTGAGGTTATTGTTGGCAAGGGTGAGTACTTAAAGCACTCAACAAGTTGTGCACTAATGCAATTCTATGTATCTATATGCAAGGCTTATTCCAAAGGATAGGCTATCATGGCTATTTTGCAACAAAGCAAAGATTTATGAATAAATACTATAAATAGATTGCAAAGATCAGAAACAAATAACAATAATAGCTAGATTCAGTATTTCTCAAGTAAACCAAGTTTCCAATCCTAAGTCAATTCCATCTTCCATATGGCATTCCGCCATCCCAACCAAATTGTCCATTTAATTAAGCTAACCCTTAACTGTATTTCCGAGCATTGCTCAATACCATGCAGCACGGCTATCCGAATAGTTTCACACTCTGCAGAGGTTATGCACTTTACCCACACGACATGATCGTCTTTTGGTGCCATGCAATTAACACACTTCCTTTGGTGTGTCGGCGAAGAGATCATGACAAAGCCTTTACAATGCTCTGGCTTAATCCAGTACTACCCGCTAAGGTTTCAACACTAGTGGGTCTGAAAACCACAACCAGGGCCCCCCTCTTGCGCCATGTGAATTACACCATAACTCGAACTCACACCGACTAAGATAGTACCAAAGTTAAGACATTGCAAATTAATCACTAGGTGGCCCATACCGCACATGTGGTTGCATGTTTGACTCAGTCAAAGGCTTGCAAGGTTAAGTCCTTAGAGTGATCAGGCAAGACATCCACATACCCTCCGCCCATTGGGCCCACCTTGGCATACTCGCCTTGTCACTTGCCCCAATCTAAATGATCATAACCCGCTTGATTACCAAGCACCACATGCTATCAACAATTCAACATCGTTATGTGACATGACTCGCCACAACAACTCAATCTCATCGTGTGATTCCACATGACACACAAGTTCTTAACATTGTTCCATATTCCATTAATCAAGATTAATTATCAATGATTCTGACACATGTGATGACGTGGCATGGCTAAGCAACTAACACGGACTAACCATCCCATGTTGATTATAATTACTAACCAACTATATTGAACCAATCTAGGGTGACAATAGATCATGGCATACAAATGACAAGGTAGGGAATAGATCAATCTGGTACATTAGCTAAACCCAATTTAGTTTGAAACAACTATACTCTTCAAATAATATGCAATAAAGTAAAACAAATATACCAGTTTTATAAACATGGGTTCAACATGATCAAAGCACAACTTGCCTTGGAATAGGTTCTGGTCTTGCTCTGAAACTTGAACTTGAGTTGTTGAATCTTCCTCCAAGCGCCGCACAATTCAACGCGTCACTGCATCAAGAAGAAAAGCAATAAATGCCAAAACAGAGAGAAATTGAACTCCAGAAATCAAATAAAATTCACCATTAAATAGATCTCAATTTTACAAATTTTTAGAAATTGGAATCACTCAAATCCGAGTTACGATGCAAAAGATATAGCCTTTTGAAGTTTGAAATAAATACTGAAATCAGAAAATCAGAATTAACAGATTTATTTTGAAATTGAAAATAGATTTATTGCGTCATCATGACGTCCAAAAAAGCCGGACCAATCGGACATCGACACGTGTTCCGGTCCATAGACTCGGTCCACGGACCTCCTTCGTCCACCGTGGACCGAGTCCACGCGCCGCAGACACGCTACCGACACGCGCCGCAACCCGATTGGTCCTCTCTGCGGCGCGCAAAATCTACCGCACATAAGGCATCTAACGACTCTACAGATCCGAGCTTACGTGGCTAAATCCTGACCGCCAACCCTGATCTAACGGCTAGCGCTTACCGGAGAGGTTCACTGTTCACGCGGCGACGCTGCTTCCTCGCACCGACGCGCCACGACACAGCGGTCTCGGATCCGGATCCCAAGCAGCGAGAAACGGCTAATCCACGACGCAATGGCACGAAACGAGCGGCGGCGCGTGCAACGACCCACGGTGAGCTCCCAGGCATGATCTACGAGGGTTCTCACAGAACGACTCCGATCAATCGCTGCGGCACACAAAGACCATCCTCGGGAAAGCTGCGGCCCCCTTAAATAGCCCTCGACGGCCGCGTACGGCGCTAGGAATCCCAACCGACGCGGCGGCGGTGTCCTTCTCGGACACGGCGGCGGCGCCTGAGTCTCGCTCGGAGACGACACACGGGAACCGTCCACGTGGCACAATGAACGGACCGGATCCACTCGATGCGATCTAATCTGGCCCGTCGCTTGGATCAACGGCTGCGATCGGCTAGGGTTTCACAGAGGAGGCTGGGCCACGCGGTACGTCCGGGCCGCACGATCAGGCCGCCCGCCATCGTTCACCCGCTTTTAAAACAAATTTTGATTTAAAACGATTCCAGAAATTCATTTAATTAGTTTTAGGCAAATAAATTATCAGGAAAAATCCCAAAAATACTTTGAGACATTCTGGACTTAAATAAAATATTTTTGGCAAAACTTTATTTTAACTTTGCATAAATTTAAATAGATTTGAACAAAAGGTCAATATTCTTAACTTAAAATTAATTCAAATAAATCCAGAAAAATTCAAATAAATTCCAGAAAATCATAAATGCACTTTTAAGAAATAAAAACTTAGTTAAGCCAAATTTTGGGATGTTACAGGCGGGATACTACCGTCGGTTCATAGAAGGATTCTCGACAATTGCTAAACCCCTGACGCAGTTGTTGAAGAAGGAAAAGAAGTTTGCATGGACGCCAGAGTGCGAGAAAAGCTTTATGAAATTAAAGAAGCGTTTAACGATAGCCCCCGTATTAGTGTTGCCAGATGTGCAGAATGGATTTGATATTTATTGCGATGCTTCAAAGCATGGCTTGGGATGCGTGTTAATGCAAGAAGGCAAAGTCGTTGCTTATGCGTCGAGACAGTTAAGACCGCATGAAGTGAACTACCCAACGCATGATTTGGAGTTAGCTAGCAGAGTGCATGCCTTGAAGATATGGCGTCATTATCTCATAGGAAATAGATGTGAGATATATCTGCACCATAAGAGTTCGAAATACATATTCACTCAAGCAGATCTGAATATGAGACAGCGAAGATGGCTAGAGCTAATTAAGGATTATAATGTAGGAATTCATTACCATCCGGGAAAGCCAATGTGGTAGCAGATGCTTTGAGTCGAAAGAGCCATAGCGCAAATACGCTAACAATAGAGGATCAACCGTAACTATGCAAGGAATTTGAAACTAAGGTTGGAAGTCGTTCAAGGAATGGTAGTCAGATCGAAGTGAGGCCAACATCGGAGGATCGATTAGTGAAGGCCGGAAAGATGACGATAAAATTTCTAAGATCAAGGCTAAAAGGAAGAAGGCCTAGCCGTAGATTTCACTGGATGAGCAAGGAACCATGTTTTTCAAAGGACGAATTTGTGTGCCGGATAGAAAGGAACTGAAACAATTGATTCTTGAGGAAGCTCACGATTCTAAGTACTCGATTCATCCAGAAGTGCCAAGATGTACCAGATTTGAAAGAGAGATTTTGGTGGCCTAACATGAAGCGTGAAGTAGCCGAGCATGTTGCTTTATGCGACGATGTCGAGAGTAAAGCCATGCATCAAAGACCCACGGTTTATTGCGGTAGTTGCAAATTCCGGAATGGAAGTGGAGGAAATCGAATGGACTTTATCACCGGTTTACCTAAGACTCGAGAGGTTACGATTCCATTTGGGTTATTGTGGATCGTCTAACCAAGGTCGCCCATTTTATCCCAAAGAAAGACCACTTACTCGGAGATCGCTTAGCGGAGTTGTACATGTCAAGGATTGTATGCTTGCATGGAGTGCCCAAGAAGATTGTGTGGATGAGGTACCCAATTCACCTCAAGGTTTTGGAACAAGTTGCATGAAGCAATGGGGACTCGTCTGAATTTTAGTACAGCATATCACCCGCAAACAGATGGTCAGACGGAAAGAGTAAATCAGATTTTAGAGGATATGTTGAGAGCATGTGCTTTAGCTTATACTACGATGTGGGATAAGTGTTTGCCATACGCAGAGTTCAGTTACAATAATAGCTACCAAGCTAGCTTGCAGATGTCACCATTTGAGGCGTTGTATGGACGTGCTTGTCGTACTCCATTAAATTGGAACGAAACAGGAGAACGTTTGGTTTTTGGGCCAGATATTCTCGAAGAGGCAGAAAGTCAAGTTGCAATGATCAGAGAGAGGTTGAAGATAGCACAGTCAAGACAGAAGAGTTACGCAGATAACCGTCGCCGAGATTTGAGTTTTGAACCAGAAGATCATGTGTATCTCAGGGTTACCCCTCTTAAGGGCGTTAAAAGATTTCACGTTAAAGGGAAGCTTGCACCAAGATATGTTGGTCCGTTCAAGATTCTGAGCCGTCGAGGAGAGGTAGCGTATCAGTTAGAGTTGCCTCAGTCCTTGGTAGGAGTGCATGATGTATTCCATGTGTCGCAGCTTAAGAAGTGTCTCAGAGTGCCAACAGAGCAAACCCCGTTGGATGCAATAGAGCTGCAAGAAGATTTGACTTACAAAGAGCAACCGGTCAGAATTTTGGATGTTATGGAGCGCAAGACCAGAAACAAGTCTATTCGCTGAGTTCAATGGAGCAATCATTCCGAAAGCAAAGCCACTTGGGAGCGAGAAGAAGATTTGAAGTCAGAATTTCCGAACCTACTCTCTAGTTAGCCCTGTATCTCGGGTCGAGATTCTGTTAAGGGGGGGAGGTTTGTAACATCCCAAAATTTGGCTTAATTAAGTTTTTATTGCTTAAATGTGCATTTGTGATTTTCTGGAATTTATTTGGATTTTTCTGGAATTATTTGAATTAATTTGAAATCAAGTTTATTGCCTTTTATTCAAATCTATTTAAATTTGTGCAAAGTTAAAATAAAGTTTTGCCAAAAATATTTTATTTGAGTCCAGAATGTCTCAAAGTATTTTTGAGATTTTTCCTGGATTTTTCCTAATAGTTTTATTGCTTAAAATAAATAAAATGAATTTCGGAATTATTCTAAATAAGAAATCCTTAAAAAATGTGAGTGAGCAGTGTTGGGAGCGAGCCCAAGATCAGGCGCTTGAGGCGTCGGTCAAGGCGGCCCACCAAGCCCACGAGTCGCAATGGGAAAACCCTAATTTGTGCAAATTGCTCGATCATGTTTCAACGGACCGATTGCGCCGCCGAGAAGCCGTTTCGTGGTCGCTTGATCGCGACATCGCGTACGGTGGCACGTCGTCGCCTCCGATGCGAACTCGAGTCCGCCGCCAGAATAACTCCGGACTTCCCGCGTGTAGAGCTCGGACGCCGAGGCTATAAAAGAGAGGGTAGCGCCGAGGTTCATCCGCAGCGCCGCATCTTTTGGTCGGACGGGTTTCGCGTGAATCATCGCAAGCGCGCAAAGGAGCTCGCGGAGTTGGAAGCGAGGTCGTCTCGGTTTTGCTCGGTTTCGTCGCCGCCGTTGGGTCTCGCCGCGCGGTGCCATCTTCGATTCGCCGGACCACGCGCGCGCAGAACCAGCTGCGTCTCGTTGCCGGATTCGCGCCAAAACGCCGCAGCCTTTGGTCTTCGTCTTCAAGTCGGTAAGACCTCCGTTGCATAGCCATCGTCGGTCCGGAAGCTTTGAGCCGTCGGATTAGATCTGTTGGTGGTGCGTTGCCGCGTCGCGTGAACGCTGACCGCCCGATTGGTTTTCTGCGGATCAGATCGAGCGGTGCGGGCGACCAATCAGGGTGTGCCGCGTGTCGGGCTCAGCAGTCGAGGCGCCATGGACCGAGTCCACCGTAGTCTCGCGCTGCGCCGTGGACCCGATCTATATGCGGGGGGACGCGTGTCGCGATCGATTGGTCGGGCGCGCGGTATCGACGCCATGCTTGCGTCATAATTGCATTTTTCAATTGGAAAAATAATCCGATTGGAAATTCTGTGATGATGACGTCATCATGAGGTCACGCTGACGTCATAAATCGCTTTTTCTGAATAAAAATAAATCTGTTAATTCTGAATTTCTGATTTCAGTATTTATTCCAAACTTCAAAAGGCTATATCTTTTGCATCGTAACTCGGATTTGAGTGATTCAAATTTCTAAAAATTTGTAAAATTGAGATCTATTTAATGGTGAATTGTATTTGATTTTTGGAGTTCAATTGCTCTCTTTTTTGGCATTTATTTGCTTTTCTTCTTGATGACGCGTGAGACGTTGAATTGTGCGACGCTTGAAGGAAGATCCAAGAACTCAAGAGCAAGTTCCGTACCAGATCAGGACCTATTCCAAGGCAAGTTGTGCTTTGATCATGTTGAACCTATGTTTATAAAATTGCTATGTTTGATTTACACTAGTGCATCTATTTCAAATATACAACTGTTTCAAATTAGATTGGGCTTAGGTAATATACCAGATTGATCTATAACCTACCTTGTCATTGTATGCCATGATCCATTGTCACCCTAGATTGGTTTAATATAGTTGATTAGTAATTATGATCAACATTGGAGGTTTAGTCCGTAATAGTTGCTTAGCCTTGCCACGCCATCACATGTGTCGTAATCATTGGTAATTAATCTTGATTAATGAAATATGGAACAATGTCATGAACTTGTGTGTCATGTGGGATCACACGATGAGATTGAGTTGTTGTGGCGAGTCATGTCACGCAACGTTGTTGAATTGTTGATGGCACGTGGTGCTTGGTAATCAATCGGGTGATAATAACTTAGATCGGGGCAAGTGACAAGGGGCGAGGATGCCAAGGTGGGCCCGATGGGCGAGGGTATGTGGATGTCTTGCCTTGATCACACTAAGGACTTAACCTTGCAAGCCTTTGACTGAGTCAATCATGCAACCACATGTCGGTATGGGCCACCTAGTGAGTAATTTGCAATGTCTTAATTTTGATACTATCGTGGACGGTGTGGGTTCCGAGTTATGGTGTAATTCACATGGCGCAAGAGGGGGCCCGGATGTGGTAACCATCCCATGATGTTGAAACCTTAGCGGTAGTATCGGGTTAAGCCAAGCATTGTAAAGG
Source organism: Otatea glauca (assembly GCA_036346275.1). Classification (NCBI taxonomy): domain Eukaryota; kingdom Viridiplantae; phylum Streptophyta; class Magnoliopsida; order Poales; family Poaceae; genus Otatea; species Otatea glauca. Next base: position 17,561,360 of record CM070729.1, read on the forward strand.
CTTTGTTATAATCACTCGCCTTGGTGGTGTTTGATTGTATCACGTGGGTAAAGTGCATAACCTCTGCAGAGTGTGAAACTATTCGGATAGCCGTGTTTCGCGGTATTGAGCAATGCTCGGAATTACTGATTAAGGGTTAGCTTAATTAATTGGACAACGTGGTTGGGATGGCGGAATGCCATATGGAAGATTTGACTTAGGATTGGAAACTTGGTTTACTTGAGAAATATTGAATTTATTTAATCATTATTGTTATTTGTTTTACAGTCTTTATAATCTATTTACTGTATTTGTTCATAAATGCTGCTTATTGCAAAATAGCCATGATAGCCTATCCATTGGAATAAGCCTTACATATAGATACATAGAATTGCATTCTGTGCACAACTTGTTGAGTGCTTTAAGTACTCACCCTTGCCAAACAACCATAATCAACAGTTGAAGAATCTACACCTGTGTTGGAAGATGAAGTCCAGGAAGACGCGAGTCATTAGGGTCCGAGCCTTGTCGGTTGCCTGTGGTGAACTGATGAGCTATCTACGTTTTCTACTTTCCGCTGCTTAATTATTAGCTTATATTTCCAGTCTTGCCCTGCGTGGCTTAATAATGTAAGTCGGTCAAAAGATCATATATTTAGCTATATCAATAAATGAACTATTATGCTATTATCGTTGTGTATGATGTGATATGTACCAATGTTAAGCTTTGTGCACTAGCGTTGATCCTGGGACTAGTGCGGTAAACACAGTGGGTTCGAATCAGTGGATTCGGGTCCTTACAGAGGTGGTATCAGAGCATACTGACTGTAGGTCTTGGCCCTAGATAGTGTGGAGGTGTCCTGTGTGAGTCCAAAATTATTTTCTCAAAGAAAATCTAAACTTGACTAATAAAACACTCTCGACTCATCTCATTCTCTACTTCTCGCCTTTGCTGAATTTACCCGTTTTACTTGCCATTTCGGGAGGAGAACTTATTCAAAGTTCTTGTGGAGCAGATGCCGATCGTTCGACCTTTGAGGAGTCGTGGAGGCTACGCCATGGAGTGTGGAGAGTACTTGACGCTGGGAGGCTTCTATCGTCCGCTTTACCGAGGAGGCGGTGGTCACCAATGGTGTACACCGAGGATTTATTTGCAAGCTGATTATCTACGCTCGGGAGAACGAGGAAGCTAGCAGGCCAATCAACATCTCCGCCAGAAGATTCTCGTACGAGGTTGCAATTCAGGAGGTTGCTCGACTTGCTTTTCGCCGTGTTTGCCGCGACTACGCCGACGAGCTTCACGACTCAGTGTTCCGACTTCACCCAGACGTTCAAGCATGCCGACGCCGACGGATCGTGGAGGACGAGTGTGCCACTGCCACACACCTTGCGAGTTCGCCTTGCCCGTGAGGATCATATGAGAGAGACTACTCAGAGCCGGAGGCGTGGTACGAGGCACTCGAGTAGCAGAGCAGAGCTTGAGGTGACCCGTGCTTGACCATCGGGATGATCACCGAGCCGGGAGAGGCCCTAGAGGCGGTCGAGGACGAGTTGGAGCGCGTGACTCGAGGAGTTCAGAGCCAGTTGAGAGTCCGAGGAGGATCCCGAGGAGCGAGAGTGGGAGCGGAGGAGTGCAGACCCGTTGTTGCAGAGGACCCGATAGTAGGTCATCGAGGATAGGTTCGCTCCTATGCCACTCACCCACCGGTGTATGCGTGGTCACCTCACCGGGGTGGCTGGATGAGTGAGTGTCAGCCTTGGAGCTGTGTTGAGACTCGAGTGTGAGTCGCGTCTTTAAGTTAGTCCTTACCTTTTTAGTTGACGTTAATTGATTCCTCTTTATCTTGGACACTAGACAACCAGAATTGTGACTCAAAAATCCTCACATATTTTATGGTACTTATCCATGCAAGCTTAGGGTACACATAGTTGTCTAATGTCCAAGATAAAGAGGAATCAATTCAAACTCTTGCTTTTAGAAAGGACATCAATTCAAATAACAAAAGTCACTTTCAGAAAAGCAAAAGCAGAATTTCCAGAACTTGTCCTCAATTTGCACAGGAGGTTGGTGGGTTTCTGCAGCTCACAAAATTCTGAAAATTGTTCTCCCTATGAGCATCAGAGTTGTAAAAACCTCCACCAAATTTCTCCTCAAAAAACCTTACAGAAAAAACAGGAAAAATCTAAGAACACAGTATGCTCAAGAACTTCGAGCAGAAAGTTTGGGGCTCGGTTTTCACCTCATGGCGCCCAAATGGTGCAACAAGTGAACTCCACAATGTTTCTACAGGTGTATATCAGAGTCCCTCACCTCCTCCAACAAGAATAACTCAAAAAGGATTTTTATATATTTTTACAAAAATCAAACACTGACTGCTGCGCAAAGAACAAGTTCTGAACAAAGTTGGAACTTGAAAGAAAAGATGTTCTCTACTCAATCCAAGAGTGCAAAAGAGATGTAAAACCATATGAACACACTCAAAACATCCAAGATCAGCAGCATTTAGAAGAAGGGGAGGCAAATCCAAATTACTTGAAAGTAAATTATGGAATGTAATTGCGGGAAAGTAAATGCTGAATTTAAATTATGTAAAGTAAAGATATAATGTAAATGCATAAAATAAATTCAGAGGTGGATGGATAAAACTTTCATTTTTGGAAGGGAGGTTGCAAAGCCTCACATTCATGTGGGCAAAGCTCAAATGAGCATCAAAACCTCAACACCTTCAAGGGAAGGAGGCTACCCTCCACCCCTATTTATACTACTCTTGGGCCACCTACCACCCTTGGATGAGTCCTCAACACTAGAGCACTCATCTAAGGGCTAGGATTAACCCACACACACAGCCATGCAAGGCTAACCCAAAACCCACACACATACCGGGTTTTCTTGCACGGTTTTCAAAGCATACTACCTAGACCCGCTAACCTATCAACTAGACCTCAATCCGACGGCCCTCATTGATCCACGCGGCATCTAGCTAGCATCAACTCCTTTCCTTGTCTTCTTGACTTGCCCGGACTCCGTCTCCGATCATCTTCCGCGATCTCCCAACCGTCGGACCTCACGACGCCTCACCTAGTCCCGGTCATCCTTCGCCTCACCATGACCTAGCCGTCCGCCTGCAACCATCAAAGACAAGGAAAATCCTCACATAGTAATGCCCACAAAGATGTGCAATAAACCATCCAACTCATCACTACGCGTTCATACGACCAGGATCGCCACTCTGGCAGAGACAACTCAAATTGCTTCATTTTGAAAATCAATCCAAATCAAACTCAAACTTGAGCACACCTTGCTCAAATAAAGTCAAATACTCATCACAAACATGGATGGACCTCCACATGTCCTTCAATCCAAAATTTTTCTGCAGGTGTATATCAGAGTCCCGCACCTCCTTCAACAAGAATCACTCAAAAAGGATTTTTCTATATTTTTACAAAAATCAAACACTAAATGCTGCGCGAAGAACAAGTTCTGAACAAAGTTGGAACTTGAAAGAAAAGATGTTCTCTACTCAATCCAAGAGTGCAAAAGAGATGTAAAACCATATGAACACACTCAAAACATCCAAGATCAGCAGCATTTAGAAGGAGGAGGCAAATCCAAATTACTTGAAAGTAAATTATGGAATGTAATTATGGAAAGTAAATGCTGAATTTAAATTATAAAGTAAAGACATAATGTAAATCATAAAATAAATTCAGAGGTGGATGGATAAAACTTTCATTTATGGGAGGGGAGGTTACAAAGCCTCACATTCATGTGGGCAAAGCTCAAATGAGCATCAAAAACCTCAACACCTTCAAGGGAAGCAGGCTACCCCTCCACCCCTATTTATACTACTCTTGGGCCACCTACCACCCTTGGATGAGTCCCTCAACCCTAGAGCACTCATCTAAGGGCTAGGATTAACCCACACACTCAGCCATGCAAGGGCTAACCAAAACCCAGACACATACCGGGTTTTCTTGCACGGTTTTCGAAGCATACTACCTAGACCCGCTAACCTATCAACTAGACCTCAATCCGACGGCACTCATTGATCCACGCGGCATCTAGCTCGCATCAACTCCTTTCCTTGTCTTCTTGACTTACCCGTACTCCTTCTCTGATCATCTTCCGGCGATCTCCCAACCGTCTGGACCTCCGACGCTCCTCGCCTAGTCCCGGTCATCCTTCGCCTCACCATGACCTAGCACCGTCGCCCTGCAACCATCAAAGACAAGGAAACTCCTCACATAGCAATGCCCACAATGATGTGCAATAAAACCATCCAACTCATCACTACCGCGTCCATACGACCGGTACTGCCACTCCTGGCAGAGACAACTCAAATTGCTTCATTTTGAAAATCAATCCAAATCAAACTCAAACTTGAGCACACTTTGCTCAAATAAAGTCAAATACTCATCACAAACATTGATGGATCTCCACATGGTCCTTCAATCTCCCCCTTAATGAGTATATTGACAAACCACACAAAAGGCATAAATTTGAGTTTGAAGAAAATGAAGAAGAAAGCAATTTTTAGTTGCAAAGTCAAACTTGGTCCAAAGATAGAAATTAGAACCATGACCAAGTTGACGAAGAGGAATTCAGATTTTAGAGTTAAATTTAAGAAAGAGCAAGTTTTCAACAAAAACTCTAAAATCCAACTAAACATGTCAAATGTGATTATGAGATTATGATCCAACAGAAGTAGTAGCATAGTTTTACAAAGATCATAATAACCAAATAAGCATTCACATTTTTATCATTTTAGTGATGCCTTTTCTACGTTTTCTCCCCCTTTTGGCAATATAGGCATCAATTTTTTTTATGTATGCATGAAATGCAATCGAAAGAGCTTTGAAGATTATCCAATTGATCAAAATGAAAGGATATTACACCAAGCTTGTCAATTTCAGAAGATGACTAAACTAAGACATGTCCAAGTGCAAATACGAGCTTAGTTTTGAATATTTCATTTTTAGCAAGATTAGACAAGTGCAACACTTAGCTTTAGTTTCAAAAATAGAAGAATAGCCACTCTAAGGATCAAAAGGAAAACCTAGAGTTCAACCTACTCAACACTTTGGGGAATCTGGAAGAGCATACAAGGTCCTTCGGGCTCATTTATCACTTAATGCAAATTTTGATTTATCATCATACAAGACATAGCGGGGTGCAAATGTTTGACATTATTTACATTCTTTACCCACATATGTCTTTGTTTTTAATTTATTTGCATTTTCTTTTGACAACCAATTGACTCAAGCCGTATGCGACCATCTCAAGATGAACTCTTAAGAGGATGGTCTAGGTCAAACACGATGTATTCCAAGTTCATCCCAAGTGCAATGGGAAGCGGTCTTGTGAATGCAAGGTGTTGAGTCATATCTGCACAAGAAGAGTCACTTTTGTTTAATTTTCATTTTTTTAGCACAACGATTCATGAGCAATTGAAGGACTCTAGCATGGATCAAACTAGTTTCACCCAAGTTGCTATAGGGACTCTAGAGAACTCCAAAATTTCTCAAATTATGGCACAAACCTCTAGAGAAGAAACCTAGCAAGTAAAAGCAACAAGTTTCATCAAGTTTTTCATTTAAGGCTTATTTCATTTTTAAGCTTAGCAAGTTAAATGAACTTGGACATACCTAAGCTAGCGATTTTCTTCAAATGATGTAGCATGGTGTATAGCATGAAGAAGAAATCAATTGCATAATAGACAAAGCTCATAAAACAGAAAATGCAGTCTAAATGAAATGCATGAACAGATTCCCAAACTCCCCCTCAACAAATGAATCAATTTTAAGCTCAAATCTGGTTAAAGTTGAGTTATTATCAAGATTAGGCATAAAGAAAACCCGAATGAACTCAATAACAACAGAAAAAGCAGAATGAGGAGAAGAAGCCGAGAAACTGCAAAACTGGATGGCTATTGAGCATAGATAAGATAGAAGAGACTCACTACGGCTTAGACTCGCTCTTATCTTCCCCAGTGACTGACATAGGGAAGCTGACTCTAGATCCCAACTAAGGAGTGCACACAGACCCTGTCTACCTAGGAGGCCCAATACCTGCTAGACTTATAAGACTGTGAGGGAACTCAACCTAGAGAGAAGAAAGAACAGCTAATCACGCATGATAGCAACCTAAAGCACAAGATAAGAGGTCCATGGAAGGCATGCCAGAAGTCTAAGTGAGTGAACTCAACTCAAGAAAACAAGCCCAAAGTCACCCAAAAGAAACACAAAGAAAAGAAAAGCTAAGCTGGAAGAAAACATATAATACATAATATACAAACCAGCTCCCCCTCACGAAAGGCCGTAAGGGCTCACGACTCCAAGCTCACTCCTCAAGGCAACAAATCTGAGCTATCCAAAGGCTTGGTGAAGATATCGCTAATCAAGGTCACTCTCTCTGAATCGAAGCGCGATATCTCCCTTCTCCACATGGTCTCTAAGGAAGTGATATCTAATATCAATGTGCTTGGTCCGAATGTTGCTTTGGGTTTTAGCAATGCAAATAGCTGAAGTGTTGTCACGTAAAAGTGGCACACTCTCTATCTCTAACCCATAGTCCCGTAAGGTCGATCTCATCCAGAGCACTGCTCAAAGAATCTGCTGCAAACAACATACTCGGCCTCGGTGGACTGTAACCCTGCATCGCTTCCTAGATGACCAAGAAACAAGAGAAGTGCCAATGAATTGGCAAGTACCGAAGTGCTCTTCCTATTTATCCTACTGACCAAAGAAAGTCGGCATCGGAAAAGGCTCTAAGAGATAGACAAGAAGAAGAAGAGTACCAAATACCATAATCAGTGGTAGCACGAAGGTACCTGAAGATGTGCTTGACCGCCTGGCGGTGAGAGGCGTGAGGAGAAGCTTGAAATCGAGCTCACAGACACACAGGAAAATGTATGTCCGGCCTCGAAGCAGTGAGGTACAAGAGGGAGCCGATCATGCTCCGAAACTCCTTTTGATCAGCAGGCTCACCATCCTCATCGGGATCAAGGACAGAAGTGGTGGCCATAGGAGTCATCACGGGTATATTTGCCTTGATGCAAGAAAGTACCCTCCCGAGTCTGCTTGATTTGGAAGCCAAGAAAGTAGCTCAACTCGCCCATCATACTCATCTCAAACTCTGTGCTCATCACCTCAGAAAACTGAGACACAAGCGAATGAGACGAGCCACCAAAAATGATATCGTCCACATAAATCTAGACAAGAAGAAAATGAGACTCATGGTGTCTGATGAACAGAGTTTTGTCTACTATACCCATTTTGAAGTCATGGCTGAGAAGATAAGACTTGAGCCTCTCATACCATGCTCTGGGGCCTACTTGAGTCCATACAAAGCTTTGGAGAGCTTGTATACATGACTCGAAACTTGGGGTTCTCGAACTCGGAGGTTGTTTGACATAAACCTCTTCCTCAATATAGCCATTGAGGAATGCACTCTTGACATCCATTTGATAGAGCTTGAAGCCCGGGATGCAGAGAATGCAAGGGGATCATAATAGCCTCTAGTCTAGCTACAGGGGCAAAGGTCTCCTCAAAGTCAAGACCCTCAACCCGAGAAAAGCCCCTGTGCAACTAGCCTAGCCTTGTTGCGAATGACAACCCCATCCTCACTCTGCTTGTTTTGAACACCCACTTGGTCCCAATGACATTATGACCGGATGGGGCTCGACAAGCCGCCATACCTTGTTCCTCTCAAAATTCTCAAGTTCTCATGCATAGCATTAATCCACGATTCATCGGATAATGCATGAGAAACATCCTTCGGCTCAAAGGAGGCAACAAAGGCGAGTGGAGGCGGCTGGACAAACACGATTTTGAGCGAGTGACCGCTCAAACAGATCACCAATGATCCGATCGGTGGATGAGCTTCTGGATATGACGGGAGGACCGTAAGTAGTGGCCTCTACCTCATGCACGTAAGAGGTAGGAGCAGAGCCACTCATTGAAGGAGAGTCGGAAGGCAGGGGTGGTCTCCCGAGGTGCGTAAATGGAAACAGAGGCACCTCGGTGTAGAGGGACTGGATCCGGTGGAACACCACCATCTCCATCATCCTCATCTTCTACAAAGATGGTCTCGGAGGGATAAGAAGAGCTCAAACATCGTGTCTAGCTCTGGGCTAGCCTCATCAAAGGTCACATCACGGTCTCTATGATCCTATGCGCATCAACACTGCGGACCTTATAGCTACGAGAAGAAGTCGAGTAACCTAGAAAGATACCATCGTAAGAGCGAGACTCAAACTTATCTAGGTTACGGACTTCAAGATAAAACACTTGCAACCAAAACACGAAAATGAGACACATTGGGCTTTCGCCTTACCTCAACTCATAAGAAGTGCGATGCAAATGTGCTCTCAAAACACGCGATTAGAAACATGGCAAGCAAGAGCTATAGCCTCATTCAAAACTTCCTAGAGTATTGACTGCGTCTAGCATCATCCCGCCATCTCAACCAGGTCATGTTCTTCCTTTCCACTACGCCATTCTCATTGAGGGGCGTAGGGAGAAGAGCGATGCTCTAAACCAGACTCACACAAAAACTCTCAAAGTAGGAATTTTTGAACTCCGTGCCATTATCACTGCAGATAGCTCGTAATGCACCGGGAGCTCAATAGACAACCCATCGATCAAACCCTGAAGTGAGAAAAGGTCTCATCCTTGAGGCCATGAAGAATACCCAAGAGTATCTAGAAAAATCATCAACGATGACAAGAACATACCACTTCCTCCTCTCGATCGCACTCTATTTGGACCAACAAAGTGTCCATATGTAAAAGTTGTCTGGTGCATCAGTCATCACTACTGATGATCGGAGGATGAGAAGCAGTAACCATCTTTCCATGTCGGCAAGAAGAGCAAACTAAGTCTTAGACCATCTTGAGTTTGGGCAAACCCCGAATGAGATCGTGGCTGCTAACTCGGGTCAAATGATCAAAACCAATGTGATCAAGTCTCCTATGCCAGAAGGAGAGATCACGGGACTCAGAAGCAATCAAACATCGAAGAGAGTCTCCAGAAGAAGCAGAAAAATCAGCACGAAAGACTCTTCCAAATCTAGAAATCTCGCAAACTAACCCTCCTGATGAATCAAGGATTCTACAGGCATTACTCTTGAAACTTACCTCGAAAGAGTCATCGATAAGTGAGAAGCAGAGAAGATTGTATTGCGACTTACTTACTAAGGCAACATCTTTAAGAATGAAATTTTGTTAATGCAGATGGTACCTTTAGCAATGACTCTACTCAAGATGCATCCCCAAAAGTGATTAACTCATCACCGGGGCTCGGACTAGGGAAGAGAACCAACGAGAATCTCTGGTCATATGAAGAGAACAACCGGAGTCAACAATCCAAACATCGCCCTTCCCCATCCGACGAACCTGATCAAGACACAAGAGAGAAAGATGACTCAGTACTGGGATAGAGTGAAGACTTAGGAACCCAATACTGAACCATACGACACCTCAGTACCAGCCACAGAAGAAGACTGGACTCGAGTGTCTCTCTGACGCTCAACTCTCACACGATCAGAGCAACTCGTAGATAATCTAGAGTCAAAGCGGGTTGTACGCACGTGGTGCAAAAGCCGGACCATCCCAAAGAAGGTGCTGGATCTCCTACTGGAAAACACCTCACGCCACCGATATCTACCTCGATGGGAAAAATGAGGAATATCAAGAAGACGCGGAAAAGATCGACTACGAACAGCTCGGGCTAAAACTCAAAGAACTAGCATGAAAACCGAGTCTGGGACGCCCAAACACAGGTGACTCTCTAACTTGTCTAGAAGCAAGTGTGTGTCTTAGGAGCACTCAAAGTCCGGGATGACCACGAATACCCATAAGAGCAGACAACACGCCACGCCGAGTGATCTTGGCGCGCTGAGCGTAAATCTACTAGGTGACCATCCTTCTTACAGAAGGTGCATGTGTACTTCGCCTTGCTAGAGGCAGAAGCAATAGGAGTAACACCCTTCTGATCTAAAATCCTATGGACTACCCCAGCAGACCTAAACACGGTGGTACTCACTCTGGTAGCTACCATAATTTCACCACTCTTGGAGCGCGCACAATGGTGGGAGGATGCGCCGGCGTGCTCAAGGGATCAAATCCTAGACCTTGATTGAATCTACTAATCTTGGATTGGTCTAGAATAAGATTGAGCTTCTTCTTGCCTCCAACAAACTTCTCGAGAGTGCTCATAAGATACTGGCAATCTCGGAAGAAAGAAGCACAAGAAGAACAGGGGGAAGGAGAGGAAGAAGAAGAACCAGAAAGAGAAGATCTCTCGGCACGTGCTTTTTGTTTCCTTAGCACGGCTGCCTCAATCTTGAGGGCCTCACAAGAAACGCAAGGAGCATCTCTAATTCTAAGGGTTTTGTCTTTTAACTTCTTCTTAAGCTCGACATGGATTTGATCCACATCATCCTTAACCCCAACACACAGCAAGCAACCAGTTTGTGACTTAACTAGTAAATCCTTAGCAAGTTGATCACACTTGACATTCAAAGCATCATTGTCAAGTTTTAGTTGCTTACAGCCCTCACATGAGCTGACTGGGTCCTTAGAAACATGCAATTCAAGTTCATCATTTCTAGCAGAAAGTTTTCTAAGGTGTTCGCTCATGGCATCAATTTCAGCAAGCAATATAGGGCAATTAGCACATGATGGAGTGTAGTGAGCATGAAGAAAACATGCGAGCGAGAAGAGCAAGCTCATTTTCTGGAAATTTTTCCAGTTGGTCATCGCTTAGCTCGCAAAGGGCGGAAAGAGAGAAACCAATAGAAGGATCAGAAGAAGAAGATCCAATGGGATCGGTGACTAAAGCCATCGACTGAGATTTCGTCTTCCGAGAGACGACATCGATCTCATGAGTCTTGAGGCGGGAATAAAGCCCGTCAAGAGTCAGAGTCGATAAGTCGGTGGTGTCCTTGATGGTGGTCACCTTCATCTCCCAAACCCGAAGGTCGAGTGCGGTCAAGAAATGCCGAGCATTGTCCGAGTCGGGGTATATGCAACCAAGCGCCGGAGGTCGCCAAAATCTTTGTAAACCGACCAAAACACTCGTCGAGACTCTCACCGGTAGCGTTGATCAAACTTGTTGTACTCGCGCTTGAATCTGCCTCACGCCTTGATTTGAGTAGAGCCCTCATGGTAAGCATCGAGGGTTACCCAAATCTCGTGGGCGGAGCGAAGGTGAGAAATCCTATCATACTCACCGTGGCTAAGACCCTGTATGAGAATGTTCCTTGCCTTAGCATTCGCCTCAACGTCAACCATATTGATGGCCGTGACATTTTCATCACCAGGAACCTCATACGGAGTTTCACCTTCGCCATATCGTAGCCACAGGCGTGATGTATGACTCCATCCGGGACTTCCAAAAGGAAAATCAACTCCATTAAAGATGGGAGGCTCGGTGGAATATTTGTCCGTCACCATGGCTCTTGAGACCGGTCAAGATCTAGAAAGAGCAGAACCGGCTCTGATACCAATTGAAGGACCGAGATGGCGAACAGAGGGGGGGTGAATGGTCGCAAATAAAAATTTTCTTGTTGTCTAGTTATATCCTAAACTCATGAGTTTTTTCCTAGCATGTGATTTTCTTGTTTTTATCCTGTCCATGATATTGTTCATTTGGTATGAGCATTTGTGTTAACTATGGGCACGTGCTATATATCATTTACTTTATTTTGTCATGAGTAGTATCTAGGTTATATGACCCCGATTTTCTATTACATCCATGATTAGCTTTGTTTAGACTTTGTTTGTCAGACTTTGTGCTACATGTGAATGCCTTTCATGAGATTAGGGTCATATGATCTAGCTGCCGTTGTGTGACTTATATTGTTCATGATCACCTTTTATTGTCCTTCATGCTTATATGCTTCATACCTATTTTTGCATGAGCTTGTGTTCTTCATTCATGGCATGTATTCATCATCATGCATAGAGTGTTGCCATAAGTAGCTTCTCATCTTATGTGTCCATTGTCACCATTTACTTTCATGTTGTCTGTGTCCTCATGACCTTTTGTTTGGTCTTCTTTTGACGGGCCTTTTCAAACATGTAAATATTGTTATTGAGACTATGGATAAATGGATCTTGATGTTGCTAATTGGTTTGTTTTATGCATGATCCTCTTTGGTTGTCTTTATTTATCTTGCTCATGTTATATCTAGTAGCATGTTGTTGTGCTTCATTATGGTATTTCTTCATTTACATGCTCATTGCCATGTTTAGGTAGTATCTTGATCCATGTATTTCTAGGCTTGCACATGATCCCTGCTAGCATTTAGTTCTTTGTGATGCACCTTGTTTAGCTTCTTCTCACAAACATGACAGTGCTATGATGCACCTTGTCGTTGTTTATCATGTGGATATGTTTTCACCGTTGTCTACGGATATATGGATCTTGATGCTATCTTTAGCAGTTGTGAACATGATCTTACATTACCTTCTGCATCATGTTCATGCTCTAGATGATCATTTGCCACACTTTTCTTGTATCTTGTCCATTCGTGCCTAGGAACTGGATCTGCCTAACCCCAGTTTCGAAAGCATAGATTTGTTGGATGCATGTGTGTAGGCTTTCTGGTGAGGAGACCATCATCCTAGGAATATCTCTAAGTCTTCTTCCTCTGTTTTCTGGGTCCACTTCAGGTCATTTGCCACTACTTGCTCTACACTGCAGTAGGTAAGTACCTCTGAAAATGTTGATGATAGTGATGGGTCTCTTAGGAGGTTGTGGTTCTTTTGTAGGTAGACCTTGTGTCCTGTTTGTCTAGAGTCTTTTGGTTGGACTTCTAGCATAGTTAGGTTGCTTCTTACCTTGAGCCTTCTTGCTCCTTAGAGACCATGTGATTTTAGATCTTATCTCTTCTCCTCTAGCTTTCTACCTATCTCTTGTGAGGAGAGAGTTTTAGAGTGTGCCTCAAGGGGAGTAGAGTTTGTTTAGGGGGATTTGAGCTTGGGTTTATGAGCTCATATGGCCTTTCGTGAGGGGGAGCTGGTTTGTATATTATGTATTATATGTTTTCTTCCAGCCTTTTCTTTTCTTTGTGTTTCTTCTGGGTGTCTTTGGGCTTGTTTTCTTGAGTTGAGTTCACTCACTTAGACTTTTGGCATGCCTTCCATGGACCTCTTATCTTGTGCTTTAGGTTGCTATCATGCGTGATTAGCTGTTCTCTCTTCTCTCTAGGTTGAGTTCCCTCACAGTCTTATAAGTCTAGCAGGTTTTGGGCCTCCTAGGTAGACAGGGTCTGTGTACACTTCTTAGTTGGGATCTAGAGTCAGCTTCCCTATGTCAGTCACTGGGGAAGATAAGAGCAAGTCTGAGCCATAGTGAGTCTCTTCTATTTTATCTATGCTCAATAGCCATCCAGTTTTCCAGTTTCTCGACTTCTCCTCATTCTGTTTTTCTGGTTATTATTGAGTTCTTTCGGGTTTTCTTTATAATCTTGATAATAACTCAACTTTAACCAGATTTGAGCTTAAGATTTATTCATTTGTTGAGGGGGAGTTTGGGAATCTATTCATGCATTGCTTATAGACTGCATTTCCTGTTTAATGAGCTTTGTCAATTATGCAATTGATTTCTTCTTCATGCTATACACCATGCTACATCATTTGAAGAAAATCACTAGCTTAGGTATGTCCAAGTTCATTTAACTTGCTAAGCTTAAAAATGAAATAAGCCTTAAATGAAAAACTTGATGAAACTTGTTGCTTTTACTTACTAGGTTTCTTCTCTAGAGGTTTGTGCCATAATTTGAGAAATTTATGAGTTCTCTAGAGTCCCTATAGCAACTTGGGTGAAACTAGTTTGATCCATGCTAGAGTCCTTCAATTGCTCATGAATCATTGTGCTAAAAATGAAAATTAAACAAAATTGACTCTTCTTGTGCACATACGACTCAACACCTTGCATTCACAAGACCGCTTCCCATTGCACTTGGGATGAACATGGAATACATCGTGTTTGACCTAGACCATCCTCTTAAGAGTTCATCTTGAGATGGTCGCATCCGGCTTGAGTCAATTGGTTGTCAAAAGAAAATGCAAATAAATTAAAAACAAAGACATATGTGGGTAAAGAATGCAAATAATGTCAAACATTTGCACCCGCTATGTCTTGTATGATGATAAATCAAAATTTGCATTAAGTGATAAATGAGCCCAAGGACCTTGTATGCTCTTCTAGATTCCCAAAGTGTTGAGTAGGTTGAACTCTAGGTTTTCCTTTTGATCCTTAGAGTGGCTATTCTTCTATTTTTGAAACTAAAGCTAAGTGTTGCACTTGTCTAATCTTGCTAAAAATGAAACTAAGCTCGTATTTGCACTTGGACATGTCTTAGTTTAGTCATCTTCTGAAATTGACAAGCTTGGTGTAATATCCTTCCATTTTGATCAATTGGATAATCTTCAAAGCTCTTTCGATTGCATTTCATGCATACATAAAAAAATTGATGCCTATATTGCCAAAAGGGGGAGAAAATGTAGAAAAGGCATCACTAAAATGATAAAAATATGAATGCTTATTTGGTTATTATGATCTTTGTAAAACTATGCTACTACTTCTATTGGATCATAATCTCATAATCACATTTGACATGTTTAGTTGGATTTTAGAGTTTTTGTTGAAAACTTCTATAATCTGAATTCCTCTTCGTCAACTTGGTCATGGTTCTAATTTCTATCTTTGGACCAAGTTTGACTTTGCAACTAAAAATTGCTTTCTTCTTCATTTTTTCAAACACAAATTTATGTCTTTTGTGTGGTTTGTCAATATACTCATCAAGGGGGAGATTGAAGGACCATGTGGAGGTCCATCCATGTTTGTGAAGAGTATTTAACTTTATTTGAGCAAGGTGTGCTCAAGTTTGAGTTTGATTTGGATTGATTTTCAAAATGAAGCAATTTGAGTTGTCTCTGCCAGGAGTGGCAGTATCGGTCGTATAGACGCGGTAGTGATGAGTTGGATGGTTTATTGCACATCTTTGTGGGCATTGCTATGTGAGGAGTTTCCTTGTCTTTGATGGTTGCAGGGCGACGGTGCTAGGTCATGGTGAGGCGAAGGATGACCGGGACTAGGCGAGGAGCGTCGGAGGTCCAGACGGTTGGGAGATCGCCGGAAGATGATCGAAGACGGAGTCCGGGCAAGTCAAGAAGACAAGGAAAGTAGTTGATGCTAGCTAGATGCCGCGTGGATCAATGAGGGCCGTCGGATTGAGGTCTAGTTGATAGGTTAGCGGGTCTAGGTAGTATGCTTTGAAAACCGTGCAAGAAAACCCGATATGTGTGTGGGTTTTGGGTTAGCCCTTGCATGGTTGTGTGTGTGGGTTAATCCTAGCCCTTAGATGAGTGCTCTAGGGTTGAGGGACTCATCCAAGGATGGTAGGTGGTCCAAGAGTAGTATAAATAGGGGTGGAGGGGTAGCCTCCTTCCCTTGAAGGTGTTGAGGTTTTTTATGCTCATTTGAGCTTTGCCCACATGGATGTGAGGCTTTGTAACCTTCCCTTCCAGAAATGAAAGTTTTATCCATCCACCTCTGAATTTATTTTGCGCATTTACATTATGTCTTTACTTTACGCAATTTAAATTCAGCATTTACTTTCCCGCAATTTACTTTCAAGTAATTTGGATTTGCCTCCCCTCCTTCTAAATGCTGCTGATCTTGGATGTTTTGAGTGTGTTCATATGGTTTTACATCTCTTTTGCACTCTTGGATTGAGTATAGAACATCTTTTCTTTCAAGTTCCAACTTTGTTCAGAACTTGTTCTTCGTGCAGCAGTCAGTTTTTTATTTTTGTAAAAATCTAGAAAATTCTTTTTGTGTGATTCTTGTTGGAGGAGGTGCGGGACTCTGATATACACCTACAAAAAAAATTTTGAGTTCACTTGTTGCACCGTTTGGACGCCATGAGCTGAAAACCGAGCCCCAAACTTTCTGCTCGAAGTTCTTGAGCATACTGTGTTCATAGATTTTTCCTGTTTTTTATGTAAGGCTTTTTGAGGAGAAATTTGGTGGAGTTCTTCACGACTCTGATGCTCATAGGGAGAAAAATTCTCAGAATTTTGTGAGCTGCAGAAACCCACCAACCTCCTGTGCAAATTGAGGACAAGTTCTGGAAATTCTGCTTTTGCTTTTCTGAAAATGACTTTTGTGATTTGAATTGATGTCCTTTCTAAAAGCAAGAGTTTGAATTGATTCCTCTTTATCTTAGACACTAGACAACCAGGATTGTGACTCAAAAATCCCCACATATTTTATGGTACTTATCAATGCAAGTTTGGGGTACATATAGTTGTCTAGTTTTTCGGTTTTTTCACAATTTCCTTTGAGCGATCTTATCGAGGTTTTTGTTGGAGTATTTTGGGGAATTTTTATTTGCGACCATCCACCCCCTCTGTTCGCCATCTCGGTCCTTCAATATTACCTACGTGGATACCATACTACTGTAGAATGAGCTAGACACATTGTCACTCTACCAAGTATCCAGAAACCACGTGCACATAAAAATCTCGGAGTGATATTTAATGAATTATAAAAAAGTATGGAACGCACATGAATAGGATACCACTGTCAATTGAGCTAGACACATTGTCACTGTACCAAGTATCTTCGGCATGAATGACCGTGGCCCAACTTTCATGCCACAAATAACAACCAATCAAGTCGCAATCCCAACTTTCCTGTTCATATCAGAGTACTCCATATCAGAGGTCACTCCGACACTCCCTTTCTGCTGGTTCGGAGAGAATCAATGTTCCAAGTGGCAGGTTTCGATTGGCCCACAAGGAATCCCGGTGCTATTTTTGGAGCAAATATGGTGTGGGTAGCTGGACTGCTGGAGGCGGCAATGTATGGGCAGGGTGGTTCCTCGAGAAAAAGCATCTGCAGCCAGGGTTTAACTTTTCATCGAAAATTGCTTGGTTTGTGTGAAAATCGTTAGTAACATGTCGGTTTGAAAAGTGATACTTTACCGGTCAAGTTTAAATTTAAATTTAAAATTTCAGAAAATTTTAAAAAAATCTCTAAAAACTCTCTAAAATTAGTATTAATAGCTTTATAACCTCTAACGTGAATATTTTTTTGAGAAAACAAAATTTAGACACATTTATGAGCCATTCAAAATGTAGATAATAGAAAAGCAAAAAAAAAAGCCTACCTGCAGGCTTCAGCCCACAAGCCAGACCACCTTTAGGCCGAAGGCCCACCCTGGCCCAAGAAGAAAGCCAGCACTTAGCACATGCTACCGATGCTCAAACCGACATATTCATTCCACCCGAAAATTCCCCATCCTCTCCACTCTCAACCGGCGTCGCCTCTGCTCAGATCCGGCCGCCACTCGCCATCGTTCCGCTGGCCACCGAGCGATTTTCGAGCGGTAAGCGCCGAAAACCGAAACCTTTGAGCGAAAATCGACGACTATAGCTAATTTCGAGGTCGACAACGAATTTCGCGAAATCAAGTCGGTTTTCGTCGAAAATTGCTCGGTTTTCTCTCAGTTTTGTTGATTTTCGGTTGAGTACTTGGAGGTATCTCTTGTTTATGCATATATTTGTATTTTAATTGGTTGAAAAATGGTCATACAATGCTCACTGTGACCATGCCGAAATGGTACTATTTATTCAACTAAAAATATTTGTTCTAGTATTTTTGGTAGCAATATTTGTTCAAGTATGTCAAGTAGCAATATTTACTTCAACATATTTTAGTAACAATATTTGTTCAATTATATTTAGTAGCAATATTTGTTCAAGCATGTCAAGTAGCAATATTTACTTCAACATATTTTAGTAACAATATTTGTTCAAGTATGTCAAGTAGCAATATTTGTTCAAGTATGTCAAGTAGCAATATTTATTCAAGTATATTTAGTACCAATATTTGTTCAATTATATTTAGTAGCAATATTTGTTAGTAGCAATGAACAACACCCAAAAATGGTACTATTTGTTCAAGTAGCGAAATTTGTATATACAGAAATTATCTCGCTACGGTATATTTTAATATGTTAATGTTATGCAATATTGACAAGCTTACTTCTTGTTGTATGCATGCATGAACTACCAAAACTTTAATATGAAACTTGTACTCTTTACAACTATATTTGTACTTATTTTGTTGTATAGCCTACAATTTGACACAAGCAATTTCTTGCAAATTATTTATACAAGCAATTTTTGTATGTAAACTGCATGCATGCTTACTTATTGTTTTCTATTAGTAGATAGCAAACCATGTCGACGTAGTGTAGGAGCACGGTGAAAAGTTGGTTGGTGGATTTCTATGCAAGCACTGTCTAAAAGAGAAGGTGCAACCCGACTGAAGCAGTACTTGGCAGGGAGTGGTACGAGTGTTGTACATTGTAGTAAAGTTCATGTGGGAAGTTCACGAATACTTTCAACGTGACCTAGACAAGATGAAGGATAAGAAGAAGGACAAGAGAGAGGAGAGACTGAGGAAAGAAGGAGTAGGTGGAGATTCCCCGTTGAAGAGTACACATGTGATGCTGATGAAGAGAACCAACTCCAGCATGCCATGGCTACCTCTAGAGCGGAGGCAGAATTTAGGAGCCAGGCAGGTGGCAGGTATGAGCACGGTAGTGGTAGTGGCTCCTGTTGGAAATATGCCCTAGAGGCAATCATAGAGATAATTATATTTCCATATCATGAACTATGAGATTTTTCTTTGAATAACATTATGGATATTTGAAGGACCGAGATGGCGAACAGAGGGGGGTGAATTGTCGCAAATAAATTTTCCCCCAAAATACTCTAACAAAAACCTCGAAAAGATCGCTCAAAGGAAATCGTGAAAAACCCGAAAAACTAGACAACTATGTGTACCCCAAGCTTGCATGGATAAGTACCATAAAATATGTGGGGATTTTTGAGTCACAATCCTGGTTGTCTAGTGTCCAAGATAAAGAGGAATCAATCCAACTCTTGCTTTTAGAAAGAACATCAATTCAAATCACAAAAATCACTTTCAGAAAAACAAAAGCAGAATTTCCAAAACTTGTCCTCAATTTGAACAGGAGGTTGGTGGGTTTCTGCAGCTCACAAAATTTTGAGAATTTTTCTCCCGATGACCATCAGAGTCGTGAATAACTCCACCAAATTTCTCCTCAAAAAGCCTTACAGAAAAAACAGGAAAAATCGAAAAATACAGTCAGTCAAGAACTTCAAGCAGAAAGTTTGGGGCTCGGTTTTCACCTCATGGCGCCCAAACGGTGCAACAAGTGAACTCCAAAATGTTTCTGCAAGTAGATATCAGAGTCCCGCACCTCCTACAATAAGAATCACTTAAAAATAATTTTTCTATATTTTTATAAAAATAAAATACTAAATCACAAGCAAAGAACAAGTTCGAACAAAGTTGGAACTTGAAAGAAAAGATGTTCTCTACTCAATCCAAGAGTGCAAAAGAGAAGTAAAACCATATGAACACACTCAAGACATCCAAGATCAACAGCATTTAGAAGGAGGGAAGGCAAATCCAAATTGCGTGAAAGTAAATTGCGAGAATGTAATTGCGAGAAAGTAAATGCTGAATTTAAATTGCGTAAAGTAAAGACATAATGTAAATGCGCAAAATAAATTCAGTGATGGATGGATAAAACTTTCATTTCTGGAAGGAGAGGTTACAAAGTCTCACTTTCATGTGGGCAAAGCTCAAAGGAGCATTCACAAACCTCAAAACCTTCCAAGGGAGGAGGCTACCCCTCCACCCTTATTTATACTACTCTTGGGCCACCTACCACCCTTGGATGAGTCTCTCAACCCTAGAGCACTCATCTAAGGGCTAGGATTAACCCACACACACAGCCATGCAAGGGCTAACCCAAAACCCACACACATACCGGGTTTTTTTGCACGGTTTTCAAAGCATACTACCTAGACCCGCTAACCTATCAACTAGACCTCAATCCGACGGCCCTCATTGATCCACGCGGCATCTAGCTAGCATCATCTCCTTTCCTTGTCTTCTTGACTTGCCCGAACTCCGTCTCCGATCATCTTCCGGCAATCACCCAACCGTCTGGACCTCCGACGCTCCTCGCCTAGTCCCGGTCATCCTCCGCCTCACCATGACCTAGCACCGTCGCCCTGCAACCATCAAAGACAAGGAAAAACCTTTCATAGCAATGCCCACAATGATATGCAATAAACCCATCCAACTCATCACTACTGCGCCCATACGGCCAGTACTGCCACTCCTGGCAGAGGCAACTCAAATTGCTTTATTTTGAAAATCAATCCAAATCAAACTCAAACTTGAGCACACCTTGCTCAAATAAAGTCAAATACTCATCACAAACATGGATGGACCTCCACATGGTCCTTCAATCTCCCCCTTGATGAGTATATTGACAAACCACACAAAAGGCATAAATTTGAGTTTGAATGAGAGAAGAAGAAAGCAATTTGATTGCAAAGCCAAATTTGGTCCAGAGAAAAAGATATAAAATCATGACCAAGTTGGCAGAAAGAATTAGAGCAAGACCATGAAAAGAGCAAGTTTTCAACAAAAGCTCTAAAAACCAATCATAAGTGCCAAATGTGATTATGATCCATAAGAAATAGCAAAGATTTACAAAGATCATAAGAACCAACAAGCTTTCACATTTTTATCATTTTTTTTAATGATGCTTTTTCTACATTTTTTCCCCCTTTTGGCAATATAGGCATCAAAATGCAATTTTCTCCCTCTTTTTATGTATGCATGAAATGCAACCTAAGTGAGCTTTGAAGATTATCCAATTGATCACAATGACAAGATATGACACCAAGCTAGTCAATTTTTAGATTAGATTAGTCTAGGACATGTCCAAGTGCAAATACAAGCTTAGATTTGAATATTTCATTTTTATCAAGATTTGACAAGTGCAACACTTAGCTTTAGTTTCAAAAATAGAAGAATAGCCACTCTAAGGATCAAAAGGAAAACCTAGAGTTCAACCTACTCAACACTTTGGGGAATCTAGAAGAGCATACAAGGTCCTTCGGGCTCATTTATCACTTAATGCAAATTTTGATTCATCATCATACAAGACATAGCGGGGTGCAAATGTTTGACATTATTTGCATTCTTTACCCACATATGTCTTTGTTTTTAATTTATTTGCATTTTCTTTTGACAACCAATTGACTCAAGCCGTATGCGACCATCTCAAGATGAACTCTTAAGAGGATGGTCTAGGTCAAACACGATGTATTCCAAGTTCATCCCAAGTGCAATGGGAAGCGGTCTTGTGAATGCAAGGTGTTGAGTCGTATGTGCACAAGAAGAGTCAATTTTGTTTAATTTTCATTTTTAGCACAATGATTTATGAACAATTGAAGGACTCTAGCATGGATCAAACTAGTTTCACCCAAGTTGCTATAGGGACTCTAGAGAACTCCAAAATTTCTCAAATTATGGCACAAACCTCTAGAGAAGAAACCTAGCAAGTAAAAGCAACAAGTTTCATCAAGTTTTTCATTTAAGGCTTATTTTATTTTTAATCTTAGCAAGTTAAATGAACTTGAACATATCTAAGCTAGTGATTTCCTCCATATGATGTAGCATGGTGTATAGCATGAAGAAGAAATCAATTGCATAATAGACAAAGCTCATTAAACAGGAAATGCAGTCTATATGCGATGCACGAACAGATTCCCAAACTCCCCCTCAACAAATGAATCAATTTTAACCTCAAATCTGGTTAAAGTTGAGTTATTATCAAGATTAGGCATAAAGAAAACCCGAATGAACTCAATAATAACTTAAAAAAGCAGAATGAGGAGAAGAAGTCGAAACCGCAAAAGCTGGATGGCTATTGAGCATAGATAAGATAGAAGAGACTCACTATGGCTCGACTCGCTCTTATCTTCCCAGTGACATAGGGAAGTTGACTCTAGATTCCAACTAAGGAGTGCACATGCACCAGCCTACCCAGAGGCCCAATACCGCTAGGCTTATAAGACTGTGAGGAACTCAACATAGAGAGAAGAGATAATGACTAATCACGCATGATAGCAACCTAAAGCACAAGATAAGAGGTCCATGCAAGGCATGCAGAAGTCTAAGAGAGTGAACTCAACTCAAGAAAACAAGCCCAAAGTCACCCGGAAGAAGCACAAAGAAAAGAAAAACGGAAGAAAACATATAATACATAATATACAAACCGGCTCCCCTCACGAAAGGCCGTAAGGGCTCACGACTCCAAGCTCACTCCTCAAGGCAACAAATCTGGAGCTATCCAAAAGCTTGGTAAAGATATCGGCTAATCAAGGTCACTCTCACGAATGAAGCGCGATATCTCCCTTCTCCACATGGTCTCTAAGGAAGTGATATCTAATATCAATGTGCTTGGTGGGAATGTTGCTCGGGTTTTTAGCAATGCAAATAGTGAAGTGTTATCACGAAGAGTGGCACACTCTCTATCTCTAACCCATAGTCCCGTAAGGTCGATCTCATCAGAGCACTGCTCTGAATCGGCCGCAAAGAACATACTCGACCTCGGTGGATCAGGCAACCCTGCATCGCTTCTAGATGACCAAGAAACAAGAGAAGTGCCAATGAATTGGCAAGTGCCAGAAGTGCTCTTCCTATTTGTAACATCCCAAAAATCTGCCAAATATTATTTTATTGCTTAAATGTGCATTTGTGATTTTCTGGAATTTATTTAGATTTTTCTGGATTTATTTGAATTAAATCTTATTTCAAGTTTATTGCTTTTTATCCAAAAGTATTTAAATATGTGCAAAGTTAAAATAAAGTTTTGGTAAAAATATTTTATTTGAGTCCAGAATGTCTCACAGTATTTTTGAGATTTTTTTTGGATTTTTCCTGATTATTTTATTGCCTAAAACAAATTAAATGAATTTCGGAATTATTTTAAATGAAAACCTTTTGAAAAGCGTGTGAACGAAAGCAGGCGGCCCATACCTTTGTGCGGCCCAGATAGCCCGCGGCGACTGTTTCGCCAAAACCCTAAACCTAAGAAATCGGACCGTTGGATCGAGACCAACACCGAGATCTCGCCGCGTCGTCGGCGCTTCGGTCGTTGATTGAGCGACGCGTGGGCGCCCCGGATGAAGCGCGTCGTCTTCCGAAGTCGCCGCCGAGTCCGCCGCCGCCACGAGCCGTCTTGAGTCCGGGCCGACACGCCCTCCGTCAGACT
The DNA here is from genome assembly GCA_036346275.1 of Otatea glauca. Lineage (NCBI taxonomy): Eukaryota > Viridiplantae > Streptophyta > Magnoliopsida > Poales > Poaceae > Otatea > Otatea glauca. The sequence continues at coordinate 17,584,529 of CM070729.1, forward strand.
ATTTAAGGCGCCGACGCGCACGCGAACTCCTCACCTCGCCGCGCATCTTTTCCAAAGCCCGAGGCTCGCGGTCGCCGTCGTTCGCACGAGAGCTCGCCGGAGTGAAGGTCCTTGCCGTGGTGGTTTCGCTCGGTTTAAATCGCCGCCGTTGATCTTTCGCCGTCCCTGCCGCCATCGAGATCGCCAAACCGCGCGCGTCGGATCCGTGAGGAATTGTCGCCGTTTGCCGCCGAACGCCGTAGCCGAGGTCTTCATTCTCACGTCCGGTGGAGTTGCGCGCCGCCGCCATCGCCACGTTGAAGCTTTGGAAGCCGTTGGATCTCGGTGAAGGGTCAAGATCGTGCCACGCCGCCGCGTGAGCGATGAACGTCTTTGGTAAGCGCCGACCGTTAGATCTAGATCCCGCGGCGGGTGTGCGGCCACGTCGAGTGAGATCGGTAGCCGTCCGATCAAACTCGTGCGCTCAAGATGCGCCGTCGCGCAACCAATCGTGACCGGCCGCGTGTCGGGCGCAAGCATCGGCGTCGTCGCGTCGGGTTCACGGTGGACGGAGGAGGTCTCGTGGACCGGTCTATGCACCGAGGCCACGCGTCGGCTTCGATTGGTCCGGTTGGCGTGGCGTCATCTTGACGTCATGATGACGCAATAAATCAGTTTTCGTTTTAAAAATAAATCATTAATTTCGAATTTCGATTTTCGATTTGAGATTTATTTCAAACTTCAAAAGGCTATATCTTTTGCAATTTAACTCGAATTTGAGTGATTCCAATTTCTAAAAATTTGTAAAATTAAGATCTATTTAATGGTGAATTTTATTTGATTTTGGAGTTCAATTGCTCTCTGTTTTGGTATTTATTTGCTTTTCTCCTTGATGCAGCGTAGACGCGTTGAATTGTGCGACGCTTCGGAGGAAGATCAAGCAACTCAAGAGCAAGTTCCAGAACTAGATCATGACCTATTCCAAGGCAAGTTGTGCTTTGATCATGTTGAACCCATGTTTATAAAATTGCTATATTTGTTTTACCCTATTGCATATGTTTCAAATATACAATTGTTTCAAATTAGATTGGGCTTAGCTAATATACCAGATTGATCTATACCCTACCTTGTCATTGTATGTCATGATCCATTGTCACCCTAGATTGGTTAAATATAGTTGGTTAATAATTATAATCAACATTGGAGGTTTAGACCGTATTAGTTGCTTAGCTTTGCCACGTCATCACATGTATCAGAATCATTGATAAATTAATCTTGATTAATGGAATATGGAACGATATTATGAACTTGTGTGTCATGTGGGATCACACGATGAGATTGAGTTGTTGTGGCGAGTCATGTCACGCAACGATGTTGAATTGTTGATGGCACGTGGTGCTTGGTAATCAACTGGGTGATGATAATTTGGATTGGGGCAAGTGGCAAGGGGCGAGGAGGCCAAGGTGGGCCCGATGGGCAGATGGTATGTGGATGTCTTGCCTCGATCACACTAAGGACTTAACCTTGCAAGCCTTTGACCTGAGTCAATCGTGCAACCACATGTCTGGTATGGGCCAGCCTAGCTGAGTAAATTGCAATGTCTTAATTTTGGTACTATCGTGGTCGGTGTGAGTTCCCGAGTTATGGTGTAATTCACATGGCGCAAGAGGGGCCCCGGATGTGGTAACCAGTCCACCGGTGTTGAAACCTTAGCGGATAGTATCGGGTTAAGCGAGCATTGTAAAGGCTTTGTTATAATCACTCGCCTTGGTGGTGTTTGGTTGTATCACGTGGGTAAAGTGCATAACCTCTGCAGAGTGTGAAACTATTCGGATAGCCGTGCTCGCGGTATTGAGCAATGCTCGGGAATTACAGTTAAGGGTTAGCTTAATTAATTGGACAACATGGTTGGGATGGCGGAATGCCATATGGAAGATGAAATTTGACTTAGGATTTGAAACTTGGTTTACTTGAGAAATCCTGAATTTATTTACTATTGTTATTTGTTTTACATTCTTTACAATCTATTTACTGTATTTGTTCATAAATGCTGCTTATTGCAAAATAGCCATGATAGCCTATCCATTGGAATAAGCCTTACATATAGATACATAGAATTGCATTACATGCACAACTTGTTGAGTGCTTTAAGTACTCACCCTTGCCAAACAACAATAATCAACAGTTGAGGAATCTACACTGTGTTGGAAGATGAAGTCCAGGAAGACACGAGTCATTAGGGTCCGAGCCTTGTCGGTTGCTGTGGTGAACTGATGAGCTATCTCGTTTTCTATTTTTCATTTGCTTAATCATTAGTTATATTTTCGGTCTTGCCTGCGTGGCTTAATAATGTAAGTTGGTCATAAGATCATACCTTTAGTTATATCAATGAATGAACTATTATTCTATTATCGTGAGTATGATGTGATATGTACCAATGTTGAGTTTGTGTGCACTAGCGTTGATCCAGGAATAGTGCATAAACACGGTGGGTTGAATCGATGGATTCGGGTCCCTCTGAGAGGTGGTATCGAGCATACCGATTTGTAGGTCTTGGCCCTAGATAGTGGAGGTGTCTTGTGAGAGTCCAAAACTATTTTATAAAAGAAAATCTAAACTTGACTAATAAAACACTCTCGACTCATCTCATTCTCTACTTCTCGCCTTTGCTGAATTTACCGCTTTACTGGCCGTTTTGGGTGGAGCTCTTATTCAAAGTTCTTGTGGAGCAGATGCCGATTGTTCCGACCTTCGAGGAGTCAGCTGGTGGCTACGCAATGGAGCTGTGGAGAGTACTTCAGACGCTTGGGGGCTTTTATCGTCCGCTTTACCGAGGAGGCAGCTGGTCAGTTAATGGTGTACACCGAGGATTTATTTGCAAGCTGATTATCTACGCTCGGGACAATGAGGAAGCTAGCAGGCCAATCAACATCTCCGCCAGAAGATTCTTGTACGAGGTTGCAATTCAGGAGGTCGCTCGACTTGCTCTTCGCCGAGTCTGCCGCGACTACGCCGACGAGCTTCACGACTCGATGTTCGACTTCACCAGACGTTCAAGCATGCGACGCCGACGGATCGTGGAGAACGAGTGTGCCATCTGCGGTACACCTTGCGGAGTTCGCCCTTGCCCGGAGGATCATATGAGAGATACTACTCAGAGTGGAGGCGTGTACGAGGCACTCGTGAGTGGCGAGCAGAGCTTGAGGTGACCGTGCTTGACCATCGGGATGATCACCGGCTGGGAGAGGCCCTAGAGGCGGTCGAGGACGAGTGGAGCGCGTGACTCGAGAAGTTCAGAGCCAGCAGAGGAGTCCGAGGAGGATCCAGAGGAGCGAGAGTGGGAGGAGGAGTGCACGGACCCGTGGTTGCAGAGGACCCAGAGTAGGTCATCGGGATAGGTTCGCTCCTATGCCCGCTCATCCGCGGTGTATGCGGATCGATCTCACACCAGGTGGGTGGATGAGTGAGTGTCGACCTTGAGCTGTGTTGAGACTCGAGTGTGAGTCGCGTCTTTAAGTTAGTCTTTACCTTTTTAGTTGGCGTTAAGGTTTCATGTTAGTTTGCTTCTTTGTAATCTTGAGGTGTGCGGTATGTGTTGCAAAGCTTGTAGGCTTAAATAAGCAGCCATACCAAGAATAATAAAGAATTATTTCAGTTGGGTATAACCTATCTCCCCGCTTTAGAAAGTCTTACTTCTTATCTATGCTACATCTACCTTCCCTAACCTAAGAGGCAATCATTAGATGGTGAATACTCGAGGGAACAACGGAGCTTTCAGGAAGTGGACTGCGCCAGAACGACAACACCAACGACAGAGGCAGCCCTCAACCACCGCCAGTCAACATGCAGAATCTGGGAGTGTTTCTTGCAACACACTCAAGCGATCAGACTATGATGCAGCAGATGCAACAGATGACCTACGCAGCAGCCAACAACAACAACCCTGTAGCTCAAAACAACCATGGTGGACCCCGACCTCACTCAAAGCTATCAGATTTTATGAGGACTAGGCCACCAACCTTCTCAGGAAATGTGAATCCTTTGGAAGCCGATGACTGGCTTAGGACTATTGAGAAGAAGCTGCACATCACTCAGTGTGAGGGCAATGAGAAGGTGCTCTACGCCTCTCATCAACTTGAAGGAACCACCGAGAATGGTGGGAGAATTCTATCCGCTCATGGAGCCCCACAAGAGATCACACAGGAGGAGTTTACTAATGCTTTCCGCGAGATCATGTTCCGGAGGGAATGATGGACCTTAAGAAGGAAGAGTTCAGGGCTTTGAAACAAGGAGGCCAACCAGTGGCCGAGTACCTGAACAAGTTTACTCAGTTAGCTCGCTATGCCCCTGAAGACGTAGCGACAGATAAAGCTAAGCGGTCGTTTCATGAAGGGACCGAATCAGGATCGCAGTGGGACCGATTACCCACAATTTTCAGATTTTGAGGAGTTAGTCAATAAGGCTTTGATCCTAGAAGATAAGCGCAAAGAGTGGGTGAGAACCATAGCGCTTGATGACTAATCGGGGGACGCCCAAACCACCTACGTTTGAGGATGTCACCGCAACAATTTGCTAGATTCCAACCACCGGTGTGAACAGACATCAACCCTCGTAACTCGCCTCGCCAATCGAATTTTGAGACCCCAAAGACAGGCAACAATGCACCAGGAGGGAATCAGCAATCGGCAGTGAAAAGATGCTATACCTGCAACGAGCCAGGGCACTTTTCTAATAGGTGTCCACAGAAGGGAGGCATCACGCCAGTTCGTTTCAACTTGGGAACAACACCGGCCAAGGCACCAACCTCAGGAGGAAATCGTGCGCCGAGTCAAGTGGAGCAACCCGCAATCAACGGTGCGTGGAAGGATCAACCACATCACTGCAGATGGAGCTCAGGAAGCTACGGACGTCATACTGGGTAAGTTTCTGGTCAACTCAGTACGTGCTACAATTTTGTTTGATTCTGGAGCTTCGCATTCGTTTGTTTCTCAAAGTTTTGCAACCAAGAAGGATTTAGAGTGGTGAATCTTAAGTGTGTGCTCTTAGTCCAAGCCCGGGATCCGAACTTAGATCTAGCCTTGGGTGTTTGGGAGCTAAGTTGCTTATGGATGGGATAGAATTCCTAGCGAATCTTATCTTGATAGATCGCAATCCTAGACGTCATCCTTGGAATGGATTGGTTGTCTAAGCATAAGGCCGTCTTGGATTGTGGCGAAGGACCGTGACTTTGGAAGGCCCTAGTGGCAAGAAAGTAGAGTTTCAAGCGACCATGATTCGAGATGGGCGATTAATGGTCAATGACGTGAAAGCCATCGGCATGGAAGATGTGCGAGAGCGAGGAATACCCGGATGTGTTTCGGAAGATTTGCCAGATTGCCACGGACCGTGATATCGAGTTCGTGATCGAGTTAGCGCCGTGTACAAAGACCGATATCAAAAAGACCATATCGGATGCCTACAAGACGAGTTAGTGGAAATGAAGAAGCAGATTGAGGAACTGCAAGAGAAAGGCTTCATTAGACCAAGTTCATCACCGTGGGGAGCCCGGTTTTGTTTGTTCGTAAAAAGGACGGAAGTCTTAGAATGTGCATCGATTATCGTGTCCTGAATGAAGTAACGATCAAGAATAAGTATCCGTTGCCCAGGATCGATGACTTATTTGATCAATTAAGAGGAGCTGGAGTTTTCTCTAAGATAGATCTTCGTTCGGGATACCATCGATTGAAGATCCGAGCGAAGGATGTGCCTAAGACTGCGTTTTCTACGCGATATGGACATTATGAGTTCACGATCATGTCATTTGGATTGACTAATGCCCCAAAGACATATTTCATGAACATGATGAATAAGGTTTTCATAGAATATTTGGATAAGTTTGTTGTAGTCTTCATAGGCGATATCTTGGTTTACTCAAGAAAGAGGAAGAGCATGCGAACATCTCGAGAATGGTTTTAGAGAGGTGCGAGCATCACCGTATGCTAAGTTTAGCAAGTGTGAATTTTGGAAGGAGAAAGTAGAATTTCTTGGTCATGTAATGACTACTAAGGAGTAGTAGTTGACCCAAGCAAAGTGGACTTGATGTTGCATTGGGAGCAACCAAAGTCCATTACCAGATCCGTAGTTTTACGGGAATGGCGGGATATTACCGTCGGTTCATAGAGGATTCTCAACGATTGCTAAACCCCTTACGTTGTTGAAGAAAGAAAAGAAGTTTGCATGGACGCCAGAGTGCGAAAAGTTTCATGGAATTAAAGAAGTTTAACAACAACCCCGTATTAGTGTTGCGGATGTGCGAATGGATTTGATATTTATTGCGATGCTTCAAAGCAAGGCTTGGGATGCGTGTTAATGCAAGAAGGCAAAGTCGTTGCGTATGCGTCGAGACGATTAAGACCGCATGAAGTGAACTACCCAACGCATGATTTGGAATTAGTGTCAGTAGTGCATGCTTTAAAGATATGGCATCATTATCTCATAGGAAATAGATGTGAGGTATATACGGATCATAAGAGCACGAAATACATATTCACTCAAGCGGATCTGAATATGAGGCAATGAAGATGGCTTGAGCTAATTAAGGATTATAATGTGGGAATCTATTATCATCCGGAAAAGCCAATGTGGTAGCGGATGCTCTGAGTCGAAAGAGCCATAGCGCAAAAACATTGACAATGGAGGATCAACCGAATTATGCAAGGAATTTGAAACTAAGGTTGGAAGTCGTTCGCAAGGAATGGTAGTGACTTGAAGTAAAGCCAGCATTTGGAAGATCAGTTAGAGAAGGCGGAAGGATGACGATAAAATTTCTAAGATCAAGGTTAAAAGGAAGAAGACTTAGTGTAGATTTCACTGGACGAGCAAGGAACCATGTTCTTCAAAGGCCGAATTTGTGTGCTTGGGATAAAAGGAACTAAAGCAATTGATTCTTGAGGAGGCTCATGATTCTAAGTACTCGATTCATCCAGAAGTGCCAAGATGTACCAAGATTTGAAGAGAGATTTTGGTGGCCTAACATGAAGCGTGAAGTGGTGAGCATGTTGCTTTATGCGGCGTATGTCGAGGGTAAAAGCTATGCATCAAAGACCCGCTGGTTTGTTGTAGCCGTTGAAAATTCCGGAATGGAAGTGGGAGGAAATCGGAATGGACTTTATCACCGATTTACCTAAAACTCAGAGAGGTTACGATTCCATTTGGGTTATTGTGGATCGTCTAACCAAGGTCGCCCATTTTATCCCAGTAAAGACCACTTACTCAGGAGATCGTTTAGCAGAGTTGTACATGTCAAAGATTGTATGCTTGCATGGAGTGCCCAAGAAGATTGTGTCAGACAGAGGTACCCAATTTACCTCAAGATTCTGGAATAAGTTGCACGAAGCCATGGGAACTCGTCTGAATTTTAGTACTGAGATATCACCCTGCACGGATGGTCGGTGAAAGAGTAAATCAGATTTTAGAGGATATGTTGAGAGCCTGTGCTCTAGCGTATGCTACATCTTGGGATAAATGCTTGCCATATGCGGAATTTAGTTGCAACAATAGCTATCAAGCTAGCTTGCAGATGTCACCATTTGAAGCATTGTATGGACGTGCTTGTCGTACTCCGTTAAATTGGAATGAAACAGGAGAGCGATTGGTGTTTGGGCCAGATATTCTCGAGGAGGCAGAAAGCCAAGTTGCAATGATCAGAGAGAGGTTGAAGATAGCACAGTCAAGACAGAAGAGTTACGCAGACAACCGTCGTCGAGATTTGAGTTTCGAACCAGAAGATCATGTGTATCTCAGGGTTACCCCTCTTAAGGGAGTTAAAAGATTTCACGTTAAAGGGAAGCTTGCGCCAAGATATATTGGTCCGTTCAAGATTCTGAGTCGTCGAGAAGAAGTAGCTTATCAATTAGAGTTACCTCAGACCTTGGCAGGAGTGCATGATGTATTCCATGTGTCGCAGCTTAAGAAGTGTCTCAGAGTGCCAACAGAACAAACCTCGTTGGATGCAATAGAGCTGCAAGAAGATTTGACTTACAAAGAGCAACCATCGTAATTTTGGATGTTATGGGCGCAAGACCGAAACAAGTCTATTCACTTTGCGAGTTCGATGGAGTAATCATTAGAAAGTGAAGCCACTTGGGAGCGAGAAGAAGATTTGAAGTCGAAATTCGAACCTATTCTCTAGTTAGCCTGAATCTCTGAATTGAGATTACATTGGGGAGGTTTGTAACATCCCAAAAATCTGCCAAATATTATTTTATTGCTTAAATGTGCATTTGTGATTTTCGGAATTTATTTAGATTTTTACGGATTTATTTGAATTAAATCTTATTTCAAGTTTATTGCTTTTATCCAAAAGTATTTAAATTTGTGCAAAGTTAAAATAAAGTTTTGGTAAAAATATTTTATTTGAGTCCGAATGTCTCACAGTATTTTGAGATTTTTTGGATTTTTCCGATTATTTTATTGCCTAAAACAAATTAAATGAATTTTTGGAATTATTTTAAATGAAAAACCTTTTGAAAAGCGTGTGAGCGATGGCGGGCGGCCCATGCCTCGTGCGGCCCAGATAGCCCGCGGCGGCCTGTTTCGCCAAAACCCTAAACCTAAGAAATCGACCGTTGGATCGAGACCCAACGGTAGAGATCTCGCCGCGTCGTCGGCCAGTGGCGTTGATTAAGCGGACGCGTGGGCGTCCGGATGAAGCCGCGTCGTCTTTCCGAAGTCGCCGCCGAGTCCGCCGCCGCCACGAGCCGTCGAGTCCGGCCGGACACGCCCCTCTGGCGACTATTTAAAGGCGCCGACGCGGCACGGAACTCCTCACCTCGCGCGCGCATCTTTCCAAAGCCCGAGGCTGCGTGGTCGCCGTCGCTCGCACGAGAGAGCTCGCCGGAGTGAAGGTCCTTGCCGTGGTGGTTTCTGCTCGGTTTCGTCGCCGCCGTTGATCTTTCGCCGTCCCCAGTGCCGCCATCGAGATCGCCAAACCGCGCCGCGTCGGATCCGTGAGGAATTGTCGCCGTTTCGTCGCCGGAACGCCGTAGCCGAGGTCTTCGTTCTCACGTCCGGTGGAGTTGCGCCGCCGCGTCGCCATCGTCACGTTGAAGCTTTGGAAGCCGTTGGATCTCCAGTGAAGGGTCAAGATCGTGCCACGTCGCCGCGTGAACAGTGAACGTCTTTGGTAAGCGCTGACCGTTAGATCTAGATCCCGCGGCGGGTGTGCGGCCACGTCGAGTGAGATCGGTAGCCGTCCGATCAAACTCGTGCGCTCAAGATCGCGCCGTCGCTGCAACCAATCGTGACCAGCCGCGTGTCGGGCGCAAGCATCGAGGCGTCGTGCGCCGGGTTCACGGTGGACCAGAGGAGGTCTCGTGGACCAGGTCTATGCACCGAGGCCACGCGTCGGCTTCTGATTGGTCCGGTTCAGCGCTGGCGTCATGCTGACGTCATGATGACGCAATAAATCAGTTTTCGTTTTAAAAATAAATCTGTTAATTTCGAATTTCTGATTTTCTGATTTCAGTATTTATTTCAAACTTCAAAAGGCTATATCTTTTGCAATTTAACTCGGATTTGAGTGATTCCAATTTCTAAAAATTTGTAAAATTAAGATCTATTTAATGGTGAATTTTATTTGATTTTTGGAGTTCAATTGCTCTCTGTTTTGGTATTTATTTGCTTTTCTCCTTGATGACGCTGTGAGACGTTGAATTGTGCGACGCTTCGGAGGAAGATCAAGCAACTCAAGAGCAAGTTCCAGAACTAGATCATGACCTATTCCAAGGCAAGTTGTGCTTTGATCATGTTGAACCCATGTTTATAAAATTGCTGTATTTGTTTTACCCTATTGCATATGTTTCAAATATACAATTGTTTCAAATTAGATTGGGCTTAGCTAATATACCAGATTGATCTATACCCTACCTTGTCATTGTATGTCATGACCCATTGTCACCCTAGATTGGTTAAATATAGTTGGTTAATAATTATAATCAACATTGGAGGTTTAGACCGTATTAGTTGCTTAGCTTTGCCACGTCATCACATGTATCAGAATCATTGATAAATTAATCTTGATTAATGGAATATGGAACGATATTATGAACTTGTGTGTCATGTGGGATCACACGATGAGATTGAGTTGTTGTGGCGAGTCATGTCACGCAACGATGTTGAATTGTTGATGGCACGTGGTGCTTGGTAATCAAGCGGGTGATGATAATTTGATTGGGGCAAGTGGCAAAGGCGAGGAGGCCAAGGTGGGCCCGATGGGCAGATGGTATGTGGATGTCTTGCCTCGATCACACTAAGGACTTAACCTTGCAAGCCTTTGACCTGAGTCAATCGTGCAACCACATGTCTGGTATGGGCCAGCCTAGCTAAGTAAATTGCAATGTCTTAATTTTGGTACTATCGTGGTCGGTGTGAGTTCCGAGTTATGGTGTAATTCACATGGCGCAAGAGGGGGCCCCGGATGTGGTAACCAGTCCCACCGTTGTTGAAACCTTAGCGGATAGTATCGGGTTAAGCGAGCAATGTAAAGGCTTTGTTATAATCACTCGCCTTGGTGGTGTTTGGTTGTATCACGTGGGTAAAGTGCATAACCTCTGCAGAGTGTGAAACTATTCGGATAGCCGTGTTTCATGTATTGAGCAATGCTCGGAATTACAGATTAAGGGTTAGCTTAATTAATTGGACAACATGGTTGGGATGGCGGAATGCCATATGGAAGATGAAATTTGACTTAGGATTTGAAACTTGGTTTACTTGAGAAATCCTGAATTTATTTACTATTGTTATTTGTTTTACATTCTTTACAATCTATTTATGTATTTGTTCATAAATGTCGCTTATTGCAAAATAGCCATGATAGCCTATCCATTGGAATAAGCCTTACATATAGATACATAGAATTGCATTCATGCACAACTTGTTGAGTGCTTTAAGTACTCACCCTTGCCAAACAACAATAATCAACAGCTTGAGGAATCTACACTGTGTTGGAAGATGAAGTCCGGAAGACACGAGTCATTAGGGTCCGAGCCTTGTCGGTTACTGTGGTGAATCGATGAGCTATCTACGTTTTCTATTTTCCGCCGCTAATCATTAGTTATATTTTCGCCTTGCCTGCGTGGCTTAATAATGTAAGTTGGTCATAAGATCATACCTTTAGTTATATCAATGAATGAACTATTATTCTATTATCGTGGAGTATGATGTGATATGTACCAATGTTGAGCTGTGTGCACTAGCGTTGATCCTGGGAATAGTGCAGTAAACACAGTGGGTTCGAATCAGTGGATTCGGGTCCCTACACTATCTATCCTACAGCCAGCAAAGTCGGCATCGGAAAAGGCTCTAAGAGATAGACAAGAAGAAGAAGAGTACCAAATACCATAATCAGTGGTAGCACGAAGGTACCTGAAGATGCGCTTGACCGCCTGGCGGTGAGAGGCGCGAGGAGAAGCTTGAAATCGAGCGCACAAACACACAACGAAATGTATGTCCGGCCTCGAAGTAGTGAGGTACAAGAGAGAGCCGATCATGCTCCGAAACTCCTTTTGATCAGCAAGCTCACCATCCTCATCGGGCTCGAGGACAGTAGTGGTGGCCATAGGAGTCATCACCGGCTTCCCATCAGACATATCAAAGCGCCTCAGGAGGTCACGGGTATACTTGCCTTGATGCAAGAAAGTACCCTCCCGAGTCTGCTTGATTTGGAAGCCAAGAAAGTAGCTCAACACGCCCATCATACTCATCTCAAACTCTGTGCTCATCACCTCAGAAAACTGAGACACAAGCGAATGAGATGAGCCACAAAAAATGATATCATCCACATAAATCTGGACGAGAAGAAAATGCGACTCATGGTGTCTGATGAACAGAATCTTGTCTACTACGCCCATTTTGAAGTCATGGCTGAGAAGATAAGACTTCAGCCTCTCATACCATGCTCTGGGGGCCTGCTTGAGTCCATACAGAGTTTTGGAAAGCTTGTATACATGGCTCAGAAACTTGGGGTTCTCAAATCCTGGAGGTTGTTTCACATAAACCTCTTCCTCAATATAGCCATTGAGGAATGCACTCTTGACATCCATTTGATAGAGCTTGAAGCCCCGGGATGCAGAGAATGCAAGCAGGATCCTAATAGCCTCTAGTCTAGCTACAGGGGCAAAGGTCTCCTCAAAGTCAAGACCCTCAACTTGAGAAAAACCCTGTGCAACTAGACTAGCCTTGTTGCGAATGACAATCCCATCCTCACTCTGCTTGTTTTTGAACACCCACTTGGTCCCAATGACATTATGACCAGATGGATGTTCTACAAGCTGCCAGACTTTGTTCCTCTCGAAGTTTTCAAGTTCCTCATGCATAGCAATAGTCCAAGACTCGTCAGATAATACATGAGTCACATCCTTCGGCTCAAACGAGGTAACAAAGGCAGAGTGAAGGCAGAAACTTGACAAACCTGATTTTGAGCGAGTGACTCGCTCAAACAGATCGCCGATGATCTGATCAGGTGGATGAGAACACTGAATATGACGAGGAGGTCCAGAAGCAGAAGTGGCCTCTACCTAATGCACAGAAGAGGTAGGAGCAGAGCCACTAGCTGAATGAGAGTCAAAAGGCAAGGGCTGGCCTTCCTGAGGTGCAGAAATGGAAACAGGAGGCACCTCAGGTGTAGAGGGGACTGGATTAGGTGGAACACCATCATCTCCATCATCCTCATCCTCTACAAAAATGGTCTCGGAGGAAGAAGAAGAGCCTGAAATATCGGGTCTAGCTCCTGGGCTAGCCTCATCAAAGGTCACTTCACAGGTCTCTATGATCCTATGCGCATCGCAACTCCAGACCCTATAGCTACGAGAAGTCGAATAACCCAGAAAGATACCATTAGAAGAAAGAGACTCAAACTTATCCAGGTTACCAGACTTTAAAATAAAACCCTTGCAACCAAACACATGAAAATGAGAAACACTGGGCTTTCGCCCATACCTCAACTCGTAAGAAGTGCGGTGCAAATGTGCTCTCAAGAATACACGATTAGAAACATGGCAAGCAAAGAGCTATAGCCTCAGCCCAAAACTTCCTAGGAGTATGTGACTGCCTAGCATCGTCCCGCCATTTCTACGTGGTCCTGTTCTTCCTTTCCACTATGCCATTTTGTTGAGGGACGTAGGGAGAGGAGAATTGATACTCCAAACCAGACTCCACACAGAAACTCTCAAAATAGGAGTTCATGAACTCCGTGCCATTGTCATCAGCAGATAGCTCGAGGGCACCAGGAGCTCAAAAGACAACCTATGAACCAAACCCCTAAAATGGGTAAAAGTCTCATCCTTCGAGGACATGAAAAACACACAAGAATACCTCGAAAAGTCATCAACAATGACAAGAACATACCACTTCCCACCCACCGATCGTGACTCTAGCCGACCAACAAAGTGTCCATATGTAAAAGTTGTCCTGTGCATCAGTCATCACAATGATGGATGGGGATGAGAAGCAGCAACCATCTTGCCATGTCGGCAGGGAGAGCAAACTAAGTCTTTGACCATTTTGAGTTTGGGCAAACCACGAATGAGATCGTGGCTGCTAACTCGGGTCAAATGATCAAATCCAATGTGATCCTACGCTTGGCACCACCGCTTGCTTGGATAGTTACCCCCAGCCTAGAATCCTTTTTGATCTGCCAATGGCTTCGACGCCTCCGCTGGTCTTTGGCTTTGGTGATGATGACGAGGTGGAAGATGAAGATCCCTTGGCCGAGCTCTGGGTTGAGTACGATCAGGCGATGGCTGAACTCGCAGAGGAGGAGGAGGCCGTGGCCCGCGACATTGCTGCGGTCGACGCGCTGCTCGAGGTTGCTCCGAAGCTCTTCGAGGTGAGGAGCGCCCTCTTAGAGGCAATGGTGCATTTGCGAAGGTAGCCGTCAGTGCGTAGGCACTAACGCAATCAGAAATCCGTGATATAATACTTGGTGCTGAAATAGCTCCATCATATCACGTGACCTTGTATCGTGTAACATTATGTAATGTTGAGCTTGTCGACTTATAATAAAATCTCCTTTTATTTTGCGATTGATGCATCTGTGTGACGACTTCACCTTTAGGCGTTTTCTCATACCACTCATGCCCCTAAGGGTCGGCAGTCGGTGCGTGGCCGTTTCTCTTTAGTTTGGATACTCAAACGCCTTGGTCGGTGTGGACGGTCACTCGGCCTTGGTCGGCGAGGACGGCCAGATGTCTCCGAGAGATTCTGGTGCCTGAGTGCGCGTTTATCGTCGTGGCTGGACGAAGTCTAGGTCGGCGAGGACGGCCAGATGTCTCCGAGAGATTCTGGTGCCCGAGTGCTCGTTTAACGTCATAGCCGGACGGCGCCTAGGTCGGCGAGGATGGCCAGATGCCTCTCGGGAGGTTCTGGTGTTCGAGTGCTCGTTCAACGTCGTAGCTGGACACGGCCTTGGTCGGCGCGGATGACCAGATGCCTCTCGGGAGGTTCTGGTGTCTGAGTGCTCATTTAACGTCGTAGCTGGACTCAGCCTTGGTCGGCGCGGACGACTAGATGCCTCTCGGGAGGTTCTGGTGTCCGAGTGCTCGTTTAACGTCGTAGCTGGACTCGGCCTTGGTCGGCGCGGACAACCGGATGCCTCTCGGGAGGTTCTGGTGTCCGAGTGCTCGTTTAACGTCGTAGCTGGACTCGGCCTTGGTCGGCGCGGATGACCGGATGCCTCTCGGGAGGTTCTGGTGTCCGAGTGCTCGTTAGCACCTAGGTCGGCGCGGACGACCGGATGCTTCTCGGGAGGTTCTAGTGTCCGAGTGCTCGTTTAACGTCGTAGCTGGACGGCGCGTAGGTTGGCGCGGACGACCAGATGCGTCCCGGGAGGTTCTGGTGGCCGAGTGCTTGTTTAACGTCGTAGCTGGACGGCGCCTAGGCCGGCGAGGATGACCAGATGTCTTCGAGAGATTTTGGTGCCCAAGTGCTCGTTTATCATCGTAGCTGGACGGCGCCTAGGTCGGCGAGGATGGCCAGATGTCTCCGAGAGATTCTGGTGCCCGAGTGCTAGTTTAACGTCGTAGCTGGACGGTGCCTAGGTCGGCGAGGACAACCAGATGTCTCCGAGAGATTCTGGTGCCCGAGTGCTCATTTAATGTTGTAGCTGGACGGTGGCTCGTTTTACGTCGTAGCTGGACGGTGGCTCGTTTTGACGTCGTAGCTGGACGGTGGCTCGTTTTACGTCATAGCTGGACGGTGCCTTAGGTCTACCGACGACGACGGATGCCTCTTGGGAGGTTCGGTGTCCGAGTGCTCGTTTAACGTCATAGCTGGACGGTAGGCGTCCATCCCGAGTCCTCGTTTGGCGAGGGTAGCTGCGAGAGGAGTGGCCACAGTCTGTCCCACGTAGACACCCCGTTCGCAGGTGTCAAGTCTCCTATACCAGAAGGAGAGATCACAGGACTCAGAAGCAATCAAACACCAAAGAGAGTCTCCGTAAGAAACAAAAATCAGCACGGAAGACTCTCCCAAATCTAGAAATCCCAAGAACTAACCCTCCGATGAATCGAGGATTCTACGTGCATTACTCTTGAAGCTTACCTCTAAAGAGTCATCGATAAGTCGAGAAACAGAGAGCGGATTGTATTGCGACTTACTTACTAAGGCAACATCTTTAAGAATGAAATTTTTGTTAATGCAGATGGTACCTTTAGCAATGACTCTACTCAAGATGCATCCCGAAAGTGATCAACTCATCACCGGGGCTCGGACTAGGAAGAGAACCATTGAGAATCTGGTCATATGACGAGAACAACCGAGTCGATAATCCAAACATCTCCTTCCCATCCGACTAACCTGATCAAGACACAAGAGAGAAAGATGACTCAGTACTGGGATAGAGTGAAGACTTGGGAACCCAATACTGAACCACATGACGCCTCAGAGTACCAGCCACAGAAGAAGACTGGACTCGAGTGTCTCTCCGACGCTTAACCCTAACAAGATCGTGAGCAACTCTAGTAGATGATCTAGAGCAAATCGGGTTGGCATGCCGTGGTGCAAAAGCCGAACCATCCCGGTGAAGCGCCTAAAACTCCTACCGAAAACACATCACGCCACGATATCTACCTCGATGAGAAAAACGAGGAATATCAAGAGGACGGAGGAAAGACTAACTACGAACAGCTCCGTGACTAAAACTCAAAGAACTAGCATGAAAATCGAGTCCGGACATTTGCCAAAAACAGCGACTCTCTAACCTATCTAGAAGCGCAGGTGCCTTAGAGCACTCAAAGTCCGGGATGACCTTGAATACCCTTAAGGGCAGCAACACGCCACGCCGATTGATCTTGGCACGCTCAAGCGTAAATCTACTAGGTGACCATCGGCCTTACAAAGGTGCATGTACTTCGCCTTGCTAGAGGCGTATAATAGGAGTAACACCCTTCTCGGTCGAAGTCCTATGGACTACCCGAAGACCTAAACACGTGGTACTCACTCTGGGAGCTACCATAATTTCACCACTCTTGGAGCCGCGCACAATGGTGGGAGGATGCGCCCGAGCGTGCTCCAAGGGATCAAATCCTAGACCTTGATTGAATCTACTAATCTTGGATTGGTCTAGAATAAGATTGAGCTTCTTCTTGCCTCCAACAAACTTCTCGAGAGTGCTCATAAGATACTGGCAATCTCGAAAGAAAGAGGCACAAGAAGAGCAGGGGGAAGAAGAAGAAGAATAACCAGAAAGATGAGCTCTCTCAGCATGTGCATTTTTCTCCCTCAGCACGGCTGCCTCAATCTTGAGGGCCTCACAAGAAACGCAAGACGCATTTCTAATTCTATGAGCTTGGTCTTCTAATTTCTTCCTAAGCTCGACATGGATTTTATCCAAGTCCCCCTCAATCACAGAACATCGCAAGCAACTTTCTTGTGACTTATCTAGTAAGTCCTTAGAAAGTTTAACACACTTGATATTTAAGGATTCATTGTCAAGTTTTAGTTGCCTACAGCCCTCACATGAGCTGATTGGGTCCTTAGAAGCATGCATTTCAAGTTCATCGTTTCTAGAAGAAAAGTTCCTAAGGTGATCGCTCTTGGCATCAATTTCGGCAAGCAATTTTGGGCAATTAGCACAAGAAGGAGTAGAGTGAGCATGAAGAAAACTAGCATCCAGTGGAATAGCATCAATAGAATTATCGCTAGCATTCTTCAACTTAAGACTTTCTAATTCAGTCAACACACTATCATGCATAGTCCTTAAGTTCTCCAACTCCACAAGAATAGCATCACACAAAGAGCAATCATCAGTGACTCGGAGGAGAAGATCTAAGAGAAGCTAACTCCCGAGTCAAGGTACCTACTTCCTTCTCAAGCTCCGTACACCTAGCTCTAGCTCTAGCAAGGAATTTTCCTAATTTCAGAAAGCTTTGTTGAGCTGGTCATAGGAGCGTACCTCGTCCGAGTCGTTGTAGAGCTCGGAGTCGCTGATGTCGTTGGTGTCGGCCATGAAACACATGCCGGAGAAGTCGTCGCTGCCCTTCTTTTCTTGCGGTTCATCCTCGCCCTCGTCGCTCCATGTCTCGGTGTCGGAGAGGTTGATGTCGTCAAGCGCGGCGAGGACGCAGTGGAAGAGCTTCTTGTTCTTGGAGAAGTTGCGATACTTCTTCTCACGCGATGGCTCACGAACTGGAGGCTTCTTGTTGCGGTTCTTGTCGGTGTAGTCGTTCTTGCTCGAACCGCCAACGTCGTTCTTGCCCTTCTCCAGCTTGGGACAGTTCGCACGAATGTGGTTGGGGCCACCACACTCGAAGCAGGTGATCATGCCACCTCTCTTCCTCTCTCACCCTCTTGTATGCATGAGAAAACTTGCGAGCGAGAAGAGCAAACTCATTTTCTGGAAATTTTTCCAGTTGGTCATCGCTTAGCTCACATAGGGCGGAACGAGAAAAACCAATAGAAGGATCAGAAGAAGAAGATCCAATGGGATCGGTAACCAATGCCATCGACTGAGATTTCGTCTTCCGTGAGATGACATCGATCTCATGAGTCTTGAGGCGGGAATAAAGCCCGTCAAGAGTCAGAGTCGACAAGTCAGTGGTGTCTTTGATGGTGGTCACCTTCATCTCCCAAACACGCAAATCGAGTGCGGTCAAGAAATGTCGAGCATTATCCGAATCAGGGTATATGCAACCAACTGCTCGAAGATCGCTCAAGATCTTGGTAAAACGACCGAAGCACTCATCAAGACTCTCACCAGCCGTGCTATTCAAACTTGTTGAACTCACCCTTGAATTGGTCCTATCAACCGTCTTGATTTGGGTAGTGCCCTCATGGTAAGCATCGAGGGTCACCCAAATCTCATGAGCAGAATGAAGGTGAGAAATCTCGTCATACTCATCGCGCTAAGACCTCAGATGAGGATGTTCCTTGCCTTAGCATTCGCCTCAACGTCAGCCATATTGCCGGCCATGACGTTTTCATCGGCAAGAACCTCATATGGGAGTTTCACCTTCTGTCATATCAGGAAGCCCTGGGCAGTGATGTATGACTCCATGCGCGACTTCCAGAATGGAAAATCGACTCCAGAAAAAATGGAAGGCTTGGTGGAATACTTGTCCATCGCCATGGCTCTTGAGACCGGTCAAGATCTATGGAAGAGCAAAACCGGCTCTCATACCAATTGAAGGACCGAGATGGCGAATAGAGGGGGTGAATGTTCGCAAATAAATTTTCCCCAAAATACTCCAACAAAAACCTCGACAAGATCGTTCAAAGGAAATCGTGAAAAACCCGAAAAACTAGACAACTATGTGTACCCCAAGCATGCATGGATAAGTACCATGAAATATGTGAGGATTTTTGAGTCACAATCCTGATTGTCTAGTGTCCAAGATAAAGAGGAATCAATCCAACTCTTGCTTTTAGAAAGAACATCAATTCAAATCACAAAAGTCACTTTCAGAAAAGCAAAAGCAGAATTTCCAGAACTTGTCCTCAATTTGAACAGGAGGTTGGTGGGTTTCTGCAGCTCACAAAATTTTGAGAATTTTTCTCCCTATGAGCATCAGAGTCATCAAGAATTGCACCAAATTTCTCCTCAAAAAGCCTTAACAAAAAAACAGGAAAAATCGAAGAACACAGTCAGTCAAGAACTTCGAGCAGAAAGTTTGGGGCTCGGTTTTCACCTCATGGCGCCCAAACGGTGCAACAAGTGAACTCCAAAATGTTTCTGCAAGTAGATATCAGAGTCCCGCACCTCCTACAACAAGAATCACTTAAAAATAATTTTTCTATATTTTTATAAAAATAAAATACTAAATGCTGCGCAAAGAACAAGTTCTGAACAAAGTTGGAACTTGAAACAAAAGATGTTCTCTACTCAATCCAAGAGTGCAAAAGAGATGTAAAACCATATGAACACACTCAAAACATCCAAGATCAACAGCATTTAGAAGGAGGGGAGGCAAATCCAAATTGTGTGAAAGTAAATTGCGAGAATGTAATTATGGAAAGTAAATGCTGAATTTAAATTGCGTAAAGTAAAGACATAATGTAAATGCGCAAAATAAATTCAGAGATGGATGGATAAAACTTTCATTTCTGGAAGGAGAGATTACAAAGCCTCACTTTCATGTGGGCAAAGCTCAAAGGAGCATTCACAAACCTCAAAACCTTCCAAGGGAGGAGGCTACCCCTCTACCCCTATTTATACTACTCTTGAGCCACCTACCACCCTTGGATGAGTCCCTAAACCCTAGAGCACTCATCTAAGGGCTAGGATTAACCCACACACACAGCCATGCAAGGGCTAACCCAAAACCCACACACATACCAGGTTTTCTTGCACAGTTTTCAAAGCATACTGCCTAGACCCGCTAACCTATCAACTAGACCTCAATCCGACGGCCCTCATTGATCCACGCAGCATCTAGCTAGCATCAACTCCTTTCCTTGTCTTCTTGACTTGCCCGAACTCCATCTCTGATCATCTTCGCAATCTCCCAACCGTTTGGACCTCCGACGCTCCTCGCCTAGTCCCGGTCATCCTCCGCCTCACCATGACCTAGCACCGTCGCCCTGCAACCATCAAAGACAAAAAAAATCTTTCATAGCAATGCCCACAATGATATGCAATAAAGCCATCCAACTCATCACTACCGCGCCTATATGGCCGGTACTGCCACTCCTGGCAGAGACAACTCAAATTGCTTCATTTTCAAAATCAATCCAAATCAAACTCAAACTTGAGCACACCTTGCTCAAATAAAGTCAAATACTCATCACAAACATGGATGGACCTCCACATGGTCCTTCAATATTGATTCATCTTTATGATGTTCATTCTAAAAGGGGTCCCTAGTCGATAATCATATGAGGACACATATGAGTAGACTAGCACTTGTGTTGGTCAATGACCATGTTTCACAGGTCATAGATATGGAGATATCAAATTAATAATATAGACATATGTTAGAGAACATGGTGTTGGACATCGACCCACTATGAGACACTGCGAGAACGTTGTATTCTTTCATGTCATCAGTTGGTCTCATATACGATGTGTATGCTATATCCTCCGACTTGAGATTGCCGCATGTTCTCAAGATACTTAATGGCTTACTTAGGAGTCGTCAAATGCTACTTCGTATCTTGGTAGTTATAAAGATAGCTTTCGGGTTTGTCATGAAACATGTTGTGAGACGTGGTCGATCAAGATAGGATTTGCCCCTCCATACAACGGGAGAGATATCTCTAGGCCTCTCGAGTGGTCGGAATCCAGAAACGCATGGCCATGCTACTCGAGTAAAGAGTTACTCGAGTCATCGAGTTAAAGAGTTAACTCGAGGTATTTGGGGATTCTGAGTCACGACATCGAGACAGAGTGGTCGAACCATCCAAATAAGGATGACAACAATTCGCCTGGGTTTAACCGATATCGTGAGGCAAAAGGAAATGCATATAAGACATTATTGAGGTTCGTCCGATCTTTACATGTACTCAGGAGTCGGTAAGTCCTGCTAGAGGCTGCTATCGACTATTGGTCGAATGCTCAATAATCGAGTAGGAGTACTCGATGGTCGAGTAGGTATACCCGATGGTCGAGTAGGACTACTCAATGATCGATAGGGGTACTCCAACCACGTCCGAGTGCAAGTGAACCTATAGGGTCACACGCTTAAGGGGCTGTAACAAATTCGAACAGGGATCCGAATTGTAATGGGCTTAGAGTTCCTAATGGGCTTCAAGGGATGAAAACCGTTATGGGACGTCTATATAAAGGGAGGAGGTGATGACTTTGCGATGTGTGTGATAACGAAGAGACACAATAGGAATTCAAAATTCCCATAACCCTAGTCACCACCTCTCCTCCATCCAGAACCGCGCAGTCGGCGCTAGCACTCCGACGCGTGGTGTTCCTGCCCCATACGTGTGGATACCTTAGAGGCGTTGCAAAGAAGCTTCAACTCTAGGATGATCCGCAATCTACGACAGTCACAAGGAGCTATTGGGGTGGCGCGAGGCTAGTACGACTACATCTGCACCACCGCACTACATCGACTCTACTTCCACTACGGGTCAGCGAGTCTAGTAGTAATTTTGATTTTTCGCTAGAGTAGCCTACCTGTTCCCCTTCAGTGGTATCAGAGCCTTACTATGTAGTTTTAGATTTGAAATAGATGCATATGATGATATGCGGTAGTAATAGATGTGATCTATTGCTGTTTTATTGGTCGTTCTATTTGATAGATTGGTTTTTGGCACTAGTTAATAAGATTAATTCATGTTCGGTGGTCCATGATGGGTTCAAGGTCATTACTCTATGATCATGCTGATTGTAGTCACGCCATTACTTATCCCTACCGGTTGGTTTTTCACCATCGGGGTAGGCCGTGAAATGTAAACCCACAAGTAGCATGCGAAGATCAATAGGATTGATTGTCGGGACCCGGATTTGCAAATCTGAAACCCTCTGTGTATACTACACTAGTCCAGGATCACGCTAGTGCACACAGTGGAAACATAGATAAAATATCATTCCATACAATGAATTAACTAAGAAGAAGCAAATTATTATTAAATAAAGCAAACGACCTTATAGTGAAAGTTTGATGGTACCTTGAGAGCTTAAGAAACAAATAACTATTGCAGTGGAAAAAATAACTTGAGCCATTCGACATGCCACAGGCAATCGTCTGGGGAATGCATTCCTAATCCACGCAGTCTTCATAGAATTCCTCCTCATGATAATCATTATCTCCTTCAGCAACTGTAACATCCCAAAAATTTGACCAATAATTTCGCTCACGTGCATTTTTGTGATTTTCTGAATTTATTGGATTTTTCCAGAAATTATTTGAATTTATTTTAAATAAGTATATTGAACCTTTGGTGAAAACTAAATATATATAGATAAAGTTAATATAAAGTTTTACCAAAAATATTTTATTTGAGCTCAGAATGTCTCAAAGTATTTATGAGAATTTTTTGGGATTCTTCCTGATATTTTAATTACTTAAAATAGATTAATCTAATTTCGGGAATTATTTTAAATCAAAAGCTTTTGAAAATCTTGGAACGAAGATGGGCCAAGCCCAAAGATCGCGTCTTGCGCACCTATCGCGGCGCGGCCGTCAGCCCGCCGCCGCCGCGTGTGACCGTTGGATGAAGATCGGCATCCGCTTCATCGCGAACCCTAGTGCCGCGAGCCGTTGGATCGAGATCAAGTGGTCGGACGCTCGCGTTGTTTTGGTAAGTTTAGATCTCGCCGTTGGATTTGGAAGGAGCGGATCGGATCGTATCGCCGGATCTAATCGTGGCGCTCATCTTGGATCGGACGGTCGCTACCGCCGCCCCCGATCCGGTTTCGTTTCGCCGCGCCGTCTCCTCCGGGATTGTCGTGGTTGCCGCTTTAGCGCGCATGCCGAGGCTATAAAGGCGTGGGTTGCACCCGAGGTTCCTCATCGCCTTGCGCTTCCAGTCGCTCTAATCTTCGCCGTCGAGTCGCTGTCGCTCGTGCAGTAGAGCTCGCCGCAGTTCTTCGTAGCGCCGCCGGTCGTTTTCTTTAGTTTGCGTCTCCATCAAGCCGCCGTTCATCGAATCGGTCCAAGATCCGGGCTCGTCGCGTCAAGCCGCGACGGTAGCTACTTCATCCCACCGAGTCACGCGGAACGCC
Source organism: Otatea glauca (assembly GCA_036346275.1). Taxonomy (NCBI): domain Eukaryota; kingdom Viridiplantae; phylum Streptophyta; class Magnoliopsida; order Poales; family Poaceae; genus Otatea; species Otatea glauca. The sequence continues at coordinate 17,607,657 of CM070729.1, forward strand.
GCTCGGTGGTCGCCGTCCTCCGCTCCGGTGCTAGACCGCCGCCGTCGCCATCTTCGCCGAGAAGCTTCATCACCGTTGGATCTTCGTCGGACACGCGATCGCGCCACGCCTCGGTAAGAGCGAGAAACGGCTCGTAAGCGCGGCCGTTGGATCGAGTTTGTTCGGTTGAGATCGCGCCGCGTGTGCGTTAGAGCGTTAGCCGCTGGATCATCGCCGGATGTGCGCCGCGTGTCGAGCATCGGCACGGGCGGTGTTGCGGCCGATCGATGCGCTGGCCGCGTGTCGCACGCGTGGCGCGAGGCGCCGGGCCACATCCATGGTGGACGAGGCGGTCCGTGGACCGAGTCCATGGACCAGCGACGTGTCGGTCACCGATTGGTCCGAGTCGTATGACGCCGGCGTTACGCAATAAATAACTTTTCCAATAGAAAATAATTCAGAAAAATCGAAATTCTATTTTCGTATTTTCAGATTTATTCAAACTTCAAAAGTCTATATCTTTTGCATTTTAACTCAGATTTGAGTGATTCAAATTTCTAAAAATTTTAAAATCAGGATCTATTTATTGGTGAATTTTATTTAATTTTTGGAGTTTGTTTGCCCTCTAGTTTGGTATTTATTTGCTATTTTGGCATCGTTTCGCGTAGACGTTGAACTGCTCGGTGATCCGGAGGAAGATTCGTCGCTCCAAGACCCAAGCTCAGATCAAGACCAGCACCTACTCCAAGGCAAGTTGTGCTTTGATCATGTTGCACCTAATTTTCACCAAATTGCTATTTTATCTCTTAAACTTTATGCATGATATTTTATATGTATAAATGATTTCAATTAATCTGGGAATTAGATAATATGCATATTTGAATTAAATCATACCTTGTCAATTTTATGCCATGATCTATTTGTCACCCTAGGATGTGGAATTATAGTTGGTTAACATCGATAATCAACATGGGCTAGTTAGACCGTCATAGATTGCTTAGCCATGCCACATCATCACATGTGTCCGAATGTTGATACTTAATCTTGACTAATGGAATATGGAACAATGTTTATGAATTGGTGTGTCATGTGTCGTCACACAATGATATCAAGTTGTCGTGGCGAGGAGGTCACACATCTAGATTGAAATGTTGATGGCATGTGGTCTTTGGGTAATCAACTGGTGGTAATGATTTAGATTGGGGCAAGTGGCAAGGCGGTGTGCCAAGGTGGGCGGGGTTGGTGGGTATGTGGAAGTCTTGCCTTAATCACCTTAAGGACTTAACCTTGCAAGCCTTTGACTGAGTCCTTCTTGCAACCACATGTCCGGAATGGGACAGCCTAGTGAATAATTTGTGAAACCTAGATTTGATCGTGTCGTGGTGAATAGTGAGTCCCGGTTACGGTTTAACTCACATGGCGCAAGAGGGGGGCCCTGTTGTGGTGGTTTAACCCTTCAGTGTTGAAACCTTAGCGAGCAGTACTGGGTCTAGGTGTAGCATTGTGAAGGCTTTGTTACGATCACTCGCCTTGGTGGTGTTTGGTTGTATCGTGTGGGTAAAGTGTATAACCTCTGCAGAGTGTACAATCTATTCGAATAGCCATGCTCACGGTATTGGGCAATGCTCGAATTACAGTTAAGGGTTAGACTTTGTTAAACAAAACCTATTGGGATGGCAAGGTGCCATGGAAGGTGAAAATTGATTTAGGATTAGGAACTTGGTGTAATTCAGAAATACTGAATTTATTAATTACTGTATTTGTTTTACTGCTTTCCAATCTATTTATTGTATTCTTGTTAAATGCTGCTTTATTGCAAAATACCCTTATTAGCCATTCCTTTGGATTAAGCCAAGCATATAGAATATTAGACTTGCATTATTGTGCACAACTTGTTGAGTGCTTTATGTACTCACCCCAACAACAACAACTTCAGAAGAAGAGGAATCTACGCCATTCATGGAGGAGGATTATATGGATGCGAATGCTTAGGGTCCGAGCCTCGTCAGTTGCCTGTGGCGAACTGGAACGCCACTGCGTTTATTCTATTTTCGCTGCTTTTCATTGATACTTTTTATTTAAGCCCTGTGAGGCATTATTCATGTAAGACAACAGTTATTATTAATCATTGAAGTTTATGCTATATTTCGCTGTGTATGACTATGATAGCATCTATGTTGAGCCTGTATGCACTAGCGTGATCCTGGACTAGTGCGGTACACACAGAGGGTCCGGGTTTGCAAATTCGGGTCCCGACAACTGATCAACAAGGGCATAAAGTCGTGAGTACAAAAAGTACTCAGCAAGCTGTAGGGATTTGATGCAATATATTCATGCACTGCTTGACAAGGATGGCTATATGGTTCATTTGCAGAAAGCAATAACTTGAATTGAAATACAATAAATAGATTGAAAGCATATTTTATGAAAAGATAAATAAATAACTGGTAGATCAATAGTAGACAACAAAACAATAGTGAACCCCGTGTGAAATTCCCGGGCTTGTCCATGACCGCGAACGCGGCTATTCGAATAGTTTTACACTCTACAGAGGTTGTACAACTTTACCCACAAGACATGACCATCTCTTTGTGTAATCGATCTTAACACACTTCCTTTGGTGTGTCGCAGAGATATCATGACAAAGCCTTTACAATACACTGTCTAAACTCGGTACTGCCCGCTAAGGTTTCGCCCCTTAGAGCCCCCTCTTGCGCCTTGCAAATCTACCCGTCCATCCCGGAACCCACACCACCAATGGCAGTACTCAAGACTAGACATTGCAAATTAATCAGTTAGGTCTGTCCCATACAAGACTTGTGGTAGTACGGTTAGGCCCAGTTCAATGGCGAACAAGATTAAGTCCTTAAGTTATCTCAGTCAAGACATCCACATCCCAATATGCTAGAAAGCACCCCCTTTACTGAACGATCACTTGCCCGAGGGAAAACAATTCGTTCAACCAAGACCAATGGCAAACCCCGCTATGGTACAATAAATTTTACAACAGTGGCTAACGGCCACAATTCAATATCTCATTAAGTCAAGATTAACATTATTCAATATGTGACATGAATCCCTTCGTACAACTAAGCATGTCTAAGCATAGCTACATAACCCAATGTTGGTATAATGATTATGTCCAACTAGTAATGTCCCAACCTAGGTTTAACAATGGATACATGGCATCCCAATTAATCAAGGTGGCATAATGTCAACTAGGTAAATAACTACTTCCATAAAGTAAGCATTGATACACAAATAGCATGCAACTGTATAAAAGTAAAGTACTTTTGTAAACATAGGATCAATATGATCAAGGGCTACGACTTTCCTTGCTGATCTAGTGCTGAGTCTTGGTCTTCGAAGTCTTCGTTTGCTCCCTCGGAATTAGCGTATACCGGAAAAGAAAGCAATGAAACTAAATAAATACAAACTAGAGACTCAAACAAGATCAAAACTGAAAATAAATGGCTCTGGAAGATAGATCTTGCTTTTATAAAAATTTAGAAACCTGAATCGCCTCAATCGGAGTTCGTATGAGAGAGAACGGGCCTCCGAAAGATTAAATTCAAAGAAAATGCTGAAAATCAGAAAATCCGATTTCCCGATTTGTTTTTCTATTGGAAAATCAGTTTATTGCGCAACACTGACGTCAGCCAATTTTTGGTGGACTGGGTCCACGGCACGGGTTCGGCTCACCGTGCACTCGGCGCACAACTGACGTCAGCACTGACGCAGCGGCTCGGCTGACGCAGGCGAGTCACGCGTCGCTCATCTGGCGACTTGGCCAGATAGGATGGCAAAGACGCGGGGTTGCGGGCAGCGGCGATGTGGCGCTATCCGAGGCATCGGCTGGCGATCGGACGACCACGAATCGGCGAAGGAGGACGACGGCGAGCGGCGGCGCGGCTTACCTGAGGCGAGGAAGAAGACGCGGTCAACGGGGGAAGACGCGACGGATCGAAGCGGCTCGGCACAGATCTGAGAGGGCTCAACGCGGGCGACTCAAAGACGCCAATGGAGACGGCGGAGGAGCAACGGCGGCGGAGAAAAAGATGGCGGAAGGCTTCGGATGAGGGCACAACTCCGGCAAGGTCGCACGGTCGGAGGACGAGGTCTCGGGCGGCGAGAAAGAGGGCAGCAGATGCGGGGCGAAACGGGGATCCTCGGGCGGCGTGCGGCGCTTTAAATAGCGGTCTCGGGAGGCGTGTCGGACGCGGACACCGAGACGGCGGCGTGCGGCGGCAGGACTCCGAGCGGAAGTGGCTAGGGTTTCGCGAGGCGACGCGGAGCGATCCGGACCGCACACGTGGTGTGAATCGAACGGCCGACGAGGCTGGGCTGGCGAAGCAGGCCGAGCGGGTGACGCGGGCCGGGACGCGCGATGGAGGCAGGCCACGGAGACCAGCTGGGCCGAGCCGAGCGGGAAAAACGGCCCGAGGGCGATTTAAAAAACAAAAATATTTCTAAATTAAGAAAATTCCAGAAATTCAAATAAGTGCAATTAAATTCAAAAAAATCCCCAAAAATACAGAAAAATTCCTTGGAGCACAATGAACCCAACTAAAGCTGAAAATCTTTAGTTTGATGAATAGTTTAGTCAAATTAAATCTTTTCTTTAATAGAAAATTCAAATTAAGCTGGGATTAATTCAAGAAAAATGCAAATGATTTATTTTTGAATTCAAACATTCCAAAACTCAAATTTTTGGGATGTTACATTGATCAACACGGATCTGTGGTTGAAGATAGGGTAATATGATTAACTCGAAGAGGTTTTTCATGGTCGGATTCATGGATTTAATCTGTGTTTTTTGCACTTGTTGAATTGATATGTGAGTAGTATTAAAATGAAAGATTATTTGTCAACATATTATTGCTAAATGCCTACTTTACAACTTGCAATTGTCTAAAATATAGAAAAGGTCATGTCAAAATTTTCCATATTTAGGAAAGATCATGCCGAATTTTTTTCGTGTTTTTCCATATATTTTAATATATTTCTTACATTTTTCCTATTTTTTGGGCCATTAATGGCTTTTTACAAATGTTAAAACATTTTTTGTAATTTTCCTATTTTCGCGGAAACCACTCGAAATTCGGCACTTTTGGGTGGTTTTTGTCCTTTTCGTTCGAAATTCGCTCGACGATTTGACCAAATTTCAAATTCGTTTAACTTTTGAAACCATTCGGTTTTGAGCGAATTTCGTTTAGTTTTTCGCAAATTTAGGTATCGCTGGCTCGTCGAAATCCGAGGTCAAAACGGTATTGTAAACCTTGGTCACAGTACATGGATTAACAACGATAAACATATATTATTTTAGATATGTTTAGTAAATCTTTTAAAATTTTGACTATCGATATCTTTTTAAATATTTATATTTGATACATGAAAATCATATATGTATATTTATCTCTAAAAGTACTTTTCATAATATTAAAACTTTATTGGGTTTTATAAATATATTACAATAGAAATTAGTGCTCAAAGTTGCGTTTTGTAGGACATGTCGATGTCCAAAATGACAAATATTTATGACTAGAGGAAGTACTCAGTCCGTTCATTTCTACTTATCGATTCAGTCTCCAACACACGTATTTATAATTACTACATTTTTCTTATTATACATTAATAAAAATAACGTAGAAGCACTTCTAATAATAAATTCACTGATATAATTTCCATGTGATAAATCTAAATAGTTTTATATATTAGTGATCAATGTTTAAAAGTTGGACACACGTTCTAAAACGATCTATTCCAGAACGGTGATGTAACATGCGCACGACTTTCTTGCTGAGTTTAATCCTTGTACATTCCATCCACCCCTGTTTGGACTAACACGAGCAATAGTCGATCAGCCCAAGTATCAATCTCCGTCAGTGGGTTGTGGGGAACTGGGGATACACTGGGGCACTGGGCCGACAATAGGTCCAGTGCCGCAGTTTACCCAATATAGCTGTCATATGTCGTGTGCACTCAATCAGGATTAACAAAACTGTGATAAATCGCTTAGTTTTCGACCGTACCACTCCGGTTCGAAAATAGAAACCAAGCAGTTTACCGGTGAAATCTTAAAAAAAAATCAAAAAATTGAAAAAATTATGCGTTGAAAACCACTCGAAAACCGTTGAAAAACCGCGGTTTTCGCAAAAAAACCGATCGAAAAACTGTTTTTCAAGAATGTTCAATTGGTCGGTTGGTTTTCGCGCATAGATTTGACCAAAATTCAAATTATTTGAATTTACAAATCGTTCAGTTTTTCGCGGTTTTCGAGCGGTTTCTCGCGAAAACCGCTACCGCTGGGTTAGTGATTTTCGCTTGAAACGAAATTGTGACCCCTGCACTCAACATATATATAACCTTGTATTTATCCATTCTACGGTCATTTTTTGTGCTTTACTTCGTCGCTGTCACATACAAGCAGCACAATCGATCGCATTGCAAGTGCGGATGTTACAGAAGGGCCGTACATATAATGGTAAATCTTTACGTGTTGTCGCTTGCCAGCATTTGAACAAAATGCGTATCACAATCATCGAATCAATTTTCTGGCATAGTACAGGTCAGTGTATGTATTTCGTTGTGTATATTATAGCAGCGGTCGAGTAGAGTCCACCTTCCTCAAGCTCGACCCAGCAAATCTTTTTATTGCGTTCTTCCATGATACCTGTGGAACAAGGGAGCAAATTCCTTAGAAATGTCGAGAGGTTACTCGGCCAGCAAACAAATATGATAGACGGGTTATTCAATTCAGATATAGGTGCACTTTTTTCAGTCTAAGGTCTATAAGAATGTGCAGTAGATATCATGCACAGCAGATTTTCGACAAGAACTAACATTTAATTATTTATAACAGTGAGTTTGAAGTTTTGTACCTTGTGGTCATCTCGATATTTGACTGAGGGATCAACGATGTAATTCTTTATAAGTCTGCAAAGCTCTGCTGGCTTTTCACGGTTTATGGCATGGCCGGCATTCTTGACAATGACAAGTTCCGACGTATCCCCCAATTGTCTGAATTTATATCAAAGTTTATTGGATCATGATAAAGAATTAAAGACTTGCATATGACGACAATTGTAACTAGACATACCTCTTCAGCCGTAGGCCAAGTTCTAATGGAAAGACCCGGTCTTGCTCTCCCCAAATTATCAAGGTTTGCTGCAAATTAACACAATATGCAACAAAGATATTATCAAACTGTGAAGAAAACAGCACCTCAGATGATCAACAAGACGCTGGCATGCATCAATTTGTGTAGTTAGTAGGCCAATTGAACAAGGTGAGATTGTTGTGTGAACGGCAAATTCTTACCTGGTTAATTTTAGGAAGGTCTGAAAGCTTCCTACCATTGATCAAAGCATATAACAACTCAGTCTTTTCTTTTACATTTTCAGTGCACATAACCTGCATTTTAAACACACAGAAAATGTATAAAGCTACAATACATTTAGCATAATTAATTAAGTGACCATTTTCTTTATGTTAAAGCACACGAAAGATGTATAAATCTAGTCAATTTTCCCATCAAACTATTTTGTACAAAGCTAGAGGAGCACCCTGGAGATGTGCAGCTCACAGTCGAATCTTACTCCAGGTGCATAAAATGAATTATTACATAATACATTTTCCCCAATTTGTATGTATTGTCAGCACTACCACAATACAAAAAATTGATGGCATTAAACTATTGACAGCAGTGAACGCAATGATGATTCTACAAAGATATCTTGTTATACTGTTATCAGACTGTTAAACGTAAATGGATGAAAAAAAAATAGCAGTCTAGCACAACCTAAACACTTTAACAGTCAAGATCAACCATGAAAGATAGATTGTATTTCTCACAGGATAGAAGCCTTCTGATTTATTGCACTTCATCTCAATTGTAATTTGTTTTTTATTACAATGAGTGGAGCATTTATACGTTTTGCTCTCAAGTCTCAACAGCAGAGGAACCCAGTTTCTTCTAGCATATATCCTCCCTTCACACCAAGACAACCTCCAGTGTAAACTTTTCATAGATTTGCCCTCCATTAGATTTAGAACAGCTAAATTTCGGGAATAATCAGGCAGCTCTTAACCTTTACAACTTTCACTTCATGCTTAAATCCCTTATCACTTCAAGAATATATTCAGATTCTTTTTGTGAACTCTTCTTGTGTAGAAGACTATGTTGCAAAGGATTATTCTTATAAAGATGCAGATTGCAGAAAGGCATTTGAAGGTACAAGAGAACTTCACATATAGCTAGAAATAAGAAAACAAGTTAGTGAATTTCAAACAACATAATAAAAATCAATGGATATTGTACTGATATTTTTAACGCATAATCAATGCTAATTTTTAGTGAATAAAAAATTATTAAATCTTTTCATGATTAAGGAAATGCTGAGCAACTTATGGGTTCTTATGTCCATCAATAGTTAGATTTTTTTTCTAGGATCCATATGTTCAGTTCAATATAACATATGAACCATCTGTAGCAGATTCAAGCAAAATAGTCAATGTTTAACCGGTAAGTTCACATGGAAAGATCATTTTCGACAAAGAAAAACATTTCAACAGTATCCAATACATTTCCAAAAGTTCCCAAGTTGCAACATCCAAAAGTAATATATCAATTGTTCAAACCGCAATCCATCAAATTCAAAAGATTATACCCCATTATGCTCCAACTGACATATTCAGATGTGCACCCGTGGTGATACTAACAAGTATTAAATTACTTGATCAGAAATCTATCAATACCATTCGAAAATGGCGTGACCCAAGGGTGAATAAACTGTTTCTAGTACAACACGCACTATACCAGCAACGATATTGCCATTAAAACCCCTAAGCATAGAATCCTATAGACGAAAGAACAATTCTTTAGATGAATATGGATTATAGCAAAACCTATACCAATGGATTACTGAATTTCTCTAACAACCGAATGTTGCAACTAAAAGCACAACAAATGCAAAAAAATCAACCAGTATCAGTAGCAAACATGGTTCAAATTGGAAAATCTAACACCTCAGACGCCCATCCAATCAGCCAATCTGCAGTGAGCAATCTCTAACATGCAATATTGCAACAAAACCGATGCAGCTAAATTAGTTAGTAAGACACTCAATTACCCAACCTGATGCTACAGCAGAAAAAAACGATTCTTTAGGTGAATTGAACTTTGCATATAATGCCAATGACAACCATAAGCATCAAATCCTATAGAAAAAGAAAACATTTTTTAGATGAATTAGAGCTTACACCAACTAATTACTGAATTTTTCTGTCTTTGCAACTAATTAAGACCACCTCGCATGCAACAAAGAGACAAATACAGGTACACCCATGAAACTCTTCCCATGAACTTCGATTTATGGTGCTACAACTAGCAATTATGGATCAAGTTGGAAGTTGTAACACCCCAACCTCCCCACCAACCAGCTAATCCTGAGTGAACAATCTCAGCCACACAACATTGCAGCGCAACAAAATGCAGCTAAATTAGTTGGTAAGTCACTGAATTACCTACCCTGATGTAGTCTCTGATGAAGCAGGATGGCATGAACTTTGGTGGCCGGCAGAAGGTGAGCCCCACCAGCCTCCTCAGATCCTCCGGCCGCTGCGGCAGCAACAGGCTGGCCGCCTCCACGATATCCTCCACGGCGAAGAGCCCCGCGGCCAGGTCGGCCTCCTCGAGGCACACCCCGGCCGCGACGAGCACCAGCCGCTCCACCGCGGCTGGGAACGCGTGGGCGAGGTGGTAGGCCACGAAGCCGCCGTAGCTGACGCCGACGACGGCGTACCTCTGCGGCGCACCGGGGAGCGCGGCCATGGCAGCGTAGACGGAGGCGGCCTGGTAGGCCGGGGAGCGGTCGGAAGCGGGGGAGGCGGAGTCGCCGAAGAAGACGAGGTCGGGGACGAAGGGCGCGAGGCCGGCGGCGAGGAGAGGGCGGAGGAAGGGGGCCCACTGCCAGGTGGCGCGTGCGCCGAACCCATGGAGGAGGAGGACGGGGTGGAGGGCGGGGTCGGCCGGTGGGAGCCAGAGGTGGACGACGGCACCGTCGAGGAGCGGCACGGCGGCCGGGCGTAGGCCGGCGGAGCGGAAGGAGCGGGTGTAGCAGCGGTCCCGCGCGAGCGTGGGGCTCAGCCGGTGCTTCCACTGCCGCCGCCCGCCGGCGGGTGGCAACGGAAGCGACGGGGGCGGGGGCATGTCGCTCGCCGGAGGCGGAAGATCTAGGGGGGTGCGTGCGGGTAGACTGGGTCTATGCTACTGTGGTCTTGAAGGCGGGAGAGGCATGCTTGGGTGCCAACTAGGGTACAATCGTCTCTTATTCGGTACATATCGTTTTTTCGTATCTTAAACTAGAATCAAATACTGATAGTATTATATATGAATACGGTATTGATAATATCAGTTACAGATTTAAAGCGAATACGGAGTGAAATCGATACGGTACCGAATATTTTTTTGTCAAATTTCGTACAAAAATGATACCATATAAAGCACACATATATCAATTATTAATCAACTGTATATGTTCGAATGTAACATGACTAACGTAAGAGTTGACATTAGGGTTTTCCACTAGTTTAAACAAATTAAATCGAGTCCGTCATTACAAATCTAGGTCCACCCTATTTTTCTTTTTATCTTTTTTTTCTTCTTCTTCTTTTTATTTTTTTCTTTCTTTTTTCTTAGCCGTAATCCCTTTCCTTCCTTCTCCTTCCTTTTCCTTCCTTTCTCTTCCCTGGCTTCTCCGTCCTTTTTTCTCTCTCACTCCTCCTTCCTTTTCCTCCCTTCCACCTCCATCCTTCTTCCTCCTTCCTCCGCCAGGTTGTGCCACCTCGTGTTGCCTCGGCCTCATGTTGCCCCGGCCTCGCGCCGCCCCATTCGCGCATCGCCCCGTTCTAGCCTCGGCCTCACGCCGCCCGACCTCATGCTGCTCTGTCAGCGCTGCACCGCCCGTCTGCACCGCCCCGGTCCTGTTCATGCTTCCCTTGGGCTGTGTTCGGCTCTGATTCGGATATCCGATACGTTGGTTTTCAAAAATATCAGAGAATACTCTCAGAAAATCCCGATCCGACGAATAGTATTCTCCCAAATCTGAATCTGACAACTATCCAACTCAACGAGCCGAATCCGATCCGAAGATATCTGGTCGGTTGGTCGGCAAATATCCGATCCGATTGCACCCCTAGTGCCAACCAAGTAGTAATGGGTTGGCCCCCTGTCAGTCAGAAAGTGTTTTTTACTCCTCTCATTTCTTTTTTTTTTCCATAGTTATTTCACAGTACAGAAAGAATTGGATAGTATTGTTATTTTAAACATCCCCTCTGTATTTTTTGAATGACATTGTTCATAAATATAGGGCTTATTTTATATTTCAATGCAGAAATAGTATGATGTTTGTACCCCCAATAAATATACATCCTTACTTTATATTCTCTGCGTGCATGCATTTAATATATTGCTTATAGAGAATAATCCAAGATATCCTAGTCATTTTCAAAAGTGCCCAGAAGAAATATATCATATTAACTTAGATGGAGGGAATAACATCTTACAACACGCAATTAGGTGATGCTACTATTGGCTCGCTCATAGACGCAGAGGTAACTGTTCACCTAATGTTATCGAAAAGACTAAAGGTGTGTTTGGTTGGTAGAATAAGGTTGAATGGGATGGGATGATCTTGTACTATTTGGTTCCATTGTTTTAAGTGAATGGAATGTTTCAACATTTATAAGGAATATTTTTTAAATTTGTATCCTACCATCCAGGATGAAATGGTTCAATTCAAACAACCAAACACATTGATGACTTTTCTTAAACTATCTCATACATATATCACTTGGTACAAGTAACCAAATACACGCTAAAGGGATGTGCTTTTATGCATTCTTATTTGAAAATTACATAAATATTAAAGCATGAATGAAAAACAATAATTACTTACCCTTTCATTTACTTTAAAATTTGTACAACTTATATTAAAAAAATGATACATAAAAACACTACTAAGACAAAAATTACATATCTCCATGGACAGATGAACATCGATAGACTCGCTCTAGCCTCGGTAGAAAGATGAATAGTTAAGAGTCAGGGTCTCCAAGCAACACATAAACACTAGTATTTCCATTTTCAAAGCAAACACAAGCACACGGCTGTTGCACGGATTTCATTGACAATTGGAACGGACACAATCAATGAACTAATAAAGCAAGGTGGGTACCACCCTGATTCCTGAACTAAAGAACCGTTAGAACGCCGGTGACCAGCGACACCTGCTATTCATCTTACGATAAACATCTCTCTCCCTCACAAGGTGCAAGCAACATCATAGTACATACACGTCCGAGGCATTAGTCAACCAAAACGTAGATAAGTCAACCTGAATCTTGTATAACAGTGAGAACCCTCTCAAACTCCAAACTGCTGCACCGCACACGTGCAGCCTAGTATTCGCATGATACGATCCCTATGTTGAACTTTTTTACATCAGTTTCATACTGTAAATACATGGCTACTCCAATGGTAGATAAGATTCTACTGTACACAAAGGCTATAGCATAATTAAGAGCAACAAAAACCACAGCTGAATTCGAATACAAGCATGTATGATCATACGCTTGCTTCCGCGATGCTACTTCGGATAATCGGCATGTGTACCAATTCAGCAGCACTGAAGAGACGACAAAATGGGAGATTTACGAAGGCATCCGAAAATTAGTTGAGAACACTAGAAATAGTCAGGGACAGGTGTATTATCATCCTCCCACAGCTCCTTGAATTCACTCATGAAATAGCCTTCATCCATCTCTGTTGAGTCCTCGAGCATCTTTTCTTTCATAGCCTGTCATATCAGCAGTTATAAATGGCACAAGTGTTCTATGGACAGTATATGCCTACCATTTGGATAGAAGTGCGGGAAAACAGCAAAGCCAATGCTCAAATTTAGTGGAAAACATGAAATTTCAAAGAAGAAACAGGGGCACTACCTGGGACTCTTGCATTTTTGATACGACGGTCAATATCCTTTGGTACTGGTCTCTTGCTTCTGGGTACTGAGCCATGGACTTTACTCTGGCAAGAGCTTTCTGCAGCCTTTCTTCAGTTTGCTTTCGTCCTTCTTGCAAGAAATCATAATCATCCCCAGCAGGCTTATCTGTGATCAAATTGCTACTTGTTCCGCCACTGCTGCTCTCTATTGAACCTTCTGCAGACCGAAACCCACGTAACCCAACCCCTCTTCGCCTCCAACGCAATATAACTTTCTCCACTATCCCAACAGACCAAACTATTTTCCGATAATGCTTCCTCACTTGATGGCCTCGCACATGTGCCTATCCAGTACAAAAACAAATTCAGGCATATGATGAATCTATCTAGTAGCCAATGACAGAAATTGAACAATTTTCTCAAAAAGCACAAAATGGACAGTACATTGTGAACTGGACACACTGAGAAGTCATAAAGCACAATAATGTAAAGACTATCCCAATATGGTAACATTCATCTAAATGTCCCATTCCAGATTTTGCTATCAGACATCTTTGCAACGATCCCATTCCAGAAGTCTTCATATCAGACATATCTTTGCAATGCACATTCATCAATATTCCAGATGGCAGACAAACAACAAATTTCAAAGTATTTATCTTTTGAGGAAATGAATGACAAAAAGTGCTACAACTCTTGAGTGTTCATAAAAACTAGAACTTTCAGTGGATTCTGATATATACAGTCAACATACCTGGATCTTTACAATTCGTTGTCTAATAAGAAGAAATTCCTTTCTCCCCTTCCATCCCCTGAACTTATTTTGTATACGAGATGCAGCAGTATGCAGGGGATCAAGCTGCACTGGCTTGGATGGCTTGACAGACAGGAGTGAAAGTGCACGCTCATCTGAGATCCCACCTTTCTCATCTTCATATTGAACTGCTTGCTTTCTCTGGAAGGATTGCACCCTGAAAACTTGATATATCCGAGCAGCAGCTTGAGCAGCGTTTCGAACAGCGCCTAATGAATATCCAATTACAGGCTGCGATGCACTTCTCTCGGTAACATCTCCAATACAAGGTAGACCAGATATTTCGGCCATATTGGCTTCCTTCAGATTGAGGGCCTGAAGATGACTAGTCAGAGAAGACTCTGCAAGGAAACCTGAGATTCCCTTATGTCCATTAGCAGATGCCAGATCTGCCGGTGTGCTTCCAGAAGGGAAATCGGGAGTGGGATCTGTCAAAGCTCCAGGGGCTGCTCCCAGCGCAATGAGCGCGACTACAGTCCGCTCTCTGCATCATAGGTCAAACAACACCCCAGAAAGTTCAATATCTAATACAGCAAGATGAAAGCATTACCTAGTATCACTTTTTGAATCACTTACCTGCCGCAAAATGCAGCCCAATGGAGTGCAGTCCATCCATGGACATCTCTGAAATTTATGTTCACACCTGCAGTAACTGTTGGTCTTATAGCCCAATCATATCCAAGGGCAGCTGCTAGGTGAAGTACGCCCTGCCCCTCATCATCTAACACACTGGGTCCCTTGCCACCATCACCTACTTTATGAAGAAGCCATACATGCAACTTTTCCTTGATTAAGTTTTCAGCAAATTGATCCTGCTGGTTATCAGTAAGAAGCTCACTATCATCAGCCAGCTTCAGTAACTTGGACCACTCATCATTGTTTGTCATCAGTGATCTTATCTTCTTGCTCAAGTCAATCATCTCCAGACTGGGGTTAGATAAAGTTGCTTGGTACTCATCTGGTCCCAGAGACAACAGTTTATCAAGACGTATCTGGAAATAAACTTTGTTTGTTGAACCATGTGGACTAGGAGCATCCATGTATTGAGATGGACTAGGCCGGAATTCAAACTCTCGCACTTCACTGCAGGCCAATCTGTTGGAGCAGGTGATATAGAAAGGGACTCTACCAGGTTTATGCTGAGGAGAATAACAATGGAGAGTCCCATTTGCTGAAATCTCTGCTGGAATTTCAACCTCTCCAAACATACATGACCACTTGCATCTTTCGGTGACTCGATTGGTATTTAAGAATTTACCAGTAACTAAAACCTGCATGGCACGCAAGAGATTTTGTCAGCAGCTGCAGAACACTAGTTTCAGCGAGAACCAGCAAGACTTTCACGATTAGGGAAAAAAATAGATGAAAAAGTTTCACATTAATTGTACAATACCTTAGTCTTTGAGCCAGTATAAGTCCAGCTTGGCAAAAAATCAACTATACTAAAGAGCTGGTCCTGTGAAAGCATTGGAGCCACAGTAAACTGATCCAGTAGCTCATGGCTTGATGCTTCAATGACATTGTCTGCCTCTTCAGTGTTCCAGTATGCCCCAGAGCTGGATTGAATTTGCGAGTCGTCAACTTCAGAAAGCTCTTTGCTCATCCATCGTGTGAAACTGTCGGTTTTCTTAAAGCTATCTTTTAGGATATCAGATAGATTAGATGATTGAGTCCTCAAAAATGGATAACCGATAGCTGCCTCTAGAGACCCATAATTTTGTGGGAAGCTGTTCTCCGTTGCAGATAAATCACCAGTAGCACTAGAGAACTGATATGCAATATCTTCAGTTAGACAAATGTCACAAGAAAATTAAACCAGATAGAAGCACCAAGAGGGCACAGCCAAGTACAGAATTCTGACCAAAGATTTTCTAAATAAGCAATGTAATAAAATAATAGTTATAGAAGTTCCAAAGATCATCGGCAGAAGAACCAGATCAGATTGTAGAAATTAAAATTTATCATGATTTAACAGAAAATAGAAAAACTCTACCGCAAATTCAGCATTAAGGTAGAATTAACTTGAGGCAGTGTGCACTAGTTTGTAACCAGTGAATGCACACTGGACAGAAGCTCCTCTCTTTGACCCAAAAAGAGTTGCAACAAAATCTCAGAATTTGTTTAATGACAAGTATTTATGCTTATTTTTCATAATGATTAAGGGGTTAAACATATGGACAATAGTATGTAATTTGAAACTGTGTTTGATACTTTCCTTATTTAGCACATGAACCAGGGAAGAACTACAATGTTTTATTATTTTGAGTATTACCATACAAAAATGCACATAACATACCTGCCAGAACGATTCTCCATCAGCACCTGCAACACCTAAATCATTGAGATTGAGTCCATCAGAATATACTTCATCAAATGTCAAATATTCAACCCCTGGGCCTTCTGTCAAAGTGCCATGCTCAGGATGAACAGGAAGTTCGAGATTAGACATTTGAACAGACCCTTTATCAGGTTTCATCACCTCATTCCATGATGGAAGATCAGTTTGACTTTCACGCCCATTCGTTGCAAGTCCAAGACTTGAATCATTCAGAATCGCAGGTGAATTATCTTGACCACTAGAATAGAAGCTTGTATTATGTGCCACAGTATGCTGCAGTCCCTGATAATTACCTGAAATTTTGTGACATCGCAAGGGATTAGGATCAACTGCACTTAGGTTCAAAGCACAGAAAATTAGTTCTAGAGTAAATTACCTATGGATGAAGTAGGACCGTAAGAGGTGAACATAGAAGCATCAATCACAGGTCCAATTCCATTTTGGTGCTGCTGCATCTGAGTGAAAGGGTGGTATCCGGCTCCTCCTGAATAAATATCTGCTGCACCGAATTTTGCTTTAGATATGCTGTGCATAATCGGAATATGTATCAGTGAAACTATTTAGTGTGTAGTATTTTCTTTGTCATTACACATAACAGGAAAAGATAGCCAAACATCTCTACCTGATTCTGCCTCCTCGTATTCAGAGGCCTGTCCACTAAGTGAACTTTCACCCTCTATAGTTTGCGAAGGTAGCTGACTTAATGGACTATCCACAGCAGCTGCTTGAAACACGTTGTTATTTCCCCTTACACGAGATGATTTCCCACCCTGAAGATCATATTCACATATGAGATATCAATGGGGTCTTAAGCTCTTTCTTGCAAGAGCCAAACAGGAGAGAAAAAACAACTCTTCCCAACAGAACAAGCAATGACTAATTTTCTTCAGAATTTGAAATGAGAAAAATTACTTAAACCAAACTAAAGAATATGAATGAAAATCAATTTGTCTAAACAAATCAGTAGATAAGTAGTACCCTGTGTTTCAAATATCAGTTTCAACTTGTAACAAGTCTTGTATTTCACTATCAGCTAGCTTATTACAACTGCTATAAACACAATAATCTTTTCTTAGATTTTACCCAATCATCTCCACTATCGTTATTCAATAATAGCATCTGATGTAGCCATATAATCAAGAATTCAACATTTTACATAGCACCATGCTACAATGGGATTAAATTTTTATCCAGTTTTAAATAGCAACCTTAAATTTTCTGAATTACAATTCAAGCCAAGCTCATGTAACTCCTTGGGGTGGGGCTCAAAACCATTGTTTTCTGGAATTTGAAATTGATAAAAAAAACCATGTAACTTACTAATACTTGTCATGGTGAGATATCCTTAAGCCAAAAATTATGATACATAAACACACAACACACAAGTACTATCTACGTTCCTGAATAGATGTCATTCTAAGTTCTTGCACTTTTACCAAAGCATTTGTACAAAAGACTGCATTGCCCATCTTTATTATATCTTTGGATGGTATATCTTACTCTAGTTTATGGTAGTAAATGACAGGAGGGGGGTATAGAAGGAAAAAATGGTAAAAAGTCACCTCGAAATTATAGAATGACATGTATTTAGGAACAAAATTTGAAAACTAGAATATCATGTATCCGGGAATGGAGGGAGTATAATGGAAGAAAGACCTCAATCTCACAACATATATCCATTAAGTGTGTTTTGCCAGAAGGAAGCATCTAGAGTTCAGGTTCTCATAGCATGTAAATACTCGATCATCAGAATTCAGAAGTAACAAATTTATAAAACAAAAGGTTTTCTAAACATAACATGTTAGCATAGGTCTATATTAATATTTGAAACAACTAACACTGTACAATATAGTATTCAACATTTATAAGCAGGACCTCTGCAATTTGCCAGAAAAGTGCCGCAAAAAAGAATCAAAATATTAAGTTCCTAACAGGAAGCAATGTAACTCTTGCATACAGGATAATGGAATATAAATGCAAGGCAGATAAAAAGCTAATCACTAAGTTAAAAAGAGGAGGCTTCAGTATTACCTTGGTCTCAAGATAATGTACAAGGACAATGTGCATAAAATCCCTGCAAAATCAAATAAAAGGATATTCAAATATAAACACCTACATTTATGTATTCAAACTCACCGTGCATGTGCAAACAGGTGAGTGCAGTTATGCGCCTTCTAGAAGGCATTCCTGCTCATAACATAGCACAGCTGCATAAGCAACATGCAAGATCTCCTATGGAAATCCACTTACTCCTCCAACATCCAGTAAGTCCTCCTTTGGAAATACTCACTCTCTTCCCCATGTGCATAATAGCAGTGAAGCACATCAATGCTTCCAGACTGGAATTATGAAAAACAGTCAGCTTTATTCTTGCTAACAAATAACCACAGCGCAACTAGCATAACTCCAACAAAAGCACTTACTTTCAGCCTTTCATGGGCTTCTTTGACAGTTTTTCCATCCTTTTTCTTCCTCCAATTATGACCATCCTTCCTAAAGTACCTCAATACTTTCCGATCAAATAGAAAAAGTGAGCCACCTAGGCGAGACATGAAGAATGTTAGTATCTATTGCACCCGAGGATGGTACATATTGAGATGTTTTATCAACTTTAAGCACATGTAATGGGGACATTACAACCAAGATGACCAGGTCAATGAAAGGTAGATTTTAAAATTTTGCCCACAACTAAGTCCTGGTTAATGTTTTATGCTAGCAGTCATAGAGAACTCAGGTTAGCATGTCGTGTTTTAATTACTTTTACAGCACATAGAACTTCTGCTGAACTACAGAGTTACATAGTACAATATGTAATAACAAACTAGCACTAGCAAAATACAGCTACAAATATTGGTTCGGAATTTCAAAGTCTCATGTACTAAAGGAAAACTTTAATAAATCAGCATGCAACCAGAATGCAAGCTTCTGCTGGGCTTTAAAAATGGTCTTTTATCAGCTATCGTTATGGTGTTTCACCAAGGAAAATTACTTTCTATGTAAAAACACAGTAAATAGCAGCAAAGTTTGATATAGCAGACATATGTCCATACTTGAAGGCCTGTTTGGTGGTTCTGGAGCAATACGGAAATTTCTGTAGTTTTTAAGTATTTCACAAATTTCAGCAGGGCGTAACCATCGCTGTTGAGCCTCCTTCAATATCTGCTCAATATCTGTTCACAGATTATGCAAAACAGTTAAGCAATGCAACATAGTTGCAACCAACAGTCTTGAACATGAATGAAATTGCCACTACAGCTATTTTAAGGTCTTCACAAAAATGTGTAACAATGTACAATTGCTTGCAAGTGGGGGATCCCTTTAAGAATAAACCAATTGAATTTCTGGTAAGGCATGAATCTCCACATGAGCTCATAATCAAGCTCCAAGACACAACACTCTTAGCAAAATTAAACCAATTCGCCATTGGCTGTGAACTTTGTTCCTCTCATGAAATAACTTCAAAATGAAGCAGGGAGCTCTTCATCACGAAATGTCAAACCTAAGAGCCAAATTTGATACCTCTCTTGTCTCTTCAAAAAGTACAAATATGGCCCTGCACATATCCAGATTGGAAAATCCAACTTCCTAGCACTAAAGCCAACCCAATAAGATTAAATATCAAGAAAGAGAATACTTAAACCATATCTTGTCACTGATTTTTTTAAAAAAATAAACTTCTGGCCTCCTAGCAGGCAAAAACAACTTGATATGTAAACAGGAGTCAGCTTTACCACTCAAACTCTTAAAATCAATGCTCAAGAAACTTGACATAAGGTCAACTGAATATTTGGAATAAAAGGATCTTTACTCTAGATTCTAGAAAAAGAAAAAGGTTATCCTGGCAACAATATTCATCCCAAATTCCCAACTAAAACTATGAATTTCAGCTATACCTTTGAGAACCAAAAGAAACGTTAGCACACTCCGGCACACATAAGTATAGAACTGCAAGCCAACATGATCCCTCATCCTAAATGGATAACAAAAAGATCTGTTGCTGAACTTGAACAGGCTAACACAAACAACTGCCGAAATCAAACTGTCCGACTACACGTGTCCGCAGCTAAACCCCAATTCCCCAACCCAAACCCTAGTCCAGTAACTGGATCCATTATTAATTAATATGCAAAGCAAAACGTCATAAAGCAAGGATTTTTTTTTTACAAATCTCATTCAAGCTCCCCCAACCATAAGAACAGACCTACTGTCCTACGCCCAGACTCCGGGTAGAGCACATCAAACCCATGCATCTCCAAATTTTTCCCAATAGAGCACACCTGCAGATCATACCCATTCATCTCCAACTCGCCACAACACCAAACTCGAAGCACTAATCTTCCAAGCCAAACCCTTGCAGAACCATGCAGTATTCCCAATAGGAATTCCATCCAGGAGGCTCAAGACCCTAACTTGAAAGAAACATCAGAAAAAGGCCCAGTCTGCACCAATCCATTATTACAGCGCACCTACCGACAACTCCGCCCCGTGCCGCCGCCATAGACCACCATACATTACATCCCAACACGTCCTCCACCTCAGAAACAAAGCACCCCAAGCAAAACTCCACTCCCGAGTCCCCAATCGTCCTCGAGACGCAGAAACGCTTCCTCCTCAGCAACCACAGGCGATTGCAGTCCCCACCAACCGCACCCTACGAATCAGGACCGACGCGTTGACCGAAACCAGCACACCCCACCCAGATCGGATCGAACCAAATACTACTACCACCACCAACCCAGAACGAACGGAGAGCCGCGCCACGGGAGCCCCGGGGAGGAAGTGGGGGCCGCTCACCTAGCTGCGGCACGACCGCAAAGCGCCGCGCCTCCGCCGGCGCCGCCATCGGGATCACCCCCGGCGGTCACGCATCCAAGTGGCCCGGGTCGGAGGAGGGTTTTGTTTCTCAGGAAGGGGTTTTGGTTCGGGAGGGATTTGCACGGAATTTCTCGGGGATTTGGGAAAGGGATGCGGAATTGAGGAGCAAGGATTTTGTTTCCGGGTTTAAGCGGTAGCTTGGCCGCCGGAAATGGGTGGAGAGGGGTGGTGGGGTAATCTATAGTACTTTATAATGCACGTAAGAGAAGTGCTTTAATGTTTTTTTTTTTCACAGTGCATAAATATTAAAGTATAAATAAATAGTAGATAGTGATTACTTACCATTTCGCTTGTTTCAAGATTTATACGGCTTGTATTGGAAAGGAAAGCATTGAAGCACTTCTCTGCACGTAAATATTCTTTTCTACGTTCACTCCAAATAGTGCATCCCACTAGAGGTAGCCCAACATTCGTGCACCCAGCGAAACGTCCCCAGAAACTTGCCTCCATCAAAATTAACTTCTCAGATCTTTCCTCAGCTTTACTCACCCACATCCGATGGCCATTGTTTAGTGTGTCTAATCATCCATGTGGCTCACAACAGACCTCTCCTCACCTCCAGCATCATCAAGGAAAAGGAAATAAACGTCCTGAAATCAAGAAAAAGAAAACAAATGTCCTGAAAAAGGAAAGGACCATACATTATGTGCTGAGAAAAGGAAACCGGGAGACGGGGCAGCGCGGTCGGGAGATTGCACGCAGCGGCCGGGGTAGCGTGACCGGAAGAACGCAGGTTTGCAACGGCTCCACGGTCACCATCGATTTTTTCTGTCTCGATGCTACAATCGCAAATTCATCGCAACGAGAGCCTGATTCAGAAAAAATTATAACGACGATACTAATATAGTAAAAAATTTGAGTCTGGGCGCTGGTAAATAATACCGCGTCACCGCTCCGCTGAATTTTTTTGGCTCGAGGTTAAATCGCAAATTCATCGCCTCAAGAGTCTAATTTGGAAAAAATTATAACGATAATGCCAATACAGTAAAAAATTCCCGAAAAAAAAACAATCAAGCGGTGCCCGTCCGCTTGATAATTTTGGCAAAAAAAGAAATGCTCGGTGACCGGTGAAAAATTCAAGCGTGGGAGAAAAAATGAAAAAAAAATTCAATCGGTGTCCGTCCACTGAATAATTTTGGGAAAATATGGAAAAATAAACCGCGCTCACTGACCGCTGGATTCGCAGAAAAAAAAGATAAAAATTAAACAGCGCTAGCCGATCGCTGGTTCCGCGAGAAAAAATTAAAAAAATTAAGCAGCACTCACAGACCGCTGGTTCCGTGGAAAAAAATGAAAAAAAAATTAGCGCTCTCCGTACGCTAAAATTAAGCTCTATGGTGATAGATCCGTAAAAAAGTCTCGAGAAGAGTCATATTCGGAAAAAAAATACGATCACGATGCCAAGACAGTAAAAAATTCAAGTCTTGTTTCCTTACATGTGGATTCTCCCTGTTTATTTCTTTGTTTGATTCGCTCTCCTTCCAAATATGTAGTACGTACAGTTTTGGAAATTCAAATCTGATTTCCTTGTATGTGGATCCTCCCTGTTTATTTCCTTATTTGATTCGCTCTCCTTCCAAATATGTAGTACGTACAATATGATCACAAGATAAAGTTGCTGCAGGCGCTTAAAAAGGCACTCGTATCTTCACATTCTTTCTTCCTTGCGTGATCTCATATGCAACAGAATCCTCTAAAAAAACACAAACTGAATCCATGCATTCCTTTACCGTGTTTCTTGCGCAGGTCCCGAGAATTCCTAACTAAAGAACGCAACAGAATCCTCTAAAAAAACACAAACTGAATCCATGCCTTCATTTTTGTACTCGCATACAGGCACTGTGATTATTTATTATTAAGTGTTATATTCATACTTATCTTCTCATTTAATTGATAAGCGGGTGTACTGCCGTCGTAGCGTTAGCACGGGCACTATACTAGTTAGAGGAGAGAATACTAGGAGGCGAGGTGTGTTTGGGCTCCGACTTCATCATATCTGTGGAGTTTGAACTGTGAGTATATTAAGAGTGTTTAGATGGATAATCTTATTTATATTTTAGCTCAAAAATATAAACTTAATTCACTTTATTTTAACCTATAAATTTCAGATCTCATATGAAGCTGTGATCTGTAATTCTACCAAACAGACCCTAAAGGTCTAAGCTTCGAGCTTCCTGCCCTGCCCTTGGAGCAGCATGTGGGAAGCTTCTCACGCTTGGATGTCGGAACAGTACGGTTGCTCAGCACTGAGGAACTCTATAGGCAGCTGTCTATGGGTATGTTCTTGTAGTGTTTTTGGGAAAGCTATTTTTTTATATTTTTTATATTGGAAAGTAGTTGTAGTTTTTTTTTATAAGAGGTTATTTAACAAATAACTAATTTTTCTCAGTAATAAGCCGCAAAACAAGTTCAGCTTAGCTTTTGGCTTTTGCTAGGTATATATGGCTTCTGTCTTATGCCAAAAGCTGCTTAAAATTTAAACTGTTCGGGATTTACTAATTTTTTGGAAGCTGAAGTTGTCTTAAAGCCCCTCAAACAGTGCCTATGTCACATAGGATTTTAGCTGATACAGAGAAGAGAGAAAGATAATGTATACTATTTAAATGATAGTTTTATAGACGGTTTTATATTATATGTATTATTGTATAAACAATCTATTAATAGTATGAGAAGCCATTATAGACAGCTATATAAACAATTCATTGTATAAGTTATCTTTAGTCTTGTCTATAGATAATATAGATGTGTATTACAGATGCCTTATGCCTTATGCCTGCTTACCCAGTACCTTACCTTTAACAGGGTATCAATTAGATCATCGAATGGAAGGCTAGCCAGGTCACTTGCGATGTATGGCATCTCTACATGACTACATGGGATAAGAACAATGATTTAAATAGCCCGCTATAGCTTTCTCAAACATAAAACATTATGCGATTTAATAAAATTCCACGATCAAAGCTACAACTTATATAGTTGCTATATTGATCGCTATTTCCTCTATTTTTGTAGCCGCAATAGCTCTGCTATACTACATGTGTAAATTCTCTTTATATTTCTAAGCATTGTGTTTTGTTCATAACCTTCTTTTATCATATTTCTTATACTTAAATTTATTTAATTTGGCTCCTATAAATAATAAATATTAGTTAAAATTCAAATCCATTTCCTAAATTTACATAATTATATAGATTATTTTCTATTACACATTATACAACTAATATGTAACAGTTGTAACATGTACTCCAAAATTAAATATAGTTCATTATATATAAATTAACGATACCACATACTTGAAATAGTAATATATATATATATAGTGAACCACGACATGTAGCATAGCTTCCACAATAGCACGCTATAGTTGTGATAGCTTTTTTATATATCTCACAGCGATGAACCACGAACCACGATTTAAATCCTTGGATAGAGATACCTAAGAAGCTACCATGTCCAACGCCCCTCCCCCTGCCCTTTCCCACCCAACTCCAATTCATCGCCACCACCACTACCGCTTTGGTTCACTATGGAATGACTGTCCTCCGTAGCTTCCTACTTGCGGTCGAGCATAGCGACTCATAGCAATGGAGATGGATCTTAATTTTATGAGCAATGGTGATTACTGCTCCCATCTTGTCGGATCCCCGGGAATAAAACCCCGAAATTCTCTATGTATCCTGTACTAGTCCAAGAAAAGCTAGTACGCACAGTAAAGATGATCTCATATCAAACCAAATGCACTTTATTAATAATCAGAGTTTATAATAAAAGTGGCACGCAGGCCAAAAAAATAACACAACGAAAGTAAAATAAACAGTAGAAGTGTTGTAAGTTCAAAAGCTCCTTTTTGGTTTTGGTGATTGATTTTGGATTAATATTTAATCATTATTTAATAACAAATCTAACTATTATGAGACTAACATTATGTTTGATCTTATCTTAATTAGTCTCTTTTGGATGAAAGGATGAAATTATCAAAGGTATGCATTCGATAACACATAGTATATATTGTTGCATTCTATTATATCAAATATGTTATAATTTTTTTGATAAATCTAAACATGAGACTAACGTGTTTATTGAGTATATTTTTTATTAGTCTCATGAAAAGGAAAAATGGAAATCTAAAAGGTATGTATCCAATGTAGCTTTATTATTTCTAGATACATTCTTTGGATTCAAGATAAAGGGTGAACTCCATCAATATTTTAAATTTAAGATGTGCATTTTGTTTCCAGCTCCATATATACTTGTATGGACACTTTAGGGGGAGTTCATGTTTTATCTTGAAGTTTCATAAGTATTGATCCTTTCAAACTTGCCAAATAAATTAAGGATCATTACTTAGAAATAAATCCTTGAGTATATAAAAACTTGTGTAGTTGTAGTATACTCATGGAAGAATAGAATAAACTCCAAAGCAATCTTAAATTGAATATGTGCATATTGATTCAAAGTTCAATTATTTATATGCACACATTTAATGGAGTTTATTCCATGTTTGATGGTCACAAGAGTATTGATCCCTTTCCACCACACCATATAATTTGGATCATTGCTTGAAAACCATCAAAATAAGTATATGAAACTTGTGTAGTTAAATATATACTCATGATAATTTAAATGCAATTTAAATTATGTTCGCTTGTCACTTAATCTTAAGGTTATCCATCATGTGTTGATGGTGTTCTTTGTTGGTTAGAGGACAAACAAAAAGTTCTTGAGTATATGAAGCATTAGTTGCATTAATATACTCAAGACAAATCAAATTATTTTAATCAATTGATTTGGGTTGGGTCGTGGTCAATCATCAAAGAAATAGATCGAAGGATCTTGGGGCATCCATTATGTGTTAATGGAGTGCACTGATGATTGGGACAATCATATTTGTTGGACTAATATTTTTTATGAATTGTGAAAGCAGGTTGAGTCAAACGGTGGTGGAGATTTGGATGTTATCATGTGTTGATAGCTATCAAGTCGAGAATCGGGACAAAGGACGTCATCATGTATTGATGGGCGTCAAGAAGAGATCCCAAAGTGAAGAGCAATGGAGCTCATCATGTATTGATGAACAAGACATAGACCTGAACTTAGAGAGAAGATGAAAGTCATCATGAAAGCTCTAAGTGGATGTGCTAGAAGGCAAAGGTATAGCTAGATAGGCTAAGGATGTGTTTCTAGTCTTTTACCGGTCTCGGTGTTTGATTGGGAGACCGGGTTACTAGTTAGGTTTGCTGTACTATTAAGAGGGGTTGAGTCTTATAATTTGAGCTTCATCATGTATTGATGAACTCAATCCCATTTGCTCTAGCTCATGCTCTCTTAATTTGGAGTTATTGGTTCTTGTGCATAGCGTCGATATTTGCGAATGTGTTTTGTAAATAGTCGAAGATCATACACTTGCTTTTATTCGCGTGGAGCTAAGCATTTGCATGTGTCGCAAATGGAGAAGCTCATGCATTTGGAGTCTTAACGTATGACTAGAATTTGCGAATGTGTTTTGCAAATTGCTAGAGATTATGTGTTGATCATCACATGGCTAAGTCTATGTTTAAATGATTGAATCTTTTTTTTATTCTTTGCATTAAATATTTGCATGTGTTGCAAATAGTTGAATCTCATGCAGTTGATTTTCTTTTGAGCATGTGAGGATTTGCAAATTGAGTTGATCATGTGTTGATCATCACATAGCTCATCATTGGTTTTATTGTTGTTGTTTGCAAATGCGTTTTGCAAAAATTGAGTTCAAGTTTATTCATCCTAGGAGCATGTGAGTAGATTTTGCAAATGTCTAAGGATCATGTGTTGATCATCACACAGCTCAAGGATGTGTTCTTCATCACTCTATGTTGCGAGTCGTCTTTTGCAAATGTGTTTTGCACAATGAGCTTTATTGCGTAATTCTATGGAGCATGTGATTAACATTTGCAAATGTATTTTGCAAAGTGTCGTGGATCATATATTCATCACCACATAGCTCAAAGAATTCATCTCAATTGAATCCTGATTTGTATTGGAAAGATTTCTGTGTGAAATCTGATTTTATCTAGAAATTGGCACTACCACAGGCTTAATGCCGGTAGTACCGCTTATGGGAGTCGGTACTACTGCCCCTTTGACGGCGGTAGTTATTTTCTAGTGGGCATATTTTTGTGCCCATCCCTTGGCCGACACTACCGGGCTCAAGGAGCAATACCGCCAAAGGTTGGCAGTACCGACGTCTAGTAGCCGGTAGTTATTTTCCAAAGCATGTGTTGCTCAGTGTTTTGCTCAAGCCGGCACTACCAGTGCCTGAGGCCGGTACTGCCGCGCATCTAGCACTACCGAACTTTATATGTCAGTAGTACCGAAGGTACTGTGCAACGGCTAGTTTTTCGATCGTTGGGTCGAGGTCGGCACTACCGGGCCTCAGAGGCCAATAGTGCCGAATTTGTTGTTTTCTGTCCAAAATACACCCAAACGGCCAGTTTTCTTTAGGGAGGTTATAAAAGGAGCCTTGGGGGCTAGCATTTGTGCTTGCTCAGTTTTGGGGAGTTCTTGGTGGTGTTGTGTATGTGTTGCACTCATCAATTTGAATCTTGAGTTAAGAGCGATTTTAAATTGCATGTGTTGCATTTAGAAGTGGATTGAGTGCTCCTTGTGCATGTGTTGCATTTGGAGGAGCGCATTGTGCATATGTTGCACTTGGTGAGGTTCAAGCTAGAAAGCTTGGCCTATTACTCTTGGTGTTTACCGACACGTAGACGTCCGGGAGGTGTCGTGGTTGGTGACCTTTTCAACGGAGATTGTGAGAAAGCCTGATGAGTTGTAAAGGTTGGAACTTATCTACCCGGAGGAGGAAAGAGCCTACCACTAGTGGATTCGAGGTGGGTGCTCAATTCATGAAGCCGGTCCAATGTGTTTGGGCTAACCTCAATGTGGACTAGGGGAGACCGGCAAGTCTCCAAACACCACAGTAAAAAGTATCGTATCTCTTGTGATTTGTATTCTATTCTTTATTTATATTCAAGCAATTTATATTCATAGAATTAAATTGATTGATTGCTTTTCTTTAGGATTGCAAATTATTGTTAGAGACTTAGATAGTAGTACACGTAGTAAGCCTAGTTGATTTAGGCTTTAATTGTCAAAACCTTAAAATTACGCTTCGTAAATTATTTAGGTTTTGACATAGGCGTTGATTCGTTAGTCTTAGAAATCGAAGAGAATTTTTTTTAAAAAATAGCCTATTCATCCCCTCTAGTCGGCATCCTCGACCTTACAAGCGCCCAATAGAATTTCCACAAGCAATCGACTAGGGAAGCGGCCTAGTTCTCCTGGTACTCACCATCAAAATATAACTTCTCTAAAACAACATAATAAGCAAGGGTGAGTACTAAAAATACTTCGCAAGTTACACGAGAATGCATTATTAATGCTAAGGTGACAGAGGAAGGCATTATGGTTAAATTTTGTCGAAAGCAATAATTTTCAGATATTCTAAGTAATTTTCAAAAGCAAAATTTTACTTAAAGAACATTTTATTTTTAAACATTTTCATCTCAAGATCCATCCTGGAGCTAAACCAATTTTTCCCACAATGGAATCACTCTATCTAAAATTCAAATTTCTGAAAACATTTTTGAAATATCCAATTCTAATTTATTAAAAGCTTGCTCGACATGCCCATGACGAGGGCTCAGCTAATGGATTAGTTTTACACTCTGTAGAGGTTACACAACTTTTACCCATAAGACATGATCGTCTCTTTTTTCCAAATACACACTTTCTTTGGTGTACAATAGAGAAAATCACGATAAGACCCCTAAAAAGTTCTATTCCATGTAGTCATCCCCGCTAAGGTTTCACCGCTGAAAGGGTTACATCCATCCTAGTCAGAAGCGCCCTCTTGCGCCATGCGACAGTCTAGCCAACCCCACATTCAACCCAATTGCACAACTAACAATGAAATATTTCAAGACGGATAGCCAGGTTTGTCCTATACAAAACTTGTGGTAGTACGGTAACACTTTACATTCAACAACTCACAGACCGGTCCTTAATTGATCAGGTGAGCTTTCAACAACCTAAAAATCATCAGTCAACCATTCTAACCCAGTCTAAACCACATTTAATTTTCTTTGATATCACACGAAATGATAAAGCATAGATATCACATGAAATGACAAAAGCATAGTTATGAATTTGAATAGAACTTTATTTGGCACAAATTCCCAAAAGGCCTAATTTTAGTTCTAAGCGTGTCTAAGTAATTATTCTAAATATTCATCATAAATAAATCATACATACTTTAATGCTACAACGGCAATAAAGTGTTCAAGTTTCAAATATGGATTAAACAAACTAGGCATAACTAATTTAAAATTAAGACAACCTGTATTTGCTATAATTATGTGTACTATCCTGATAAAACGCTGACTAACAATTTTGAAATGAATGAAAAATGAGACAAACCACGTTATAAATATATGAAATTTTTTGTGCATGATTCTGATGCATCAATAATGTTCCTATAAAATTTTCATATGATGATCAAGCTTTATGAATTTTTGAAAATTTGGACAGTGCTACTGTTCTGTTAAAAGCCTTACCGACAAAATTGAACAAAATGAAAAATGGTCCAAACCACATTAGAAAATTTTGAAAGTTTGTTTGGATGATCCTGATGTATAGCTAATGTTTTTATAAAATTTTGAGGTGATTATCACACTCGACAAAATTTATAAAATTCAGACAATGTTACTATCCCAATTATGTTCAATCTGCTTTTGATTTTTTAGAGATAACAAATGGAGTTAAATTATTTTCAAAAAATTTATGTATGATCATAAACTACTAAATATAGTACCATAAATCTTTAGATCATTATCAATCTTGTATAATTTTATAAAATTTCAACAGTATTTCGCCAAAATTTTAAAATGTCCCAAAAAATAAGTTTTTCGACAAATTATCATCAAAGATCACTTATTTATGGGTTATTGATGTAATTGAAGTCAAATCCGGCCATAAAAAAAGGAAAATATTGATTTTTTTAATGAAATTTCGGCGATTTTGGGCGAAATTTCGCCGAAAAAATGAAAGTGCTGTAGCATTTCAAAAAAAAATTGCAAGTTTTTTTGGGCCGGTAATTTAGATCTCGTGGGGGCCCGAAATCTGAAATTTCACCGAATTTCGACGAAATTTCTATCCATGGAGGGAAGTCCACGGCTGTACTACCCTGCAAGAGATCAAAAGGGCAATAGCTTCCAAGAGGTTAAGGTGTCCACAAGTAAGAAATAAATATTTTGAGTTCAGTCCAGGATGTTGAAGAGGTGTGTTCTCCAGGGTTCACGTTTTCGCGGTTTCTGGCGCGAAAACCGTGATTTTTGTCCATCTCGCGCCGAGACGATAAGAGGAGCCGGTCGGTTTTTCGTCCGGTTTGAAATTCAAATTTGAAAATTTCAAAAAATTTAGAAAAATTTATCCAAAAAATTCCTAAAATTATTATTAATTGATCTATGATGTCTGGTATGAAAATTTAATGGAAAAACAAATTTTAGATATCTTTTTAAGCCATTTGAATTATTTGAAATTGAGAAAAAAAAAGAAAAAGGCCGGCCTGTGGGCTTTTAGCCCACATGCCGAGTTGGCTCGGGCTGGCCAGCCCATTCCCTGGCCCATGCTAGCCGGCCGTCCCACCGAGGCACACAAAAGTGGCGAGTCTTGCCGACACTGCTTCCGACCGGATTCGTCCGCAATAATTGGTGTTCACTTTCCCCACTCGCACGCCTTGCCGACTAAGGGCGTTCCGACGAGCTCCGCCATCGCAAGCAAGAAAATCGCCGGAGAAGATGGAAAAACCGAGCGGTTCAGCTTGAAAACCGAGCGGTTTCTTCGGTTTATCGCGAGAGCCGCGGTTTTCGAGAGTTCGAGCGAAAATCGCGATTTGAGGTTAGTTTTTCGCTTGGTTTGTACAAATTTCGTTCGGTTTTTTGCACAATACCGATGATTTGTGTTATTCGCTGTATGATCATTAGTAGAGCTACTCATGTACTTCATTTGTAAATGTAAAAAAGCTAGAAACATTAGAGGTCTTGCTGTTTTTGCTATTAGAGGCTAGAAACAAAAGAACCAGTTTAGCTAGAAACATTAGAGGTCACAAGAATGTGCTGGTGAGCCTCTACGGGGGTACCGAGGTCGCAATTAATGTGCTATGTATGTATTATTAGCTATACAATTCCCAATTGTATTGTTAGCTATGGACCTATGGTAATGAGCTAATCGATCTGGCACTAGTTAGTGGCTTGATGCCAAATACCAATATATATACTTGGTGATGTGAATCACTAAAGGCAAGAAGCAAAAACAGTAGAGAAGATCACGTGAAACAATTTTAACACTAATGGATAATTCTCGTATGCTTACTTTTACGTATGCTTTCAAGTAGCGATAATTCTACGTATGCTTACTTTTATTATGTTATTTTATCGGATGACGATACCGAGCGTGGTGTGGGAGCATGGCGATAAGATGGGTGTCTTTGGATTTGATGCAAGTCTTGTCTCAAAGAGAAGAAAGGAGGTGGTGCGACCCGATTCAAGCAAAGACTTGGCGTGGCGGGTGTCATCCATTGCACTGTCTGCGGACGTTCGTGAGTGCTTTGGCATGAGCTAGGCGAAGCGAAGGAGAAGAGGAGGGCCAGGCAGGAGAGATGAGATGATGAGGAAAGAAGCAACAACAGCTGGAGACTCTCCACCGAGGCAAAGTGTGTACTCGGAGTACACGGGGTGATGCTGATGAGGAGGCCCAACTCCAGATGCCATGGTCGCCTCTAGGACGGAGGCGAATTTAGAAGCCGGCGGTGGGAGGTATGAGCGTGGTGGTGGCATGGCGGTGGCTCCTCAAGAGAGCCGGAGGAGATCGCCCCAGTCTCTTGTCGAGGATGTTTCGGAGTTCGTCGCAGCGAGAAAGACCATCGACGATGGGGGATTACAATATTGGTGTGGCCCATGCCCCGGTACAACCAAGGATTGACACCCATCGTGGACACGTAAGGGAAGGTGGGAAGCAAGATGTCCATTCTGCGTGGGCCAAATGGTACCATGCTGCTGGTATCGCAGGGCGGAAAGCAGATAGTCCATACTTTGTCAGCGCTATTCGGGAAACACAAAAATACGGTAAGTGAGATTTAAAATAGTCGCTCATTTGTACTCCGATTCATAGCTAACATTTATGTTTCATTTCTAGGCGAAGGTATCCCGTCCCCGACTGGCCGAGATATAGATGGGAAATATTTAGATGCTAATGAAGTAGAAATTAAGGAGAGCTATGCAAAGTTCATGCAGCACTTGTCTACGTACGGAGTAACAATCATGTGTGATTCTTGGACAGGGCCGACACGTATGAGTATAATAAACTTCATGATTTATTGTAATGGTACCATGTTCTTCCACAAATCCGTTAATGCCACCGGCGTCTCTCAGGATGCTTCGTACCTGACCAAGGTAATTTGCTTTGTTTTACTCTTCTGAAGTTGAATTAAAGTACATATAATGTAATTGCCGTACCTTGTTTTGTTTGGTCACGCAGGAAATATCTTCAGTAGTCAACGAGGTGGGTCCGTCAAATGTGGTGCAGATTGTCACAGATAATGGTGCGAACTATAAGAAAGCGTGCAAGCTCATTGCACGGCACCATCGCAACATAGTGTGGCAGCCTTGCGTGGCTCACACCATTAATTTGATGCTAAAGGAGATTGGAGAGTTCCCAGATCACACCTCGGTGATTGAGAGTGCAAGAAAAATCTCTCGATGGATATATAACCATTCGAAGATACATGCTATGATGAAGAAATACATTGGAGGTGAGTTGGTCAAGTGGAATGCAACTCGTTTCGGCACTAACTATATGTTCTTGGACAGTTTCCTTCGGCGCAAAGACAAGTTCATGCAATGGATGACTGCCGAAGAATTTATAAACTCTCGCTTTGTTGATAACACCGAGGGGAGGTACGTGTATGGCTGCCTCTCAAGTTTGGATTGGTGGGAAAATCTTCGATCAGTTGTGAAGTCTGTGGAACCGTTGTACGCCTTCTTGTGATTCACCGATCAGGACAGGGTGCCCACTTTGAGCGAGACAATTCTACGGTACACCATAGTGCGATCGGAGTATGACAGTTTATTCTATGAGTCTCCAGCCATGAAAGACATGTACATGGACGTAGTGGACAAACGAATGGATGACTTAACGCGCAACACTTATATGAATGCCGGTAATATATTCTTCCCTGTAACACAGTATATTGCAGTTGTAAATATGTTGTATATTGTACTGACATGCTTTGTTTCCCATCGTACAGCTGCCGCCTTAAACCCGCGGACTACCTACGCTTACGGCACGACCAACTCCTTCTTGCCAAATCTCCGGGATGCCTTTGAAGCGCTTGCTGAGGACACTGATAGCGCCACACAAGCTCTTCAAGACACCGACATTTTCAGGAGGAAGCTTGGATCATTCTCATCGACTCTAGCTACGAGGATGGCACAAGATGGCAAAACATCCCCTGGTATTTTCCTTGCACTGTCTCAAATGTAACGGTACTCTCGTCAGTACTAACTATTTTATTCGTTAATTTGCAGCACATTGGTGGGATGTATTCGGATCGGACACACCCACGCTACAGCGGTTTGCCATACGTCTCGTGTCACAGTGTGCATCTTCTAGTGGTTGTGAGCGCAATTGGAGTACATTTGCATTCATCCACACAAAAATCCGCAACCGCCTGTCATACAAGAAGCTACATAAGTGGTGTCGTCAACTACAACCTTACTTCAATTCAAGCTGCAGAAAATCAAAAGCATTCAGATGAAGACGATCCATTCCAGCGGCTTATGGAGCTAACGCTAAGTGATGATACAAACCAGATTCGACTGTGGATGGATAAAGGAAGATCCAACGGTGACCCATTACTTGACGAGGAAGACACAGAGAGTGACAACCCTCTTCCATCCCAGCTTATCACAGATCCGGTTCACCCTACTGAGTTAAGAAAGGATACCGGGGCTAATACTATCTCTGAATGGGCAGACAAGACAGTCGGGGACACCCATATAGGGAAAAGGAAGCACCAATCAGTTCCGAGAAAGGATGCAACAAAAAGAAGAGCGTCCTCGAAAGGAAAGGGTAAACACACAACAGATGTAGGGAGTGATGACTCCACTGAGAGTGCGGATCCTAAGAGCCCAACATACCAAGAGTCCAATGATAGCGGTTCAAGACGAGACACCGATGGCGATGGCGGCGACAATACCTCTAAACCTGCCACGCACCAATCAGAAGATCCTCAACCCATCGAATTTACAGGAGAGTCGCAGTACACTCATGCAACACAGGATAGAGATCACGGCGCTCTTCAATCACAGAGGACAACTATTAAGGTGAAGGGGAAGGTAAAGGGCACACGCGCACCACAGGATAGCTGCGCACCACAGGACAGCTTCAGCTCTAGCTCCTATGGTGTCCCTGAGATGCCACGGAGGCATAGCTCCTATAGCAGCTATGACTACGTCATCCCCGACGCTCATGCACAAACTCCCACGCAATGGGTCTACGAGTGGCAGGACCCTGAGTTTTATACCATGTTGTATCAACAATGGCAAACAACAAGCACTTGGACGGGGCAAAACTGGCACGATTATAAGGCGGAGTTGCTAGCTACACGAGGATTGGCCTTGATGTCTATCGAGGAATACAATATGGCCAACCAAGTGTACACGCAACAATACTACCCGTAGCCCCGAATGTAATATTTCATTTGCATGTTTCATTTCAGTGCAACTTGATATTATACCAAGTGTACATTGCAAGTTGAAATATTTACTGACATTCCGTTCATGTAGGTCGAACATGGTATTTATGCGATAATGGAAGAATGACAAAGCTATGGTAATGCCTACTCCACAGTTTCAATTGAAAGGTATTACAATGTAAATGGTGGTGACAAATGAATGGTACTGAAATTGCGAATGCTTTTACTATGTGGTTATTTAAATGCCTATTTTTGCACTTGTGTGATTGTAGTATTGTAATGAAAGATTATTAATTGATATATTAGTGCTAAATATCTAATTTACAACTTCCAATTGATAAAAATATAGCAAAGGTCATGTCGAATTTTTCCCAAATTTAGGAGAGATCATTTTGTATTTTTTTGATGTGTTCACTCAATTTTAGCCTTCCCTGTTTTTTACAATTTTTACAACATCTTTTTTGCATTTTCCCCATTTTTTCCTCATTTTCCCCCGATTTTTCTACTGGGCGCGTTTATCGTATACACTTCGGTTTTTCGCCCTTACTGCTTGGTTTTCTCCACTCGGTTTGACCAACGTTCAAAATTTTCAAATTTGAAATTCGTTCGGTTTTTCGCGGTTTTCGCGTGGTTTACCATGAAAACCGGTACTGCCGAGACCTCGAAAATCGCCGGCGAAACAAGAATGCGAACCCTGGTGTTCTCCATTCTATGTCAAGTCCGTCAAAATTGACTCCGGGGCGTTTAAGAGATGCATTCGCCGTCCAAAGTTAAGTTCGTTGTAGAAAAAGTCCAGGATATCAAGGAGTTGTGGTTGTCATTCTAGATGTGTGTGCTCATGAGAGTTTTTGCTGGTGTGTTCAAGTTCTCTCGTGGGTAAACTCTAATGTAAGTCTGCATCACCGTTAAGTTGTGCTACCGGTGAAAAGACAATTGGAGCTGCGTGTAACATCCCAAAAATTGAAGTTTTGGAATGTTAGAAATCTAAGATGAACCATTTGCATTTCTTCGAATTAATTCCAGCTTAATTTGAATTTTCCATAAATGAAAGGATTTAATTTGGCTAAACCATTCATCAAACTAAAGAATTTCAGTTTTAGTTGGGTTCCTTGTGCTCCAAGGATTTTTCTGTATTTTTGGGGATTTTTCTGAATTTATTTGATATTTATTTGAATTTATATGCATTTATTGGAATTTCTGGTAATTTCTAAAGTCAGAAAATGTTTTAAAATTTTCGAAAAACCCTCTCGGGCCGAATCCTCTCCGCCGGCTTTTTTTTCCGCTGCTGCCCCGTTTCTCGCCCGCCCGCTCCGCTGGCCCACCGCCTCGGTGCTTGCCTGCTCGCTTCGCCCGCCTCGGCCCGGTGCGCGCATGCATGAAACCCTAGCCGCCGCGCTGCCGAGTCCTGCCGCCGACGCCGCTCTCGGTTTCGCGTCGGCACGCCCCGAGGGCTATAAAGCCCACCAAGACACCCCGAGGATCGCCTCGCGCCGACCCTTTTGCCCCACTCTCGCCGCCTAGCGCGCCGTTGTTCTCGCGAGCTCGCGGAGTCCTCGCGCGCCCGAGCCCTTCCGCCGTCTTTTCCGTCGCCGCCGGTGCCCTCCGCGCATCCGTTGGTCTTCTCGAGCGCCCACGCCGCCCTCTCCCGGTTCGCTTGGCCCGGTCCGATCCGCCGCGTCTCCTCCGGTTCTTGTGCCTTCTTCTTCATCTCCGGTGAGTGGGCGCCGCCCTTCGCCGTCGACCTCCGGCGGCCGCGCTCGCCGTTGGATCTCTAGCCGACGCTCCCGATCGCGCCACGCCTCCTTCCACCGCAGCTCCGCTTCGGCGTCCGTCGGCCTCTCGCCAGATAAGGCGCGTGGCGCCGACGTCACCGCCCGCGTCGGCCGCTGCGTCGGCCGATAGCGTCGGCCGCGGCGCCGGCGCCACGGTGGACCGAGCCAGCGCCGTGGACCTTGTCCACCGTGAGCGGTGACGTCGGCGTTGCGCAATAAATCCTTTTCCGAGACAAAAATAAATCCGAATTTCGATTTTCGATTTTCGTATTTTCTCTGAATTTAACTTTCCAGAAGCCCGTTCTCGCTCATACGAACTCCGATCGAGGCGATTCAAGTTTCTAAATTCTTCTAAAATCAAGATCTATCTTCCAGAGCCATTTATTTTCAGTTTTGAGCTGGTTTGAGTCTCTGTTTTGTATTTATTTGGTTTTGTTGCTTCTTTTAGGTGACGCTAATTCCGAGGGAGCGAACGAAGACTTCAAGACCAAGATTCAAACACTAGATCAGCAAGGCAAGTCGTAACCTTGATCATATTGATCCTATGTTTGCAAAGTAATTTATTTTATACACTTGCATGCTATTTACGTATCAATGTTTATTTAATGGGAGTAGATGTATACCTAGTTGATATTATGCCACCTTGATTGGTTGTATGCCATGTATCCATTGTTAAACCTAGGTTGGGACATTACTAGTTGGACATAATCATTATACCAACATTGGGTTATCGTAGCTATGCTTAGACATGCTTAGATATACGTTGGGATTCATACCACGTGAATAATGTTAATCTTGACTTAATGAGATATTGAATCGTGGCCGTTAGCCTTTGTTGTAAAATTTGTTGTACCATGGCGGGTTTGCCATTGGTCTTGGTTGAACAATTGTTTTCCCTCGGGCAAGTGATCGTGAAGTAAAGGGGTGCTTTCTAGCACATTGGGATGTGGATGTCTTGCCCGAGACAACTT
The DNA here is from genome assembly GCA_036346275.1 of Otatea glauca. NCBI lineage: Eukaryota > Viridiplantae > Streptophyta > Magnoliopsida > Poales > Poaceae > Otatea > Otatea glauca. The sequence continues at coordinate 17,645,201 of CM070729.1, forward strand.
AAGGACTTAATCTTGTGCGCCATTGAACTGGGCCTAACTGCACTACCACATGTCCGAATGGGACAGACCTAGCCGATTAATTTGTAATGTCTAGCCTTGAGTCCGCCGGTTGGTGGTGTGGGTTCCGGATGGACGGGTAGATTCGCAAAGCAAGAGGGGCCCTAAAGGCGAAACCTTAGCGGCAGACTCGAGTTTAGGCGATTGCATTGTAAAGGCTTTGTCATGATATCTCTGCGACACACCAAAGGAAGTGTGTTAGTAACGTTTGCACAAAGAGATGTTCATGTCTTGTGGGTAAAGTTGTACAACCTCTGCAGAGTGTAAAACTATTCGAATAGCGCGTCATGATCATGGACAAAGCCCGGAATTTCACACGGGTATAGAGTGTTTCATAAAATGTGGAATGTGGAATTGTTGGGATGTGAACGGGAGTTCACCGTTGTTTTGTTGTCTATCATTGATCTATCGATTATTTATTTATCTTTTCATAAATATGCTTTCAATCTATTTATTGTATTTCAATTCAAGTTATTGCTTTCGCAAAAGAACTATATAGCCATCCTTGTCAAGCCGTGCATAAATATATTGCATCATTTCCCTACGGCTTCTTCGAGTACCTTTGTACTCACGGCTTTATGCCCTTGTTGATCGATTCTTGAAGGAGATAATGAATATCATGAGGAGGAATTCTATGAAGACTACGTGGATTAGGAAGGCGTTCCCAGACGATTGCACGTGGCATGTCGAATGGTTCAAGTTATCTTTTCCGCTGCAATAGTATTTGTTTCTTAAGCCCTTAAGGCATAATGGTGTAAACATTGACCATAAGGTCGTTTGCTTTATTCAAAAATAAATTGCTTCTTCCTAGTTAATTTGTTGTATGGAATGGTATTTCATCTATGTTTTCACTGTGTGCACTAGCGTGATCCTGGACTAGTGCAGTATACACAGAGGGTTTCGGATTTGCAAATCCGGGTCCCGACAGAGATGGTATCAGAGCCATATCGACTGTAGGTCGCTATCCTAGTTAGCATGGTCTTCAAAATTATTTTCTAAATCAAACCAACAAAATTGGTACTTAATAGTTTTCGTCTCCTCTCGTCTTATTCTTAGGTTCTTATTCGTCTCCTTTGCTGAAACCTTGATTTGAGTTTTAAATTGATCTTATCTCATGAAACTTCTCAAAGCCTCGAGTTTTCTGCAAGGAATCAAATCGAGGAAGTTGATGATCTAGCTGTCCAGAGTTTGCCGAGAAGACTACCATATAAGATAGTTTTGGGATCAGTGATGTTTGAGCATGTTTTTCTCCTTTTCAGTTTAGTTACGTTTAGTCCGCGTATACTAAGATTTTCTTTGCTTGAGTGTCTGGTATGTTGTACACTTGCCCCAAGCACGGTGTTACAACCATACCTTTAATAATAAAAAAAAACTTTATTTGCCTCCTTAATTTGAAGCCCTTCGGTTGTATCCTTTTGTCCCTGGGTATTACCTTCTCCCCTAGATGATCTTACCACTTGTCTACTGCTTTTCCTCTTACCTATCAAACCCTTGTGCTGCATCTCGATGGTTGCACTCGCTCGAGCCGGTCGCAGTTCACCCGTGGATGCCAGTGCCAGTGCCAACACCAACCCCAATGCACCACCGCCACCGCCAAGAAGATTCTGATCGTAATATGGGACATTTTCGCAGCTCGACTCGATTAATGAATACAATGATGCGTAACATGAACAACATGATGAATCGCAGAACTGCATCGCAATTGCCTAGCTAACTGTTGAACCAAAGAAACCAAGCTGCTCTTTGCACCTCCTCAAGCTCGTCTCACCCAAGTTAGCGGAATTTATGAGGACTCATCCGCCAACTTTCTCCAACTCTTCGTAACCATTGACGCCGATGATTGGATCCGCTCCATTGAGAAGAAGCTTGAAATTGCCCAGTGCACCAATCGTGAGAAGGTTCTCTATGCCGCTCATCACCGGAGGGCACTGCCGTGAATGGTGGGAGAACTACAGATCTTGCGCCATGATGACCCTCGGACTATTACTTGGCGAGTTTTCCACCGCTTCCGCCACTCTCATATTCCGATGGAAAGGTGGAAATGAAGAAGAATGAGTTTCGAGAGCTTAAGCAAGAAGGGATGTCGGTGAGTGAATACCTCAATAAGTTCACTCAACTAGCTCGCCACGCTCCGGAGGATGTAGCTACAGATGATGCTCGCGGAAGAAGTTCAAGCGTGGACTTAATCCAGACTAAAGGTGCAAGTCATTGGCAATGACTATCTGATTTTCAAAGACCTTGTAGATAAAGCTATGCTTATTGAGGAATCTCGTCGGAATTGGAAGAATCCGAAGAGAAAGATGATGTAGCATAGAGCCCATCGAGTCACCCAGAGAGTCAGAACAAATGCTCAACAGCCTGCTCGCTTCACTCCTCCGAATACATTCAGGACTCCTGCACCAGCACCTCGCCCAGCTCCTCCAGGCAATCGCAACCTCGACCAACAAAGAATCCACCTCGGAGGAACAAGAATCCGGTGCAGAGTCACTGTTTCAACTGTCATGAACTCGGTCACTATGCCAATAATTGCCCCAGGAAGCAAGCTGTGACGCCAGTCCGCTTCAATTTGGGATCTACGCTAGCCAAGACCCCTGCCCTAGGATCATGACGTGGAGTGCCCCAGACTCCCAATCAAGCCACCAGGACTCCGCCGCCCGCTGGAAGAGGTCGCGTGAATCACGTCACCACCGAGGATGCCCACCGCACTGCACGTCATACTAGGTAAGCTCCTAGTCAACTCAAAGATCCGCCATGGTTTTGTTTGATTCGGAGCTACGCATTCGCTTGTTTCTCAAGTTTTGCCGCAAATCATCAATTAAAGACAATGCCTCTTAAGACTATTTTATTAGTGCAATCTCACAGTTACGATTTGAGTACGAACCAAGGCTGCCCCAAGTTAAGATATTAATTGGAGGGTAGAATTTCCGCCAACCTTATTGTCCTAGACACCAAGTCCTTAGATGTGATCCTAGGAATGGATTGGCTTTCCAAGAACCAAGCGATTTTGGATTGTGGGAATAGAGAGATCACCTTAACCACCAGATGGAGCCAAGTTAAAAGTTCAAGCCGATTCGGATCGACCAAGGGATTAGAGTTTGCAGTGCCAAAGGAATAAGTTTGGAAGATGTGCGATCGCGGTGAATTTCCGATGTGTTTCGGATGAGTTGCCCGGGATGCCACCGGATCGAGATATAGAGTTCTTGATAGAACTAGTCCTCGAACGCCACCCATTTCCAAGAGACCTTATAGGATGCCCGCTAATGAGTTAGCCAAGTAAAAGACAGATTAAAGAGCGCAAGATCAAGGTTTTGTTCGACCAAGTTCTTCGCCATGGGAGCGCCATTCTTCTAGTTGAAAAGAAAGATGGAACTCAGAGAATGTGTGTAGATTATCGCTCACTCAATGAGGTCACCATCAAGAATAAGTACCCTCGCCAAGAATCGATGATTTGTTTGACCAACTTCAAGGAGCCGAGTGTTCTCGAAGATTGACTGAGATCGAGGATATCACCGATTGAAGATTCGTCAAGAGGATATACCCAAAACAGCTTTTGTTACTCGGTATGGACAGTATGAGTATACCGTGATGTCTTTTGGATTGACTAATGCCCCTGCCTACTTCATGACCTTGATGAATAAGGTATTCATGGAATATTTGGATAAATTTGTTGTTGTTTTCATTGATGACATTCTAATCTACTCCAAAAATGAGGAAGAACATGAGGATCACTTGCGCTAAATTTTAACGAAGCTAAGAGAGAATCAGCTTTATGCGAAGTTCAGTAAATGTGAGTTCTGGATGAAAGAAGTTGCTTTCCTAGGACATGTCATATCAGCGGAAGGAGTCGCTGTTGACCCTGGAAAGGTACGAGATGTGCTAAGTTGGGAGTCACCCAAGACGGTACCCCAAATTTGAAGTTTTCTTGGAATGGCGGGATATTATCGCCGTTTCATAGAAGGGTTTTCTAGAAAAGCTAGACCGCTCACTCAACTCTTAAAGAAAGAGAAGAAATTTGTTTGGACATCGGAGTGTGAGCAAAGTTTTCAAGAGTTAAAGAAGTGTTTGACAACTGCCCCAGTGCTTATTCTGCCAGATAATAGGAAGGATTTTGAGATATTTTGTGATGCATCCCGACAAGGACTCGGTTGTGTGCTAATGCAAGATAAGAAGGTTGTAGCGTATGCTTCGCGACAACTAAGGCCACATGAAGTCAACTATCCTACCCATGATTTGGAATTAGCAGCCGTAGTGCATGCTTTAAAGATTTAGCGTCACTATCTCATTGGTAATCGTTGTGAAGTTTACACTGATCACAAGAGTTTGAAGTATATCTTTACCCAAGCTGACCTCAATATGAGACAAAGAAGATGGTTGGAATTGATTAAGGACTATGACATTGGGATTCATTATCATCCGTGCAAGGCCAATGTCGTAGCCGATGCTTTGAGTAGAAAGAGCTACTGCAATACTCTGATGATTAAGGAAAGTCAGCCAGCCCTTTATAAGGAATTTCAGAAGCTTAGTTTGGAATTGGTTCAGGAAGGGTATTTAGCTACTTTGGAAGTACGCCCTACGTTGGAAGATCGATTCGAGAAGCACAAAGTTGATGATACCGATATCAAGGAGATTAAGAGCAATATGAAGAAAGGAAAAGCCCCAAGTTTCATCAAGATGAACAAGGTACTATTTGGTATGAGAAGCGATTTGCGTGCGGATCGAAAGAGCTTAAGGAGTTGATTCTCAAGGAAGCGCATGAGACTTTATACTCCATTCATCCCGAAGTACCAAGATGTATCAATACCTCAAGGAAAGGTATTGGTGGCCTAGTATGAAGCGTGAGATTGCAGAGTATGTTGCACTTTGTGATGTCCGCGGAAGGTCAAGGCGAGCATCAAAGGCCAGCAGGATTGCTGCGACCATTAAAGATTCCGAATGGAAGTGGGAAGAAATTGGTATGGATTTCATTACCGGATTTCCTAAGACCCAAGCGTGTTATGACTCGATCCGGGTAATAGTGGATCGATTGACTAAGGTAGCTCACTTTATTCCGCTTAAGACTACCTATGCGGAGATAAATTAGCGTAATTATATATGTCAAGGATCGCGGTCTTCACGGAGTGCCTAAGAAGATAGCGTCCGATAGAGGAAGCCAATTTACCTCTCGCTTTTGGCGAGTCCGCATGAAGCCATGGGAACTCATCTTAGATTCAAGATCGCCTATCACCCTCAAACCGATGGATGATCGAGCGTGTGAATCGATTCTTGAGGATATGTTAAGGGCTTGTGCCTTAACTTATGGTGCCAAGTGGGACAAGTGTTTGCCCTATGCCGAAGTTTTCGTACAACAATAGTTATCAAGCCGGTTTGCAAATGTCGCCTTTTGAAGCCTTATATGGAAGAAAGTGCGAACCCTCTCAACTGGAAGGAGTCGGAGAAAGACAATTGTTTGGTCTGCCATACCGCAAGAAGTCAAGAGCAAGTCCAATTAATTCGAGACAGATTGAAGATAGCTCAAAGCAGACAAAAGAGTTATGCAGATAATCATCGCAGAGATTTGAGTTTCGAACCCAATGATTATGTTTACCTCAGAGTCACCCCTCTCAAAGGAGTTAAGAGATTTCAAGTAAAAGGAAAGCTTGCACCTAGATATGTGGGACCGTTCAGAATCTTGGAACGAAGAGGCGAGGTTGCCTACAAGTTAGAATTGTCTCAGTCTTTTGCCGGAACCCATGATGTGTTCCATGTATCGCAGTTGAAGAAATGTCTGCGTGTGCCAGAGGAACAGATGCCATTGGAAGCCATTGATCTGCAAGAGGATCTTACCTACAAGGAGCAACCAGTGAAAATTTTGGATATCACAGAGCGTATCACGAGAAGCAAGATCATCCGTTTTTGCAAGGTCCAGTGGAGCAATCATTCAGAAGAGGAAGCAACTTGGGAGCGAGAAGAGGATCTGAAGTCCGAGTTTCCCCACCTATTCCCTAGCCAGCCTGAATCTCGGGGTCGAGATTCCATTTAAGGGGGGGAGGTTTGTAACATCCCAAAAATTGAAGTTTTGGAATGTTAGAAATCAAAGATGAACCATTTGCATTTCTTCGAATTAATTCCAGCTTAATTTGAATTTTCCATAAATGAAAGGATTTAATTTGACTAAACCATTCATCAAACTAAAGAATTTCAGTTTTAGTTGGGTTCCTTGTGCTCCAAGGATTTTTTTCTGTATTTTTGGGGATTTTTCTGAATTTATTTGATATTTATTTGAATTTATATGCATTTATTGGAATTTCTGGTAATTTCTAAAGTCGAAAATGTTTAAAATTTCGAAAAACCCTCTCGGCCGAATCCTCTCCGGCCGCCCGCTTTTTCCGTCGCGTCTGCGTTTCTCGCCCGGCCGCTCCGCTTAGCCTGGCCTCGCCTGCCCGCCCGTTCGCCGGCCACTCGGCCCGGTGGCCGCTTGCTGAAACCCTAGCCGCCGCCGCCGAGTCTGCCGCCGCCGCGCAGACGCCGAGCTCGGTTTCGCGTCGGGCACGCCCCGAGGGCTATAAAGCCACCAGACACCCTCTCAGGATCGCCTCGCGCCGCCCCTTTGCCCCACTCTCGCTGCCCTAGCCGCCGTTGTTGCCCGCGCAAGCTCGCTGAGTCCTCGCGCGCCGAGCCCTTCCGCCGTTTTTCCGCCGCCGCCGGTGCCCTCCGCCGCATCCGTTGGTCTTCTGAGCGCCACGTCGCCTCTCCCGGTTCGCCTTGGCCCCGGTCCGATCCGCCGCGTCTCCTCCGGTTCTTTGTGCCATCTTCTTCATCTCCGGTGAGTGGCGCGCCGCTTCGCCGTCGACCTCCAGCGGCCGCGCTCCGCCGTTGGATCTCTAGCCGACGCTCCCGATCGCGCCACGCCTCCTTCCACCGCAGCTCCGCTTCTGGCCGTCCGATCTGGCCTCTCGCCAGATGCGCGCCGCGTGGCCGCCGACGTCACCGCCGCGTTACCGCTGCGTCGGCGATGACGTCGGCCAGGCGCGGGCGCCTGGTGGACCGAGCCAGCGCCGTGGACCTTGTCCACCGTGAGCGGTGACGTCGGCGTTGCGCAATAAATCCTTTTCAATACAAAAATAAATCCGAATTTCGATTTTACGTATTTTCTGAATTTAATTTTCCGAAGCCCGTTCGCGCCATACGAACTCCGATAGAGGCGATTCAAGTTTCTAAATTCTTCTAAAATCAAGATCTATCTTCCAGAGCCATTTATTTTCAGTTTTGAGCTGGTTTGAGTCTCTGTTTTGTATTTATTTGGTTTTGTTGCTTCTTTTCCGGTAGACGCTAATTCCGAGGGAGCGAACGAAGACTTCGAAGACCAAGATTCCAACACTAGATCAGCAAGGCAAGTCGTAACCTTGATCATATTGATCCTATGTTTGCAAAGTAATTTATTTTATACACTTGCATGCTATTTACGTATCAATGTTTATTTAATGGGAGTAGATGTATACCTAGTTGATATTATGCCACCTTGATTGGTTGTATGCCATGTATCCATTGTTAAACCTAGGTTGGGACATTACTAGTTGGACATAATCATTATACCAACATTGGGTTATCGTAGCTATGCTTAGACATGCTTAGATATACGTTGGGATTCATACCACATGTGAATAATGTTAATCTTGACTTAATGAGATATTGAATCGTGGCCGTTAGCCACTGTTGTAAAATTTGTTGTACCATGGCGGGGTTTGCCATTGGTCTTGGTTGAACGAATTGTTTTCCCTCGGGCAAGTGATCGTGAAGTAAAGGGGGTGCTTTCTAGCACATTGGGATGTGGATGTCTTGCCTGAGACAACTTAAGGACTTAATCTTGTGCGCCATTGAACTGGGCCTAACCGTACTACCACATGTCCGGAATGGGACAGACCTAGGCGATTAATTTGTAATGTCTAGCCTTGAGTAATCGCCGGTTGGTGGTGTGGGTTCCGGATGGACGGGTAGATTCGCAAGGCGCAAGAGGGGCCCTAAAGGGCAAAACCTTAGCGGGCGATCTGAGTTTAGACGATTGCATTGTAAAGGCTTTGTCATGATATCTCTGCGACACACCAAAGGAAGTGTGTTAGTAACGTTTGCACAAAGAGATGTTCATGTCTTGTGGGTAAAGTTGTACAACCTCTGCAGAGTGTAAAACTATTCGAATAGCGCGTCATGATCATGGACAAAGCCCGGGAATTTCAAACGGGGTATAGAGTGTTTCATAAAATGTGGAATGTGGAATTGTTGGGATGTGAAAAATATGCTTTCAATCTATTTATTGTATTTCAATTCAAGTTATTGCTTTCTGCAAAAGAACTATATAGCCATCCTTGTCAAGCCGTGCATAAATATATTGCATCATTTCCCTACGGCTTGCTGAGTACCTTTGTACTCACGGCTTTATGCCCTTGTTGATCAGTTGCTGAAGGAGATAATGAATATCATGAGGAGGAATTCTATGAAGACTACGTGGATTAGGAAGGCGTTCCCCAGACGATTGCCTGTGGCATGTCGAATGGTTCAAGTTATCTTTTCCGCTGCAATAGTATTTGTTTCTTAAGCCCTTAAGGCATAATGGTGTAAACATTGACCATAAGGTCGTTTGCTTTATTCAAAAATAAATTGCTTCTTCCTAGTTAATTCGTTGTATGGAATGGTATTTCATCTATGTTTCCACTGTGTGCACTAGCGTGATCCTGGACTAGTGCAGTACACACAGAGGGTTTCGGATTTGCAAATCCGGGTCCCAACACTGCGGCAAAAGGTCATAATTGCTGGTGAGGTGCGTCACCGGTGGTATGGCCAGCAAAAAGAAGGTGGAACTCCTTAGAGATGCGTTCACCATCCTGTGTCGAGTATGAGTTAGGCAAATCGTAGTTGAGACCGATTGACTTAATGAGTAAGAGTCGGTGTGTCAAGATTAGGGGAGAAAAAAATGTTAGAGATAATTTTGTAATCAGGATAGAGTTTGTTAGCAGTTGTTTAGTTGAGTTAGTTTAGATAAAGTTTGTTAGCTCAACATGTAATCCAGATTTCTATATAAGTTGAAAAAATAGAAAACGCCGAAGAACTCCACCCGTACGTACGCAAAGCTAGATTAGAACATCTCCCAGGCGTTCGTGAAGCCACCCTGCACACGGTGCATGCATGCAGGCTTGCTAGTTCTGCTAGTACAGCAAGAAGGGAATCTTCGCTGCTGAACACAAGCGGCTCGAGGCCAGCTGCGAGATCGTGCTTCGACCTTTGGGTCCTTGTGGACTACGGTCGGGAGGAGTGGGCACACCGGCGCCATGTCACGGTGCCCTGGCGGTTCACTATGCCAAATCTACAGCCGAACCAGAGGAAGCTCCGGAAGTACCTGCTTTCAGCGCTCGTGGTTGGTGGTGATGGAGGGGATGTCATCCTGGGTAGCTTCTTCGGTTTTGTGGTGCAGTGCAATGTGAGGGAGAAGACAGTGATGACCGTCGACCTCGAGTACAAGGATGTTGTCATGTCACGGCATGTCTTCAGGGAGAGCCTTCTCCAGCATCCGTTCTTTGATGCACGGCCTTGGCCTGGCTTGCTATTGCACCATTTCTCCTGAGTCCAGATGAGCTAATTGCTCCATTTTTCTCCTGAACATATGGTGATATTTGTGAGTAAGGATTTGGAACTGCTGAACAGTTTTCTCTTGATGAAATCTGTACGCAAGGGTGCATTCAGGAATTGATACCTCATGGGCGGCATGGACTTTTTTTTTTGACAAGTGACGGTAGGAGAGACCCCTACTGTATATATAAATATATATCTAAAAAGAACAAAAAGTTTGTGTACAAGGAAAATAGAAAAGGGGAAAAAAAGTTACAACCCTCTAGCGGCAAAGATCATCAAGAAATAGTTTCTAGCCAATCAAGGATTATGTGTCTATGTTCTTCTTTGACTCGGTGCACATGCAAGGCGAGTAGGAAAAGGCACCACTGCCCTCTAGGGGCAAAGATCATCAAGAAATAGGGCGGCATGGACTTGAAGAGCTTGAGCAATAATTTTGGGTTCGATGATAGAATTTAGAGATTGTGTTGTTGGGAATGCATCGGAGAGGGGATTGCAGGAATGATACCTCATGGGCAGCATGGACTTTGTGAGCTTGATGGATGAGTCCGAGTCCCCTAGCTGAATGTTTTGAGGGCTGTGGAGATAATAGGCACATGACAGATAGAAGCTGAAAACTGCCCTTAGTCAGTGAAGAAAATTTTGTGAGATGATAGCAGTGTACGGAGGTGTGTTAAGGATGCGACTGCAGTACATGTTTGCAGTGACATATCGGTAATGAAACATAGGATTTCCCTGTGGTTGGCTCTGAAGGATAGAATCCGAGTGACAGTCTCATAAAGATGCGTGAAATCAACACAGCGAACTGCCCTTAATGGGTGTCTGTATGAAGAAACTACTTCACGCCTTTTTGTTTCGAGTTCACATAGTATGCAACTGTGCGAGAGATTAAGTGTTTTTGCATATGACAGGCAGTTCATTTGCGGATATGTTAGAAGGGGGATTGAATGGTTTAAGTGTCAGCCTAAAATCAAAATGGCCAACAGTGACCAGGGTGGAAGCTTGGTCCTCGGAAGCTATCTCTGAACAGAAACAGAAACGTTTTTAATGTAGTCCCTGATTCAGAAATACCTCGAAGCTGCATACAGGAAGTTGATGTGCTGCAGTACAGAACAAAAAAAATTAGAGAGAAAAGTTCTGGAAGCACTCCTGGAATTATTTGGGCACCTGAAAAGGCGGCAGAATTCATTTTGTGTAAGTTTAGGTGATGTAATGTATTATTTGGTGACCTGGAAAGGCTTGACACGAAGCATTTCCTAAGAACCTATGTATCTTTAATTCTCTAATATGAATGCAAGGTCGGGTGATCCCTGCTGATTTCACTCAGAAAAGATTCCCGAGAGTTTTCATTGTCGATTTTGTTGTAAGCTTGCTGTAAGGCGTTAGAACCGTGGGATTCATGGATATGGACAATTAAACGTTGAACAGTGCTACTGTTTGCATCCATGAAAATGGTGAAGAGAAAGGAAGCATCATTCCAGTGATTTAGCGTTGTCAGATTCTTCTCCAATGTGCGATCAATATTTTAAGCATCAAAAGATTTAGTGATATGCAATTTGCAGTTCATCATGGCTAAGAAACATCATTCCAATAAATTTAAGGCATGTTTGCTTGTAGCTAACATGCTCTTGCTCTGGCTTTTCTGGTAATATTTTAGAAAACATGCACTCTGAACAATTTGAATTTGTTTTAGAGAGCAGGTGCTGGTATTCATGAGTAATTTATAGTTACATCAGAGCCTTCACTATCAGCCTACGTTGCTGTATTTTAAAAAAATTATTTTCTTTTGTACAGCTCAATTTGATTAAGAAATCCTTAAATTGTGTTTTAAATATATCTTGTAATTGGATCTGAGATAGAACTCAGTTTTTATCATATTGAATTTTCTGACTGTTGATTTGGTGAAACAGCTTAATACGGAACATAACTTATTGGAGGGGCATTTCCAGGTGGAAAGACAATATGAAAGACCCATTAAAAATATCATGGATTTCCATGAAACGCCCAGTGCTCCGGTCAATAGGATCACTGTTTTCCTTTGAACTCTCTGGTTGCAGTGGGTGTCAAAATTCTTGTTGCATTGGAGCATCAGATGTAGCTTGCTATCTTCTTACAAGTGGGTAACTCAAATCTTAGGTGTCAACTTGACTGTATTGACCTGTTTGGCTTCTTGTATTGAGATGTAGCATTAAAAATGGAAAGGGGAAGGGCAAGAATGAATAAATTCAAGCCTTTTGCTCAGGAAAATCAAGGTAAAGACTGCATTCCTTTCCTTCTAACATTTTCGTGCATTTACATTTTGGCAACTATAAATTTACTACCATCAAATGATGTTATAAAAAAACTGTTGTATTGATGTTGGAGAGAGAGAGATAGCGCATGGCCGATGTGAAGTATATTTGACAAGTAAATCAATATCCCTTTATAATGCACCTAAGCATTCTTTTCTACGTCCACCCCAAATAATACACCCCACTAGAGATAACCCAACCTTCATGCACCCAGCGAAACGTCCTCAGAAACTTGTCTCTATCAAAATTAACCTCTCAGATCTTTTCTCAGCTTTACTCACCCACATCCGATGGTCATTATTTAATGTGTCTAACTCATCCCTATGTCCCACAACAGATCTCCCCCCACCTCCAGCATCATCTCAAAGAAAAGGAAACAAATATCTTGGAATTAAGAAAAAGGAAACAAACGTTCTAGAAAAGGAAAAGATCATATATTACGTGCTGAGAAAAGGAAACCGGAAGATAGGGCACTATACTAGTCTTATAAAAAGAAACTAGGTTGGACTCTCTTAACCTTTCCTCTCTTTGCAAAAAAAATATTCGTAGGAACTTTATTTCTATCTTTTATTGTCGGATAAGAAATGGTGCGCCAAATGCGGTCAGGAAGGCCTACTAGGCTACTACCACAATTAGGGATGGCAATGGGGACCCGATCCCCGTTTCCCCGCGGGGAATTCCCCTATTAGGGGATGGGGACGGGGGAGATCTCTCCCCGCCGGGGGTTTATCGGGGAAAATATTGCCCCCGTCGGGGATCGCGGGAACGGGGACGTTCCACCGTTCCCCGTCCCCGATCCCCGTCCCCGTCCCCGTGTTATCACTAATAGGTGGAAGTAAATGATCATTCTCAAAAGAAAAAATATATATGTGAGGTTATTATTAATAAATATGCTAAATATGAATTACTCTAGTGATTCACTCACACTTCAACCACACATGCATCGTTACTCTAGTGATTCATTCATGTAGCATGTGATCTTTTATATAGCATTTTCGGGGATTATTCCCCGTCAGGGCCCCGCAAACCCGTCGGGGATCGGGGACGGAGGAGAATTAAGCCCCGTGTACGGGGACGGGGATGGGGGCGGGAAAATTTTGCTTATCGGGGATCGGGGATGGGATGGCGCTCTCCGCGGGGATTTTCCCGGTTGCCATCCCTAACCACAATCCCTGAAACACTAAATACTTGAACTACATTTTCTTGTATCTTGAACTCCTTGCTTCCCCCCCCCCCCCAACAATCAACATAATTCACCAATGTTTGTCTTTTTTGAAGCTAAAGGTCAATGACATGGCACTAATGTTACGAACTACTTTGGCCCCATCCTTTTAATTTCTACACAGCTTCTATTTTAAAAAAACGAATTATTTGCCGAATAGGAGGATTCTGAACGGCCTCTCCCACAATCAAAAGCTGCCCTCTACATAGAATCAGAATATGGCTGGAACCTGATTCTCGTCGGCCCGGTCCGAAACATAGAAGTTGTAGCCGATCTGAACCGATTCTCTCACAATCAGAAGCAGCTTCTCCCATAATCCGAATCTACAATCCAGAATCTAGAACGAATTGGGCCTTTGTCTAGTTACTTCTAGGGTTTCAAAAACCGTTTTTCAAAAAACCACTTGAAATTCGAAATTTGAAAATCGAGAAAAACAGCTCAAAAATCATCAGAAACCAAAGGGTTAAGAAATCAAAAATTTGAAAAATAAATAAAAAAAATTGAAAACCGTTCGGATTTCACGAAAAATCGCTCAATTTTCACCGAAAACCAACCTACCACCTACCAGATTAAGAATGCGAAGGCCTTTCCGGAGAAGAAAAAACGTCTTCCATTTCCTTCAGGAAGGACCGTTGTTGATGCTCAAACCGAACCGATTGGCCAATACCTTTTCGAATGATTCAGTCTTTTTTATTTTCACACTCTATCTAGACCGGTAAGCCGTCAGATTTCTTCTCCCTCCACAGTCCATCGCCTACCAGCTCTTGTGAGAGTTACAAGCTCGCTTTCAGAAAACTCGAACTAAGGCTATAGGTCTATCTATGCTTCATTCTTCTGAAGGTTGAATGTTCTTTAAAAACGGTTTTTGAGCTGTTTTCAACGATTTTCGAGCGGTTTACGTTGCATAAATTTTTTCAAATTTTTTGAATTAGACCGATTTACCGACCGGTTTTGAATCTCGAACCACAGCGATAAGGCCAAAAACCGCGGTTTTCGCCGGTTTTTGAAACCTGGTTACTTCTGCAACATAGCAAGCCCTTATCCTGTGCATCTCAGCTACAGCATCCCTCGTGGACAATCTCTCAGTTGGTCTCTTCCTGCTGCATGCTAGTGCAAGTCTTGTGACAGAGTACATGATGCGGTTGATTTCTTCCCGTACACCCCTAACTGATAGCAGAAGGGGGTCAACAATCTCCATCGGTTGCGCTGGGTAAGCCTTCTTCGCATACTTCAGCAAGGTCAGTCCATCAGTAAACATGTCATGTTGTAGGATCGAAATATACTGATCTAGCAATCAGAGGGGGGTGAATGATTGCGCGGAAGCTAAAATAAATTTTTTATGATTTTTGAAACACCCCAAACAAACTTAGATTGCTCAATTTGTACTCAACAGAAACCTTATTGCGTCGGACCAAACTTTTACTTGTACTCCGGACCAAACTTCGTGCCAGACCAAATTTTCACATGTACTACGGACCAAATTTCTACTGTAGCAAAACCAAATCAATTCACGCCGGACCAAACGAGACAGCCTGACATATATTCACTAAAACTAAGATTTCTAAAGATCTAACCGTTAGATTGATATGAAATTTTAACTGTAGAAACTAGATTCAATTCCAAAGCTAACACAAAAAGAATTAACTCAATCGGACTTATGGATCTGGAGTTATATTCTTTGCAAGACGACTGAAACGAAAACCGATCTAACAATGACGGACCAAATCAAACTAGCTACGGACCAAATCAAACTAGTTACGGACCAAACTCAAACAATGCGATTAACTGAAGATCCCACCGTTGCATTAGTGTGAAATTTTAACTGAAGAAACCAGATTCAATTATGAATCTAACCCAGTAAGAATCAACTCGATCGGACCTACGAATCAAAAGTTATTAACCTCGCAAGCATGCTGTGACAGGTTATGACGAGAACAGACCAAACCCCAATTTCGTGATAAATCACAATCTACAAAATATTAACCAATGAAACTTTTAGGAACTCTAAATTGATACTCTAGAAAGGTTTTGTATAGATCAAATTAATATTAAACTTGTTGAAACAAGAGAGACAATGAATCAATCTATAAAAACAAAACCGGGCAAACAAACCGTAAACAAGCATCAAGCAAATCGCATTTAACAGCGATCCACGGTTTCAGTAGCAATGAAATACTATAGCACGATGTTTATCAGAGTCGCGTGAGCATCTGTAGCACCGATTTCCTTTGCTCGAGTGTCGCCACGATACTTCTAGACAGAAGAAAAAAAATCAATCGCAGGGGAACTTTTCAGCCGTAAAGAAATCGATCTTTATTTCTTTTTGTCTAGTCTGGTTACAGCACTCCAAACAAAAGAGTACAAACCCTAAACCCTCAAAGCTCTTTCTGAATAAACAGGAGACACCTCCCCCTATTTATACTAAGCAAACATAAAGAGATTGAATACAACTCCACTTCCAACATGGAAAGAGTTTGTATACATCTCAACCTGGCCCAAACCGGCCAAAAAGAACTCTTGCACGTATGTACAGCCCACATACTATAAATACGTGACTAACCAGCCTCCATGTGCATGTTCTCTAGCCCGAACGTTCTGAATGACACCCTTGACCACCAAGACCTCGATTCCTCTCTGAATCTAGTCCCGAACCTCAGCTCCTCCATGAACCTAGTTCCAGTCCCGTCATCGACCACGTTCGCCCTCAAGCAACACCTGCACATGAATAAACAAGAAACAATTTCGAGCACAAGTCCACGACTTGACTCAACATCAGTCCATGCAAAACACTCACACGAGCGCATTGCATTAAGCAAAACCAATATCATGCTATCACCAGCATATCAAATAATCATCAGACATAGCACATGCAAGCACCACACATGCCATAATCACAACCACTTTGCAAAGCCAATTTCATTACTAAGCCAATTTTTCAGCACATGATTTCACAATCTCCCCCTTGATGAAAACATTGGCAACACCACTTAGAATTGAACATTGGCATTCATCTCACAAGAAATGTTTTTGAAATTAAAAAGTTCTAAAATCAAAAGACAAAGTGAAAAACACAAAATCTCCCCTTTGACAAATATGCAAAGTGAAAACTCCCTAGGTGAAAATAAGAAAATCTCCTCCTAAGAAGAAAAGTGTGAGTGAATGATTGAATACCACTTGTACAAGAACATGTGCATGTGTAAAGCATGTATAAAGTTCTCCAAAAATCTCCTCCAAATTCTCCAAAGTGGCAAAATTCTCCCCCTTTGACAATGGATTCATCAAGAATACAAAAGAGAGAATTTTTTTAAGTTTGATAATTTTTTTATGAGCATTCTATGTCATCCACAAATGTTGCAAATTCATCACCAAGCCATGCTATCAAAAATACTTGCACCCTCAAATCTACACATAAACAATGTAGAGTAAGCATAACTAGAAATCAAGTACTATTAACAATTTATTGCATGGCATGATCTCCCTTACCCAACTAGCTCAAAACCTAAAAACATTGAATTTGTGTGCACTTTATTTATGCTGGAAAAACTGATTCATTGATTGATTGCAACAATAATAATTGCAAGGAATTATATGCACCATCAGCCTTACTTTTCAACCATGCCAAGCAATTAAAAGCTTAAGGTTTCATGGTTTCGGTCATACACAACCTCTTCCAAGTTCATATCAAAATGCAATGATAAGGCCTCAGTAAAGAAGAAGTGCGATAGTACATAACCTTGATCTTGCATTTATCAACAATCACTCTTTAAGCTTTAGCACTTAATTTTGATAAATTTCATATTTAGCACTTTTTGAGCAGAATAAAGATAGCCAAGAAAGTTCAACCATGACAAGATTTAATTCAAGTTGTCATTCCAATTAAATAGTCATGACATAAACTATACCATATATGCATAAATATGAAGTTGCAAAGACATTGTAGCATAAACATGGCTTCAAATGACATAGATGTATGAAATACAATGCTCATTACTTTTTCATTTTTTTGTTTTTCATTTAAGAAACACACAAAATAAAAAGTATGTTACAAACTATTACAAAATTTTTCAAAAACTCCCCCTCAAAACACACCCATTGGATGAACGACCCCAAGTTCTCCCCGAATAAAAGCAAAACGAGAAGAAGACAAAGGTTTTGTGAAAATGTCCGCCAATTGATGTTCAGTATCCACATGATGAAGCACAATATTTCCCTTTTCTACATGATCCCTAAGAAAGTGAAATGTGTAGGAGCCTTCCCTGTAAACATCTCAAGGAGCACAATACCAAAGCTGTAGACATCCCCATGTGGAGAAATTTGACCACCTTCACCGTATTCTGCAGTGCACAAACAACGTCAATAATGCACGGAGCAAACACAACAATTGTTGCAACAAAATGCCAAGTTACCTGGAGCAACATATCCAATTGTTCCCATTATTCCCACAGAACTCTTTGAATTGATCATTTGCTCGCCTACAGGATCTGTGGGAATCTTCGCAAGGCCGAAGTCCCCAACATGAGCAACCATGTCCTCCCCAAGAAGGATGTTGCTGGGCTTGAAGTCGCAGTGAACTATTATTGTTTGCTGGCATTTGTTGTGCAAATAGTCTAGTGCAGCGGTAAGATCAGCAGCAATTTTCAATCTCTGCATTCAAGTTAGAACTTTGACTGGATTTGATGGACCTATGTCTGGATGTATCCGCTTATCAAGACTCCCATAAGGCATGAAATCGAGTACAAGGGCTTTGAAGTCATTATGATTCAAGTCAGAGCAAGAGCAGCAAGTTATGACACCAATCAAGTTACGGTGGCGAATTTTGCTAAGTGCCTTACACTCATCCGCAAAACTTTTCGAAGAACCAGATTGCTCAATATCAAAAACCTTAACAGCTACAATAGTCACTGAGTTTTTGAGCTGCATCCTCCACTTATAAACAGATCCATACCGTCCTGTGCCGACAAAATTATTGGCTGTGAATCCATTTGTTGCTTTGGCCAAGTCAGAATAAGAAACTCGAGGATATGTGTCATCCAAGAAAGGAGGAGCTACCAGTGTTGTCCTCACAGATGCAGGTCTTAATGTCTTTATTAATGAGAACATGAAGGATCGAAAAGGTGACTATGGGTGAATAGGAGCCAAAAGAAATTTCCTCTCTAAAATTTCAAGTCTCTTTTTTAAAAGAGTTAACTGAAAGGCTTAACTAGACCAGTACTGCACAAAAGAGCATTCAAGTTACTTTTCTAAAAGAGCCAACTAAAGGGCTCAGTCAGGCCAGCATTGGGCAAATGTTTAGTGCTCTTGGGTGAACAGAAAAATCAGCACGATTTAAAAAAAAGAATCGAGATAACTTTTGATCGGCTGATTCAAATCCTGTAAAACTTTGCATGCACCTTCCTATAGATATCAGGAACCTATTCCAACCTTCAATCGTAAGGATTGATGTCAAAGTTTTGACCTTTTTTAATTTGAAGGAAGGATGCACCAAGATAAGGATAAAACCCACTTACTTCATCCTGAGCTTGCTCGTGGGGATTTTGATGATCAAGATGATCTTCCACATGTCACAACAAGCAAGAACCCCAGGGAAACACCCCTCAACCGTGTCAAGCAAAAATCTACCGGTTTCTTAAGAAGAATCTGAGATCTTGTTCAAAGCTTACCTAGATGATTTGGTTATGATCTGCAGAAGATTCATCCATCAATCATTCATCCTTCGCAGTACAAGATCAAAAGAGAAAGAAACCAAAGAGATTAAAGACTCAAAAAGAAGGAAGACCAAAAACTTGAGTAAAGGTAAATTCTAGTGGATCTTGCTGGGTTGAAACATGTTCTTGATAAACTCTTCAACCTGTTATACATCCTAGATCCAATAGAGACAGAGCAAGTAGAAGGAGGTGAAGCACAGCTCAAGTTGCATAAAGAAACCAAGCAAAAATGCAAGAACAGAAATAGATTTCAGAACATAGATGAACTTGGATCTTGCATTACTTAGAGAGGAATGGTTACAAAGCCACACCTCCAGGTGGGCAAACCTCAACAGAGCACAAAGAAACCAAATAACCCTTCTCTAAGGTTTGATTCCGACCTTGGTTCGAACCAAAGGTACCAACCAGGGTATCGACCAAGGTGTGGAGACATCCCTCCACCCTTCTATTTATAGCACAACTGAGTCAATTTCCACCCTTGAATGACTTCCTTCTCCCATAAGGAACCTTATCAAGGGTTGAAATTAACTCACTCTTACATAGGCTAACCCGAAACCCAACAAACATCACGGGTTTTGACCATACCCTTTAACACTAACTTAGCCTCTACCCCACCCGTGAACACTTAATCCAACGATCCTCCTTCGCTTGAGTAGGGCTCCAGTTAGCATCACATCCATCCACTTGAAGCATCGCCCATGCTTTGTCACCTTCCATGTGGCGCCAATGACTTGCCGCCAAGCCTTTCATGCGTCCAGACTTCCCCCGAACTATCCTCGCTCGCAAACGGGCCCAAGTCACTTGGCACGCCATATGTCCTTGTTCGCTTCACTATGACGGCTTTGGTTTCCTTGACCATTTTGGACCTCAACTCCTTCCTGAGCCTAGTCCCGGTCCACCTTGCCATTGCTCACCATATCCATCACCAATGATTTATGCTCCGGTTCCTTGTCTTCTAGCCTTGCAATCACTTCCCAGCCTCAACCATCTTTCGACGTCGCTTGAACGTTCTGGACCTTAGCTCCCCTAGCCTAATCCCCGTCTCGCCTTCGCATCACCATGACCTAGCCCCGGAGTCTTGCAACCAACACAGACAAGCAAACCATCACATATCGTTGTTCCAGAATAACATGTATAGAAACCAGACAAATAAAAGTGATCAAACAAACCTGAAAAGATCCTACCTGGGATCAATTAGACCATGACTACTTTAGTCTATAACCATTCTGGTCCATGACCACTCTTGGCAGTGACCACTCGAAATTACTCTTAACTGTGACCACACAAAGCCACTCTTTGCTGTGATCACTCTTACAAAGGTCTAGACCACTTCCTTAGGGGCCACGACCACTCATACAGAGGTCTAGACTACTCCCCAAGAGGTCACAAACACTCATACAGAGGTCTAGACCATCAAGGCCACTCATACAAAGGTCTAGACTACTTCCCAAGAGGTCACGACCACTCATACAAATGTCTAAACCACTCAAGGCCGCTGATACAATGGTCTAGATCACTCTACAAGAGGTCACGACCACTTTCATAGTGGTCCTTAGAGGTCTAGACCACTCTAACAGAGGTCACGACCACTTCCATGGTGGTCCTTAGAGGTTTAGACCATTACCACAATGGTCTAGACCACTTCAACAAAGATCACAACCACTTCCCAAGTGGTCCTTCGAGGTCTAGACCACTCCAACAGAAGTCACCACCACTTCCATGGTGGTCTTTCGAGGTATAGACCACTCCCACAATGGCTTAGATCACTTCAACATAGGTCATGACCACTTCCCAAGTGGTTTTTAGAGGTTTAGACCACTCCCACAGTAATCTAGATCACTCTTACAGTGGTCACGACCACTCTCATAGAGGTCAATAGAGGGAGGTCTAGACTACTCTCACAGTTGTCTAGACCACTCTACAGTGATTACGACTACTCCCAAAGAGGTCCTTATATGTCTAGACCACTCCCACAGTGGTCATGATCACTCCTATAGAAGTCCTTAGAGGTCTAGACCACTCAGGATCACTTCTCAAGTGATCCTTAAAGGTCTAGATCACTCCCACAGTGGTCCCGATCACTCCCTAAGTGGTCATGTCCACTCCATGGAATGACCACCCTAGAGATCACAAAACCCCGATAACTCTAGATGTCACAAAGGCCATGACTACTCTAGAAAACGACCACCCTAGAGGTCACAAATGCCATGATCACTCTAGGAAGGATCACTCTAGGGAACGACCTCTCTATGGGACGACCACTAAAGCCATGACCATTCTTGGAAATAATCACCTTAGAGGTCACAAAGCCCACGACCACTCTAGAGGTCATAAAGGTCACGACCACTCTAGGAAGGTCCACCCTAGAGGTCACAAAGGTAATGACCACTCTAGAGCATGACCTCTCTAGGAGCACGGCCTCTCTATGAGCATCATCATCACTTAGTGGTGAAGCCACCACCACTCAAGGCAAAGTCATGACCACTCTAGACAATATCATGAACACTCAAACCAAATTGCCTATTACAAAGCAAGCTTATATCAAACTAAAAACTGAGTACCACAGACTCAAATACAGTCAATTACTAATCACAAACATAGATAGACTACCACATAGTCTCTCAGAACAAAACAAATGCAACCATGAGGCACAATGAGATCATACTAGAACTCAGAATCACTGCATTTCGAATGGCTCGGGGTATCTTCTGATTGTTCTATGTGGGTTTGGTTGGGCATGAAGGTAAATGCAACTCTTGGATACCACCACAAAGCTTATCATTCCCATCAAACAAGAATCTAGTCAAACTGTCAAACACGCCATTTACTACAACTTGCCCGTTAAGATGGTTGAAGGATATGTCTAGCTGATATAGTGATGTCATGTTTTCCAAGGTCTCAGGGATCTATTCAGACAAGTTATTGTGCGCAAGATACAGTTCTTTCAGGCCATTCATGAGTAGGGACGACAATTGGGCGCGACGGGCACGAGTAGTACTTGTCCATACCTGTGCCTGCCACCCGAGATCTCCCCCACGGGAATACCCTTGAAGGTTGGTGGGCGAAGAACATCGCCCATAGCCGTCACCCGCGGGTACCCGTCACCCACGAGCATACTCGTTTACCCACCATTTCACTACCCTTGTTAATTGAGATGAAGAAATGAAAAGATAAGCTTTTCAATTCAATCAGTCACACCATATATGAACCAAGTAACTAACAAATCTTTGTGGCTTCAGGAATGTGATTCAGATTTGAACAATACAATGGGAAGCATTAAACTCTACTGTGCAAAGCAAATCACAAAATGGACTCATCGGAAAAATTAGAAAGGTAATGCTCATAGCCTCACAGGTAAGAATGTTATCCTTCAGAGATGCAGGTACTACTACTTAGAAACATCTAATTTCAAAGTGTTTCAGCAATTTGGAATCAAAGTGTTGCTACTTGCTGGAGGTGCTTACAAACAGATTCAAATCAAAATGAAAACTACACTAAAGGATAAACAAAATAAAATCCATCACCTTGGGGTTGCAAGCAGATCTCCTAGACTCCTGGTAGGCGGCAGGCGACAGGGGTTAGGGAAACCGGTGATAGGGAGCAAGCCGTGGTGGCCTGGCACCGTCTCAGGCCGGCAGGAGGGCGACGAGAGGCGACTGGAGGGCGATGGGAGGCTGCTTGGTGTATAGACAAAGCAGGGAGGCCGTCAGGTTGCACGCAGGAGGTGGCTCTAGGTAGGGAGGCCGACTGGGGGCTGCTCGGGGTAGGGAGCCAGGGAGGGGGACGAGAGGCTCCTCGGTGTATGGAGGAGGCGGGGTGGCCGGTAGGCCACAGGCAGGAGGCGACTCCGGGTAGGGAGGCCGGCTGGAGGCGGGTCCGGGTAGGGAGTCAGGGAGGGCGACGGGAGATTTGAGGATGGCCAGAGGAGATCTGGAGAATGCGAGGGGAGGGCGAGGGGAGGGACTGAGGAGTCTAGACTCTGGAGAATGCGGCTTGGAGAGTTGGAGTCGGGCGGTTTCTTTTACTGCAGGTCCCACTTCTCAATATATTCACAAGTAAACGGGTATAACAGGTACGGGTAGAGCTTACCCATAGCCATACCCGTACCCGTTTACCCGCTGGGTAAAGAATCGCTCTCATTAACATACCCGCGGGCAATGAAAGAGGAACATACCCATCTTTATTAGGATTTTTACCCGCGGGTACACGGGTAATCGGGCACAATTGCCATCTCTATTCACGAGTCCTAATTCTTGAGGAACTGCACCCATGAGGCCGTTTTTGGTCAAATTTAGTAGTACCAAACCTCGCATTTTACTTATAAACAAAGGAATGATAACGTTGAAGGAGGTTACAATCCAAACGTAGCTCCATCAAGCTCTGACAATTACTGAGAGCATCTGGCAGCGCCCCCGATAAGTTGTTTCCATGGATGTACAAGTATGTAAGCTTCATGAGACCACAACTTCAGATGGAAGAGAATTACTAAAATGATTCCTGGACAGATTCAGAATGTATATGACAAGGATGATAGGCTAAAGATTTCTCCAAGTAATGGACCTGAAAGCGCATTGTTCAAAAAGGTTGCACTGACAAGCCGTTGTAGGTTCCGATGTTACGAATAGCATATGTATTCAATATGAGATTAATAAGCCAAAATATATAGTGTTACATGAGGGTATAAAAGGAAAACCTATACAAGGCAATACGCACAAAAGGAAAGCCTATACAAGGCAATACACGGATACAAGGCAATACAGGATACTAGCAATCTCTATACAAGGTAAGTACATGATACTGTCTAACACCCCCTCAAACTCATGGTGTATCAACAACACTGAGTTTGGAGCGATAAAAGCTATGTTGAGCTTTGTCTATGTCTTCATTAAGAAATCTGTCAACTGAAACTCTAAAGGCACATATTGAAGAGCCACAACCTGGTCCTGTACTTATGACCGCATGTAGGAAGCATCAACACCGATATGCTTGGTGAGCTCATGCTTCACTGGATCTCGAGCAATGCTAATAGCACCTGTACTGTCATATAAAAGAGGAGTTGGTGTAAAAACAGAAACACTAAAATCCTCAAGTAACCACCGTAGCCAAGTAACCTCTGCTGTCAAAAGAGCCATAGCCCGCAACTCAGCCTCAGCACTCAAACGAGAAACTGTTGTCTGCTTCTTAGTCCGACGATTAGAGTGATCACTAGCTCAGGTAGCATCAGAGTATGCCTGGAGCTGTAAAGAGCTGGAGCATGGAAAGAAAAGACAATGAGAGATGGTTCCACGAAGATATCACAGAACACGAAGAAGATGACTATAGTGGAGCTGAGTGGGATCAGAAACGAACTGACTCAAGATATGAACTAGATACGAAATTTCAGAATGAGTGACACTAAGGTAAACAAGACTTCCAACAAGATGGCAATAGCGAGTAAGATCCTCAAGAGTTTCACCATTAGTAGATCGAAGGTAACCAAAGAAGTAACGGAGGGGACCCATATCAGACATGAGAAACTGCTCACTAAGATGTGCCTTCATAAAGGCAATATACTGAGAATCATTTTCAATAATGATCATGTCATCAACATATAGAAGACGAAGATTCCAACCATGAGGCGAAGTGTGAACAAAGAGCGTAGGATCACGAGCACTAGCAAAAAAACCAACTGTAGTGAACTATGCCCTCAGGAATAGAATACCCCGGTGGTGGCTGCATATAGACCTCCTCACGCAGCTCACTATTAAGAAAGGCATTCTTGACATCAAGATGAGAGATGGACCACTCACGAACAGAGGCCACAGTAAGAAGAGTGCGAACAGTGGTCATGTGAGTCATAGGAGCAAAAGTCTCATCAAAATTATGACCATGCTCCTGCTGAAAACCATGTGCCATAAGACGAGCCTTGTAGCGCTCAAGAGAACCATCAGAGCGAGTCTTAACCTTATAGATCCACTTGCATGTAATGGACAGACACGTGGAGGAAGGGGTACAAGATCCCACGTGCTAGTGCGCTCAAGGGCAATAAGCTCCTCTACCATTGCATGCTACCATTCCTGATGAATAACAACATCATGGTAAGAAGTCAGCTCAACAAAAACTGCACCAGCAAGCTAAGGCGATTAGAAGGCCGAATAGATTGGCGATTGCAAAGAGCATAGCGCTCGCGAACGACGAGTGTAGTATAGAGGATAAAAGAGAACTATATCAGGAGAAACCTCATGAGGAGGCACTGGTAGTGAAGAAGTCACCAAAGGAGAGACCGACGATGAAGGAGACACCTACCATGGAAAGGAAAAAGTGGCAACTAGAGTATCTGAAAAAGTCAGGAAAGAAAGCGGCTCGACAAAAGAAGTTGGAGTGGAAGGACGAGGGTAGAAGGGACAAAACTCATCGAAAGTAACATCCTGAGAGATCCGCATCCATCGACCAATAGGATCCCAACAATGATATCCCTTATGCTCAGCACTATATCCCATAAAAATGCACTCAACAGATTGAGCAGTCAGCTTGGTGCATTCACAAGGTGCAAGAAGAACATAGCAGACACACCCAAAGAGGCGAAGACTAGAATAATAGGGAGGCATACCACAAAGACACTCTATTGGAATCCCACCCTAAAGAGCAGAAGAAGGCTGAATATTAATAAAGTAAGTAGCAGTGGAAACAGCTTCAACCCAGAAGTGAGGTGGAACAGCAGAAGCAAGTAAAAGAGCACACGCCGTCTCACTCAGCCACACCATTCTAAGCATGAGCACCAGGATAGGAAAATAGAGAAAGAGTTTCCTGCGTAGCAAGAAAATCACAAAGGGCTCTTGACAGATACTCTTCCGTCGAGTCAACACGAAGAACATGAATGAGAGAATCAAACTGAGTACGGATCATGGTGGCAAAATTCTTATAAATGGGTAAAACCTTATTACAAGGAGACATAAAATATATCCAGGTGTGGCGAGAGAAATCATCTATAAAAAGAATGTAATATCTATGACCCCCTTTTGAAACAAAAGGAGCGAACCCCAAACATCAGAATGAACAAGATCAAAGGGACGCTAGGATACAGACTCACTGAAGGATAGGGAAGTTGTAGCTATTTACCAAGCTTATAACCCGTATAGTATAAAGAGGTATCACTAGACATAGATCCTAAAAGACCACAACGAACTAAAGAAGATAGACGTGAACCACAAAGATGTTCTAGACGGTGATGCCATTGAGCAAACGACCTGGTAGAAGACGCAACAGAGGCGGAAGTGGTGGAGGAGACTGAGAGAGTGGCAGGGGCAACGGAAGGAAGACGAAGCCAGTCAAGCTCCCAGATACACTGAGAGTCACGGCGATGGGGGCCAGTCCCAACCAGAGACCCCGTACGGCAATCCTGAATACAACAAGAGTCAGAATCAAAGATAACACGACAACCATAGTCAATAAGCTAGCCAGTGGATATGAGCTGCATGGTCAGTTTGAGAACATGAGAAACAGCAAGAACATGAAAAGAGGAAGAAAAAAGAGTGCCTCGTTCTGCAACAAAAAGAGAAGTACCATTTGCGGTCTCCACAGTGATAGGAGTAGCAAGAGGACTAATAGAATAGAGACTAGTGGGATCAGATGCCATATAAAAAGAAGTTCCAGAGTCAAGAATCCATGGTGTGATACCTGATGAGGAGGAAGGTGGTCTATCACTAGAAGACTGGTTAGCAGAACCTGTTGGTGTAAAGGCAGCCATGCGACGTAGCAGTGTAAGAATCTCTTGAGTGGAGTTAGAATCAGCAGATGTCCACTGAGGAGAGGTGTCCAAGAGTCTAGTACCCTTAGAAGGGCATCCACCTTGACGAGTAAGATCCTTCTTCTTCCGGTAACAGAAATGCTCTATATATCCATTTTTATCGTAGTAGGTGCAGTGAAACCCTCCACCCGCAGTAGCTGTCACTGGAGTAGGTGCCACTGATGGAGGAGTAGTACGAGGCACCGCTAGGACTGAAGGAGATACCAGTAGACCCACACCACGAAGACGAGTCTTCTTAGTACGAATAGATTTAAGGGCCTCCAACAAGGTCACACGAGGATGACGAGCAAGCAGTTGGACACGAATCTGCTCAAACTCGGCCCGGAGACATGTCAAAAAGTCATAGATGCAATGAAGGTCCAAATGAGAGTGCTGATATTAACAGCACTGGCAAGTGTGACAAACTTCTAGTCCAGGAGAATCAAGCTGGCGCCACACTGAGGATAGCTGCGCATAAAACTCATCAACGGTAGAATCACCTTGCTACAATGACTGCTCCTGTCGCACAACAGCAAGTACAAAGAATCGCTAGCAGGCTCATAGCGATCGCGAAGATGCGCCCACATCAACTGTGCCGAAGACAAAGCGACAATATCACCAGTGAGATGCACCTCCATGCTAGCAACCAAAATAGTGGAGGCACGAGTATCTTTATCAATCCATATCTTGTATGCAGTAAACTGAGTCTAAAAAGACTCCATAGCATCAGCATAGTCATTAGACACTTTCTGTCTAGCAGCATCATCGGCCTCCTTGGGAATAACAGGCGTGGCAGGGGGAGTAGGACGAAGCGGACAAGATAGCTCACCAGTAAGAAACTCCCAAAGACACCGACCGCGCATGTGATGGCGCATATGAAGGACCCAGTCTCGATAATTGAGACCATCGAAGATAACCGAGCAACGAGGAATAGAAACAGTCCTCGAAGAAGATGTAGAAGAAGATGAAATTTTCTCTCTCTTTTTTTTGCTCCCGGATTAAAATCCGATTTTAGATCGGATTGGAATCCGATCCAATTGGGCCTCAACTACTTCGGTGAGAAGAGGTAGGCGGCCAGGCGACGGCGTCGGCTGGGTTCGTGGGACCTCGGGCGGGCGGGCGGCCACACGATGGCGTCGGTCGGGCTCTTGGGGCCTCGGACGAGCAGGTGGCCGGGAAGCTCAGCGTCCATGCAAAGAAGCTCGGCCTCGGGCAGGCTCCGGGCAAGAGCGGCCGTCGTCAGGTGGTTGATGAAGGCTAACGAAGGAGGAGGCGGCTGAGCTCGAGATGGCGATGGATGACCACAAATCGGGCGAGCGGGTGCGCGAACGGTCTGCCAGGAGACGAAGCTACGCGAGCTCTGGCTAGAGGCGAGGTTCTTCCTCCCGTGCAAGTAGACAAGGGGCGGTGGTGTTCTCTCCTTCATGGAACAGAGGCGGCCGGCTGAGAGAAGGTCGGTAGTCGGGCAACCAAAGGCGACGAGAAAAGTCGCCGAAAAAAGGCGCAAGTGCAAACGCCGGTAAGCCCTAACCCTAGAATCTATAGCTCTGATACCATGTTATGAATAACACATGTATTCAATATGAGGCCAATAGGCCAGAACATATAGCGTTACATGAGGGTACAAAAGGAAAGCTTATACAAAGCAATACATACAAAAGAAAAACCTATACAAGACAATACATAAATACAAGTCAATATAGGATACTAGCAATCTCTATACAAGGTAAGTACAGGATACTGTCTTACACCCAAAGCTTGATGGAAGATGCCCTTGCAAGCTGTTGTTATCTAGAGAAAGATGCTGCTACTCTGTTAAGTTCCCGAGTGAGTATGGGACGGTATGATCACAGACAACATGTTATGGTATGATCCCAGACAACATGTTATTCTCTTGTGTCAAGTACTGCAACATTTTCAACCTTCCTATGCTTTCAGGTATCAGTCCAGTAAATCGGTTGCTAGAGAGCCCCACTTAAATAGTTTGGGGAAGTTGCCAATGCCATATGGTATCTTAGCATAAATTTCATTGAAACTAATATCCAGGATTTCAAGTTGCGCTGATAGGTTGGCGATAGAGCTTGGAAATACACTGCCAAACCTGTTGTTTTGTAGTGTGACACCACGAAGGCTCGTATAATTCGTCAAGAACGTGGTGAACCGCTAGTCCTGGGCACTGCTTGCCTTCAGCTGGTTTCCATGGAGCATCAGGTATTTCAGGCGGAGCCTCCCGACCTTTGGAGGCACGATACCGGTGAAGTTGTTACCAGAGAGGTCTATGGAGAGCATCGTGGTTGCATTTGCAATTGAAGCTGGAATGCTTCCTGTGAAATGGTTCAAGGCAAGAATTAGGTATTGGATTTTCGGTAGGCCATTGCCCAAATCAGAGGGCAGTGTGCCACGCAGCTCATTCATCTGCAGGCCAATGTGGATCAGTGAGGAAAGGTTGACGAGTGTTCTAGGGATGGTGCCTGAGAGGCGGTTTACTTGCAGTGCCAGCACCTTAAGACCACCGAGTCTGCCAAGGTCCTCGGGAATTGGGCCGCTGAGGTAGCTCTCGTTAAGGCAAACTTCCCACAGTGATGAGATGTTGCCAAGTGATAGTGGGATGTCCCAGTGAAGTTGTTCTTCCCTAGCGACATGGACTTGAGCTTTGACAAACCTCCAAGCCAAACAGGGATTTTTCCATTGAGGTTGTTCAAGTCAAGTTTGATGCTTAGAAGGCTAGTGCAGTTTCTTATGCCAACTGTGATCTCACCTTGAAGTGAATTGTTCGACAGATCAAGATATGATAACCACAGTAACTGGCCAATTGTTACAGGGATTTCACCTTGGAGCGAATTGTTTGACAAACTGAGATATGACATCCGCGACAACTGGCAAATTGTCAGAGGTATTTTGCCATGCAGTAGATTGTAGCTGAGTTCTAGACTTCTCAGGTACGTGAAGTTCCGGACGGAAGGGGCCGGAGCTAGCCAGACCCTAAGCCTCGGGCTGACCCAGAGTTTATTGGGCCAGTTTATGATTTTCATAAATTTTTAAGAAATTTATATGAGCTTTTGTTGCCAGGCCTCTAGCCCAGGCTTAGGTGACCTGAGGTCTAGCTCCATCTCTCGAAGAGGCTACGAAGCCTACAAGGCCCGTCGTGGAGAGGTTCAGTTCCAAGACCCTTTGCTTATGCCTGAGGCTGCAGATGACACCATGCCACTGGCAGAAGTCGGTGGTTGTATCCCATATTCCCATGAGGCCAGTGCATCTGATTTGTGGCTTATACCTGCCTTGAATCGTAGCAAGGCATCCAGATCCGTCCCATTGCTGAACAGCGACGCCTGAGCACACGAAGTTGATGCCAAAGGGAGAAGATACGGCAATAGAAGCAATTTTAGGACTGTAAATATTTTGAAGCAATTCTCTGGCATCCAAGAACATTTAACAAAATTAGACTTCAATGCACGATTGTTTTTCACTTGAAAAAGATAAGCATGGCTAGCAACTATCAATCTATCATGATATATTGTCATCAAACACCATTAAAATTCAATGTCAGAAATATTCGTTAGAGTATGTCTATGTTAAGGAATTAGTTACTGTAGTTTTGTTACTTCGAGAAACAATTTTCCTTTTATTTCCAACACATGGTGTGTTCTGATAATTTGTATTAATTTTTTTATATTAAACATTGTATGATACAGTTTGTTAGTATTTATGGATTTTTTTTAAATAATACATTTTATAAAAGTAATTGCGACATTAATACGCTGGGAAAAAAATTACAAAAATAATACTAGTTTGGCCAACCGCATCGCCCTGACAGAGCAGACGAGTCCCGGCTTAACACGTGGATATTTTCGCCACACAGCTGGGCGACAGGGAGTTTTCGCCACACGGTTGGGCGACGAAGGATTTTCGTCATACCTATTGTCGAAAATTGGGGATTTTCGCCGTACCATGTGGCGAAAATATGTGCTTTGAAAGCAGCCGCTCGGCCAGGCTTGGGGGGCACGTTGGTTTTTTTTTCCCGATCGTTTTTTTCTCACTTACAAGTATGAAAAAAATTAAAAAAATATTTTGCGTTAGACTGCGAATTTTTGAGTGTATTAGCCCTCTGCGTATAATATTTTTCAAAAATAGCTATGGTCGTGACAAAATTCTGATATTTCAGTGGACTTAGGTTGGGGTCGCGACACACTGGCTTTTTCCAGTGCGGTGAAAAATTTGCCCTGATTATCTGTTTGTCCCGAAAATGATTGTTGTCGCGACGCGCTGCAAATTTGTGTTGTATTACAACGTGTAGTGAATTTTTGCCTGTAGTAATGGAAAATTGCACCTCGCGAAATAAAATCTAGCGAGTCGCGAGCGCACAAAGCAAGAATCCCACCGGTCCCAACGGCTGGCAATAATATTGTGTGCCCGCTTCAAAATGATTGGAAAAAATTTTCGACCGAACAAAACAACATTGCCTTATTATTTGGCTATTCATACAATTTTATCGCGAGATTGACTATTTTACAGAAAAAATTAAAAGCCAATTTCCAAACTCCTTGCATAATTTAAAAAGCAAAAATGAACGTAGAAATTATCAAGCGTTGGAAATGGCATTAAAAAATTCCGCCGAAGCAGCATGGGCAAGTTAAAAATAATTAATCGGGCGACGACAAGATTAAATTATGAGGTGCAGGGCTAAGTCACAAACTGGGATACAATATCGGTACGTACCTTAAGAAATCATAAAACTGGGATGCAACATAGGTACATACATGCC
This sequence comes from Otatea glauca, assembly GCA_036346275.1. Classification (NCBI taxonomy): domain Eukaryota; kingdom Viridiplantae; phylum Streptophyta; class Magnoliopsida; order Poales; family Poaceae; genus Otatea; species Otatea glauca. Next base: position 17,676,600 of record CM070729.1, read on the forward strand.
TTAGAGAATTCATAAAATTGGGATACAACATAAGTCACAAAACCATATATTCTATGGCCATGGTTGTCGGGATAGTCGGTATAGGGAAGGGTGAAAAAAGTAAAGTTATATATGGTGGCTAACGGGGTATTACGCTTGGATCACTGATAGGGCTTAATGTAATATCATTGTCAGAATTGGAAGGATTCCGAGGACGCAAGTTTTCTGGCCTAGGTGGCATGAAATCGTCATCATCATCGTCATTTGTATGGTTAGGAGCTAGCCTGTCTCTAATGCTGGTTGAACGTCCTCTTGCATTTTTTCTTGAACAACCTGCTGTAGTAGTGCTTGAACAGCCTGTTGTGGTAGTGCTTGAACATTGAGGTCTAGATGAAACGAAATCATCATCATCATCGTCATCGTCATTTGCGTAGTTAGGAGCAAGCCTCCCTCCGGTGGTGGTTGAATGTCCTCTTGAACTTTCTGTTGCAACAGTACTGTGTCGACCTCTACCCCTCCAGTTAGATCCTCTTCTGATTCTTCTGCGCGAACCAGGCATCACACTCCCGCCGAAGAGCATATACATCAATAAGAATTCTGGGATATCTTTGTTCAGCAACTCTTCATCCTCTGGAAATTACTAATACATAAGACAAGCATACGAAGTAGTGAACTTTTGTATATATAATGCTAAAAAGATTAGTAGGGTGAACAAATATGTAATAACTAACCTTAATATGATCTGCATACCGATCGGGCAGCATCAATACCCTGTAAGATCTTATTGAGAAATATACAGCAGAAAGGTGGCCGGCTAGTTCGCACACCCTGAAATACCTTTGACGCCACCATTGTAAGTGCGCCTTGAGGTCGTCGGAGGTCACAAGGTTCAGGCTAGAGGTTGTCATGTTATGCCTCCGTAATGTCGGACGTCACTCTTGCAATTTGGACACCACTTTACTTAGGTTCTCCTCCTGGAATGGATCGTCCTTCCCACCACACGTAACCTTCAACGTGTAATGAAGGGCTACGATGCTTACATCTGGTGTCCACGAGAATGCTCTGATAGAGGATGTAGCCATGGTGACAAGTGGGAGCTGTGGGTGTGTGCTTGCGGTTTGGCCTTTTATAGACTTGAAGGGGTGGTGTATGGACTAAGTGTTGGAATGTAAGATTGAAACATACAGACGGATAGAAAAACGCTGGAGTGTGTAGTCAAGTCGGGCTGAAAAGACAGTCGTGCATGCAATGTGTTAGTACTGACAAAGCTGATGGTAGCATGTTGTCAAATCGGTCTAGCAAAGCTGATAGTCTCGTGTTGTCAAATCAGCATGAAAAAGTTTGAAGCATTTGGCAGTGTTGTAACTTGTTGCTGCAAAAGGTGATGGATGCTACCCGTGACTTGTCTAATCGGCCACAGAGCCTTTTTTTAGGCTGATATGAGAAAAAGGTAGAAAAAATATGCAGAACACCTTTTTCATACAACGTGGATCCGGGAACCTTATGATACTCCGGTTCTATACTAGGAAACAGATTACGATGAATGAAATAAAACGCGATCACATCACAATAAATGGTGTGAAATAGTAAATCATACATTAAATGAGGAAGTATATGAAAGACCGATATGGCGACCAGAGGGGGGGTGAATGGTCCCAAAATAAATTTTCCCACCTCTTGGACAAATGCTAGTCAAAAGACTCAATACTGCTTGTAAAGAACAGAGACTAGAAAACACAAGCAAGTGTTCGAAAACAAGACGACTCAAAAGCCAATCTGTGATCTTGGCTTGCTTGTGAGATTCTAATGATCAAGATAGACTTTGAATGCCTTCTCATACATCACAGCAAGCAAGATAGCACAAGAGTAAACACCAAAACTCGATCAATTAAGAATTCATCATGAAGGAACAAAAGATCAGTTTCTTTGCAGAACTTGAACCAAGGTTGCTTAGAGAATTTGGATATGCTCTGAGTGAAAATTCATCCAATCAATCCCTCATTCTTTGCAACAAGAACCAGAAGCAAATCAAAACTAAAGAACTGCAAGTCACACGTTTTACACACTTCAAGAACACACAGATTTACAACTTGCAACAAGAACAGAAGGATTGTCTAAATGATTGAAAGCATCGAATCAAGAGAAGAGTTCATCAACCATAAATTTCAACAAAGATTCAATAGCATGTAGAAGGAGATGAGGCAAATCCAAATTACGTAAAGTAAATTGCAAGTAAGTAAATGCGAATTTAGATAGCGAATTTAAGTGCGTAATGTAAATGCGTAAGGAAATGAAACTAGAACATAAATGAAGAACATTTCATTTCTCGAAGGAGGTTTACAAAGCCTCACAACAAAGTGGGCAAAACTCAAATGAGCAAAGAAAACCTCGAACCTTCAAAGAGGGAGGCTGCCCTACCCTCTATTTATAGTGACAGGATCAATTCCCACCCTTGGATGTCTTGCTTCAATCCTAAGCCAACTTCCAAGAGCCAGGATTTGATCCTTACATCATCACTCTCAACAACTCTCAACTACACTCGTGTACTTTCTTAGTACACTGACAAAGAAGCTACACTTTATCCACTACTTTATCTTCCGTAATCGCAACCCTACAGCTCTCCTTGATCCAAGTAGTGATAAGCTAGCTTCTCCACTAATCTCTTGTCTCTTGAACTGCACCGACTTCATCTCCGCCATCTTCCGCGAACTTCCGCCAACTTGAACCTCCGCCATCCCATGCCTAGTTCCACCTCCTTCGCCTCACCATGACCACCAAATGAAGTCCTACATTCACAAAGACAAGAAATCCTTCTTGGTTCCACCATGAACCCATCACAACAATTCGATCACGAGTTGGGGTTAGAAAAGACCAAAAACGGTCCAAAGCATTTCAACCAAATGCAGACTAGCTGTTTTCAATACAGCAGGATCTTCTCAATTTGTTATGATTTTATATGTTGTTCTACTGAAAATCTTGTCAACATGAAAAAGTTGTGTTTCGAAATTATCTACAACTTTCATGTAGAACACATAATTTTTCGAGCACGGGAAGACCCTCAAAAATGCATATTACTGCACGCTGGAAAAATTGGTCCGTAGTACACATGGGAACCATCGCGATTTGGTCCGTAGTACACATGAGAACCATCGCGATTTGGTCTGTAGTACACATGAGAACCATTGCGATTTGGTCCGTAGTACACATGAGAACCATCGCGATTTGGTCCGTCATACACATGAAGATCATAAAAATTTGGTCCGGCCAACACATGAAGATCATAAAAATTTGGTCCGGCCAACACATGAAGATCATAAAAATTTGGTCCGGCCTACACATGAAGATCACAAAAATTTGGTCCGGCCTACACATGAAAATCATAAAAATTTGGTCTGGCCTACACATGAAGATCATGAAAATTTGGTCCGGCCTACACATGAAGATCATAAAAATTTGGTCTGGCCAACACATGAAGATCATAAAAATTTGGTCCGGCCAACACATGAAGATCATAAAAATTTGGTCCGGCCAACACATGAAGATCATAAAAAGTTGGTCCGGCCAACACATGAAGATCATAAAAATTTGGTCCGGCCAACACATGAAGATCATATTTAAATACAAACTCAAATCTAAGCTATCCTAGATCATATAAAGTTAAATACTCATCACAAGCAAGGATGGACCTCCACATGGTCCTTCAATCTCCCCCTTGATGAGTATATTGACAAACCTTATAAAAGGCATAAATTTGAGTTTGAGTAAGATAAGAAGAAAGCAATTTGATTGCAAAAACACACATGGTCCAGAGAGAATAGACTGAGAACATGACCAAGTTGGTAAGACATATTTTAGAGCTAAATCAAGTAAAGAGCAAGTTTTCCACAAAAAACTCTAAAATCCAATCATAAGCGCCTAAATGTGATTATGTAATTATGATCCATAAGAATTAGCAAAATTTTACAAAGATCATAAGAACCAAATAAGCTTTCACATTTTTAATGATGCCTTTTCTACGATTTCTCCCCCTTTTGGCAATATAGGCATCAAAATGAAAATTTCTCCCCCTTTTTATGTATGCATGAAATGCAACCTAAGGGAGCTTTGAAGATTATCCAAATGATCATAATGACAAGATATGACACCAAACTTATCAATCTCAGATTATGACCAAACTAAGACATGTCCAAGTGCAAATAACAAATTTTGCTCATAAGCTAGGTTTTAAAAATGTATCTTTTTATCAAGATTTGACAAGTGCAAAACTTAGCAAAGTTTCAAAACTAGAAGCAAAACCACTCAAGGATCAAAATGGAAAACCTAGAGTTCAACCTACTCAACACTTTGGGGAATTTTGAAGTGCATATAAGGTCCTTCGAGCCCATTTTTCAATTTATGCAAATTTTCTTTAAGACTTCGAAAAACATAGCGGGGTGCAAATGTTTGACATTATTTGCATTCTTTACCCACTTATGTGTTTGATATTTGCATTTTTTTTTGTTGATTGACTCAAGCCATTTTCAATCATCTCAAGAGTAACTCTTAAGAGAATGATCTTGGTCATACACAATATATTCCAAGTTCATCCCAAATGCAATGGGAGGCAGTCTCGAGAATATAAAGTGCTGAGATCAATTTTGCACAAAAGAGTCAATTTTTTTTAATTTTCAATTTAGCACATATGAGCAATTCTGAAGGACTCAAATATGGATCAAGCAAATTTCACCCAAGTTGCTATAGGGACTCTAGAGAAATCTAAAATTTCACAATTTATGGTAAAAGCCCCTAAAGAAGAAACTTAGTAAGTAAAAGCAACATGTTTCATCAAATTTTCATTTAAAGCTTTTAAGTTTTTCAGATTTTAATTAACCTTAGCTTGATAAATGAACTTGGACATATCTAAGCTAGTGATTTTCTTCAAAAGATATAGCATGATGTATTTCACGAAGATTGAGTCAAATGCATAATAGACAAAGCTCATAAAACAGAAAATGCAGTCTAAATGCAATGCATGAACAGATCCCCAAAACTCCCCCTCAACATATGAATCAATTTTAAGCTCAAATCTGGTTAAAGTTGAGTTATTATCAAGATTAAGCATAAAGAAAACCCAATTGAACTCAATAACAACCAGAAAAATAGAATGAGGAGAAGAAGTCGAGAAAACTGCAAACTGGGTGGCTATTGAGTGTAGAAAAGATAGAAGAGACTCACTACGGCTTAGACTTGCTCTTATCTTCCCCAGTGACTGACATAGGGAAGCTGACTCTAGATCCCAACTAAGGAGTGCACACAGACCCTGTCTACCCAGGAGGCCCAACACCTACTAGACTTATAAGACTGTGAGGGAACTCAACCTAGAGAGAAGAGAGAACAGCTAATCACGCATGATAGCAACCTAAAGTACAAGATAAGATGTCCATACAAGGCATGCCAGAAGACTAAGTGAGTGAACTCAACTCAAGAAAACAAGCCCAAAGTCACCCAGAAGAAGAAAGGAAATGCTGGAAGAGAATATATAGTACATAATATACAAACCAGCTCCCCCTCAAGATAAGCCGTATGGGCTCACGACTCCAAGCTCAAATCCCCCTGAACACACTCTACTCCCCTTGAGGCACACTCTAAAACTCTCACCTCACAAGAGATAGGTAGAAAGCTAGAGGAGAAGAGATAAGATCTAAAACCACATGGTCTCTAAGGAGCAAGACGGCTCAAGGTAAGAAGCAACCTAACTATGCTAGAAGTCCAACCAAAAGACTCTAGACAAACATGACACAAGCTCTACCTACAAAAGAACCACAACCTCCTAAGAGACCCATCACTATCATCAACATTTTCAGAGGTACTTACCTACTGCAGTGTAGTGCAAGTAGTGGCAAATGACCTGAAGTGGATCCAAAAAACAGAGGAAGAAGACTTAGAGATATTCCTAGGATGATGGTCTCCTCACCAGAAAGCCTACACACATGCATCCAACAAATCTATGCTTTCGAAACTGGGGTTAGACAGATCCAGTTCCTAGGCACAAATGGACAAGATACAGGAAAAGTGTGGCAAATGATCATCTAGAGCATGAACATGATGCAGAAGGTAATGTAAGATCATGTTCACAACCAAGCTAAAGATAGCATCAAGATCCATATATCCATAGACAACAGTGAAAACATATCCACATGATAAACAACAGCAAGGTGCATCATAGCACTGTCATGCTAGCAGAAGAAGCTAAGCAAGGTGCATCACAGCAACTAAATGCTAGCAGGGATCATGTGCAAGCCTAGAAATACATGGATCAAGATACTACCCTAAACATGGCAATGAGCATGTAAATGAAGAAATACCATAATGAAGCACAACAACATGCTACTAGATATAACATGAACAAGATAAATAAAGACAACCAAAGAGGATCATGCATAAAACAAACCAATTAGCAACATCAAGATCCATTTATCCATAGTCTCAATAACAATATTTACATGCTGCGAAAAGGCCCGTCAAAAGAAGACCAAACAAAAGGTCATGAGGACACAGACAAAGATGAAAGTAAATGGTGACAATGGACACAAAGATGAGAAGCTACTTATGGCAACACTCTATGCATGATGATGAATACATGCCATGAATGAAGAACACAAGCTCATGCAAAAATAGGTATGAAGCATATAAGCATGAAGGACAATAAAAGGTGATCATGAATAATATAAGTCACATTAACTAAGCTAGATCATATGACCCTAATCTCATGAAAGGCATTCACATGTAGCACAAAGTCTGACAAACAAAGTCTAAACAAAGCTAATCATGGATGTAATAGAAAATCGGGGTCATATAACCTAGATACTACTCATGACAAAATAAAGTAAATGATATATAGCACGTGCCCATAGTTAACACAAATGCTCATACCAAATGAACAATATCATGGACAGGATAAAAACAAGAAAATCACATGCTGGGAAAAAGCTCATGAATTTAGGATATAATACGTGAAGCACAAAGATGGTTGGGGAAAACATGCTATGGCACAAAACAAGACAGACAAAAACTAACAAGACCTAGCAAAGTACATATAATACACATGGGAGCAAGAGCAATCACAACATGTCATGGAAATGATGATCACAAGTATAACCGACATGAGGGTATGAGATAGCTCACCATGGAAGTGGAAGTCCCCAATGCTGTTATCATGAAGCTCAACACTTGTGGAGAGAAACACGAGGCAAACAAAGTTGAAAGTACATGCAGGTTAGCATGATGCTCATGATGGTCATGCAGGAAGATCCAATCCTCTAGAGACAAGCCGCAAAGGTCAACTCGGAATTCACATCGAGTGCCAACATTGAAAAGCGACAAACCGATCCTAGATGAGATTAGTAAAGATCAACATGACCAACATACTTACCTTCAACTCTTGCCGTGAGTGGGTACCTCGAGGAAAAACGAGGTCCACTACTTGTGCACGGCGAAGATGATGCCTCAGGACAACTCATGGACTAAGAATCGAACTAAGAAAGGACAAGTCCACAAGATGACCCAAATCCACTCCACTAGGCAGTGATCACATCCTCAAGCTAGCCTCAAGCGACTCATGCCATGAGAAAGGCAAAAGGCACTTAAAAGCATCATCGCATAGACATGACACAAGGAATTGACACAAGAGGGAAAGATGACTCAGTACTGGGATAGAGTGAAGACTTAGGAACCCAATACTGAACCATACAACACCTCAGAGTACCACCACGAAGAAGATCGACTTGAGTGTCTCTCGACGCTCAACTCTAACAAGATCGAGAGTAACTCTAGTAGATGATCTAGAGTGAAATCGGGTTGGCTCTTTGAGTGCAAAAGCCGAACCACCCGGTGAAGCCGCCTAAAACTCCTACCGAAACGCCTCGCCGCGATATCTACCTCGATGAGAAAAACGAGGAATATCAAGAGGACGGCGGAAAGACTGACTACGAACAGCTCCAGGACTAAAACTCGAAGAACTAGCATGAAAACCAAGTCCTGGACGCTGCCTAAAAACAGGCGACTCTCTAACCTGTCTAGAAGCAGTGTGTGCCTTAGGAGCACTCAAAGTCTGAGGATGACCCTGAATACCCCTAAGAGCAGCAACACGCTTACGCCGAGTGATCTTAGCACGCCTGAAGCAAAAATCTACTAGGTGACCATCATTCTTACAGAAGGTGCATGTGTACTTCGCCTTGCTAGAGACAGAAGCAATAGGAGTAACACCCTTCTGATAAGAAGTCCTATGGACAACCCCAGCAGATCTAAACACGATGGTACTCACTCTGGGAGCTACCACAATCTCACCACTCTTGGAGCCGCGCACAATAGTGGGAGGATGCGCCCGAGCGTGCTCCAAGGGATCAAATCCTAGACCTTGATTGAATCTACTAATCTTGGATTGGTCTAGAATAAGATTGAGCTTCTTCTTGCCTCCAACAAACTTCTCGAGAGTGCTCATAAGATACTGGCAATCTCGAAAGAAAGAAGCACAAGAAGAACAGGGGGAAGGAGAGGAAGAAGAAGAACCAGAAAGAGAAGATCTCTCAGCACGTGCTTTTTGTTCCCTTAGCACGGCTACCTCAATCTTGAGGGCCTCACAAGAAACGTAAGGAGTATCTCTAATCCTAAGGGTTTGGTCTTTTAACTTCTTCTTAAGCTCGACATGGATTTGATCCACATCATCCTTAACCCCAGCACACAACAAGCAACCAGTTTGTGACTTAACTAGTAAATCCTTAGCAAGTTGATCACACTTGACATTCAAAGCATCATTGTCAAGTTTTAGTTGCTTACAGCCCTCACATGAGCTGATTGGGTCCTTAGAAGCATGCAATTCAAGTTCATCATTTCTAGCAGAAAGCTTTCTAAGGTGTTCGCTCATGGCATCAATTTCGGCAAGCAATTTTGGGCAATTGTCACAAGAAGCATTTGAGTGAGCAGGAGAAAAGCTAGCATCAGCAGGAATATCAAAGGTAACAGAACTAGCATTCTTCAACTTCAGATTCTCAAGATCAACAAGCACACTATCATGCAACTTCCTTAGGTTCTCCACTCCACAAGCAAAGCATCACAGAGAGTACAAACTATCGAGTCTCGGGAGGAACATGATTTAAGTAAAGCTAACTCCCGAGACAAAGCTATCTACCTCCTTCTCTAACTCCAAACACCTCGACCTAGCCTTAGCATGAAACTTGCCTAATTTACGTGAAGGCATCATTTAACTCGTCGAGGTGGGTACTGATCCGTGTCAGACAAATCGGAGTCGCCACTTCAATGGCGCTTGCCATGAAGCACATGCCGAGAAGTCGCCGCTCTTCACCTTCTCTTGCGGATCGTCCTCGCTTGCATCGCTCCAGTTCTGTGTCGGAGAGCTCGATGTCGCCCAACACGGCGAGGACCCGTGAAAGAGCTTCTTGTTCTTGGCGGTTGTGGTACTTCTTCTTCACGGCCCCGAGCCGGGCCTTCTTGTTGCGGTTCTTGTCGGTGTAATCGTTCTTGCCCGAACCGCCTTGTTCGCTCTTGCCCTTCTCCGGCTTGGGGCGCTTTGCTCGAATGTGGTTGGGGCCACTACACTCGAAGCAGGTGATCACGCCACCTCTTTTTCTCTCTCTTACCCTCTTGTAGGCATGAGAAAACTTACGAGCAAGAAGAACAAGCTCATTTTCTGGAAATTTTTCCAGTTGGTCTTTGCTTAGCTCGCAAAGGGTGGAGAGAGAGAGAAACCACAAGAAGAGTCAGAAGAGGAAGATCCAATGGGATCAGTGACCAAGGCCATCGACTGAGATTTCGTCTTCCGCGAGACGACGTTGATCTCATGAGTCTTGAGGCGGGAATACAACCCGTCAAGAGTCAAGGTCGACAGGTCGGTGGTGTCCTTGATGGTGGTCACTTTCATTTCCCAAACACGAAGATCGAGTGCGGTCAAAAAATGTCGAGCATTATCCGAGTCAGGGTATATGCAACCGACTGCTCGGAGGTCGCTCAAAATGTTCGTAAACCGACCAAAGCACTCGTCAAGATTCTCACCAGCATGCTGTTCAAACTTGTTGAACTCACGCTTGAATTGGTCCTGTCGAACTGTCTTGATTTGGGTAGTGCCCTCATGGTAAGCATCGAGGGTTACCCAAATCTCATGAGCAGAACGAAGGTGAGAAATCCTGTCATACTCACTTCGGCTAAGACCTTGTATGAGGATGTTCCTTGCCTTAGCGTTCGCCTCAACGTCAGCCATATTGCCGGCCGTGACGTTTTCATCGGCAGGAACCTCATATGAGAGTTTCACCTTCTGCCATATCAGGAAGCCCTGGGCAGTGATGTATGACTCCATGCGTTACTTCCAGAATGGAAAATCGACTCCAGAGAAAATGGGTGGCTTGGTGGAATACTTGTCCATCGCCATGGCTCTTAAGACCAGTCAAGATCTATGAAAGAGCAAAACCGGCTCTGATACCAATTGAAAGACCGAGATGGCGACCAGAGGGGGGGGGTGAATGGTCCCAAAATAAATTTTCCCACCTCTTGGACAAATGCTAGTCAAAAGACTCAATACTGCTTGTAAAGAACATAGACTAGAAAAACACAAGCAGTGTTCTGAAAACAGCACGACTCCAAAAGCCAATCTGTGATCTTGGCTTGCTTGTGAGATTCTAATGATCAAGATAGACTTTGAATGCCTTCTCATACATCACAGCAAGCAAGATAGCACAAGAGTAAACACCAAAACTCGATCAATTAAGAATTCATCATGAAGGAACAAAAGATCGGTTTCTTTGCGTAACTTGAACCAGGTTGCTTAGAGAATTTGGATATGCTCCGAGTGAAAATTCATCCAATCAATCCTCATTCTTTGCAACAAGAACCGAAGCAAATCAAAACTAAAGAACTGCAAGTCACACGTTTTACACACTTCAAGAACACATGATTTACAACTTGCAACAAGAATGAAGGATTGCCTAAATGATTGAAAGCATCGAATCAAGAGAAGAGTTCATCAACCATGAATTTCAACAAAGATTCAATAGCATGTAGAAGGAGATGAGGCAAATCCAAATTACGAAAGTAAATTGCAAGTAAGTAAATGCGAATTTAGATAGTAGAATTTAAGTGCGTAATGTAAATGCGTAAGGAAATGAAACTAGAACATAAATGAAGAACATTTCATTTCTCGAAGGGAGGTTTACAAAGCCTCACAACAAAGTGGGCAAAACTCAAATGAGCAAAGAAAACCTCGAACCTTCAAAGAGGGAGGCTGCCCTACCCTCTATTTATAGTGACTGGGATCAATTCCCACCCTTGGATGTCTTGCTTCAATCCTAAGCCAACTTCCAAGAGCCAGGATTTGATCCTTACAACATCACTCTCAACAACTCTCAACTACACTCGTGTACTTTCTTAGTACACCGACAAAGAAGCTACACTTTATCCACTACTTTATCTTCCGTAATCGCAACCCTACAGCTCTCCTTGATCCAAGTAGTGATAAGCTAGCTTCTCCACTAATCTCTTGTCTCTTGAACTGCACCGACTTCATCTCCGCCATCTTCCGCGAACTTCCGCCAACTTGAACCTCCGCCATCCCATGCCTAGTTCCACCTCCCTTCGCCTCACCATGACCACCAAATGAAGTCCTACATTCACAAAGACAAGAAATCCTTCTTGGTTCCACCATGAACCCATCACAACAATTCGATCACGAGTTGGGGTTAGAAAAGACCAAAACGGTCCAAAGCATTTCAACCAAATGCGGACTAGCTGTTTTCAATACAAGCAGGATCTTCTCAATTTGTTATGATTTTATATGTTGTTCTACTGAAAATCTTGTCAACATGAAAAGTTGTGTTTCGAAATTATCTACAACTTTCATGTAGAACACATAATTTTTCGAGCAAGGGAAGACCCTAAAAATGCATATTACTGCACGCTGGAAAAATTGGTCCGTAGTACACATGGGAACCATCGCGATTTGGTCCGTAGTACACATGAGAACCATCGCGATCTGGTCCGTAGTACACATGAGAACCATCGCGATTTGGTCCGTAGTACACATGAGAACCATCGCGATTTGGTCCGTCATACACATGAAGATCATAAAAATTTAGTCCGGCCAACACATGAAGATCATAAAAATTTGGTCCGGCCTACACATGAAGATCACAAAAATTTGGTCCGGCCTACACATGAAGATCACAAAAATTTGGTCCGCCTACACATGAAGATCATAAAATTTGGTCCGCCTACACATGAAGATCATAAAATTTGGTCTCGCCTACACATGAAGATCATAAAAATTTGGTCTGGCCAACACATGAAGATCATAAAAATTTGGTCCGGCCAACACATGAAGATCATAAAAATTTGGTCCGGCCAACACACGAAGATCATAAAAATTTGGTCCGGCCAACACATGAAGATAATATTTAAATACAAACTCAAATCTAAGCTATCCTAAATCATATAAAGTCAAATACTCATCACAAGCAAGGATGGACCTCCACATGGTCCTTCAGTGTAAAATATGGATATGATGACAACAAAACGAGGTACTAACCCTGAGCACCCCCTGAGGTGGACCTTGACCCCTACCCCTACCACGACCTCTCTTTGCCATACGTGCTGAAGCCAGTGCATCATCCAAAGGTCATGTGCGAAGCTCCTGGGACGGTCTCGCCTGCCCGTAATCTGAAGGGTTGTATCGCTGCACCGGGCGACGCTCGCGGGGAGACAATGTGTACCCGTAGGAGGTGCCGTAGTCCTGCTGCGTCATCTGCATCGTTGGAGGGGCTACGTGAACTGTGTCGCTGGAGGGGGCTGCGTGCCAGAGAAGAATTGATCCGCCCAAGAGAACTGATCGGTGTGCCCTTGCGAGTGCGGCGACGAAGAGAACCGTCCTCCAACCTGTGGGCAACCTACAGTTCAGGTAGTAACATGTAATAATAATCAGGTGATACTTATACCAAATGTCAACAATTGAATATTGCTCGACTTACCTGGTGTGGGGACCATGGTGGGACCGCGTGGTGCCTACCAACTGGACCCTCCAACCATGTCTGGGGCCAGAGGCACAGGGGTGTGGAAGCTAGACTCTGCCTCCACGATGTAGGGAGGAGCTGGGGCCAGTGTGTGGTAAGAAGGCACGCGTGGCACCCTGGATGAGGTACCACGGTCAGTCGCGTTCAACTGCCGACAAGAACCGAGCTCCACGATCCATCGAGTCCTGGCCACCACGCGTCTCCATGCTTCTGTCATCTCATCCAGTGTGACAGCGACTCCGTCACGCAGCCTACTCAAAATGCTGTTGCCATGCTGGTGCAAGTCCCTTGCGTAGTCCATCTGCAACGTACGAACAAATCATAAACACAACGACATAGCGTAATGAATAGATGATATAACTTACGAAGTAAGACTTATCATCGCGTGCATGGCTGCTCCTGCCTGGCCTGGGTACAAGTCTGCCACGCTCAGAGCGTACCTGTGGGTCGGTGGCTCCTCCACCAGTAGGAGACGAGTACGCGTCCGTGGCACGTACTAGGCTAGGTACTATTGGTAGGAGGAGTAGTCGTATGGCGTGTCCTCATCAACGACATCCTCTAGTGCCCCATCCCACTGAGCGAGCCAAGGCTCCATCCTTTGAGCCAAGGTCGGCATGGTCTTCTGAGGTCCCTGGTTGGAGAACTTGAAGAGAAATCCACATTATTACAAATATAACATAAGCATTTAACATACTTGTAGTGGGTGAGTAACTCACGAGTGCACTTTCTCTGGCACACGATCCCCTGAAGGAACAGGGACCAGCTGGCAAAGACCAAACTGCCTCATGACTCGCTGCGGCGCGTAGTCCTCAACGAAGACATCGAAGATGAGCTTCTTCCTGGTGAGCTAGTAAGCCTGGTCCCTGTAGCATAGTATCGAGATCCCCCTTGCCATGGCTCTCTGCAATACATGACGCTCACTGTAGGGGTCCCAGATCACCTGCTCCGCCTTGAGGTGGTCAAACGCCTCTATGAAGGAGTGGTATGCCGAACGTACCTGCAGTCCTGCCACTGTGGCTGTAGTACAAAAAAATTCTGTAAGCATATGCGATTGCAATTAAAACTGGATAAATACTCAGAAGGACGTACCTGTCGCCTAGTCCAAAGGGAGCCTATCATCGACGGTCAATCGCATCACCTCCGTACATGTCGACGGTGTAGCGTCGAGGCTTGAAAAAGGGTCGACCCATATGGAAGCGCTCGAACAACCAGAGCTGAAGAAGAAGAGGCATCCCAGCGAGATTAGCGGCCTTGCTTTTCTTCATGCACACGATGCAAAGGGCGCGGTACATGGCAGCAAGAACCCCCAAACCCCAGGATACCTGTGGTACGTCGTCCAGCTCAGCATCGGCAATAGCCCGTGCATAGGCTATCCAACGCGCATTGACGCTATCACCGTGAGTCGACGTGAACATCACCCATCCGAACAACCAATGTAAATAGGCCTCAAGGTGCCGTGCAACCTGGTAGTCCGTGGGCATCGCCGCCATCCGTTGCACCTGTGACAATTAAAATAGTGTAATATCAAGTTCATGTTACATAAAACTAGAATAATATGTTTATGTACAACTACTAACCTCAAACTGGGCTAACCACCTCCTCGATGGGTCGTGCCTCTTGCCGATCCATATTTCTGGATAAACAGCCACCACTCCGGCGAACCTCTCCTCCAAGTCCACCCCCACCCGGCAAGAGTCACCGAGGGTCTGATCGGTGTCCCAGCAATCGGCAAACCAATAAGCATGGTGATGTCCTGCAGGGTCACCATCACCTCGCCGAAGGGAAGGTGAAAAGTATGCGTCTCTGGCCTCCAATGATCGACCAAACATGCTAGCAGGGAATAGTCGAACGAAAAACGCCGTGACCGCTCTAGACCATCCTCACCCTTGGCCTGTTCATCGGGCACACCTGGGTCCTCAGCTGACCCCTCTATCATGCGAACCAGAGGAAGCAACCTAGCACGTGCCAACCTATGGATGCAAAAAAAAACATTTGCATTATTTAAATATAAGTCATACAACCTCAATTTATGTGAACAATAGAACATGTAAACGTAGTGCAACTCACCTAGTGTGGAAGCGTGGGTCAACGTACCATGCCTTCTTAGGCACACAGATCCATAGCAGAGGCACCTTCTCATTGCCTTCTATCGTGTGGATAAACGCACGGTGCCACCTGTCCAAATCAGAGTCTAGAAGTGAGTGGGGTGGTCCATCCCTTCAAGTAAATAATGAAACATTTATTATACATGATATATAATAAACACGATATATATAAATCAAAAGACATAAGCATACAACATAAATAATACTACATAACATATGATAAACACGATATATATATATATATATATATATATATATCAAAAGACATAAGCGTCCAACTTAAATAATATTACATAACATCCCCCAAACATGAATAAGATTGAGTTCTTTCTTCCGTGATGAACTATCGGCACCAGTCATACATTTTTTCTCTGTGGACCGAGGAGAAAGGGGGTTCAGCAGGAAGAGGATTGTACCATGAGAGAAGCACAGAGGTCAACCCGCTTCAAATATGGAACATGGATTCTGGCAATGCAACGGAGTTGGGTCCTCATATCGATCCGAATGTATCAATCTTTCTACAAAGGTCAATCTTTGCCTATTAGGCAAGAGGATAGCAAGTTCGAAATTCTGTCTCGATAGGACATGGATTTCTATTCCTATGAAATTCATAAATGAAAATGAAGTAGTTAATGGGAGGGCTACCATTATCTTTTTTCTTGTATGTGTTCCTAAGAGAAGGAATTTGTCCATTTCATGTTTCGAGGTCTCAAAAAAAGGGCGTGGAAACAGATAGAAACTCTGGACATAATTCGATACATAACTGACAGTACACACTACTTCGACACACATCACATAGCATACCCACGACGAGTTGGTGGATTCGACCCATCACACATGCTACCGACATTGCTTTGTCTTGTGCCCATACTCATCGCACTCAGAACACCTCCTAACATAGCCACCCAATTCAGATTCATCCATGTCGTTGCGAATGCGCCTACTCTGTGGATGACCAGGCTGCCCTTCCGCACACCTCCGCAAGGTTGGATCCGGTAGGCAGATGCACTCATCTCTGTTAATTACAGTGAAACCACCGTGTTTATGGAAACCACAGAACTCACTAGACCAGGTATGGACAACATGATCCTTCAAGTAGAAAGGGGACACGTATTGCGATGTGTTCATCCCAATTTGCCCACAAGCAACCATCACATGTAAGCAAGGAATATGAAGAAGTTTTAACTTGTTGTAGGTGCATTCACACCATCCAGTGGCCCCTTGGCCTAGATTAACCTTGTATGTAATAACTATTGTATTGGTTCCCAATCCCCTTTGCACCGAAGAGTCACTTCAAAGCGGTACGCAGTAATTCCGAAGCTACGCACTATATGTTGCTGAGCTTTAATGGTTCATTCCTCCATGTAGGTCATCATCCGCCAATAATATGACGTTTGCAATGTCGTGGCATGAAGAACAGCCTCCGCATGCCTTTTCTGGAAATAGGCAACTATGCCGTGCAACATGCCTTCCAAGATGGTCACAAGTGGTAGCGGACGGAGGCCTCTTATGACCCAATTGTAAACCTCGACTATATTCGTTGTCATGACACCAAACCTGATCAGCACATATCGGTTAGTACGACAACCCCATTTGTTCAACCATCGTAAATATCATAATTTACTATACTAACCTGGCGCAACCAGTGTTATGGAGCAATGCCCACTTCTCTAGAGGCTCCGTCTCTATCCAGTGCGAGAAACACTTTATATTCTTTGACGATCGTCTCCTCATATTTGGAGGATCGAGCTCCCCAAGTGGTGCTAGCTTTTTGGGTGTGCAATCGTTCTGCGTAGGTGGTTGCTTCTTCATCTCTTTGATATGTGCACTAGTGTGCTTATCCAACTTAGCCAATAGCGTGTTGAACTTACATGCCTAATTCTGCTTGCATAACCTTTTAAATAGGTTCATCAGTTTCTTATTCCTGAACTGCCTGAAGAAATTTGCTCCTAAATGTCTTATGCACCACCTGCTCTGCAAGTCACGCCATAGGAATGGCTCATCAGGGTCCTCCTGTAGAGTCTTAATTGCCGAAAGAATACCTTTGTGATGATTATGAATGATGCACACGCTGGGCCGATTACCAACTACCCCGAAATTCAGATGTTCGAAAAACCACAGCCAACTTTCCCGGTTCTCACCCTCAACAAAAGCAAAGGCCAATGGAAGTATGTGGTTGTTCGCATCAACTGCAATGACCGTTAGAATCTGTCCCTTGTATTTTCCAGTCAAAAATATACCATCAACACAAAGCATTGGACGGCAGTACCTGAATGACGCAATGTAAGGACCCAATGAAAAAAACGCATGACGAAATTTGGAGATCCCATTACCATCTGCTTCACTTTCGTTGAAAGCGGTGTATGTGCCAGGGTTGGTTTGCTTCAAGACATAAAGCACACGAGGTAGGTTGCAATATGAAGCCTCGTATGTATCAAACCTCTTCTCTAATGCTTTTTTCTTCGCACGCCAAGACATCGAGTAACTTATCTGGTTCTTAAATATTCTTAAGACTGCTTTCTGAATATACGAACACTCAATGTCCCGTTTCTTAATGAATTCATTGAACATCACGATAGCAGTTACAGTTGCATTCAGGTTGCGGTGTTTCACCAGAACATTTTCTAGTCTGCATGTGTGCTGCTCTACTCGTGATGCAATCCAATACGTCTCGCATTTCGGGTTATATGCATGAGCTTGGAATTCACATCCATCGGTTCTGCACTTCACTGTGTACCTATCTGGCCTGGACAAGACAACCCGGAACTCTCTGCTACGATAATGCCCAAAGCCTCACTGCCAACTTTAATTCAGAATTTTTCAGAAATATTTGATTCAGCCGAATCACATTGGTACCATACTCCTAACGTGACTCATGGCCCCACAAAACTTCTATACCAGATTTGTTTTCTTGTTCTATTCGTCAGGGATGGGTATATCCGCTACCCCAGTACTATCATGCATTTCATCATCATATCCTCCACTTCCTCATCTTCGCTGATGTCATCATCACATTTCAACATTTCAGCTTCATCTTGTGTCGCCATACGATCCACCAACTCCAAATGATCAACAAGTTGCTCGATCTCCTCCCCTTCATCGACCCGACCTTCTGTGCTTACTGTATCCCTATTATCATCTCCCGCTGCTATCTCAATCGACACCACTTCCTGAACTGTTCAGCTCTAGCCGATGTACTGCTCTCGCACATATCACTAATATCCACCTCTTCTCAAGGGCAAGCCTGCATCAATATCACACATCCAAGGCGAGATCCCTTGCACCACCTTAACCATTTCTGCCACAAGTATGTCTAATCTACTTTCTTTAACTCCCAAATAGCTGAGTCACTTTTGCTACGCGTGAATAAGATTTGGATGGTAACAGAGTAAACACTTGGATCTAGGAAAAAATATTGGGTCAACCAAAATTTTATATCATGAATGCTAACACTTTCGGGGAACGAGTGTTCAATCATGGTGACCAGAAAGTTGCTTAAATCAACACCATTCTGCGTACTTTTTGTTTCACCATCGCCATAATATAGCCTAAATTTCATTGGATCCGACATTACTGCGACAATATAGAAAAAATAAATTTTAGATCACCACTAACATGTAATCACTAACCTAAATTAAACAACGCTAATTAACTATCCTGCTACCAATACTACAATATTAAAGTATACATCTAATATCGCTAATCTAAAATAGAGGCATTGATTAAATTAAACCTAACATCAACTATAATATTTTCCTAAACAACTACAAAAAAAAGTATTACAAAATTACGAAATTACCTTTTTCTTCCTCCTCCTCTTTCTCCCTCCTCTCTCTCTCCCTCTCTTCCTCCCCTCTCTCTCCCGAGCGCCTCCCCTCCCTCCCTCTCTCTCCCTCTCCTCCTCCTCTCTCTCTCTCTCCCTCCCTCCCTGCCGGCGCTCGGTCACTCTCTGTTGCTCCCCTGTTTTTTCTTCGTCATTTGAATCCGAAGCCTGGTCGAGCGGCTGCTTTCAAAGCACATATTTTCGCCACATGGTACGGCAAAAATCCCCAATTTTTGCCAAATAATATGGCGAAAATCCCTCGTTGCCCAACCGTGTGGGGAAAAATCCCTGTCACCCAGCCGTGTGGTGAAAATATCCACATGTCAAGCCGGGACTCGGCTGCTCTGTCAGGGCGATGCTAATGATGCAATTAACGTATTTTCACCCAACGGTTCGGTGAAAATATGGTCTTCGCCGAACCATCTGGTTACTACTTTAATTTCACCAAGCGGTTGGCTGAATTAGTATTATTTTTGTAAAATTTTTTTGGCGTATTAATGTCGCAATTACTTTTATAAAATGTATTATTTAAAAAAATCGTATTTATGCATATCCACCTTGTATGGTCTGATTTGCTGGACAAGCAGAGAGCTTTGCATTGCGGGCACATTCTTAATTCCATGAGAAGAGACTAAAGTGTTTGAAAAAGCAAGAGTACGTCCAAAGCAAAGCAGCAAAGCAAAGCATCAGTAACGGGCAATTCCAACTTCCCTTTTACTTTACTAAGAAAACTAAATTATAGATTTTTAGTTATGCAGGGCCAAACCGGACTGGACTAATTTTCAAAGAGATCTTTTATAGTACACTAAATTCAATATAAACCTTTCATTTTTTTCGATTCAATACATCAGATTAGCAAGAATTTATTTGTACTTTCTCTAGTAGTAGAGGGTAGAAATACTCTTAACAAATCAACGACTAAATTTGATTTCTACTACGCACTATATACTACTAGTATAATGCACCATAAAATTTCTTTATCTCTCTTTTCAAAAGCCGGTTTGGCTGCATTTTTTTTTAGCGCTGGTTATACCTTCACTACTTGAGAGTCAACACATTGGAGAAACGATTCGCCATATTGGATGGAGCAAACAAAGACACGATTGCAGCACAAGCATGCCTGCAGAAACGAAAATGTGCAACGATGAACGGAGAAAAAGAGCAAATACCTGTAGATCTCCTGGTACAAGGATCGGCTGTCTTCCTCGCTGCCTTTTGATTCACTCCTCGCATACTTAACTACACGTTTTCTCTTTGCAACACCAGGCTGCTATCCTGCCACTGAGCTTGCTTGATTTCTACCAATGAACCTTCCCATAGACATTTATTTCTCCTTTCAATTCACCTTCGTGTTCCCAGCGGAGTATTCGACCAATCCATTTCTAGCACCATGTCATAAGCAACTAGAGACAGCCTCATTTATCTGAGCTTCAAATTCCACTCCTCCTGCCACATTTATCGCTCTGAGTAACAAGACGAAGAACAGGTAAGTAAGTCAAGCTGACTCCATTACTGCTGGATGCACGCGAACGGGAACGTCTTGAGTACGCGAACGGGAATGCCTTGAGTACGCTAGGAGCCCAATCATTTACAGGTCCTACTAATGGCCTGCAACAACAGAGTTCACAGAAACCACACATTGGAATCGACCAGAGCAACGATGCGATGGGGGCACCTGTGGACACGGTTCGAGTGCAGTAATTGCCCACTTAAAGATCTGACCGTTGTATTTCGATCGAACGATCATGTAGAAATTGCTTAAGTTACAGTCCTACGGAACTGCACCCGTGTCCGCTGAACCGAGTAGTGGAATTATTCAAGAAGCATGTACTTGCAGTACATGCCGTCTCACGGAAGTTGGTAGCAATTTTGTAACCGATTGAGGAATCCTTCCAACATGTCGGTTTTAGACTTTTATTCCACAATTTCACGTCATAAGGTCAAGTGGGTGCTGACGGTCCGAAATTTCAAACATGAGCCCAAATTCATTCATTAGATTTTTGTTTTGCGAGGAATTCATTAGATTATCTTAGCTTGTCTTTCAAATAGTTATTCAGTTCCCTTGCAAAAAAGAAGAAAAGAAAAAAAAGCGAAGTTTTTGAGTTTTGCAATAGCATCAGCTTGTCATTCAAAAAGTTCCATAAAACTGATGCTATTGCAAAACCTATTGAACAATTATCTGGTCATATTAACCAATTTTTAGCATTACTGGAATTGGAACTAAGGACGGAGACAGGCCTCAGACCGCCGAGGCAATGGCCCAAGGCCTGGCCTAATAAGCAATGGAAAACCCTTCTGTATATATAGCGCAAATTTCAGCCCACAAGTCCTTGGTCAAGGCATCCAGGTCAGTAGCCCATATTCCCTCTCTCCCCAGCACACCAAGCCAACGCAGTAGCGCGCTGCAATCCATGATAGCGCACAAGCTATAAAGTTGAGAAGTGAGAAACCATATCGACTATCAAGATCAGCCTTTGCTCTTTCTACCTCTCTCTTATGGACGATATGAGAGCTAAGGGTCGAGGTGCAACGGTAGCATAGGCTTCGAGATGGCAAGTGAAGGACCGAGATGGCGATCAGAGGGAGGTGAATGATCCGAAATAAAATTTTCCCACTCAAAATAATCCAAGCAAGCCCTCAGACAAATCAATCAAAATATGCAGTTGAGATCGTGATTTTTCCCTGTATGGCCGGTGCTACCGCAAGAGAACAGGTAGCATCGGAGGCCGGTATGACTGGACTAGGGCCGGTAGCACCGCGTTCAAGAATAGCAGGGTAAATCAGCACGAACTCCAAAAGCAAAAATGATCAAACTTTTGATCGGTTGGTCAAAAACTCATGAAACTTGGTATGCACCTTCGTATGGAGGTCAAGAACCTATTCCAACCTTCAATCCAAGAGATTGACATCAAAATTCTGATCTTTTTCGAATCTAAGGAAGAATGCACCAAGTAAGAGCAAAAACCAAAAACTTGATCTATAACTTGCTCGTGGGGTTTTGATGATCGAGATGATATTGTATAGCCTCCCATACATCAAAGCAAGTAAAAACACGAGTCAAGAATACCATAAACTCAATCTTCCAAGATTAGTCATCCAAAGAGCAAAAGATCAGTTTTCGCAAGAAAGAACACAAGAGTTGTCTAGATGATTAGGATATGATCTGAAGAAAACTCATCCATCAATCATACATCCTTGGCACAAAATCCACAAGCATTTAAAAGGAGGGGAGTGTAAGGTCGAGATGCCGACTAGAGGGGGGTGAATAGGCGACTTTTAAAATTCTCTTGCTAATTTCTACAAAACAATTTACCCCTAGTTTCCCTAATACCAAAACCTTAACAAATATTAATGTGCAAGCGATAAACTAAGGTTTTGACAATTAAAGCCTAAATCAACAAGGCTTGCTATGTGCACTAACTAATTATGTCTCTAACAAAAATATGCAATTCCAAAGGCAATCAATCAATCAATTTAATTCAATGAATATAAGTTGCTTGAATATAAATAACGAAAACAATGCAAGCACAAGAGACACAATACTTTTTACCGTGGTATTCGGAGACTTGCCGGTCTCCCCTAGTCCACGTTAAGGTCAGCTCAAACACATTGGACTGGCTCCACGAATTGAGCACCCACCTCGAATCCATTAGTGGTAGCTCCTTTTCCCTCCCGGGTAGGCTAGCTCCAATCCTCACAAACTTTGCCGGGTCTTCTCACAACCTTTGTTGAGAACTCCCGCGCACGACGTTGCTACGCCGTCTAGGTGTCGGCAAACACCAAGAGTAACAAGCCAAGCCTTCCGCTCGAACATCACCTAGTGCAACACATGCACTTCCAGTGACCTCCTACGTGCAACACATGCACTAGGATCCTCCTCAAGTGCAACACATGCACAAGAGGCTCTCAATCCACTTCCTAATTGCAACACATGTAATTAGGGCTCACTCTTAGCTCAAAAACCAATTTGGAGAGTGCAACACACGCACAACCCCTGCAAAATACTCAATGGAACCAGCAACACCCATATGCCAGCCCTTGGCATCATTTTATAGCCCCCCACACGAAATCTAGCCATTGGAGGGTAATATGGGCAAAACTCAGCATGGCCGGCACTACCGCCCAACTGGGGCCGGTAGTGCCGGCCTCGACCTCAACGGTCGAATGCCAGCCAAAACTAGCCGTTGGCTACAGAGGCTCGGTAGTACCGCCTTAATCGGGACCAGATCGCTGGCCGAGCGGCAGCGATCGCCTAACGGGGCGGTCTGCATCGCCGCCGTGCAATACCTAAACACACATCTTTGGAATATAACTACGCCATCCGGGCGCATCGCGCCACACAAAGAAGATCGCACCTACATGGTCGGTAGTGCCGGCCAGAGGAGAAAACTCAGGTTTTTCACAAAAACATTTCTCCACACTTTCAAATGTTGATTCTTTGAGCAATGTGATGATCAACACATGATCACAACCCTATGAAAAACACATTTGCATATGTTAATCACATACTCTAAAGAATCACATTAGGCACAACTTATTTGCAAAACACATTTGCAAATAAACCAAGAGCTTATGAGATCAATCCTCTTAGCCATGTGATGATCAACACATGATCAAGTCAATTTGCAAAACACATTTGCAAACCCTATTCACATGCTCTAGGATCGAAACCGATAATCTCAAGTTCATTTGCAAAACACATTTGGAAATAACAACTCCAACTTATTTGCAAAACACATTCGCAAATAAACCACGAACCTATAAGATCAATCCACTTAGCCATGCAAGGATCAACACATTATCCCGACACTTTGCAAAACACATTTGCAAATGCCAATACATGCTCTAGGATCGAACCTCATAACTTCCAGCTTATTTGCAAAACTCATTTGCAAATAACAAACCAACACTTTGCAAAAACACATTTTGCAACCAAACCAAGCTTACCCTTGTGATGATCAACACATGATCCAATCACAAGCTAATACACCAAAGCATGAGCTCTCTATTTGCAACACATGCAAATTTCTAGCTCCATGCAAACAACCACTTCAAACTCAAATGCATGAGCTCTCTATTTGCAACACATGCAAATCTCTAGCTCCATGCAACCACTGAACCAAATTGCTTGAGCTATCTCCTTTTGCAACACATGCAAAACTTAGCTCCAAGCAAACAACCAAATCAATTAAGATGCAAGCATGAGCACTGTTATTTGCAACACATGCAAATACTTTGCTCATGCAAAATCCAACGCACGAGCTTCACCCATTTGCAACACATGCCAAATGGTTAGCTCCATGTAAAAACCAAACCAAGAGAGTGAGCTAGAGTGAACTGAATCGAGTTCATCAACACATGATAAAGCTCAAGCTAAAAGACTCAACCCCTCTTAATAGTACGGCAACCTAATTAGCAACCCGGTCTCCCAACCAAACACCGAGATCGGTAAAAGACTAGGAACACATTCTTAGCCCTAACTAGTTATACCTTTGTCGCACTTGATCCACTTGGAGCCTTTATGATTTCCAATCATCTTCTCTCCAGGATCACCTCTTCTTCTTCTTGGTCATCAACACATGATGAACTTCCTCTAGCCCTTCTCTTCAATTCGGGATCACCTCTTGAAGCTCATCAACAAATGATGACTTCTTCTTCTTCTTCCCGATTCTTTATCATCTTGGACTTAACCTAATTCACAACTCATGGAAGATGTTAGTCCAACAAACACGGTTGTCTCAATCATCACCGCACTCCATTAACACATAATGGATGCCTCTAAGATCGATTGAGCCCAACCCACATGAATTTGAATGATTAATTGTGTCTTGAGTACTTTGATGCAACTGATGCTTCATTATACTCAAGAACTTTTCGCTTGTCCTTAATCAACAAAGAGACACCATCAACACATGATGAAATGTTCTTTGATTGATTGAAAGACAATCGAACTCAATTTAAACTCATTTAAATTGACATAAGTATATATAACTCACAAGTTTCATATACTCAATATGATGGTTAGTAATGATCTAAATTTGTTTGAGTGATGGAAGGGATCAATACTTTTGAGACCATCAACTATAGAATAAACTTTATTAAGTATGTGCATATAACAAATTGATCATTGAATCAATATGCACATAATCAATCTTAGATTGCATACGAGTTTATTCTATATTTGCATGAGTATATTACAACTATACAAGTTATATATACTCAAAAGATTGTTTCAAGGCCTTGATCCTTTATATTATATGACAAGAGGACATGGATCAATACAATTGAAACATCAAGTTAAATTATCAGCTCCCCCTAGATTTGTGCATTCATGTATATATGAATTTGAAACATAATGCACATATTTGGACTAAAGCAATGGAAGAGTTCATACTTTAACTTGAATTCTAAGTATGCATTTAGATAATAGAATGAATACGAGTCCATACCTTAGGTTTTTCATTTTTCATCCAAGTATGAGACTAATAAGAATAAGACTTAATAGTACATGTTAGTCTCATAATGATTAGATTTGTCATTAAACAATGATTAAACATTAATATTAAACCAATCACCAAAACCAATGGAGTTTGAACTTACAATCTCCCCCTTTTTGGTGATTGATGATAAATCCTACATTAATTGCTCATTTAGATGAAAAACAATTTATGAAGGGATTTTGAAGATCAAAGATCGAATAACTCAATAAAGTTTTCAAAAATGCATATCCCCTTATGGCATAAGAATAAAAATTCAAGCTTTTACCACTTATAAAAATATAAGCTCTAATTCCACTTAACTTATATTGCTTAACCAAACCAAACTCTCATGCCATTTGATGCAAAGAATTTCTCCCCCTTTATAGCATTTTCTTTTAAGGAACCAAATGTGGGAATTAAGTTCATAAATAATTCTCCCCCTTTTGGCATTAAACACCAAAAATGGAAAACCAATCCAAAAGGAGGTTATACCACTTGAAAACATGGAGAGCTATGCATCACTTGGAAGAACATGTGCCAAATTAAATAAGAGTATAGAGCTTGGCAAGAGAAGCAATTGAATATAATGATTTGAAATAAAATAATTCTCCCCCTTTTTGGTCATAAAATAATTTGAAATGAAATTATACGACCATTGTAAGGAATTTTGGTTTTGAAGAATAAACCAATGTTTTTGTAAACTTTTTGAAATATGACCTAAAAGAGTAAACCACTTTAAGAAAGAGGCCAAATTTAGAGTTAAAGCTCAAAAAGGAATATTTGAAACATATTCAAATAAAATTCCTCATTTTATTAGGCTTATACAATGAATTCATCATAACTCACTTGAAGAGTCCATAATTTGCCTAATAGGACTTAAACGAGGAATTTATTCAAAGGAAAGCCTGATACCAATTTTCTAATAAATTTTTTCAATGAAACCACTTAAAATAAGGCTTTTTGAAGAAACATCACTTGTAGTACTACTTTAAGGAGAATAAGAAACTTGTACCACTTGTAATGCTTACTTTTCAAATTATACCACATATAAATATTTCTTCAAGTGATACTATATGAAAAAGTTACCACTTGTAAGATCATTAAAACATGAGGTACCACTTGAGAAAGAATGATACCAATAAAGAGAATCTCAAGAGGCATTGCTTGAACAACCACTTGTAAATGTGACATTTTTCACTTGTAAGATAAGCAATGTCAAATAAACCATTTTGAATAATGCATTTCCATTTTATATTAACTCAATATGAGTTTATCCCCTTTAGATATTTCAATCATACAACGGATCTCACACAGAGAGTCCTCAAGAGATTGAACTTACAATTAAGCTTCAAATGGGGAACTCATTCCTATGAGTTTGAAATCTTATAATAGCTCATAAAAATGCATAAGGAGTGGAAGTGGATACCATTTGTAAAAAATCCATAAAGCAAGGAATTAGATGATACCACATGAAGGAAATCAATACCCCTTAATCTGATTTTAATGTTTGAAAAACGAATTCTCAAATATTTAAATTTTTTTTGAAGGTATCAGAGCAATAACAACAGAGATACCACTTGGAGTTAAATTCACAAAACTTAATTGAAATAAGCTCCTATAAGTTTCAAGAGATGAAGCATGGAGCAATTTGTATTTAGACATACACAAGTTTTGGTTTTGAAATGATTTTTCAATTTGAGACCAAAAAGATACCACTTAAAATAGTTCAAAGGGAACTAAATGGATATCACTTGAGATTACTCCAAATGGCATTCAAATAATTTGAAATTTTGCAAAAATATATTTTGGGATCATAAGAAGATTTTCCAAAAAGAATTTTTGAAAAAGGAAAATCCATTCAAAAGATATCCCAAAATTAATTTTGAAAAATCTGAAACATTCAGAACAGAACTGCCAGGACCGGCACTACCGCTTACACAGGGTCGGTAGTGCCGGGAGTCCGGTACTACCGCCATTCATATGCGGTAGTGCTGGGGTCCGGTACGACCGCCGTCCAGGTGCGGTAGTGCCGACTTCGGCAGACTGAAATGCAAATTTTTGCAAAATTAATTCAAATGAAGTCCAAATGATTTGAAATTTTTCAGAAATGAACTTTGGACTATTATAAGGTTTCTCAAAAAGAATTTTCTCAAAATGACTTTTCTTTCAAAAGATATGGCAAATTGCGCTTTGAGGCATAAAAGGAAATTGATTTTCATAAAAAGCCTCAAAATGCAACTCAATTTGGATGTCATGCAATTTTAACTTTCAAGGCTTAGAATGATTTAGCAAGATGTTTTCTAGCCAAGATTTATAATAAAATCCAACTTGAAAGCCAAGATTTTGCAATATGCTTCATTAGGCTATTTTGGATCAAAACAAGGATTTTAGCCAAATTTGATTTTAACATAGAATTTTTATTTTGAAAGCCTGTAAAACATTTTAAATACATATTAGAATACTTTTACAAAGCTTTTTACAATTTTGGGCTTTTTAAACATAAGATTTTACTTTTGACCAAAATGGTCGTTTTGAAATAACTATTTGTAAAACAAAGCCAAATATTTTAACACAAGATTCAAATGAAGAATAAGATGAGATATAGAGATTTGAATTTGTGTATGAGTCCTAAATATCATTTTGAATTAAGATACTACACAAGATCTAGTCCAGATGAAGAAACTTACAAAGTGCAATAGTTTGACCATTTTGGGTCAAGTATAGTTTTTCGGCGAGTTCCAAAATCAAATAACTTTTGATTGGTTGGTCTTTTGAAAATCTTTTGAACACAAAAGATGTTAAGAATGACCAACTCTAGGTTTTTAGTTTTGGAATTATTTTCAAAATCATTTCACAATTAATTCTATGAAAATTACAATTTTAAATCCAAAACAAGATACTAGTAACTTGATTTTGGGCATGAAACTCATTTTCTTTATAAAATAGATTTTTGTGAAGCCAAAACTATTTGAAAACCTTTTGAAAGAATTTGTATACATTTTTTAAACTAGTTTTTCAAAAGATTACTAATATATACACAAGTTTTGACTTTTGGCTAAATGGCTTCATTTTGAAAGTATATATTAGCACTTATATAAATATGGGCACACATAGGGTTGTAATATACATGGTTATGATTTAGCACCCCCCCTTAATGTGCCACTACCCAAACTTGCTCAAGATTATAATCAATACAACTAATAAATATGAGCAAACATATGAACAAGCAATTCAAATTGATTTTCATGAATAATGTAGCTTAACCTACACAAGGCTAGAAGCTATAAGAATCAATTTAAATACTTGTTACCCGAGATGGCATTGGTTCATGATTTGAGGGAAAGTCTTCATGCTTGGCTCCATTTTGCAAATGATGAAGTCTTCGTTCTTTTTGGAGAAGTCAAGCGTCCAATGCATCACCAAGTACCTAATAATCTTTTAGGCACTTTATCGACTTTTGTAGTCGGCAATGAAATTATGGGGCAGGCGCTAGATCTCAAACTCGAAGGTCACACAAGACAAGGGATTAGACAGGTTCAGGCCCTCAGCGATGAAGGTAATACCCTAATCCTGTGTGCTGGTATTATACGGATCTCTTGGATCTAAGATTGCTCAAAGTGCTATGTGCTTTGGGCGATATGAGGTGTGCTATGCTCTGTGGCTTGATTGCTCTATGCTTGGATGATCGGATCCCTATGTTGTTGCCCGCCCTCTCCCTTATATAGCGGGGGTGGGGTGGCTTACAGAGTCCTGATCGGTTAAGAGATTCCGATCGGTTACAAGATTCTAGTCGGTTACAGGATAGAGTTTACATCTTTATCTACCCTATTAACGACTCGGATTACAACCATATCTATCATATCTAAATATAAATTCAACTTCCTTTAGGATATGTCCCTTGCATGCGCACGGCAATGGGCTCGACGCGGGAGTATCTTCCGGCCTCCTCTTGGGCCTGTCATGAGGGTAACCAGATTCTTATATTCCACAGTAGCCCCCGAGTCCTTTGCGATCGAGTTGCCGCCTTCCTGGTTGCAGCCCAACTGAGTCATGCTTCACGCCGAGTGCTTCCAGTTCTTGATGCAGCTTCCCGACTAGTTTCCCTTTACAGCCGAGTGCCCTGTTGTAGGCGAAGAGATCGTGAAGGACTCAATAGAGCTTCACGCGTTAAACTTTCCGAGTGGTTCCTAGCCCCATTATTGGAATTCTGGCAGTCGGCTCATCTTTGGACATACCGTATCCCAAACGATATGCAGAAGTCAAAACGCTTTTCCCGCTCAAGGCAAAATTCAGCGCTGCTCTCTTTAAATTCATTCGTCGCCGAAGTTGCTGATGTCGTCGTTGAAGCGTTTGGCTCACACACGTTGCATCCAAATTTAGTAGCCCTGAAATCATGTATATGGAGAACTTAGGTAATGTAAAAACAATTCGCTTGGATGTGATGTCCGACTAGTGTATATATAATTTTAGAGTTTTTTACTCTTTTTCCTTATTGATTTTGAATTCATCCGAGTGGTTTGACTCTTTTTGTTTAAGCACTCTGCCCGACTAGTCTAGTCCCCGAGCGTTGGGAATCGGCTCATGGCTCTTTTTCCCAGGCACGCGTTTTGGGTGACTAAAGTTCGCCGTTCATGAGGTCAAAGCTTCACAACTTGGAGTTATCGCACTCGGATTCACTTGCAATCGTTAAGCAAAAGAAGAAAAATACAACTCGAGAAAAGATGCGCATGCACACTATTAGGTGTAGCCCCCGACTTACTGCTTAGTTGTGGGTCAACTAAGTAGCAAGTCAGGAAAGTCAACAATTTTATTTATAATGAAATAATTGAGTAAAAAGCGACTTAGCTGCTTTATGCTCCATATGTTGCTGACGATCATGCCATCTTTGCTCGTGGCGCAGGCGTAGGCTTGTAGATGAGCTATAGGCGACGCTCGGGGCGCAGGAGTGGCTCGTGGCCGTGCCGAAGGTGGCGCTCGGGGCGACCGTGGTCTGCTACCGCAACCAGCTTCTCACTCTTCCGCTTCTTGTCCTTGTGCTTGGAGGACTCGGCCTTGTCACCTTTGTCCTTCTGTTGTGGGTGATCTTCCTGGCGCTCGGCCAGGGCGTCTGAGGCCGTGGCGTAGCGTTCGGCCAGTGCAAACATCTCCTTCACGGAGGCCGGGGGTTTTCTGGACATTTTCTTGATTAGGTCAGGATCACTTACCCCTTTCTGAAAGGCCGCCACCACCACCGCTTCAGATACATCCCTGATGGTGTTCTTCTTGGGCATGAAACGTCAGATGAAATCTCTCAGCGTCTCGTCCTTCTTCTGGTGAAGCTGGTATAGGTCCCACGGGTGCCAGGCCTCTCGTAGGTTCCTTGGAAGTTCGAGATAAATTGATCGCAGAGATCGCTCTAGGAGTCCACCGAGTTCGCTAGAAGTCCTGTGAGCCATGCTTGAGTCGAGGGGGTGAGATTGACTGGCAGATAATTCGTCATGACATTCTGATTGCCTCCGGCCACTTTAACTGCTAGGGCATAGACCTGCAGCCAAGCTTCTGGATCTCGCCCCCCGTCGAACTTAACGATGCCCTTGGGGTTGAAGCTTTCGAGCCATACCACTCGGCGAAGCCGAGAAGTGAACGCCCGGATCCCGTCAATGGATCTCTCATCATGATGAGGGGGAGACCGACGTGGTGAGCCTCTGGCTCGGCGATAGTCGTCAATGCGTCGGGGTGGAGTCCGGCACGGCGAGTCTGTGACTCGGCGATCGTCGTCGTTCTGAACCCGGCGATGATGATCTCTATGGTCGTCGCAGTCGTCGTACCTTCGATCACTTCGTCGATCGTGGCCGATGCCGATACGCTCGAAGTCGTCGCGGCGCCCACGTCATTCTTCCTCGTCTCGCTCTTGCCGTCTGGCGGTGATGTCTTGGCGGAGGTCTCGGTTGAGAATTCGGCGAGTGTTTCCGACCGGTGGTGTGAGGCGCCGACTGCCAGTATTTCGACTGGTTGCAGTCCGACTGCTAGCGACACAAGTGGCTGCGTTGGAGCGTGGGTGTGCTTCCCCTACCGGCTTCTCCTGATTCTGCTGAATTGCCGCCGCCGTCACCATGGCCTTGATTTGGGCCACAATCGGAGCCGCCGGGCTATCCGATGCAATCATCGGGTCCAGCGTATCGAGAAGCGTCTTGGAGGCGATGACGTTCTGCATCGGCGTGCGGAAAACGGCTTGGTCTCCCAATCTAGACTGCAGGATGTCCTCGCGGACATTGCGGCCGTGAGATCGAAGTGATCGCGCCTGCACCTCCTTACCCTTACGAAGACGATCTTCCTCTACAGCTTCTTGATCTTCTTGTTGGAGATCGGTCCTTTGCTCCTCTATCACGAAGACGCCACGAAGGTCACAACAATTCCTCGCGACGCCGACTGGTTCGCCGGATGGGTCAAAGCGGCATCCCTGAGATGAGTTGGCCTGATCTCCACCAAATTGGATCTGGTTTTGGACCAGGCAGACAAGTTCTTCGCGCGCATTTGCGACGAAGTCCAGGCTCTCGAAGCGAAAAGCCTGCCCGAAAACGAAGGTGGCGACAATTCCGCCGGTTGATGCCCTCGAGTCTGTAGGAAAAGATTATAGCGCTTCCCCTACCTGGCGCGCCAACTGTCGACTTTTGTAGTCGGCAATGAAATTATGGGGCAGGCGCTAGATCTCAAACTCGAAGGTCACACAAGACAAGGGATTAGACAGGTTCAGGCCCTCAACGATGGAGGTAATATCCTATTCCTGTGTGCTATATGGATCTCTTGGATCTAAGATTGCTCAAAGCGCTATGTGCTTTAGGCGATATGAGGTGTGCTATACTCTGTGGCTTGATTGCTCTATGCTTGGATGATCGGATCCCTATGTTGTTGCCCGCCCTCTCCCTTATATAGCGGGGGTGGGGCGGCTTACAGAGTCCTGATCGGTTAAGAGATTCCGATTGGTTACAAGATTCTAGTCGGTTACAGGATAGAGTTTACATCTTTATCTACCCTATTAACGACTCGGATTACAACCGTATCTATCATATCTAAATATAAATTCAACTTACTTTAGGATATGTCCCCTTGCGCACGGCAGCGGGGCCTGACGTGGGGAGTATCTTCTGGGCCTCCCTCTTGGGCCTGTCATGAGGGTACCCGGGTTCTTATATTCCACACACTTGTTGGTACCCAATTTTTGTTGGGTCCAAAAATGTTAGTCACAATAGATTTAGGGACCCAAATGGCCGTAACATTTAGAGTATTAAGTGAACTAACATGACTAGCAATGGGTTTGAGGTTATTATTCCTCCTAAGCGAATTATTTGCATTGTAATGAGAAGGCTCAGGAGATCTAGTAAAATTCACAAACCCATTTCTAGTTTGATCCTTTCTAAGCATATGATGATCATTATAATGAGAACACTTAGAGGATCTAGCAAATCTAGCAAATGGTTTGCTATTGTTATTTTTTCTAAGCACATGATCAACATGATTTTTCATAGTCTTAGGAAATCTAGCATTTTGAGCAAACACATTTCTAGATTTATTTCTCCTAAGCAAATGATTATCATAATTTTGCAAGTACTTGAGAGAATCGACAAACTTGGCAAACACATTGCCATTTTTGTTCTTCCTATGCAAATAATGATCATTTACAATAATGGCCTTAGGGGTGTTACCTAAGGGACAATCCTTACCGAAATGTCCCCTTTTCCGGCAATTGAAACACGTCAAGCTATTTGGCCCTCTCTTGACCGTTTTGACTTGCTTCTTGCCGGTGTGCCTCTCCAATGGTGATGTGGACTTGACTTCCACTAGATGAGGGCGCACGGAGGCGTAGTGGCCCTTCATTTTCTTCTCCCTCTTGGAGATGTAGCCGATCCCTCTCTTGTCAACCAACTTTCGTTGATTGTTTAGAATGTTGTCGAGGGTGACCTTTCCTTTATAACACTTCTTCAAGTCATTTTCTAATTCGATGACTTGAGCCTTGAGCTCTTTATTTTCCTCTACAAGGTTAGTCTCACATTGCATAGAGGAAGTTGAAGCAATATTTGTATTTGAGCAACAAGACTTATCTTCACTAGAGATGGACATATTAATTTTAGATGAAATGCTAGAATTTAAAATTAAGCGTGGCATATATCAATTAAATCACATGTAATTTCTATGTCCATCCTAGGCTTAGTGAGTTCTTTGAGAATGAGAGATTCATGATTCTCTTTAAGCACATTATAATCATTTTGAAGAGAATCATGTTCAAGCTTTAAAGTTTTATATTTTGCTTTCTCCTTCCCAAGATAATTATTGAGCTCCTCTAGCATGTTCACTAATTCATCATAGGAGGGCTCATCATCCTCATCACTATCGCTTACCTCAATTTTACCTTTAGCCATGAAGCAACGAGTTAACGATGAAAGAATTTGATACTCATCGTCGCTTGAGGCGGAGGTTGAGGTTTCTTCATCACTTGAGGTAGAAGTGGATGTTTCTTCTACCGATGTCCCATCCTTAATGCAATCATCGTTTATTGATGTGGATGATTGAAATGATTCTTGAAGCTTGATCCACATTTCATGGGCACTCTTGAGATTGCAAATTGAATTAAAGACATCTACGCTCACAAAACTAAATAAAGCATTAGTAGCTTGAGCATCGAGATGTAAGTATTTCTCTTCTCCTTTAGTTGGAGCAAATTCATTCAACCGAAGAGAAAAGCCCACATCTACGATCCACCATATTTTGGGGCTCATGGATTAAAAATGAGATATCATAAATAATTTCCATGAAGCATAATTTGAACCATCAAAAATATGTGAATTGGTGTAATGCACTAAACCCATAGTCATCATCCTTACTCTCTAAACGGTTAAGTCTAATAAAATGAGAGACCAAGCTCTGATACCACTTGTAAGGTCGAGGATGCCGACTAGAGGGGGGTGAATAGGCGGCTTTTAAAATTCTCTCGCTAATTTCTACAAAGTAATTCACCCCTAGTTTCCCTAATACCAAAACCTTAACAAATATTAATGCGGAAGCGATAAACTAAGCTTTTGACAATTAAAGCCTAAATCAACTAGACTTGTTATGTGCACTAACTAATTATGTCTCTAACAAGAATATGCAATCCCAAAGGCAAGCAATCAATCAATTTAATTCTATGAATATAAGTTGCTTGAATATAAATAACGAAAACAATGCAAGCACAAGAGACACAATACTTTTTACCGTGGTGTTCGGAGACTTGCCGGTCTCCCCTAGTCCACGTTGAGGTTAGCCCAAACACATTGGACCGGCTCCACGAATTGAGCACCCACCTCGAATCCACTAGTGGTAGCTCCTTTTCCCTCCCGGGTAGGCGAGCTCCAACCTTCACAAACTTTGCCGGGGCTTCTCACAACCTCCGTTGAGAGCTCCCGCGCACGACGTCGCTACGCCGTCTAGGTGTCGGCAAACACCAAGAGTAACAAGCTAAGCCTTCCACTTGAACTTCACCTAGTGCAACACATGCACTTCCGGTGACCTCCTACGTGCAACACATGCACTAGGATCCTCCTCAAGTGCAACACATGCACAAGAGGCTCTCAAACCACTTCCTAAATGCAACACATGCAAATAGGGCTTACTCTTAGCTCAAAAACCAATTTGGAGAGTGCAACACATGCACAACCCCTCCAAAATACTCAATGGAACCAGCAACACCCATATGCCAGCCCTTGGCATCATTTTATAGCCCCCAACACGAAATCTAGCCGTTGGGGGGCAATATGGGCAAAACTCAGCATGGCCGGCACTACCGCCAAACTGGGGCCGGTAGTGTCGGCCTCGACCTAAACGATCGAATGCCAGCCAAAACTAGCCGTTGGCTATAGAGGCCCGGCAGAAGACGCTTAATTGGGATCGGTATCGCTGCCGAAGCGGCAAGATCGCTTAATCGGGGCGACGCGGCCGTGCAATACCTAAACACACATCTCGAATATAACTATCGCCATCCGGGCGTGCATCGCCACCATACAAAGAAGATCGCACCTACATGGTGGTAGTGCCGGCCAGAGGAGAAAACTCAGGTTTTTCACAAAAACATTTCTCCACACTTTTAAATGTTGATTCTTTGAGCAATGTGATGATCAACACATGATCACAACCCAATGCAAAACATATTTGCATATGTTAATCACATACTCCAAAGAATCATATTAGGCACAACTTATTTGCAAAACACATTTGCAAATAAACCAAGAGCTTATGTGATCAATCCTCTTAGCCATGTGATGATCAACACATGATCAAGTCAATTTGCAAACCCTATTCACATGCTCTAGGATTGAAACCCGTAATCTCAAGTTCATTTGCAAAACACATTTGCAAATAACAACTCCAACTTATTTTCAAAACACATTCGCAAATAAACCACGAACCTATAAGATCAATCCTCTTAGCCATGTAAGGATCAACACATGATCCCGACACTTTGCAAATGCCAACACATGCTCTAGGATCGAACCTCATAACTTCCAGCTTATTTGCAAAACTCATTTGCAAATAACAAGCCAACACTTTGCAAAAACATATTTTGCAACCAAACCAAGCTTATCCTTGTGATGATCAACACATGATCCAATCACAAGCTAATACACCAAAGCATGAGCTCTCTATTTGCAACACATGCAAATTTCTAGCTCCATGCAAACAACCACTTCAAACTCAAATGCATGAGCTCTCTATTTGCAACACATGCAAATCTCTAGCTCCATGCAACCACTTAAACCAAATTGCTTGAGCTCTCTCCTTTTGCAACACATGCAAAACTTAGCTCCAAGCAAACAACCAAATCAATTAAGATGCAAGCATGAGCACCCTTATTTGCAACACATGCAAATACTTTGCTCATGCAAAATCCAACGCACGAGCTTCACCCATTTGCAACACATGCCAAATGGTTAGCTCCATGCAAAAACCAAACCAAGAGAGTGAGCTAGAGTGAACCGGATCGAGTTCATCAACACATGATAAAGCTCAAGCTAAAAGACTCAACCCCTCTTAATAGTACGGCAACCTAATTAGCAACCTGGTCTCCCAACCAAACACCGAGACCGGTAAAAGACTAGGAACACATCCTTAGCCCTAACTAGTTATACCTTTGTCGCACTTGATCCACTTGGAGCCTTTATGATTTCCAATCATCTTCACTCCAGGATCACCTCTTCTTCTTCTTGGTCGTCAATACATGATGAACTTCCTCTAGCCTTTCTCTTCACTTCGGGATCATTTCTTGAAGCTCATCAACACATGATGACTTCTTTTTCTTCTTCCCGATTCTTTATCATCTTGGACTTAACCTACTTCACAACTCATGGAAGATGTTAGTCCAACAAACACGGTTGTCTCAATAATCACCGCACTCCATTAACACATAATGGATGCCTCTAAGATCGATTGAGCACAACCCACATGAATTTGAATGATTAATTGTGTCTTGAGTACTTTGATGCAACTGATGCTTCATTATACTCAAGAACTTTTCGCTTGTCCTTAATCAACAAAGAGACACCATCAACACATAATAAAATGTTCTTTGATTGATTGAAAGACAATCGAACTCAATTTAAACTCATTTAAATTGACATGAGTATATATAACTACACAAGTTTCATATACTCAATATGATGGTTAGTAATGATCCAAATATGTTTGAGTGATGGAAGGGATCAATGCTTTTGAGACCATCAACTATAGAATAAACTCTATTAAGTATGTGCATATAACAAATTGATCATTGAATCAATATGCACATAATCAATCTTAGATTGCATACGAGTTTATTCTATATTTGCATGAGTATATTACAACTACACAAGTTATATATACTCAAAAAATTGTTTCAAGGCCTTGATCCTTTATATTATATGACAAGAGGACATGGATCAATACAATTGAAACATCAAGTTAAATTATCAACTCACCCTAGATGTGTGCATTCATGTATATATAAATTAGAAACATAATGCACATATTTGGACTAAAGCAATGGAAGAGTTCATACTTTAACTTGAATTCTAAGTATGCATTTAGATAATAGAATGAATACGAGTCCATACCTTAGGTTTTCCATTTTCCATCCAAGTATGAGACTAATAAGAATAAGACTTAATAGTACATGTTAGTCTCATAATGATTAGATTTGTCATTAAACAATGATTAAACATTAATATTAAACCAATCACCAAAACCAATGGAGTTTGAACTTACAGGGAGGCAAATCCAAATGTACGGAAAGTAAATTGCAAGAATGTAAATTGCGGAATTTAAGTGCTGAATTTAAAACATAAAGTAAATGCGTAAAGTAAATTCAATCATAGGATAAAATGATTTATATTTCTGGAAGGGAGGTTTACAAAGCCTCACAGCAAAGTGGGTAAAGCTCAAAGGAGCACAAAACCTCTAAACCTTCAAGAGGAGGAAGACTAACCCTCCCCCTCTATTTATACTACTCTTGAGTCATCCTCCACCCTTGGATGGGTTCCTTCTACCCTGAGGATCACCATCAAGAGCTAGGATTGACTCACTCACTCATACTTGGGCTAACTCGAAACCCTCTAACATAATTGGTTTTTGCACGCTTTTCAAAGCATACTAACTAGACCCGCTACTCTATCACCTAGACCACGATCCAACAACCCTCTTTGATCCGAGTAGTTCTAAGTTAGCATCTCTCAATTCCTTGTCTTCTCGGCTCGTAGAGACTCCGTCTGCGATCATCTTCCGGTGATCCTCGACCATTTGGAACTTCGGCGCACCTTGCCTAGTCTCGATCATCCTCCGCCTCATCATGATTAAGCATCGACGTCCTGCGACCATCAAAGACAAGAAATACCCATCACATAGCAATGTTCAAAAAGATATGCAATTAAACTCCCAAAATCGTAATTTTTAGATCATTCACGCTCATTAGGGCTGGTGCTACCGCCCTCTGTCTAGTAGTACCGCCCTTTATCCAAAATAGCAAACACTGCTCTCTGAAATTTTCACACCAGCCCTAGGGTCGGTGCTACTGACACCCCACTGCTACCGCTCCCACATGGCCGGTAGTATAATACGCTCTACAAATCTCAGCGAATGCACTCTTTGAAAAATTCACACCGCCCCCATGGCCGGTAGTACCGACATCCCGGTGCTACCGCTCCAACATGGCCGGTAGTACTACAAATTCCAAACAAAGCTCAAATTGCTTCATATTTTGATTTAAACTTCAAATCAAACTCAAACCTAAGCACAACTTGCTTAAACAATGTCAATAACTCATCACAAACACGGGGTAGACCTACACATGGTCTTTCAGCAAGCCCTGCGCCCTAAGCCTACTCGAGTAGTCAAGCTATCCATCAGCTGCTATCAACTCTAGATGATTTTCTCTTAATCCTTACTTTGTCGCATTGCATTATCCACATTCTGAATTATCCAATTATGAATTAATTAATTCAATTTGATGTAATAGATACATAATTTTCTATTGTTATATCACCTTATTAAATTGGCATTGATTTTGCCTATTGCAACCGCAATAGTAGAAAGAGCCTTCTTAGCTATGGATATTATTAAGACTGAGTTGCGGAATAAGATGTGTGACAAATAGATGAATGATAGCATGGTATGATTAATTACAAGTATTGAAAATAACAAGATTTTATAGCGTTTTCAAAATATGAGGTTGCGTAAACAAAAACTACCTTGTACTATGGGTATATTACATTCTTGTTTTGTAATTTGCATCAATAATTAACTTTGTAATTTTGTGTCACTAATTTACATATGCAATTTCATCTTTGAGGGTTCATGTTCTTGTACTATTGTTGACAAAGATTTGATTGGCTCAGATACACCTAACCTTCGTTAGTTATGTACTTCCTCCTTTCCTGAATAGATGATATTTTAGGATTTTGCACTTCAACCAAGGCACGTATAGAAATGATCAAATCGTCCTTATTTATTAGCTCACTTATTGCTCTAGGATTGTGTGTATTACTTTATTCCACAATAATAAATAACATTGGAAATAATGAATGATAAAGGCATGTAAAGGAAAAAAACAGTTAAAAGTTGTCTCAAAATTATAGAATGACATGTATTTAGAAACAAAATTCGAAAGCTAGAATGACATATATTCAGGAACGAAAGGAGTATTAATGTTTTTACTTCTTCACTACGCTATGTTGTTTTTGTCATATTTTGTCGGTTTCGTTGTATCGTTAAGTATGAAATTCAAATGTATTTTTAGTTTTGCATTTGCGATGTACTTTTATTGTATCTCAATATAAGTAATATTTGACGTTAGTTATAGCGACTTAGTTTTTTTCGGATGTGCCCGGGCTCCGCCACTGATTGGAACCAGTAACTTTTTGCGCGATGAACCAGCAACAGATGATGGCAGCACACTTACGATTTGTACCTTCCTCTTCAATAGTCAACAGGCATCTGAAGCTCTGAATTTTAACATTTACGCATCTTGCAGATGAAACAGCAGTGCCTAGATCCAAAGTCAAGGCAACAGCACAGGCTGTGACGCTGATCGAACAAAATACACAGGATCACACAGTTCACAGGAAGAGGAAGTACTCAGCATTTCAGACGCTGCGGACACATGCAGATCCAAACTAACTCTAGAGAATAAACACATGGCAGAATCAAATCAAAATTTCTAAAGCGAGCAGCGAGGGTGTTTGGAAACACTTGCGCAGTGTAGGCACGGAATGATCCCCGTCTTTTGCTTCTTCATACTACAGAACGTGTTGGGTTTATGCAGAACCCCGGCCACTCGGTAAAACGTGGCAAATACAGTCCAGTACTAGCTAATTAAATTACTAGAGGCCGTTGACGACAACATTTGCATTGCCTCTGGATTAACTAGATATCTGAAACAATCAGACTCGACAGACCAAACGAGGGAAGAGGTAGCTCAATTTCGAACATGTATACATAGATACACTACATTCTATTCGATCGGATATGAATACTAATTCTGGAGACGAACATAATGTTTGAACGCTAAGCTGTTCACCTAACCATATCCCACTAGATTCAGCTGATTCCTATCCAACAGACATAGAGGCAGGGGCGGAGCCAACCCATGGCCAAGCCTCGGGCTGGCCTAGCAATATAGAGAGAAGAGATTAGTATCCACGGGCCACGGCTCCTAGGCCTCCGGCCACGGTTGGGTGGCTCGAGGCCTAGATCCGCCGCTGCATAGAGGCATATTATCTGAGGAACGACAGACAGGCATATGAACAACTTACGACATATCCCTACTGTTCTGCAAGGTTTTTATTTTCTTTTCTTTTTTTGGAAACAGACCTATAGTTTTAAAAGCCGGACTTTTAGCGGGTTTAATCGCCGGTTCACGGGGTAACCACCGGTTAGTTACCCGGTGAACCGGTTAGTTACCCGGTGAACCGGTGGCATCTCCTTGGCGATGCCCGGTCCAGTTTTGAAACTATGCACAGACCTGTCGTCCTACAATTTTTACTGGAGAAACAAAGCTATGCATGATCTTGATGTTGCCCACACTGCAAGGCGCAATATATTCCATTCTTTTCCAGAGCAATTCATAAAAGAGATCTCACATGGCACCATCCATTCCACAGCAATTCGTAAGAATCATGGCACACGAAGCAAAGCAGCAAAACTGCAAGGCATAATGCTGCATCTAGCATTCTAGCCGCATCAATCAGAAAACGATTGCATCCATGCACATCAATGAGACAAGCGTCCTTCTCTTCCAGTATGCTGCTATGCATAGGTTTTATCTATCAATGAGAGCTACAGACTTTGCAATCAAAACACTTTGCTTTCTACACAGGAGCAGCCATTTGATCGAATAACTACCACACACAACGTGAAACCACCAAAACCGATGCATGTGCAGCACCACAACACCATCGCAAAATCTACTAAGCTATGAACAGCACCACAGTAGAAGAAGCAACTCACGGAGCGTAGGAAGGAGAAGCGACTCCAAACGCTTCGGATTAGGTCGCCGCGGCATCTCACGTCGTCGGCGCGTGGATCAAGCACTCCCTACGCTGCCACCACCGCCGCCGTGAGAAGCCCGAGGAGGAGGAGGACGGGAACCAGGGCGATAACGAGGAGAAGCTCGGCGCCGGAGATGCGCGCGTGCCTGGCGGCCTCGCGCCTCGCCGCTGCGAACTCCGCGCGGAGAATGCCGTCGGCCTGGAGCTCGCGATCCTGCAACTGGAGAAAGCGCACGACTAAGAAGCGGCGAAATCAAGCAAATCCTACGAAAATTGAGGGGTAGAAACGGGGGCTCGGGGGTCACCGTGGTGAAGGAGCTTCGGCGGGTCGTCGGTGGACGGGGCCGGCGGAGGGAGGAGAGGAGGAGCGACGCCCTGGAGCAGCGCAGCGCGAGGAGGAGAGGGACGTCGGGCGCTGGCTTCTGCTTGTCCCTGTCCATGGCTCCGCGAGCGGGGGAGGCTTCTCGAAGCTTCCGGAAGCTTTCCGATCCGAGGCGCTGCTCTATCTTTCTCCGACGGGCAAGGAAGAAAAGAGTTGTTCGTTTGGTTTGGACGTTCGGATGCCACGACTTTATTTATAGACCGTTGGCGTGGGGCCGTCCGGTCCGGGTGCCCAACGATTGGAAATTTCAAAATTGGCTTGGAGTGTGGATGGTGGAAATGCTCGTAAAGTGACTGACAGATGGGCCCTCCCATAGGTGGGCCCTTCCATAGGTGGTGTCTCTCTGTGCCTACCTCTATGTTACTCCCGAGCTTGGAGGAATACTAGAACGTCGCTTCCACATGAGAAAATCGGGAAAACATGCGATTATCGCTCCGCACGTGAGAAAATCGAGGAAACATGTGAAACGGCTGAAAGGATAAAAACGTAATTGCGTTTTTTTCGCATTTATTCAGCGGAACGGTTGAAAGGATATAAATGTAACACGAGAAAACCGAGGAAACACGTGAAACGGCTGAAAGGATACAAACGTAATCGCGTTTTTTCCGCATTTATTCGGCGGAACGGTTGAAAGAACATAAATGTAAAGGATATAAATGTATATGCGTTTTTTTAGCATTTATTCGGGTATTTGCATTTTTTGCACCTATTCGGGGTCCTCTCACGAAGGATCTGCGATTTCGCTGAAACGAAAGACCCTCTTAAAAAAACGAAAAATGGCAAAAATGACGTAAATTCTTTCTTTTTGTTTTTCGGAAAAGGACTTGAACGGTTTTTTTTTTCCGAAAAAGGACCTAAACGTAACGCTAAAAAAACAGCAAAAAGGACCTAAACGTAGTATGTATTTTTTCTTCCATAAAAAGGATCTAACCGTATTTTTTTCCAAAAAGGACCTAAACGTAATTATGATTTTTCGAAGAAGGACCTGAGCGCAAGGCTTAAAAACGCAAAAAGGACATAAGCGTAATATATTTTTCTTTCCCAAAAGAAGGACCTAACCGTAACAGTTTTTTCAAAAATGGACCCAAGCATAATGTTTTTTTCCATAAAGGACCGAGCGTAAATTTTTTTTACCAGGCGAGCCAACGCCCTCCCGACTCAAATGCACCATAGCCCGGAATCCATCTTTAATAGTGGGAGTATTCTCTTTGTAAGACTCATCTTCTGGGCTGAATGCTCTACCAAGCAGGGCCGGTGGGCCCAGCTTGTCAGGCTTGAGGGTGTGGGGATGACGTGGGAGAAAAAGCCGAACAGAATAAACGAGTTTCCCTGCGGGGTATGAAGCTGGGCCCCGCAACTCCCCGTTAGTGTGAAATTCCTGAGTCAGTTTGGCCACATATGAATGTCCTAACTGTGCAATAGAAGAATTAACAAATTTGATATACATTTGTCTCATAGAAATCTCGAGGATTTCATTCAGATTTTAAAATTTTGGATGCACCTGAAGATTCATGCACATTCACCTTCCTTTCCGGTTTTATCATACATAGTGGCCCTGCCCCTTTCGTGGAGATTGCAAGCATTGCCAAAATGCACTTTCCGTTAGGGGTGGAAAAAAAAAAGAAACTCGTGAGTTTAACGAGTACTCGAAAACTCGGCTCAACAAGATTCGAACTCGTTCTTTAACGAGTCAAGTCAAGCTGGATTTTGAACTCGTTAAGGAAAGGAGTTAAACGAGCGAGGTAAC
The DNA here is from genome assembly GCA_036346275.1 of Otatea glauca. Lineage (NCBI taxonomy): Eukaryota > Viridiplantae > Streptophyta > Magnoliopsida > Poales > Poaceae > Otatea > Otatea glauca. Next base: position 17,720,189 of record CM070729.1, read on the forward strand.
GAGCTTAAAAAAACATTGTCTGTCTGTAACCCTAAGTCCTAACGCCAGCCCCGTTCGCTTCAAACCCGATTCCCATCCCCTCCCCTCCCCTCAACACGCCGCAATTCGCAATTCCCCTCATCTCCCCTCCGATGTGCCGCCCCGCAGGGAGCGCCCTGGGCACCTTCGGCTCGAGCTCCTGCTCCAGATCCGCCACCTCCCCGCTCACCAACGCGCTCTGCCGCGGCCACCCCGCCGCCTCCACCCCGCCTCGCGCCATCGCCCTTGCTCCCCGCCCCTCTCGGTCGAGCTCCACAGCCAGATCCGAGTAGACCTCTGGCTCCTCCCCTCCAACCGTCCACCCACCAGGCTCCTCCCCTTCAGCTTCTCCCCTCCGGCCGTCCCCAAGGTTAACATTTCCAAACACCTGCACAACAAACCAAGAAAATGGTGAATACATCACAGATTTCATCGATGAAGGAAGACAAAGAAACTCGGAAATGTCATTAACTGTGTGAGACCCCGTTCTGATAAACAGGAATCTCTATGTGATTACTGTGTTATTCCCTGGATCAGTAGCTAGAACTCACATGTTTACAACATTTATATCATAACCATACTCGCAAACAAACAGAAAGACATACATATCAGTAATAATTATACAAAGTTTAGTACAAAATTAAAACATTTAACAACGAAAACAAAAGAGAGTCGAACAAACTCCAAACAACCTTGTGATTGCCCACTAAACCCCTAGGCAACTGACTAGGCACCCTAGAAGAAACCATCGTTGAAACCCTCGAGACCTGCTTGGAAAAGAGCGTTGTCTGGCAGATCGTAGTCTTCGTCCTCTGAGACAGCAGATGCAAGATTGAGTACATTGGTATTCAGCAAGTCTTATAGTGGTTCACAGATCCAAATATTTAAATATGCAAGCTGAACAATAAACAGGCTATGGTTATTTTTGCAGTTGCACAAAAGCATTAAAAATATATATAAGTATGCTAGATTGCAACATCGCATTTTAATAAAAGCAATTAAGAAACAATATGTTAAGCAATTATTCCAGATTTTCAACCCAGTCTACCCGACTGCATAGGTCCCCGGTGTTGATGCTTTGACACAAACGTTGGTTGCAAAACGGTTTCCAAACCAAAACCCAGTTTACCAAAAAGACTAAAAGAACTTTAGCATTGGGAGGATTTTCCCCAAGTGCCCATTACCGCGGGCACGGCTAATCGATTAGATCTTACACTCTGCAGAGGTGTACACTTTACCCACAAGGAATGATCAACCTCTTTTGCCAGGCCAGTTAACACACTTCCTTTGGTGTGTCGGCAAGGAGATCATACAGAGCCGTTACATTATCTAGATGTGGTTTTACACCAGTCTGGTACGTTGGCCCTCGCCCTGAAAACAGAGACACTCACCCAAGTCGTGGATCCACATTTATCACACCCAACACCACGTCTCTGTCCAAGGCAAGGCGTACACCGTTGCATTGGTATGTAGAAACCCCTACAAGCAGACCTGACCGGAATGCCTGTGCTAACTCCCGCCTTCTATAGATGCAAAGCCACATCTAAACAACTTAATAGGCTAAGACTGTCCCATACCAGCCCTCGTGGTTATACGAAAACATGGATCTACAACATCCCATTTGCTCGGTCCTTAATCCGATACGGGCGATACTCCACCCTATACTACGTGCAATTCCCTTTGCACAACCGGCTATTGCCGATAATCACTCGCGTCAAACCATAGTTTTATTTGGAGTTTTTAGCAAACTATCATCCACCATTTCCCAAAAGACCATACATAGGTTGAAAAGATTGAAAACACATAACGGATTAGCTTAAGCAGGAATATAGTGCTAGCGGTTATACCCAAAATGACATTAAGTGTCTAGTTTAAACTAAGGTTTACAAGGTTCACATGTCCATACAAATTGAGGTAAACCATAATGTACATGATTAACTACAGCTCCAACCCAAATTATCACTTCTATGGAGAATTATCCGGATGCATCATACATAGACAAAAACAACATAAGGTAGTAAATTATCAGGCTCAATATGCTCAAGGGGTTGCTTGCCTTGCAGCTCACTGTCAGGTATAAATTCTGGATCTGCGATAGAGGCATCTTCCTCTTTGAGGACGTCGGTGTCTACACGTCGAGAAAACGAGGAACAAAAGAACATCAGTAAAATCCAAATGGGCAAAAAGAAAACAGACAGCAAAGATAGACACATAATCTCACCAAGACAGGGATTGCTCTAAAAGAATTATTTCTAATTGAATCTCGAAATTAAGATACAACTATTATTTAGACTAAGAAAAACTAACTTATTAGTTTCTTTAGAAGGTGGCATGAATGGGCAAAAGTGCAAATCAACTCTCTGCATTTCTCTTTGGTTCACAACATAGGCTCCAAAACCATGACATTTAGGGTTATTCATCTAATAAGATTTATGTACAAAATCTAATGAAATTAGGGTTTTAATCTTGAACAAGCTAACGCATACTTTGGTTAACAATTCTAATGGCTTCTCCTAATCTTTAGGTTTTAGACAAGGCTTGAAACCTACTGTTAAAAAGGCTTAGTTGAAATATTAACTTAGGCTATAAAATTGGTTAAGGAAACAGACTAAATAATATCGCTTAAGGTTATTACACCTATGAAAACTGAGTGAAGCACAGCTTCCTAATAGAATATTTTTCTGGAATCTAGCAGTACAAACTTTGGTGATCATTTCTATATTATCCTCTCTAAAATTCTCACTTGGATGAGCTACTTTACAAGCTGTTAAAATTGCTAAGTGTTTCAATTACTATGAAAACTATATCAGTTAGGCTTATTTCACTAACTTGTTTTGCATACAAACCTTAGCAAAATGTCATTATTTTTCCAGAACCTATTAGTATATACTATGTGGGGTGTTTCTATACTATTTATACATTATCTTTCATTTATATATTCTATTTTATCAAATGTTGAAAAGGGCTATATGATCACAAAATCTACCTTAAAGGATTTCAACTTTCACTTTCATTTACTGCTAGACCACTCATCAACTTTTATTCATTTTCTTCCTGACATCAGGGCATGATCTTAAAAATATTTTAAAAATGAACTTGAACTATTTTGAACCTATTCATAGTAGATTACATCTATTTTTGCCATTATAAGTGTTGTTTTTCTTTATTAAACAACCATCACCTATACTTTTTCCTAGGTATTTCCACATGTACCAGCTCCTATTGGTATATGCCCCTCCAAAGTGAATCTTAAACACCTAAACTTAAATTCTTACTAGTTATTTACATACTCTCTTCTTTATGCTTAGCATTCACTTTATTTAAACATGATGTACAACAAGGTGACATGCAAATGTTTTTGTTTATTTGAAATCCTTATAAACCAAATACTCCATAAAAACTTATCTTACTTTAACTGATCTTACCTAAAAATATTTTATCCACATGGCCTTATATCTACCCATGAGCATCTTTAATTTCTAGAAATTACACAGTGCTCATCTTTCATTTATTTTTGGATATTCTGAATCTACAGAATTTTACACGAATTTAGAAACTGGTTTCACTAATTTTGGCCAGATGGTTCAAAAGTTATTATCATTTGAATTTACTCGATTTTCTGAAAATCATCAAAATCCAGAAACCCGCCTTCTCTACTGGAAAACGCCTTCTTCCACGCTGAGCAGACGTTCAAACGCTACCGACCACGACATACGGACCTACCGGTCGCTGACTCGTAAGCAGAGCTTTGCTCTCGGCTTGCTTGCCGCGGCAGCTCCTCATGGCGGAATGGGTAGCGGCTCTAGCTCTAGCGAGCCAGGGCGCACCTAGGGATGGCACTACTTCGGTTAGCGGCGGTCGGAAAAGGGGTCACCCCCGTGAGGCTGCGGCTGCGCCATGGCCGAGCCGGCGAGAGCTCAGCTAACGACCAAATTTCCGGCAAACAAAGACTAGGTGAGCTACAGTGGTACGCGTGGGTTTGAACTCACCTGCCACCGTGCGCTGGCTGCGAAGAAGAAGGACGACGGCGCGGCGTTGCTGCGGGCAAAAACGAACCAAATCGGTAGTTGATCAGTAACCCTGCGGTACTCAGGAAGCCTAGAGTGGAGTTGATTTGAAGAAATGGAGGCAGATTAACTCGCCACCGATTTCCCCTTTCGTGTTCTTACTAAGAAGCGGGAAGGAGACTTCGCGCGAGGCTCTTGGCTCAATGGAAAGCAAGTGCAAGGAATGGAAGGGCAATGCGACGCTAGTGGGAAACTTATGGCCTAAGGAGAAGCGATCGTGATCACGCTCATCTGCACGGCCTCGGTCGCTGCCGTTGTGCGTGCGCGATGAAACGGTGCAACCTCTCCTTCAGCGCGACTCGGAGAAAGATGGCTGAGCACAGGCGCGAGAGAGTTGGCTGCGACGTGGATGGCGGTGATCGCTTCGGACGGGAGTAGTTGGGGACCGGACGGCGAAGGACAGCGGCGCTCTCTCCTCGCCTCGACCGGGAGAGGAAAGAGGAGAAGAACGACGCGTGTGAGGCTGACTAATGGGACCAGGGCCCACTGGCAGTGACCCGTTGCTTTGCCTCAGCCTTGCCAGCGTGACAAGCTTCAATAGAAGCCGGACCCACTTGTCAGTGACACAAAACGGTCAAAGTGATGGGACTAAACAAGAACCCTCTGGATTTCTTATTAATTTAATCATCATCCTCAGCCAAAATTTTACTAAACTTTTTGAGTAAAACTTACTGGGAATCAGGCGTAACTGTGAAAATTTGAGACAAAAACACCCTCTAGTTATTTTACTGAAATTCTGACATTGTGCTCTGCCCTAAAGCTTAATTTCAGACTTTGATTTAATTAAAGGTTCATATTTCAAGATTTATTTTTGAAACTTTTTTTAAAGGTTCATATTATTCTAAACAGATTACCCTAAATTTTTAAGTCAAAACAGTGAGTACTTATTTTATGAAAATTCTGACAGTCATTTTTCCTATTTTCTGGACTCTCTGTATTTGAATTTTTAAAAGGCTTAAACCAACTTATTAAATTATGAAAATTTTACCAGTGATGTGTTACACAGTCAAGGCACTATAAAAATTTTATTAGCTTTACCTTGATGTCGGCTATTTTTCATTTACCTTTTTGATTTACTGTTTTTAGTCAAAAAAGCAACTACATGCTTTATTTACCTTGATCCAAAGCATGTAAAATTTTACTTACCGGTAAAACTGTATTCCAGCTTGGATAGGACCCATGGTAAATTTTTCTGAATTTTCACTTTCACCTTTTTACCTTTTTCCATTTCTTATCCTTTGTCTTTCTTTTGTTTTAAACTTTTCATACAACACAAAAGTCCAAGTGAAGGACCATGTGGAGGTCCATCCATGTTTGTGATGAGTATTTGACTTTATGTGATCTAAGATAGCTTAGATTTGAGTTTGGATTTTAATTTGATTTCAAGTTGGAAGTTGCATGTGCGTCGGACCAAATTTCTGAGAGTTTCATGTGTTGGCCGGACCAATTTTTTATGATCTTCATGTGTTGGCCGGACCAAATTTTTATGATCTTCATGTGTTGGCCGGACCAAATTTTTATGATCTTCATGTGTAGACCGGACCAAATTTTTATGATCTTCATGTGTTGGCCGGACCAAATTTTTATGGTTCTCATGTGTACTACGGACCAAATCGCGATGGTTCTCATGTGTACTACGGACCAAATCGCGATGGTTCTCATGCGTACTACGGACCAAATCGCGATGGTTCTCATGCGTACTACGGACCAAATCGCGATGGTTCTCATGCGTACTACGGACCAATTTTCCAGCATGCAGTAATATATATTTTTGAAGGTCTTTCCTTGCTCGAAAAATTATGTGTTCTACATGAAAGTTGTAGATAATCTCGAAACACAACTTTTTCATGTTGACAAGTTTTTCATTTGAGCAACATAAAAAATCATATAAAATCGGGAAGGTTAACAGAGATTCTCACGTGTACTACGGACCAATTTTCCAGCGTGCAGTAATATGCATTTTTGAGGGTCTTCCCGTGCTCGAAAAATTATGTGTTCTACATGAAAGTTGTAGATAATCTCGAAACACAACTTTTTCATGTTGACAAGATTTTCAGTAGAACAACATATAAAATCATAACAAATTGAGAAGATCCAGCTGTATTGAAAACAGCTTGTCTGCATTTGGTTGAAATGCTTTGGTCCGTTTTTGTCTTTTCTAACCCCAAATCGTGATCGAATTGTTGTGATGGGTTCATGGTGGAACCAAGAAGGAATTTCTTGTCTTTGTGAATGTAGGACTTCATTTGGTGGTCATGGTGAGGCGAAGGGAGGCTGGAACTAGGCATGGGATGGCCGGAGGTTCAAGTTGGCGGAAGTTCGCTAAGATGGCGGAGATGAAGTCGGTGCAGTTCAAGAGACAAGAGATTAGTGGAGAAGCTAGCTTATCACTACTTGGATCAAGGAGAGCTGTAGGGTTGCAGTTCTGGAAGATAAAGTAGTGGATAAAGTGTAGCTTGCTGTCAGGTGTACTAAGAAAGTACCTGAGTGTAGTTGAGAGTTGTTGAGAGTGACAGTGTAAGGATCAAATCCTAGCTCTTGGAAGTTGGCTTAGGATTGAAGCAAGACATCCAAGGGTGGGAATTGATCCCAGGTCACTATAAATAGAGGGGTAGGGGCAGCCTCCCCTCTTTGAAGGTTCTGAGGTTTTTGCTGCTCATTTGAGTTTTGCCCACTTTGTTGTGAGGCTTTGTAGACCTCCCTTCCAGAAATGAAATGTTCTTCATTTATGTTCTAGTTTCATTTCCTTTACGCATTTACATTACGCACTTAAATTCTGCTATCTAAATTCCGCATTTACTTACTTGCAATTTACTTGACGTAATTTGGATTTGCCTCATCTCCTTCTACATGCTATTGAATCTTTGTTGAAATTCATGGTTGATGAACTCTTCTCTTGATTCGATGCTTTCAATCATTTAGGCAATCCTACTGTTCTTGTTGCAAGTTGTAAATCTGTGTGTTCTTAAAGTGTGTAAAACGTGTGACTTGCAGTTCTTTAGTTTTGATTTGCTTCTAGTTCTTGTTGCAAAGAATGAGGGATTGATTGGATGAATTTTCACTCAGAGCATATCCAAATTCTCTAAGCAACCCTGGTTCAAGTTCTGCAAAGAAACTGATCTTTTGTTCCTTCATGATGGATTCTTAATTGATCGAGTTTTGGTGTTTACTCTTGTGCTATCTTGCTTGATGTGACGTGTGAGAAGGCATTCAAGTCTATCTTGATCATTAGAATCTCACAAGCAAGCCAAGATCACAGATTGGCTTTTGGAGTCGTGCTGTTTTCAGAACACTGCTTGTGTTTTTCTAGTCTCTGTTCTTTACAAGCAGTATTGAGTCTTTTGACTAGCATTTGTCCAAGAGGTGGGAAAATTTATTTTGGGACCATTCACCCCCCTCTGGTCGCCATCTCGGTCTTTCAATTGGTATCAGAGCCGGTTTTGCTCTTTCATAGATCTTGACCGGTCTCAAGAGCCATGGCGATGGACAAGTATTCCACCAAGCCACCTATTTTCTCTGGAGTCGATTTTCCATTCGAAGTCACGCATGGAGTCATACATCACGCCTGTGGTTTTCGATATGGCGAAGGTGAAACTCCCATATGAGGTTCCGCCGATGAAAACGTCATGGCGGCAATATGGTCGACGTTGAGGCTAACGCTAAGGCAAGGAACATCCTCATACAGGTCTTAGCCAAGTGAGTATGACAGATTTCTCACCTTCGTTCGCTTCATGAGATTTGGGTAACCTCGATGCTTACCTTGAGGGCACTACCCAAATCAAGACGGTTCGACAGACCAATTCAAGCGTGAGTTCAACAAGTTTGAACAGCATATGTGGTGAGAGTCTTGACGAGTGCTTTGGTCGGTTTACGAAGATTTTGAGCGACCTCCGAGCAGTTGGTTGCATATACCCTGACTCGGATAATGCTCGACATTTTTGACCGCACTCGATCTTCGTGTTTGGGAAATGAAAGTGACCACCATCAAGGACACCACCGACCTGTCGACCTTGACTCTTGACGGGTTGTATTCCGCCTCAAGACTCATGAGATCGACGTCGTCTCGCGGAAGACGAAATCTCAGTCGATGGCCTTGGTCACCGATCCCATTGGATCTTCCTCTTCTGACTCTTCTTGTGGTTTCTCTCTCCACCCTTTGCGAGCTAAGCGATGACCAACTGGAAAATTTTTCAGAAAATGAGCTTGCTCTTCTTGCTCGCAAGTTTTCTCGTGCCTACAAGAGGGTAAGAGAGAGAAAAAGAGGTGGCGTGATCACCTGCTTCGAGTGTGGTGGCCCCAACCACATTCGAGCAAACTGCCCCAAGCTCGAGAAGGGCAAGAGCGAACAAGGCGGTTCGGGCAAGAACGATTACACCGACAAGAACCGCAACAAGAAGGCCCTAGCTCGTGAGCCGCGAAGAAGAAGTACCACAACCGCTTAAGAACAAGAAGCTCTTTCACGGGTCCGCCGCTACTGGGCGACATCGAGCTCTCCGACATCGAGAACTGGAGCGATGCAAGCGAGGACGATCCGCAAGAGAAGGTGAAGAGCGGCGACGACTTCTCCAAGATGTGCTTCATGGCAGCGCCATTGAAGTGAGCGACTCCAGCCGTCATGAAATGACACGGATCGAGTTCGTCCGGATGGGGAAGGGCGATGTTTGGATTGTTGACTCGGTTGTTCTCGTCATATGACCGGAGATTCTCGTTGGTTCTCTTCCTAGTCCGAGCCCCGGTGATGAGTTAATCACTTTTGGGGATGTATCTTCAGTAGAGTCATTGCTAAAGGTACCATCCGCATTAACCAAATTTTCATTCTTAAAGATGTTGCCTTAGTAAGTAAGCCGCAATACAATCGCTTCTCTGCTTCTCGACTTATCGATGACTCTTTCGAGGTAAGCTTCAAGAGTAATGCCTGTAGAATCCTTGATTCATCAGGAGGGTTAGTTTGAGGGATTTCTAGATTTGGGAGAGTCTTTCGTGCTGATTCTTCTGCTTCTTCTGGAGACTCTATTCGATGTTTGATTGCTTCTGAGTCCCGTGATCTCTCCTTCTGGCATACGAGACTTGGTCACACTGGTTTTGATCATTTGACCCGAGTTAGCAGCCACGATCTCAACTCAAGATAGTCAAAGACTTAGTTTGCTCTCCTTGCCGACATGGCAAGATGGTTACTGCTTCTCATCCTCCAGTCACCGTAGTGATGACTGATGCACCAAGACAGCTTTTACATATGGACACCGTTGGCCAAACTAGAGTGCATTCAGCAGGAGGGAAGTGGTATGTTCTTGTCATCGTTGATGATTTTTCTAGATACTCTTGGGTATTCTTCATGGCCTCGAAGGATGAGACTTTTTCTCACTTCAGGGGTTTGGTCAGTAGGTTGTCCATTGAGCTCCCAGGTGCATTACGAGCTATACGCAGTGATAATGGCACGGAGTTCAAGAATTCCTACTTTGAGAGTTTTTGTGTAGAGTCTGGTTTAGAGCATCAGTTCTCTTCTCCCTACGCCCCTCAGCAGAATGGCGTAGTGGAAAGGAAGAACAGGACCCTGGTTGAGATGGCCAGGACGATGCTAGATGAGTACAGTACTCCTAGGAAGTTTTGGGCTGAGGCTATAGCTACTGCTTGCCATGTTTCTAATCGCGTGTTTTTGAGAGCACATTTGCATCGCACTTCTTATGAGTTGAGGTATGGGCGAAAGCCCAGTGTGTCTCATTTTCGCGTTTTCGGTTGCAAGTGTTTTATCTTGAAGTCTGGTAACCTAGATAAGTTTGAGTCTCGTTCTTCTGATGGTATCTTTCTAGGTTACTCGACTTCTTCTCGTAGCTATAGGGTCTGGAGCGTTGATGCGCATAGGATTTTAGAGACCTGTGATGTGACCTTTGATGAGGCTAGCCCAGGAGCTAGACCTGATGTTTCAGGCTCTTCTTATCCCTCCGAGACCATCTTTGAAGAAGATGAGGATGATGGAAATGATGGTGTTCCATCGGATCCAGTCCCCTCTCCACCTGAGGTGCCTCCTATTTCCATTTCTGCACCTCAGGGAGACCAGCCCTTGCCTTCCGACTCTCCTTCAGCGAGTGGCTCTGCTCCTACCTCTTACGCTCAAGAGGTAGAGGCTACTACTGCTTGGACCTCCCGTTATATTCGAGACGCCATCCTCCGATCGATGATTGACGATTTGTTCGAGCGTGTCACACGCCAAGAACGGGCCTGTCCTCCTTCTCGCCTTCACTCGCCTTCGTTGCCTCCTTTGAGCCGAAGGATGTTTCTCATGCATTATCCGATGAGTCGTGGATTAATGCTATGCATGAGGAACTTGAGAACTTTGAGAGGAACAAGGTATGGCAGCTTGTCGAGCCCCATCCGTCATAATGTCATTGGGACCAAGTGGGTGTTCAAAACAAGCAGAGTGAGGATGGGGTTGTCATTCGCAACAAGGATAGGCTAGTTGCACAGGCTTTTCTCAAAGTTGAGGGTCTTGACTTTGAGGAGACGTTTGCCCCTGTAGCTAGGCTAGAGGCTATTAGGATCCTGCTTGCATTTTCTGCATCCCGGGGCTCCAAGCTCTATCAAATGGATGTCAAGAGTGCATTCCTAAATGACTATATTGAGGAAGAGGTTTATGTCAAGCAACCTCCAGGATTCGAGAACCCTAAGTTTCCGAGTCATGTATACAAGCTTTCCAAAGCTCTATATGGACTCAAGCAGGCCCCCAGAGCATGGTATGAGAGGCTCAAGTCTTATCTTCTCAGCCATGACTTTAAAATGGGCATAGTAGACAAAACTCTGTTCATCAGACACCATGAGTCTCATTTTCTTCTTGTCCAGATTTATGTGGACGATATCATTTTTGGTGGCTCGTCTCATTCGCTTGTGTCTCAGTTTTCTGAGGTGATGAGCACAGAGTTTGAGATGAGTATGATGGGCGAGTTGAGCTACTTTCTTGGCTTCCAAATCAAGCAGACTCGGGAGGGTACTTTCTTGCATTAAGGAAAATATACCCGTGACCTCCTGAGGCGCTTCGATATGTCTGATGGGAAGCCGGTGATGACTCCTATGGCCACCACTTCTGTCCTCGAGCCCGATGAGGATGGTGAGCCTGCTGATCAAAAGGAGTTTCGGAGCATGATCGGCTCCCTCTTGTACCTCACTGCTTCGAGGCCGGACATACATTTTTTGTGTGTGCGTGCGCTCGATTTCAAGCTTCTCCTCGCCCCTCTCACCGCCAGGCGGTCAAGCGCATCTTCAGGTACCTTCGTGCTACCACTGATTATGGTATTTGGTACTCTTCGTCTTCTTGTCTATCTCTTAGAGCCTTTTCCGATGCCGACTTTGTCGGGTCAGAGGATAGATAGGAAGAGCACTTCGGCACTTGCCAATTCATTGGCACTTCTCTTGTTTCTTGGTCATCTAGGAAGCGATCCGAGTTGCACTGATCCACGCCGAGGCCGAGTATGTTGTCTTGCAGCGATTCTGTGAGCTGTGCTCTGGATGAGATCGACCTTACGGGACTTTGGATTAGAGATAAAGAGTGTGCCACTTTTCTGTGACAACACTTCTGCTATTTGCATTGCTAAAAACCTAGTGCAACATTCCGGACCAAGCACATTGATATTAGATATCACTTCCTTAGAGACCATGTGGAGAAGGGAGATATCGCGTTCGATCAGAGAGAGTGACCTTGATTAGCCGATATCTTCACCAAGCCTTTGGATAGCTCCAGCATTTGTTGCCTTGAGGAGTGAGCTTGGAGTCGTGAGCCCTTACGCCTTTCGTGAGGGGGAGTGGTTTGTATATTATGTATTATATGTTTTCTTCCACTTAGCTTTTCTTTGTGTTTCTTTTGGGTTACTTTGGGCTTGTTTTCTTGAGTTGAGTTCACTCACTTAGACTTTCGCATGCCTTCCATGGACCTCTTATCTTGTGCTTTAGGTTGCTATCATGCGTGATTAGTGTTCTCTCTTCTCTCTAGGTTGAGTTCCCCACGCCTTATAAGTCTAGCGGTATTGGGCCTCTGGGTAGACAGGTGCGTGTGTACTCCTTAGTTGGGATCTAGAGTCGACTTCCCTATGTCACCATGGGAAGATAAGAGCGAGTCTAAGCCGTAGTGAGTCTCTTCTATCTTATCTATGCTCAATAGCCATCCAGCTTTGCGCTTTCTCGGCTTCTTCTCCTCATTCTGCTTTTTTTCCGTTGTTATTGAGTTCATTCGGGTTTTCTTTATGCCTAATCTTGATAATAACTCAACTTTAACCAGATTTGAGCTTAAAATTGATTCATTTGTTGAGGGGGAGTTTGGGAATCTGTTCATGCATTGCATTTAGACTGCATTTTTGCTTTATGAGCTTTGTCTATTATGCATTTGACTCAATCTTCGTGAAATACATCATGCTATATCTTTTAAAGAAAATCACTAGCTTAGATATGTCCAAGTTCATTTATCAAGCTAAGGTTAATTAAAATCTGAAAAAAACTTAAAAGCTTTAAATGAAAACTTGATGAAACATGTTGCTTTTGCTTACTAAGTTTCTTCTTTAGGGGCTTTTACCATGAATTGTGAAATTTTGGATTTCTCTAGAGTCCCTATAGCAACTTGGGTGAAATTTGCTTGATCCATATTTGAGTCCTTCAGAATTGCTCATATGTGCTAAATTGAAAATTTAAAAAAAAAATTGACTCTTTTGTACAAAATTGATCTTAGCACTTTATATTCTCGAGACTGCCTCCCATTGCATTTGGGATGAACTTGGAATATATTGTGTATGACCAAGATCATTCTCTTAAGAGTTACTCTTGAGATGATCGAAAATGGCTTGAGTCAATCAAAAAAAAATGCAAATATCAAACACATAAGTGGGTAAAGAATGCAAATAATGTCAAAAATTTGCACCCCGCTATGTTTTTCAAGTCTTCTGTAAAATTTGCATAAATTGAAAAATGGGCTCGAAGGACCTTATATGCACTTCAAAATTCCCCAAAGTGTTGAGTAGGTTGAACTCTAGATTTTCCATTTGATCCTTAAGTGGTTTTGCTTCTAGTTTTGAAACTTTGCTCAGTTTTGCACTTGTCAAATCTTGCTAAAAAGATACATTTTCAAAACCTAGCTTATGAGCAAAATTTGTTATTTGCACTTGGACATGTCTTAGTTTGGTCATAATCTAAGTTTGATAAACTTGGTGTCATATCTTGTCATTATGATCATTTGGATAATCTTCAAAGCTCCCTTAGGTTGTATTTCATGCATACATAAAAAGGGGGAGAAAATTTCATTTTGATGCCTATATTGCCAAAAGGGGGAGAAATCGTAGAAAAGGCATCATTAAAAATGTGAAAGCTAATTTGGTTCTTATGATCTTTGTAAAATTTTGCTAATTCCTGTGGATCATAATCACATAATTTTTTTTTGGCACTTGGTCATGTTCTCAGTCTATTCTCTCTGGACCATGTGTGGTTTTGAAATCAAATTGCTTTCTTCTTCTCTTACTCAAACTCACATTTATGCCTTTTGAGTGGTTTGTCAATATACTCATCAAGGGGGAGATTGAAGGACCATGTGGAGGTCCATCCATGTTTGTGATGAGTATTTGACTTTATGTGATCTAAGATAGCTTAGATTTGAGTTTGGATTTTAATTTGATTTCAAGTTGGAAGTTGCATGTGCGTTGGACCAAATTTCTGAGAGTTTCATGTGTTGGCCGGACCAAATTTTTATGATCTTCATGTGTTAGCCGGACCAAATTTTTATGATCTTCATGTGTTGGCCGGACCAAATTTTTATGATCTTCATGTGTAGGCCGGACCAAATTTTTATGATCTTCATGTGTTGGCCGGACCAAATTTTTATGGTTCTCATGCGTACTACGGACCAAATCGCGATGGTTCTCATGCGTACTACGGACCAAATCGCGATGGTTCTCATGCGTACTACGGACCAATTTTCCAGCGTGCAGTAATATATATTTTTGAAGGTCTTTCCTTGCTTGAAAAATTATGTGTTCTACATGAAAGTTGTAGATAATCTCGAAACACAACTTTTTTATGTTGACAAGTTTTTCATTTGAGTAACATAAAAAATCATATAAAATCGGGAAGGTTAACAGAGATTCTCACGTGTACTACGGACCAATTTTCCAGCGTGCAGTAATATGCATTTTTGAGGGTCTTCCCGTGCTCGAAAAATTATGTGTTCTAGATGAAAGTTGTAGATAATCTCGAAACACAACTTTTTCATGTTGACAATATTTTCAGTAGAACAACATATAAAATCATAACAAATTGAGAAGATCCAGCTGTATTGAAAACAGCTTGTCTGCATTTGGTTGAAATGCTTTGGTCCGTTTTTGGTCTTTTCTAACCCCAACTCGTGATCGAATTGTTGTGATGGGTTCATGGTGGAACCAAGAAGGGATTTCTTGTCTTTGTGAATGTAGGACTTCATTTGGTGGTCATGGTGAGGCGAAGGGAGGCTGGAACTAGGCATGGGATGGCCGGAGGTTCAAGTTGGCCGGAAGTTCGCCGGAAGATGGCCGGAGATGAAGTCGGTGCAGTTCAAGAGACAAGAGATTAGTGGAGAAGCTAGCTTATCACTACTTGGATCAAGGAGAGCTGTAGGGTTGCAGTTCTGGAAGATAAAGTAGTGGATAAAGTGTAGCTTGTCGTCAGTGTACTAAGAAAGTACCGAGTGTAGTTGAGAGTTGTTGAGAGTGATGATGTAAGGATCAAATCCTAGCTCTTGGAAGTTGGCTTAGGATTGAAGCAAGACATCCAAGGGTGGGAATTGATCCCAGTCACTATAAATAGAGGGTAGGGCAGCCTCCCTCTTTGAAGGTTCCGAGGTTTTGTTGCTCATTTGAGTTTTGCCCACTTTGTTGTGAGGCTTTGTAGACCTCCTTCGAGAAATGAAATGTTCTTCATTTATGTTCTAGTTTCATTTCCTTTACGCATTTACATTACGCACTTAAATTCGCTATCTAAATTCGCATTTACTTACTTGCAATTTACTTGACGTAATTTGGATTTGCCTCATCTCCTTCTACATGCTATTGAATCTTTGTTGAAATTCATGGTTGATGAACTCTTCTCTTGATTCGATGCTTTCAATCATTTAGGCAATCCTTTGTTCTTGTTGCAAGTTGTAAACTGTGTTCTTAAAGTGTGTAAAACGTGTGACTTGCGTTCTTTAGTTTTGATTTGCTTCTGGTTCTTGTTGCAAAGAATGAGGGATTGATTGGATGAATTTTCACTCAGAGCATATCCAAATTCTCTAAGCAACCTTGGTTCAAGTTCTGCAAAGAAACTGATCTTTTGTTCCTTCATGATGGATTCTTAATTGATCGAGTTTTGGTGTTTACTCTTGTGCTATCTTGCTTGATGTGACGTGTGAGAAGGCATTCAAGTCTATCTTGATCATTAGAATCTCACAAGCAAGCCAAGATCACAGATTGGCTTTTGGAGTCGTGCTGTTTTCAGAACACTGCTTGTGTTTTTCTAGTCTCTGTTCTTTACAAGCTGTATTGAGTCTTTTGACTAGCATTTGTCCAAGAGGTTGGAAAATTTATTTTGGGACCATTCACCCCCCCTCTGGTCGCCATCTCGGTCTTTCACCAAGGAAATTCCAAATAGAACAAATAACACCAAGAAAATCCAGAAATATTTATATTCAAATTTAAGTTGCACATCTTTTACTGTTCTAAATTTTCAGGATGTTACAAACTGTGGATCGCATTAGTATTCAAAACTTAAGAAAAGACAAGTGGTGCGGAGAACTAGTCGTAAATAATGCTTTAGGACAACTATTTTCATTATTCCTTAGAAGCAAAATGGACAACTGACTAAAAAATTCGTTTGAATGCCCGTATTTGATATAACAGGAGGATATTTGGAAGTTGTTATTAAAAGCTCAAATGCTTGGGAACAAATTGATAAAGCTGAGTCAAATTCTTTTGATATTCTGGGCACATGTAGATATTGTTTCTATCTGATCCAAAAAATATCAGGACAGTAAACACTTGTCACTGAACTGTTAACCAAAAAGCACCTAATGTTTTCCAAAGATGAACTAACCAACACAGAATGTAATGGACTATTTAATTCCAATAAGACTTTCATGATTTCTGAAAATCTGCAATTGACATTGTGTGTTAGGATAGTCAAACTGAAACAATGGGTATGCAAGGTTTAATCATGAATGATCTACCAATATGAATCAAGACTTAAGACAATCATTTCTTCTTCTTCTCCTGTTTTGTGTCTTAAACAGAATTCACATGCATGCCCTTTGCCAACAAGTAATCCCCTTCTTTAATTCCAGTTCACATTCATGTATAAACAAGTAGCAGGTGACTTGTGTCGGGACCCGATTCTGAGAATCCGGACCCTCTGTGTATTCTGTGCCAGTCCAGGATCACGCTAGCACACATAGCCTTTACAGGGTTGCACTTTGCAGACATTACAGCGATACAATAATAAATAGTGTAAACGTTTATATAAACTGAATTTGTACGACCTTATGGTCTCCTTACATAAATCAGCCACGCAGGGCTTACATTATCAGAGTAAAAGGAAACAGCGAAAAACAGTAAAACATCGTAGAAGCCTTCATCTTGCCACAGGCAACCGACTGGGCTTGCCCCTAATTGTCCGGATCTTCAATATACTCCTCCCACGCTTGTGTAGACACCTCCACTGATGTTAGGGTTGATAGGCAAGGAGGGGTGAGTACTTAAGGCACTCAACAAGTAATGCACAGAATGCGGTTCTATTACTACATGCAAGGCTTATTCCAAGGAATTGGCTTACTTGGTTCTTTTGCATCAAACAATATTTTTAAACTAGCATCTTGTTTAGGTTAAAAGCAGTGAAAACAGTTATATATAATGCTAAGTTTTTCAAACAGTTTTTCTTCAAAGATTCTCGGCATGCAGCCTTAAACAGTTCATTTTTAGCACTAGCACACAGCCACCCATTCCATATTTTTGTTTTTGAAGATCTAACCCTTGACTGCAATCCCCGAGCAATGCTCAATACCGCGAGCACGGCTATTCGAATAGTTTTGACACTCTGCAGAGGTTGTACACTTTACCCACAAGATACAGCCGCTCACCACATAGGTAATCGCCCATAACAAAGCCTTTCAGGAACCTCTACCTTAACCAATGAACCTCTCCGGTATTACCTTCACTATCACTTCCCTCACACAGAGCCGAAGTATAGGACAGGCAACACCGTTGGATGGGCACCAAGCCGTAGCACGGGTACGCTCCCCCACACAGATACACCCCCGTGTACAGTCACCCCGAGGTATCAGAGGAAAGATATCAGAACCCTAATCAACTAGGCCTGTCCCATATCATACATGTGTTGTACGGGTGACTCAGGTCAAAGGCTTGCAAGGTGAGGTCCTTAACTGACCAAGGCAAGACTTCCAACACTCAACAGTGGCACACAGCCCAATGTGGCACACAGACTCACATCACTCATCATCCCATTGCCACACAGGCCCACCTGGCACAAAGTCTCTTGCTACTTGCCCCAATCTAAACCATTTCCCACCCCGTTGATTATTGTGCAACTCATGCCAACAATAACTCAACATCGGTACAAAGCCACATAGGTCTCCGTACCTCAATTTCATTATGTAGCATCATTACACCATTTCCAAAATACATTCAATATTTCATTAGTCAGTATTGTGATATTTTACCGAAAGATCATTCATGACTCGTTGCAAGGCTAAGCTTCTAATCACGGTCTAGCCTCCCGTGTTGGCATCATATTAATATCCAACAAATACGAATAACCTCAGGGTGAACAATGATTTAAAGGCATACAAATAGTAATTTCAAGGTGGCTATAACAATATGGGTTGATTAGCTACATTACCCAAATCAATTTAAATACATTTTTAATTAACTTAGCATGCATAATTTCAAAGCAAAATACATTCTAAAAATTGGGATCAAAATGTTCAAAGCATCACTTGCCATCAAAGAGTTGCTGGTCTTGATCTGAAGCTTGATCTTGAACGACGAACTCTCCCTCGAAACTTTCTGGCAGATTTGCGTCTATGCGTAAAAATTACATATACAATAAATAACCAAAAAAGTAGATTATATAACCTCACAAATTGAAATAAAATTCATCATTAAAAGTAGCATAATTTTACACATTTTTAGAAACTGGAATCACCTCAATCGGAGTTCAAATGCAAAAGTTATAGCCTTTTAAAGCTTGCAAATATATTCAAAAGAATAAACCGAATTAACATAAATATTTTTCCACTGAAAACACGATTTATTGCGTTTGCATGACATCAGGGGACACGTGGCACTCTCTGGTGCTGCCACGTCGCTCTAGTCCATGGACCCGGTCCATGGCTCGGCTCCGGTCCACGGTGGACCTGGTCCATAGAACAGAACCCGGGCTGACATGCGGGCCCCATTGATGACGTCAGCATTGACGCTACTATTGACGTCAGCCGATTAACTTGAGATCCGCGCACGGACACGCGTCAACATCTCGGCCACTCATCATTTAACGGTCAGATCTTTGCTACGTGGCTAAGTCTTGGCCGTTCACTCAAACCATCGAACAGATCTCACGCGCACGCTCGGCTCGGTGGCGCCTCGATTTCCGCGTTGCCATGCGGCACACATCTAACGGTGCGCCCGAATCCAACGGCCAGATCCCACGCACGCCTGGCGACGCCTCGGCTATGCAGCGACACGCGGCGCAATCGCGACGGTCCGCTTGAAATCAACGGCCGAGTTGGGTCACGCCTCGGTCAACGGGGACACGCGGCCGCACGCGATTCGGCGTGGGCGCGGCGTAATCACCGCCGCTCGTTCAAAATTGAACAGCGCGGATCCTTAGGGCAAAACCAGATCTAAACTCAACCGTTCAGATCCGATCCAACGGCGCAGGCTTACAGAGCTATTTACTGTGCGCAAGGCGATGCGGCCCAATCTCTAGCGTTCAAAAACAATCCAACGTTCCAAACTGCAACCAACGTAAAACTCTAGATTTAATCTAAGCCGTTAATCTATAGATCTAATGGTACAGATCTAATCCAAACGTAAACAAAGAAGGAGCTACGTGGACTTACCGACACGGTTGGATGGCGATCAAACGGTCGACGGAGCTCGCGAAGGTCGACGACGGCGAGGAAGAAGAGGCTGCCAGAGCTGAGGAAGACGGCACAGACGACGGCGCTACGGTGGCTCTCCAGCGTGAAGAACTAGTGCGTTCGACAGGTCTCGGCGAGAGCGCTACTCCGGTGGCCTCGACGACGGCGGAGACGCAACGGACGACGAGCAAAAGGCGAAAGACTACGGCGGCGCACTTGAGCAACTACGGTGAGCTAGAACGGAGTCTCTGGGGCGTCTCGACGTGCGTGCGAGGAGTCAAAAGAAGCGGCGCGAGGAGCTCTGCACGACACACTCAGCGGCGACTATAAAACGCCTCGACGTGCGCGCAAACACCGGCGAAACGAGCGGAAACGCTCGGCGGCGTTAACTCCGGCGATTACGCCCGGTCGGACTGACGTGGCTCCATCACGGCCGTCCAAGCAGCGACGATCCGATGGCGCACGTACGAGGGCGACGCGGCGCAATGGTGACCGTTGGATCTCAATCCAACGGACCGAACACGCGGCGGCTAGGGTTTCGGCGAAGCGGGCTGATTTGGGCTGGACCGAAGGGTTTCGGCCCAAACACTATTCACCCGATTTTTAAAACATTTCTGATTAAAAATAAATCAGATAAACAAACAAAGCCAAAATAAGTAGCAAAAATACCCGGAAAAATCCAGAAAAATTCTGGAAAATATTTTGGAACATTCTGAACTCAAATAAAATATTTCTAACAAAACTTTGCATAAACTTTTGCATGAATTTAATTAAATTCAAGAAAGGTCAAAAAATTATCCGCATGTGCAATTCATTGTAGCATTCTTATGCCTTACAAATAATTATCCGCATGTGCAATTCATTGTAGCATTTCACCTTAGAGTATTCCAGTATTATATTTTTTTTCTCAAAGAACCTATTGGTTTAGAGATACCAAGTTAACAATTTATCTAAATATCGCCAGGTCTTTCCGGAATGGGGATAAGAGGGTGATGAAAACAGAGGTATCAATCTAGATAAATTCTGATGGCTATGTCTTTGTAACGCAGAGTAAATTGCTGCTGAACAATAGAAATGAAACACAACACACTAATAACCGTTTTCGCATAAGCTAAGCTAATTCTTGTCACCAACTTAATCTAACTCTCATAGATGTAGTTGGACTTGTCCTAGATGAGCTCTGGATAACACCTTATAGTCGTGCACTACTATAAGAGTATAGATTTGACATACATATGATTAAAAGCGGTGAATCAGGATTAAATGCTAGTAGCAAAGTTTGTAGTGTGTATAGCCTCTAGCATCACATAACAGACAATTATACAACAAAGGATCTCATCTCAGGTCTAGAGTGTGCTGGCCTTACCATTATAGGACAGGCGGTTTACTACTGAGACGAGTCGTGTGTTAATCCACAAATAAGACAATAAAGTATTAGAATAACAACTACTTTATTTATATGGTATCCGCTCTTAAAAGATAAAGTAGCTACATGGAGTTCGAATATATTGAATTATCAAGGAAGTTGACTTCACAACCATTGGCATCGCTATACTACCATATGAATTTATACTAGATAGAGTGGTGGATGAATAATAGTCGGCGCTCATTCTCTTGAAGTGGAGGCAATGTCCCTATTTATAGCCCGTGACCGAACAGTGTAGGTCGGTTGGTTGGCCTTTCAGGCGGCGACCATGTGTAGCTTCACTTCAAGTTGGTAGAGTGATGGCGAAGTGGCCGGCCGGTGTAGCTCGATGGGCTTGCCGGTGTGGGAGTGGACGACCATGATCAGGGGAGGATGGCGCGAAGCGAAGTCAAGTGGAATATACGGTGCTTCGCGCTAGATAATATTATCTATTAGTTGTCATGGTTAGTCCACTCAGCCGATTAGACACTCACTAACTCACGTTATTTATGTCACCTTCACAATCTGCTCGCCGTCGTCGCAGTGGGTTGTCCGTCGCAAGACACCGGCGCCCTCGCCAGCTCCCCGGCATGCTCTCGACATCCTCACTATACTCTCGCGATCACCGACTCCTGACGACTACATGAAGCACCCTCGACCTAGTGGGCTGCTATATTCTCGCAAAGGAGAGGTGTCAAGCCGCCTCCCTCTCTTTCTATGGTCTTTGCGTGCATCGAGAGTTCAAGTTTAGTTTTGTAGACAGCAAGCGAAATTACTAATTGCAAAATTATGTCTTCAACAAGCGGTGGCCCGCCATGCCACATGGCCCGAAAAGTAGCTCACCAACTAGCAAAGTTTCTTCTTCCTCCAGACGCGCGTGAGTACGTGTACATTCGCCTGAGTACATGTACATTTGCTGCTGCTGTGCCAAAAAATGAACACAGCTGCTAAAGAGGATATATAGGATCTGGCGGTCCGATGGTGGGCTCGAGCCCACCTATTGGCTATGCCATTGTACGGGCCAATTTTCGGCTAAAATTTGACGTTGATTAGTTCATCGTGCATGCTAATATAATCTAATCCATTTTGCGAAGAAATGAGGATATTATGTGAGATCCCGTTCTGATGAACAGGAACCTCCATGTGATTACTGTGCTATTCCCTGGAACAGTAGCTAGCACTCACATGTTTACAACATTCATATCATAACCATACACACATACAAAAATAAGGACATACATAACAGTATTAATTATACAGAGCTCAGTAAAAAATTAAAACATTTAACAGCGGAAACCAAAAGAAAGCTGAAAACTCCAAACAGCCTTGCGGTTGCCCACTAAACCCTCAGGCAAGTGACTAGGCAACCTAGAAAAGACTATCGTCAAACCCCCCGAGACCTGCTTGAAAGAACGCGTCATCTGGCAGATCGCAGTCTTTTCCTCTGAGACAGCAGATGCAAGATTGAGTACATTGGTACTAAGCAAGACTTATATTGGTTCATAGATGCAAATAAATAATTATGCAGGCTGAATAATAGACAGACTATGGTTATTTTGCAATTGCATAAAAGCATTAAAAATGTATAAGCATATTAGATTGAAACAATACATTTTAATAAAAGCAATTGGGATACAATATGATAAGCAATTAATCCAGATTTTCAACCCAGTCTACCCGACTGCAGATGACCCCGGTGTCGATCCTTTGACACAAAAGTTGGTTATGAAACGGTTTCCAAAACCACCACCCATTTTTGAAAGCACCAAGAGACTCTAGCATGTAATAACGTCACCAAGTGCCCTTGACCGCGGGCGCGCTAATCGATTAGATTTACACTCTGCAGAGGTGTACAGCTTTACCCACAAGGAATGATCAACCTCTTTCGCCAGGCCAATTAACACACTTCCTTTGGTGTGTCGGCAAGGAGATCATACAGAGCCGTTACATTATCTAGACGTGGCTTTACACCAGCCCGGGATGTTATCCCTCGCCCTGAAGACAGAGACACTCACCCAAGCCGTGGATCCACATTATCACACACAACACCACGCTCTCGTCGTGGCAAGGCGTACACCGCTGCATTGGTATGTAGAAACCCTACTGCATGCACTCGACCGGAATGCCTGCAATCTCCCGCCTTCCATAGATGCAAAGCCACCTCTAAACAACTTAATAGGCTAAGACCCGCCATACAAGCCCTCGTGGTTGTACGAAAACATGGATTCACCGTCCCATTGCTCGGTCCTTAATCCGACATGGGTGATACTCCACCCTAGCTACGTGCATATCCTTTTGCACAACCGTCTAGTGCCAATAATCACCCGCGTCAAATCATAGTTTTGTTTGAAGGTTTTTAGCAAATTATAACCAACCATTTTCCAAAAAGATCATATACAGGTTGAAAAGACTGAAAAGAGCCAACGGAAAGCTTATGCAAGAATATTATGCTAACGATTATACTCAAACATGACATTAAGTATGTCTAGCTCAAACTAGGGTTTACAAGGTTCACATGTTCATACAGATTGAGACAAACCATAATTTACAGGATTAACTACAGTTCTAACCCAAAGTAGCACTTTTATGGAGAATTATCCGAATGCACTGTACATAAGCAAAAGCAACATAAGGTAGGTAAATTATCGGGCTCAACATGTTCAAGGGGTTGCTTGCCTTGCAATTCAATGTCAGGAATAAAATCCAGATCTGCCGAACAGCCGTCTTCTTCTTCGATGACGTCGGTCTCTACGTCGAGAAAAAGAAGAACAAAAGAGCATTAGCAACTCCAAATGACAAAAAGAAAACAGACAGGCAAACAAATAAACACCATTCAAATTAAACAGGAGGTTGCTATTTACGAAATATTTGAATTCATAAATCGAATTATAGATGCAAAAATTATTTGGAAAAAGAAGATTGATCACTAGCTTCTTTGGAAGAAAGCAAGAAAGAGAAGCACTAGAAAAAAACAGAGCTCTCTGCCTTCACTTTTCTTTAAGAAATGAACACTCAAAACCAAGTCATTTAGGGTTATATATCTAACAAGACTTGTGTGCAATAGCTAAACAAATTAGGGTTCAAGTCTTGAATTAGCTAGAGCATACTTTGTTTGTCAATTCTAAAGACTTCTTTTAACTTTTAGGGTTTGGATAAAGCTTGAAAACTATTGCTAGAAAGGCTTAGCAGGACTCTGGACTTAGGCTACAAAACTGGCTAAGGAAAAAGACTAAACAATACCACTTAAGGTTATTACACTTATGAAAATTAAGTGAATCAAAGCTCCAAAACAGAATATTTTTCTGGAATATAGTAATACAAACTTTGGTGATCTTTTCTACACTATTCTTCCTAAACTTCTCACTTGGGTGAGCTATTTTACACATGGTTGAAAATGCCTAATTGTTTCAAACATTCAGCAAAACATAAAAAGTAGACTCATTCTACTAACTTGTTTTGTATTCAAATCTTAACAAAATGTCATTATTTTTCCATAACCTTTTAGAATATACTATGAGGAGTGTTTATATACTATTTTTACATTCCTTCTCAATTATATGATCTATTTTATCACATGTTGAAAAGGGCTATATGAACACAAAAATTGCTTTATAGCCAATTCAACTTGTACATTCATTTATTACTAAACCACTTATCAACTTTAATTCATTTTCATCATGACAACAGGGCATGATCCTAAAAACATTCCAAAACTAAATTTGAATTATTTTGAACTTGTTCATAGCAAATTACATCTAATTTGGTCATTATAAGTGTTGTTTTTCTTAATTGAAAAACTATCACATAAGTTTTTCTTTGAGTATTTTTCACATGAGTTAACTCCCAATGGTTTATGCCCCACCAGGAAGAACTTTTAAACATTTAGACTTCACCCCTTTCTTTTATTTGCATAACTTCACCTTTATCCTTAGTATTCATTTCTTTGAGCAAACATGATATATAGTAAGGTATCATGGGAACATTTTTGTTTATTTGGAATACTTATAACCCAGCGCTCCATAAAAATTTATCTTACATTAATTGGATCATCCCAAAAATATTTTATTCATACAATCTTATATACACCTAAGCATCTTTTTGATTCTCCTAAAATCATATATTACTCATCTTCAGCAAATTTTTGCATATTATGAAACTACAGAATTTTATACAAATTTAGAAACTAGTTTCACTAAATTTTTCCAGATGATTCAAAAGTTATTGGCATTTGAATTTCAGTCGGTTTGCTGAAAATCATCAAAAATCAGAAATACGCTTCCGCTTCAGAGAAAACGGTTTCTCTCGTGCGCGCAAAAACGCATTCAAACGCGCGGGCTCACTGACAACCGGGCCCCACCGGTCAGTGACCCAGAACAGGGCGCCACGGTTTCTTGCTCGCCGCTGGCGAAGTAGCTCCTCCGCGGCGAAATGGGTTCCACTAACACCATTAGGGCACTAAGGCGAATCTAGGGGTGGTGCTACTTCGCCGAGACAACCGAGGGGGCTGCCACCGCGAGGGTGAGGCGGCGCCATGGCCGCGACGACAAAAGCTCGGCTAACGGCCACCATTCCGGTGAACTAGGGCTAGGAGAGCTACATTGACTCTAGGGGATTCGAACTCACCAGTCGGCTGGGTCTGAAAAGGCTTGTACCGAGCTGCCACCGTGCGCCGGCCGGGAGGAAGTAGGGCGGCGGTGCGGTGCTGCTAAGCAAAAAGAAGCCAAAATGGCGAGTGATCAGTAAACCTGGGGTGCTAAGGATGATCGGCCTGGAATCGATTTGAAGAATTGGGGACAAATTGACATGGATTGATGAGTTCCCCCCTTTTGGGTTCTTGCGGCGAAATGGGGAAGACGACCCCGTTCGGGCTCTTGGCTCAGCGAAATGACAAACGCGAGGCACAAGGAGGCACTGCGATGCAAGGGGAAGGCTTAAGGCTCGGTTTCGGCTCGAGTCAGGGCGCACGGCTTCGGTAGCCACTTTTGTGCCGAACGCAACTAGCGACGCAGCCATCTCTCCAGCACGGCTCGACCACGAATGACTGAGCACAGGCGTGAGGGAGACGGTGTGCTACGTGGAGGGCGATGAGTGCGGCCGGACGGGAGTGGTTGACGACCGGACGACGAAGGACGGCGAGGGCGACGACTCGCTTCGGCCAGGGGAGAAGAAAGGGAGAAGAGACTCGCGAGGGGAGGCTGACACGCGGGATCGGGGCCCACTGGTAGTGACCCAAGACTTCGCCTCAGCCTTGCCACCGCGTCAAAGTTTCAACAGCACCCGGGCCCACCTGTCGGCGAGAGGGCAAGTGTAATGCGATGGGATTGAACGAGAAATCTCTAGAATTCGGATTTGTTTAAGCTTCAAAATCAGTCAAGATTTGTCCAAAGTTTTTAACAATATTTAATGGGAGTCACACATCTACTGTCAAATTTTGAGACAAAAATCTCTTTAGATAATTTACTAAAATTCTGACACTGTACTCTGGTCCTGAACTTTGATTTCGGTTTTTGGTTTAATTAAGTATTCATTTTCTAGGATTTATTTTAAAACTTTTTTAGAGGTTCAAATACTTATAAATAGATCACCATAAAATGTTCAAGTCAAAAACATGAGCAATTATTTTATATAAATTTTGACAACCGTTTTACTTTCATTTTGGACCCACCGTATTTGAATTTTTAAGAGGCTTATATCAGTTCATTTAATTATAAAAATTTTACCAGCGGTGTGTTACATAGCCAGGGATTTATATAAATTTTCTTGGCTTTACTTGACATTTTTATTTTTCTTTCTCCTTTTTGATTCACTATTTCTAGTCAAAAAGTAGATACATGCTTTATTTACCTTAACCCCAAGTATGTAAAAATTTTATTTACTGGTCAAACATTATCACCAGCTTGAATAGGACCCATGGTAAATCTTTCTAAATTTTATCTTCCTCTTTTTACCTTTTCCTTTGTTTTTCCTTTTATTAAATCTTTTCACATAACGCAAAGGTCTAAGGAAATTCTAATTGGAGCAAATAATACCAAGAAGTCCAAGAAATATTTATATTAAAATTTAAATTGTTCATATTTCACTATTCCAAACTTTCAGGATGTTACAGATCCACCCCCCTTACAGAAATCTCGCCCCCGAGATTTGACAGGCCGAAAGGAAAAAGGGGTCTAAAAGAAATTCGAGAATTCTTCCCTAAGTCGATCCTCTCGCTCCCATGTCGCTTCCTCTTCCGTATGATTACTCCATTGAACTTTTACCATCTTGTGGGCTTTGTTTCGAGTACGGCGTTCGCTTCTTCAAGAATCTTCACCGGACGCTTTCGATAAGTTAAGTCAGGCTGAAGATCAAGATCTTCTAATTGGGTAAGCTCAGAAGGAATGCGAAGACATTTCTTGAGTTGCGACACATGAAAGACGTTATGCACACTGGATAGCTGAGTAGGCAACTCCAATCTATATGCCTTTTCTCCCATCCTTTCCAGAATGCAATAAGGCCCAATATATCGAGGAGCTAGTTTGCCTCGAATCTGGAATCGGCGAATTCCGCGAAGAGGTGAAACTTTTAGGTAAACATAATCACCAATCTCGAAACTTAAGTCACGTCGACGAGTGTCGGCATAACTCTTCTGGCGAGATTGAGCTTCCCTCAACCGGCTTCTGATTAAATCCACTTGCTCTTGGGCTTCATTAATCAAATTGGAACCAAAGAACTGTCTTTCACCTACTTCAGACCAGAAAAGTGGTGTTCGACATTTCCTTCCATAAAGGGCCTCAAATGGCGACATCTGCAAACTAGTTTGAAAGCTATTGTTATAAGAAAACTCTGCAAATGCGAGGCACCTTTCCCAATTGGTGCTATAAGACAGCACACAAGCCCGCAACATGTCTTCTAGAATCTGATTTGTTCTTTCAGTCTGCCCGTCAGTCTGTGGATGGTAGGCAGAACTAAAGTTCAACTTAGTTCCCAACAACTTATGCAGCTGTTCCCAAAAATGAGACGTGAATTGTGATCCACGATCAGACACAATCGTTTTTGGGACACCATGCAGGCGCACATTGTTACTAATGTACAGCTCTTCCAATCTGTCTCCAGTATGTGTGGTTTTGACAGGAATGAAGTGGGCTACCATTGTCAGTCGGTCGACAATAACCCAAATGGAATCATTTCCCTTCCGGGTTCGAGGAAGACCAGTAACGAAGTCCATACTGATATCATCCCACTTCCATTCTGGAATTTACAATGGCTAAAGAAGTCCAGCTGGACGCTGATGTTCAGCCTTGACTCGTTGACATACATCGCACCTTGTGACATATTCAGCGACATCCTTCTTGATACCGGGCCACCAATATTCCTTTTAAGGTCCTGGTACATTTTGGTACTACCAGGATGAATAGATAATGGTGACTCATGTATTTCTGTCAAAATCAACTTCTTGATCTCGGGATCATTCGGCACATATACACGAGTTCCTCTCATGATTATCCCATCAGGGTTTTCCAAGAACTCAGAATCTGTGCCTTCTTTCAACTGATTCCGAATCTCAATAACGGCTTCATCTTTGAATTGTGCAGCTTTAATTTGACTTTTAAGAGTCGGCTGCAACTGCAGAATGGCCACATAACCATTCTCAACTAAATTCAGATTGAGCTTCTGAAACTCATGAACTAACTCAGACTGATTTGAACCCAACATGCAATAAAGCTTGCGATTAAGAGCATCGGCTACGACATTCGCCTTGCCAGGATGGTAGTGAATGCCGAGATCATAGTCTTTGATCAGTTCTAGCCATCTTCTTTGTCTTAAGTTCAAATCTGGTTGAGTAAAGAAGTACTTGAGGCTCTTGTGGTCGGTGTAGATCTCCGTTTTGTTTCCAATAAGATAGTGCCGCCAGATTTTAAGGGCGTGCACAACTGCGGCTAGCTCTAGGTCATGTGTAGGATAATTCTGCTCATGAGGACGGAGTTGTCGAGAAGCATAAGAGACAACCCTGCCCTCTTGCATTAATACACAACCCAAGCCATGAAGCGATGCATCACAGTACACCTCAAAACTCTTGTGAATGTCTGGCAAGATAAGCACCGGAGCAGATGTTAATTTTTCCTTCAGTTTCTGAAAACTTTCCTCACAACCAAGAGTCCACTCGAACTTCCTTTCCTTCTTCAGAAGCTGAGTCAGCGGCTTAGCGATCTTAGAGAAGTTTTCAATAAACCGGCGATAATAACCGGTGAAGCCTAGAAAACTTCGAATCTTTGGCATTGATTGCGGCCTTTCCCAAGCCAATACTGTTTCTACCTTACTTGGGTCGACGGCAACTCCGCCTTCGGACAGAACATGCCCCAGAAAAGCGACTTCTTTCAACCAGAACTCACACTTCGCAAACTTGGCATACAACTTGTTTTCCCGAAGTTTGCAAAGGACCAAGTGTAAATGTTGCCTATGTTCTTCCTCGCTCTTGGAATAAACGAGGATGTCATCAATAAAAACCACCACAAATTATCTAAATACTCCATAAAGACTTTGCTCATCAGGTTCATAAAGCTTGCTGGAGCATTTGTCAACCCAAACGACATTACGGTATACTCATATAAACCATAACGCGTAGTAAGGGCGGTCTTTGGAATGTCCGAGGGTCTGATTTTCAATTGAAAATATCCCAATTTCAAATCTATCTTGGAGAAGACTTGCGCCCCATTTAACTGATCAAACAGATCATCTATCCGGGGAAGCGGATACCTATTATTGATGGTCACTTCATTCAAGGCACGGTAGTCTACGCACATACGTAGGCTATCGTCCTTTTTCTTCACAAAAAGAACCGGACTCCCCCAGGGCGAAGAACTGGGACGAATGAACCCCTTATCAAGCTGTTGTTTGAGCTGCTTTTTCAATTCTACTAACTCATTTGGAGGCATCCGATATGGTCGTTTTGATACCGGTGCAGTTCCTGGCACCAAATCAATAACAAACTCCATATCGCGATCCGGAGGCACTCCCGGCAATTCAGCAGGAAAGACATCAGGAAATTCACTAACAACTGCCACTTTATTTAAACTAGAAACAGATGTAGAATACCAGACTGTCTGAGGTGCTAAAATTTCAGTACTTGAGGTAAACTCTACATGTACTCCTCTTGATTTTCAAGGGTTATGGATCGATTAGCACAATCTATGCAACCCTTACTTTTTGCTAACCAGTCCATGCCTAGAATCACATCTAGACCAGACGTCTCTATCACAATGAGATCAGCATAAAACATAACTCCATTGATTTCTATGCTAACCCCAGAACAAAAACTAGCAGTTCTAATAATGGCCCCAGGTGATTGCACAATCATATGAACAGGCAAAAGAGAAACTTCCAAATTGTGTTGCTCAGAGAACTTCTTAGATATGAAAGAATGAGAAGCTCCCGAATCAAACAGAACCAAGGTAGGAACGGATTGCACAAGGAACATACCAAGCACGACATCCGGTGCTTCTTGCGCTTCCTCAGTCGTCACGTGATGAAGGCGTCCAACATTACCACCTTGAGCAGGTGGTGGAGCCGATCCCTGAGACTACCGCTTTGCCACATCTTGCGAGCGGCCTTGAGTTTGAGGTCGATGTCCAGCCTTCTTCTTAGGACAAGCGTTGGCGTAGTGCCCACGCTCGTTGCAATGAAAGCAAGTGACGTTAGCGGCCTTCTTCTGAACAACAGCAGCCGATCTAGGTTGCTGCACCTGACGGACTGGCTGTGATGACTGTCGCTGAACAAAGCGAGGAGCCTAACTCTGAACTCGCTGAGCCTGACGCTGGACCCTTTGTGCCTGGATCGGTGGCGGTCGACGGATATTGGTCGACTGCCATCCTGGTGATCGAGATGATCTAGCTCCAGTAGAACTACGCGCAATCCACTTGCGCTTCCGGCTTTCTAGCACACTGTGGCTACCGTGTTCCACCCTCACTGCCTTATCGACGAGGGTCTGGAAGTCATCAATGTCTTGGGCAATCAGGGCCCACTTGATCTCTTCATTCAGACCTTCCCAAAACCTCTCAATCCTTCTCGCCTCATCATCTACTTCATATGTGGCATATCTGGATAGCTGATTGAAACGGTGTAGGTACTCCATCACTGTCATCGAACCTTGCTTTAGATCAAGGAACTCCCGCTTTTTCACTTCAATCACACTGGCTGGAATGTGAGTGCGGCGGAAAGCAGCCCTAAACTCCGACCATAGGACCACTCGACCTTCCGGCAGCACCGCTTGGTAGTTCTCCCACCAAACTACTGCGGTCCCCTGCAGCTGATAGGAGGCACATAAGACCTTCTCCCAATCATCACACTGTGCAATGGCTAACTTGCTCTCCACAGCTCTCAACCAGTCATCAGCATCGAGAGGCTCGACAGTAGGGGAGAAAACCGGTGGCTGGGTCCTTAGGAATTCACTCAGCTTGGACACTTGAGGCGGTCCACCATTTCCTCCACGAGCCATATTCTGCGGCGCTGTGTTCTGGGCTATCTGCTGCAGCAACAGCGCATTCGCTTGTCTTCCTTGCTCAATCATAGCCAAGACTTGCGCCATTGTGGGCGGCTGAGGCAACTGTCCCTCCGGAATATCCCCCTGAACAGGCGGCGGATCCGGAACATCACGACGAGCAGCTAATGAAGAAGAGGCCCACGTCGTGGGATGTTGAGGATTCGGCTGGGCCGGCGTGGAAATACTCGCTCGAGGATCACGAGCATCCTGAGCCGCACCAGACTCCAAGATTTGACTAAGGGACCTTGTCGGCCTCATCCGGCAATCACAGTCTTTTAATATACTAAAGAAAAGCATGCAGTTTAGAAATTAATGACCGACACAACACTTCATACAGTTAACGCGTGCTACTTTTATTTGTCGTGAATGATTATCTCATCGAAAATTTCTACTTCAAAGCTAAAATTTGCGAGAGAAAATCATCACTATTAATTCATACAGGAAAGAAGCAGCTCAAAAATTTTACACTACCAATCATATAACACACTTATCATTTACACACATACTCATAGCTTAATTCACACAGTAGCTACCAATAAAACATATGCATATAAATTATTTCTACACAACAGCCACTACCACCTCTTCTTTCTGACTTTGCTCCCACTACCAGAACACATACATTCATCTAACTTCACAACCTATTCAAAGGTACTAAGCAGGCACAGGAAGCTTTAATTTCCATTTGCTCTTACCACTTCTTCAAACACTACTACCTTTTCTCTGTAATTTTGCTCCCATTGCCAGCACACTATATTTGCAGCACAAGCAACAACACATGGAAGAAAACTGATACTTGCCCTTTCCCAGATACAATCAAAACATTTAACAAGCATAAGAAATTTTAACTTCTATCTAGCTTTTACTATTTCTTCCAACATTACTACCAGCACACATACAAAGCATTAATCCAACAGAGGAAGTTCCAAGCATTTTCTAATTTCTACAATTAACAAAGGACTTCGTAGTACATTTCTATCCATTGGAGCTACTAATTTCAACAACTTAGCACTTCCATGCAACAGCATACACATACTCCACACTAACTGGAACACAAGAAGCATCAATCACACTAATATTTCTACAAATCCTACTTCCAGCAGCTTGATATTTCAACACAAAAGCACACATACATATTACTAGCTCGATCACAGGAAGCATCAACCACCATTTTCGGCAACTTAGCATCTTGTTTAGAAGCATACAAACTAGTTTAAACACATAAG
The DNA here is from genome assembly GCA_036346275.1 of Otatea glauca. Classification (NCBI taxonomy): domain Eukaryota; kingdom Viridiplantae; phylum Streptophyta; class Magnoliopsida; order Poales; family Poaceae; genus Otatea; species Otatea glauca. Next base: position 17,752,551 of record CM070729.1, read on the forward strand.
GCTTAATTCCACACTTACATTTTTACAAGTCCTACTCTTAGTTACAAAATGAGGCTACTTTAACTAATAATTTCAGCACAACCCTCAATATTTACAAGGTTCTTGCAACATTTATATTACAACAAAAGCTATATTTTAACAACTACATTATCAATACACAACCAAAATACTTCTTCCATACAATACCATACACTACTAGTTCCATTGCATTTCTTCTCAACTACTTCACATCCCTACATTTCTAAACACACACCTCCTTCGGCGATATACCCGCGGAGTGCTAGGGCGGTAGGTGCAAATACTATATGGATTGATGCCCTTGTCATTTATGAGCCTAGGGCAACTCCCAATAGTTGATATCATAGCATTTGCACCCACTCCCGGCGTAGGCACATAAGACATGGGTGGAGGGCGTTACACCGCCGGAATTCCCGGAGCCTCGCTAGTTAGCACCGTGCGTGGTAAGGCACGCCTCGCCACACACAACGCTACTCGTGATTCCAAGAATGCCACACAACGCCGAGTCTCTAACAACTCTTGCGCCAACCTCACATAGTGGCTATCCAACTTATTAGCAAACTCCACCATGACTTTCAAGCTGCCATTACCCACTCCAGGATGGTCCCTATACACATTACTCCCTACCAACGGTCTCCCAGGTAGGTAGTAATGGTGAGGGCTCAAGTCGGGTAGCATATGCCGAAGTCGCACTATGGCTAGGTATGCCGCTTCATTCATAGAAGCGTCTATGGACGACCCACTACCAACATAGCTCCTCTCTACCTCACTACAAGCTGGCCTAGGAGGGATAAACACTCGAGCGGCGTACTCCTTGGTCACCGGACTCAAGTACGCCTGAAAAACCACATATCTTGGGCATCCCTCAAACTGGCAACTCCCAAGCAACGACTGCAGCACTCCCATCATACCCGAGTGCTCAGAAACCCTCGACTCGTGGCAAGGAACAAACCAGGCCATCTACAAAAATACAAGACAAGATAAGATTATAACATAATTAGGAGGAGTTAAGGAACTACAAACAAGAAAATTAGCATTAGGCTAAATTCCATTATTAGTAGTGGACAGATTTTTGTTTACTTCTAAATTAAATTTTTACACTTCTAACTAACGACCATTTCTCCCCAAGGTTACTACAACAAGATGGCTCGATACCACAATTTGTGAGACCCCATTCTGATGAACAGGAATCTCCATATGATTACTGTGCTATTCCCTGGAACAGTAGCTAGCACTCACATGTTTACAACATTCATATCATAACCATACACACATACAAAAAGGACATACATAACAGTATTAATTATATAGAGCTCAGTACAAAATTAAAACATTTAACAGCGGAAACCAAAAGAAAGCTGAAAAGTCCAAACAGCCTTGCGGTTGCCCACTAAACCCTCAGGCAACTGACTAGGCAACCTAGAAAAGACTATCGTCAAAACCCTCGAGACCTGCTTGAAAGAACGCGTCATCTAGCAGATCGCAGTCTTCTTCCTCTGAGATAGCAGATGCAAGATTGAGTACATTGGTACTCAGCAAGACTTATATTGGTTCACAGATGCAAATAAATAATTATGCAGGTTGAACAATAGACAGGCTATGGTTATTTTGCAATTGCATAAAAGCATTAAAAATGTATAAGCATATTAGATTGAAACATTACATTTTAATAAAAGCAATTGGGATACAATATGATAAGCAATTAATCCAGATTTTCAACCCAGTCTACCCGACTGCAGATGACCCCGGTGTCGATTGTTTGACACAAAAGTTGGTTATGAAACGGTTTCCAAAACCACCACCCATTTTTGAAAGCACCAAGAGACTCTAGCATGGAATAACGTCACCAAGTGCCCTTGACCGCGGGCGCGGCTAATCGATTAGATTTACACTCTGCAGAGGTGTACAGCTTTACCCACAAGGAATGATCAACCTCTTTCGCTAGGCCAATTAACACACTTCCTTTGGTGTGTCGGCAAGGAGATCATACAGAGCCGTTACATTATCTAGACGTGGCTTTACACCAGCCCGAGACGTTATCCCTCGCCCTAAAGATAGAGACACTCACCCAAGCCGTGGATCCACATTATCACACACAACACCACATCTCTGTCCAGGGCAAGGCGTACACCTTTGCATTGGTATGTAGAAACCCTACTGCATGCACTCGACCGAATGCCTGTGCAATCTCCCGCCTTCCATAGATGCAAAGCCACCTCTAAACAACTTAATAGGCTAAGACCCGCCCATACAAGCCCTCGTGGTTGTACGAAAAACATGGATTCACCATCCCATTGCTCGGTCCTTAATCCGACACGGGTGATACTCCACCCTAGCTACGTGCATATCCTTTTGCACAACCGTCTAGTGCCAATAATCACCCGCGTCAAATCATAGTTTTGTTTGAAGGTTTTTAGCAAATTATAACCAACCATTTTCCAAAAAGATCATATACAGGTTGAAAAGACTGAAAAGAGCCAACGAAAAGCTTAAGCAAGAATATTATGCTAACGATTATACCCAAACATGACATTGAGTATGTCTAGCTCAAACTAGGGTTTACAAGGTTCACATGTTCATACAGATTGAGACAAACCATAATTTACAGGATTAACTACAGTTCTAACCCAAAGTAGCACTTTTATGGAGAATTATCCGAATGCACTGTACATAAGCAAAAGCAACATAAGGTAGGTAAATTATCGAGCTCAACATGTTCAAGGGGTTGCTTGCCTTGCAATTCACTATCAGGAATAAAATCCGGATCTGCCGAACAATCGTCTTCTTCTTCGATGACGTCGGTCTCTACTCGTCGAGAAAAAGAAGAACAAAAGAGCATTAGCAACTCCAAATGGCAAAAAGAAAACAGACAGGCAAACAAATAAACGCCATTCAAATTAAACAGGAGGTTGCTATTTACGAAGTATTTGAATTCATAAATCGAATTATAGATGCTAAAATTATTTGGAAAAAGAAGATTGATCACTAGCTTCTTTGGAAGAAAGCAAGAAAGAGAAGCACTAGAAAAAAAACAGAGCTCTCTGCCTTCACTTTTCTTTAAGAAATGAACACTCAAAACCAAGTCATTTAGGGTTATATATCTAACAAGACTTATGTGCATTAGCTAAAGAAATTAGGGTTTAAGTCTTGAATTACCTAGAGCATACTTTGTTTGTCAATTCTAAAGACTTCTTTTAACTTTTAGGGTTTGGATAAAGCTTGAAAACTATTGCTAGAAAGGCTTAGCTAGACTCTAAACTTAGGCTACAAAACTGGCTAAGGAAAAAGACTAAACAATACCACTTAAGGTTATTACACTTATGAAAACTAAGTGAATCAAAGCTCCAAAACAGAATATTTTTCTGGAATCTAGTAATACAAATGTTGGTGATCATTTCTACACTATTCTTCCTAAACTTCTCACTTGGGTGAGCTATTTTACACATGGTTGAAAATGCCTAATTGTTTCAAACATTCAGCAAAACATAAAAAGTAGACTCATTCTACTAACTTGTTTTGTATTCAAATCTTAACAAAATGTCATTAGTTTTCCATAACCTATTAGAATATACTATGAGGAGTGTTTATATACTATTTTTACATTCCTTCTCATTTATATGATCTATTTTATCACATGTTGAAAAGGGCTATATGAACACAAAAATTGCTTCATAGCCAATTCAACTTGTACATTCATTTATTACTAAACCACTTATCAACTTTAATTAATTTTCATCCTTACATCAGGGCATGATCCTAAAAACATTCCAAAACTAAATTTGAATTATTTTGAACTTGTTCATAGCAAATTACATCTAATTTGGTCATTACAAGTGTTGTTTTTCTTAATTGAATAACTATCACATAAGTTTTTCTTTGAGTATTTTTCACATGAGTTAACTCCCAATGGTTTATGCCCCACCAGGATGAACTTTTAAACATTTAGACTTCACCCTTTCTTTTATTTGCATAACTTCACCTTTATGCTTAGTATTCATTTCTTTGAGCAAACATGATATATAATAAGGTATCATGGGAACATTTTTGTTTATTTGGAATACTTATAACCCAGAGGCTCCATAAAAATTTATCTTACATCAATTGGATCATCCCAAAAATATTTTATTCATACAATCTTATATACACCTAAGTACCTTTTTGATTCTCCTAAAATCATATATTACTCATCTTCAGCAAATTTTTGCATATTATGAAACTACAGAATTTTATACAAATTTAGAAACTAGTTTCACTAAATTTGGCCAGATGATTCAAAAGTTATTGGCATTTGAATTTCAGTCAGTTTGCTGAAAATCATCAAAAATCAGAAATACGCTTCCGCTTCAGAGAAAACGGTTTCTCTCCCGCGCGCAAAAACGCATTCAAACACGCGGGCTCACTGACAACCGGGCCCCACCGGTCAGTGACCCAAAACAGGGCGCCACGTTTTCTTGCTCGCCGCTGGCGAAGTAGCTCCTCCGCGGCGAAATGGGTTCCACTAACACCATTAGTGTGGGACCCCAGATTTACCATCCGGAATCTCCTGTGTATTTCTGTACTAGTCCCAGATCAGTTGCTAGTACACACAGTGAAGCAGTGATGATCATAACGTAAGTAACTAAAAAAATATAGCATAAGTATAAATTACCAGCCACATGGCTATTTATTACATCTCCTGGTCACATGACCAGAGTGCTCGGCAATGAAACACAAAAAAACAAGAAGATAAAACCCAAAAGACACCACAAAGCATTTACTAGGAGCGCGCTTAGTTATCTTGGCGATCGCCACAAGCTCCTCATCATAGAACTCATTGTCTTCAATCTGCATCTTGGTAATTCTCACGATGACAAAATTTTGGTATAGCAAGTGAGTACAAACGTACTCCGCAAGCCTGGGAAAATGCATCATGAAGGGCTTTCCAAGGAAGGCTTAATAGGGTTCTTTTGCACAAAGCCAGATCTAACAAACATTATTAATAATAATTTTCACAAAGCAGTTTTAACAATTATTTGTACAATTGAAATTATTACTAACTCTAGTGAAGGTTCCAACTACCAACACTAGTGTACAGGCTCTATACGCCCATTTTGAAAGATCTTGTTAAACCATCACATGACTCCATCTGTCATGATTCAAAACAGGTTTCAACCACCTGATTGGCTCCAGCCTCCAGGAATACATTCGGAAGTTCTAACCACTCCCAGATCCCAAAACATCAGTTATTTTGAAAACCAAAACCAGGTCTACCAGTATGAAAGCATTCTTCGCTTTGCCTTTGACCGTAGGCACGGCTATTCGAATAGATTTACTCTCTGCAGAGGTGTACAGCTTTACCCACAAGACATGATCGTCTCTTGTTGCTATGCGCAATATGCACACTTCCTTTGGTGTGTTGGCAGAGAGATCATGACAAGGCCTTTACAATGTATACGCCTAACTTGACCCACCCGCTGAGGTTTCACCGCTGTTAGGGTTCCATCCACCCAGTACAGAAGCCCCCTCTTGCGCCGTGTGAGAAATACGACTTGCCTCCATCCGGCACCCACATTCCACCAACTGGCGAGTCTAAATTAGGTTTCTACAAATTATTCAGCCAGGTCGTACCCATTATAGACTTGTGGTTGCACGGTAATGCTTAGAATGGACAATACAAGCGTCGGTCCTTAAATTGATTAGGCGGCTTTCACAATCGAACCAAGTGCTCCATCCGCACCCGCCGACAAACCATTCCGCCCCAATCTAAACCATTTTTATTTTATTTTTATTTTACAATCACAGCAGCAATCACCTTGCTACGCTTTCGATAAAACACATTTCAACAACATTTTAGAATTTATCCCACCATAGGCATTTTGATCAACGTCAATCCTAAGCACGATCCTACCGTACTAAGCAAGGTTAATCACATAATACATGATTTCATGATTAAATCTTAAGGTTACAAAGGCATGGTAATCAAGCAGCAAGGATGTTATTTCGAAATGGGCATAACTAACATTCTATATTTTAACATCATCGGTTTATGTAAATAGCCATGCAAGTTGCAAACTTTTATAAAACAGTTATAAACAATGGGATCAACGTGCGTTAAGGAGACTTGCCTTCGTCGACGGCGCGCTGCGCTGTTTCGAGTTCTTCTCCTTCGTCGGGACGACGACCGCTTCTTCGACTACGCGCAAAACTGAGCGACCAATAAATAAATAAAAACAAATAAAATCTAAAAATTATAAAATTAGTACTGGCAGAAATATCTTGAATTTATATGAATTTAGAAATTTGAATCACTCGATTCGGAGTTACGACAGAAAAGAACGGGTCATTTGAATGCGCTCGGACAGAAAAATAGAAAAATGAGGAATATTCCTTTGGCATCTTTTCTTTTCTCAAATCCTGATTTTTCTCACTCTCTTCCATGCGGCCCCACGAGTCATTGGCTAGTGCTTCTTCTCCATTGCTCGCATACAGAGAAAAGAAAGAGAGCGAGAACGCCATGGAAGGCTCGACCATGGGGCGGCGCCGCGATTGGAAAATGGAACGGCAATGGAGTCGCGCAAGACCGGCCGAGCGCGGCGGCCGAGGCGCGGCAGCGCGTCTGGCCGCGGCCGGAAGCAAGGCGTGGCGAGGCGACGCGGCGGCGACGGATGGGAAGAAAAGGGTGAGCATCACGTAGAGCTCGACGCCACGAATCCAAAGGTGAGACCGGATTTGAAGAGGCTTAACGAGACGACGAATCGACGCCGCAAAGATGGTTAGGCCGACGATGTTCAAACGCCAAATTCGTCGCCCGTCCGTAATGAAACCCAAATTTTCTTGAGGATTTTGATCTCTCGCGACAAGATGCACAAAATGACGCGAACGGAATTTGATTTGGCTCACCGGATCAAAAGTTGGCTCGCCGGTGTCTTTGGTCAACGTTGGGCTGCGATTTTCACGAGTTTTGGAAAAGAAAACGGTACTGAATCAGTGGGGAAAAGTGAGCATGGGGTAGAGCACAGCAAGACGAAGCTTTTGAGTACCCGCACGCCCGGAGAGGTGAAGAAACGCCCGAGATAATGACCGAGCAATGAATTATCATTAACTCTTAATTGCGGCCGTTTCGCTCGGATTAAGGATGGGTAACGGCAGGGAATTGAATCCTTGCATCAATACGGTCGCAACGCTTCAACTCTCCCTTGATTTGATGCGAAAATGAAGAAGTTATAAATATTTTTTTCTTTTGGACATAGAACAGGAGAGCTACGGGAAAAATCCACAGCGCTGGAGGTTGAAGACGCACCGTAGCTCTGACGAGTGGGTCCAAATGAATAGTGCTGAGAATAAAGCGCGAAGGATAAAATAGATAGAAACCTCTAGAAATCTTGGAAAAATTCTCAAAATACTATTGAATATTTGGAACCTAAAAAATTGGTTTCGAATTGTTTTAGAGAATTTTGAAATTTAGATAATTTCGGGACGAATATAATGGATTTGATGAAAGCGCGAGAGATAAAATAGCAAAGAGATTCTATAAATCTTGGAAAAATTCCCAAAATCATTATAGAATATTTGAAACCTAATTCAATGGATTTTGAGATTTTTGGAGAATTTTGGAACTCGGGTGAAATTTTGGATAAGGACCGGAATATGAAATTTTAACTTTGCGGACAATAAAGAATTGAACTCCAGTTTCGGTAGAATATGGATGCCAGGTTAATTATAAAACCGAGGAGATCCAAATTTTGAATTTAATAAATTTTAAAATAATTTTTGGAACAACAGAAAATCTGGGATGTTACAATTAGGGCACTAAGGCAATCTAGGGGTGGTGCTACTTCGCCGGGAGACAACCGGGAAGGGGGCTGCCACCGCGAGGGTGCGGCGGCGCCATGGCCACGACGGCAAAAGCTCGGCTGATGGCCACCATTCCGATGAACTAGGGCTAGGCGAGCTACAGTGACTCTTGGGGATTCGAACTCACCAGTCGGCTGGGTCTGAGAAGGCTTGTACCGAGCTGCCATCGTGCGCCGGCCGGGAGGAAGAAGGGCGGCGGTGCGGCGCTGCTACAAGCAAAAAGAAGTCAAAATGACGAGTGATTAGTAAACCTAGGGTGCTAAGGATGATCGGCCTGGAATCGATTTGAAGAATTGGGGACGAATTGACCTGGATTGATGAGTTCCCCCCTTTTGGGTTCTTGCGGCGAAACGGGGAAGACGACCCCGTGCGTCAGCGAAATGGCAAACGCGAGGCGCAAGGAGGCACTGCGATGCAAGGGGAAGGCTTAAGGCTCGGTTTCGGCTCGAGTCAGGGCGCACGGCTTCGGTCGCCATCTTCTGTGCCGAACGCAACCAACGACGCAGCCATCTCTCCAGCATGGCTCGACCACGAATGACTGAGCACAGGCGTGAGGGAGACGGCGTGCTACGTGGAGGGTGATGAGTGCGGCCGGACGGGAGTGGTTGACGACCGGACGGCGAAGGACGGCGAGGGCGACGACATGCTTCGGCCAGGGGAGAAGAAAGGGAGACGAGACTCGTGAGGGGAGGCTGACACGTGGGGTCGAGGCCCACTGGCAGTGACCCAAGACTTCGCCTCAGCCTTGCCAGTGCGTCAAAGTTTCAACAGCACCCGGGCCCACCTGTCGGCGAGAGGGCAAGTTTAATGCGATGGGACTGAACGAGAAATCTCCAGAATTCGGATTTGTTTAAGCTTCAAACTCAGTCAAGATTTTACCAAAGTTTTTGACCAAGATTTACTGGGAGTCACACATCTACTGTAATATTTTGAGACAAAAAATCTCTTTAGATAATTTACTAAAATTCTGACACTGTACTCTGGTCCTGAACTTTGATTTCGGTTTTTGGTTTAATTAAGTATTCATTTTCTAGGATTTATTTTAAAACTTTTTGGAGAGGTTCAAATCCTTATAAATAGATCACCATAAAATTTTCAAGTCAAAAACATGAGCAATTATTTTATAGAAATTCTGACAACTGTTTTACTTTCATTTTGGACCCACTATATTTGAATTTTTAAGAGGCTTATATCACTTCATTTAATTATAAAAATTTTACCAGAGGTGTGTTACGTAGCCAGGGCTTTATATAAATTTTCTTAGCTTTACTTGACATTGGCTATTTTTCTTTCTCCTTTTTGATTCACTGTTTCTAGTCAAAAAGTAGATACATGCTTTATTTACCTTAACCCCAAGTATGTAAAATTTTATTTACTGGTCAAACATTATCACCAGTTAGAATAGGACCCATGGTAAATCTTTCTAAATTTTATCTTCCTCTTTTTACCTTTTCCTTTGTTTTTCCTTTTATTAAATCTTTTCACATAACGCAAAGGTTTAAGGAAATTCTAATTGGAGCAAATAATACCAAGAAGTCCCAGAAATATTTATATTAAAATTTAAATTGTTCATATTTCACTATTCCAAACTTTCAGGATGTTACATATTAACAAGATGTTAATCACGCTTCTTGATTATTGGTTAACTTAATATTCATTTTATTCTTCCTGGGAGTTGTAGAATTCCATCTGAGGCTTCTTAAAGGTTAGTTACATTTAGGCAGTAGTACTGCTGAGTTAATATTGTTACTCCCTTCAGTCGAAAATATATGTCGTTTTTGACGAAGGTACTACACTTAGACTTTCAAAACTTTAATTATTAATATTTTTTAAAATATTTAAATTAGGTAATAAAAATTATATGTATAGATTTATCTCGAAAAATACTTTTATAAAATTACGATTTTATTAGGTTTTATAAATATATTACAATAGAACTTAGTGGTTAAAATTGTATTATAGAGACTCGTATCAATATCCAAAATGACATATATTTGTAACCAGAGGAGTACATGATTAGTTTGGCATTGATGGCACTGTGTAGGTGTTTATGGGCCTTTGTTTTTGATGTGGATTTTAGATTCTGATCACAAAAGCTGAATAAAAAACAAACAGCCTAATTCTAGAAGTCAATTCTCATAATCTAGTACACCCATATACACTATAATATATAATCCACCTCATGTGTGCTTTTGTGGATTCTGAGGAGTACAAATATTAGAATACCACCGAAAGTTCTAAGTAATTATCCACTAAATACCATCTCAAAATCTAGAATCAGCTTCTCTATAGTCACAATCTAAAATCAGCTTTGAAGAATTCAAAGCAAAACCAAATTGACCCTATGTAGAGAGAGACTAACGTTGGAGAGATACAGAGGAATATCCGTCCCTGCTGTATGCGTCCCTGCATACAGTAGAAACTACCGTCCACCCTCCGTACAGTAGAAGCTACAGCCACTCTCCAGTCTAGAAACAAGTTTAGGAAGGTGCTTGGTAGCGACAAGCGGTGAAGGGTGGTTGGTGGGTGATGACCGCAAGAATTGGTGTCAAGATCAAGGATCGTGTTCCGTATTGCCAGTGATGGTGGAGCCGCCAGTGTTTGTCGTTTATGGTAGAAGAAAAGAAGTAAATGATAGTATAATATTGTTAGTATTTCAACATTTTGTTGTTTGATAATCCTATCTCACAACTACTATAGAATTCTCATCATAGACTATTCAAACTCGTTATCTCAGTCACTTTTGTGAACCATCAGTAACAAAGTGTCAGTGATATAAGGGCATATCACAAACGGTTTTTGAACCGTCTGGAAAAAATAGACATCACAGAATTCTTTAAACCTTTTATCAATGTTTCTCCATTAGGTGGATTCAGTAGGGTGCCTTAGCATTCCATCGTTCTTACACTCCTCGAGTGCCAATGCAGTAGTTTTGTCTCTTTTGGGTTTGCAAATAAACGCTTCAAACGGAGAATTACATGCAGATACCACGCTACCTTAGCAGGAGGTCCTTTCTTCACCTCAATGCCCTTGTTGTCATCATCTAATTGATTTTTATACTTGTATCGGCATACGTTGCACACCGGACATACATGCAAGTTTGCGTACTCCTTAAGGTGGAGGATACAGTTGTTCGGACATGCATGTATTCTTTCCACTTCCATTCTCAAGGGACAAAGAACCTTTTGGCTTTGTAGGTGGTTGTCAACAACTCGATTTCCTCCGGGAGCATATCCGCTAATAGACCTAACAACACCGTAAAACTCTTATCGGACCAATCGTTACTTGCCTTCAATTTCATCGGTTCAAGCACGGATGACATCCTTGTGTATTTGGACTTGCAGCCTGAGAAAAAGGTTTCTTTGAGTCGTCCATCAAGTCCCAAAATTTTTCATACTTTCACTCATCATGGTTCCCTTCTACATCGTGTAGCATCTGATTCAGATTGTCATCGTGAAACCTATCCTCATCGAAAGCACAATCGATATCATCCGACATATTTCATCGACGATGTTAATACTACTTCCTTCCTATATAATTTGCTCTTCACCGTGACTGGTCCAACATGTAAACCCCTTTTTGAAACCCCTTATAATCAAGTGTTCTTCGATTTGCGTTGAGTTCTAAAATATTCTTAGATTCTCGCAATCAATGCATGAACAAGACATAAATTGCACCCCCTTGTTAAACAATCCTCCTCTGCAGCTCTTCTAAATACAAAGACGCTATTAATGTACTCGGCACTCGCATAGTTCTCAGCGTACATCCATCTACACTACGTATATAACAATAAGTGTTAAATAATGAAGTATACTAGGAGTGCACATGCACACATTCTTAAATTGGAGCACAAATTAACTAGCTAAACTTTACCCTAAATCATAAACCATGATAGATCTAAAGAATAAACGGATCTACAATCTACATATAAGCTATATTGAAACTTACCAACCTAGATTCTTAGATCGCAAAGAACAAATGGATCTATATGTAAGCTACATTTAAACTTAGCATATTCAATTATCTCTTTACCTAGCTAGCTACATCTTGAGTATAATGCAATTAGAACCAATTACTACTTTAGATCACAAAGAACAAATAGATCTACACCAAGCTAGATCTAAACCATTTTCAATTCCCTGTTTACTAAGCTAGATCTTGAATATAATGCAATTAGAACCAAGTACTAACCTTAGATTACCTAGAACAAAAGGATCTACAATCACTCTTCTAAATCCATGGTCTCTTTTCACCAGATTGCCTCTCCATCTTAGCCACCTCAAAAATAGCTCGGTAAAACCTAAAAATACTAAATGGGTCGAGGCTCTCTGTACTTATTTCCAGAAAATTGTCATCACTGAAGGTTTTTTCAAAAAACCATCAGTGATGACTATCTTCACATCACTAACGGTTTTTGGCTAAAAGTGTCAGTGATAAGACTCACATTATTGACGGTTTTAGCCAAAATCGTCAGTGATGTGAAGATAGTCATGATGTGCGTCTCAACATTGACGGTTTTAGACAAAAACTATCAGTGATGTTAATGGTATAGTCATCGCTGGCAGTTCTTGGCAAAAACCGTCAGTGATGAGACGGTTTTTGCCAAGAACCGTTAGTGAAGTTAATGGTAGTTATCATTGACGGTTTTAGCCTAAAATCATCAGTGATGATCAACTATCGCAGATGGTTTTTTAAAATGACAGTAGTGGTATCACTTTGTGTTTAGACTCAATGCCTAATCAGTGTTGCAAAATATTTTTGTTAAAAAAGTATATACATACATCTTTAGCTTTTTTTCTCCTTGTCTATTTTCTATCATTTTATTATTTTTGATTCCATTTTTGTGCAAATTAGAGTTTTTGTACTTGCCTCTCCAAATAGGATCGATCATAATGAGCTACACAGGCTTAATTTCGAGGAAACATGCATATTTGCCCTTCCTAACAACCTAAAGAAGCATGTACATTATGCACAGCTAATTTTTCAACTTTATAGCTGGTACTCCCTCTAGTCATAAATAGTTGTCATTTTGGATCAAACTTTTGAAACTTTGATTGTCAATATCTTTTTAAATATTTAAATCAGATACATGAAAATCATATGTATATATTTATCTCGAAAAGTATTTTCATAATATTATAATTTTATTGGGTTTTATAAATATATTATAATATAAATTAGTGGTCAAAACTGTGTTTTGAAGACCATGTTGATGTCTAGAATGATAACTATAACGAAAATTCTGTCAGAGTAGTGCAAAACCGGCCAAAGTAGTTTACACAATTGACCATGTCTAGCCCCATTGTTTTTGCCCGTTGGTCGAGTGGGACGGCCAACCAAAGGGAAAATGACTCCTAGCTAAACCTAAAAAGAGCTGAATTTCCAGTAAATGTAAAACACTCCGATCGAGCGGTCTTTGAGGACTGAACCCTTTAACCATAAACCTAAAGCAGCTCAAGCCATATGTATTTATCAATCACGCGGAAACAAATTAAGAAGCAACCGAAGGGAGAAGGAAAGGAGAGTAAGAGTTATCTTTGTTAGCCTGCATGTCTGATAGCAGGTGACTCGTGTACATGACACGAGTCCTATTGATCGTGCCGTGTAAAACGGATCGTGCTGGTGTTTTGCACTTCGTGCGATTCTGCTTGCATTAGTTTTGTACTTAGAATGCTTGGGATTTGGAACCATTTTTGGTGAGGTGGCGAAGCTATGGGTATACAACTCCATTCATTAGTGTCCATATTTATGCAAACACATTACTACGTAACATCACATCACTGCCGGTTCTAAAACGTCAACACTGCCGGTCATTGGTGCCGGCAGTGATTGGTCGGCAGTGATACTCGGGGATTATCACTGCCGGCTCAGGAACCGACAGTGATAAGGATTATCACTGCCGGTTCTACCTACAACCGACAGTGATATTGAACTATAACTGCCGAGTCAAACTAAAATCCGGCAATGATGATAATTATCACTGCTGGTTATATATAAAACCGGCAGTGATATCGAACTATCACTGTCGGGTTATACCACAATCCGACAGTGATATATACATATCACTGCCGGTTTTCTCCAAGAACCGGCAGTGACAAGCCATGAACCAAATATTTTTATTGCATTGTGCAATATATATTTTTATACAATTGTTTATACAGTATCCATATAAAATATATAAAGCATCGTTCAAACCATAATTCAAATATATCCATGTATATATAAAGCATCGTTAAAATCATAATTCAAATATATTAAATTAAGCATCACAATATTTTGTTTTTACAATGATTTGTTTACAAATGTAGTTCGACTACATCTCATCTCATTTACTTTGATTTTCCACCGGCTACAGTAGAAGGAGTCGAAGTAGGCATATCACGAGTCTAAATCGAAGAAATGAAGGCGATGAGGCTACTCGTGGAACTCGCCGTTTGGATTGATAACATCATCATGAATGAATCCGGCGATCTGTTCTTGAATTGCTATAATTTCTATCAGTAATAAATTATTGGTTCTCAGTTTGGAGCGCTGTTATTGAAGAAAAGAGAAAGTTAATTAATGATGATATATGTTAAATGAAAAAAAAGTAGGCATCAATGTGTAATTATGTACCATGACTTCGTTATAGCCCACAGCCTCCGTGACAATTCAATGTAGATTTGTACATACATAGTATGCACATAAATTGTTTCCCGGGTCCTGCCTCGTACATGGAAAGTCGGTTACTATTTCAAAATTTTTCCTGTAGGACGATGCCGAACACTTTTCTTGCAGTATCGTGCGAATGTCATGTGAATGATTTTGAATATTAAGTAAACTTAAATGAAGTAGAATGGAATATTGCTAGAGCAATAACGCAACAATCGAGTTTACCTGTTCAGCATGTCCCAAAAGTCTTGATATAGATTAGTTGGTTTTCTCCTAGAGTCCAAGATAAAAATCCTGCTAGCATCTAACTGGATGACGAGGAGGACCTAGTGAAACCTGCACATATATGTCAACGTAGTCAATTACTCTAACATCGTACGTGTTACGCAAAAATAGTAAAACGATATTAGAAGTAGGGAAATACATACTTAAAGTTATAGGGTAAAATTACAGAGGTTTTGTATTGCAGCTTCAAAAAAGTATTAAATAGATAGTCTTCATTGTACTATGGATTGTCCCTCACAAGCTTCTTGTTGACAAGCCCCGAATCTAGGAATGCTAGATTATCATGGCCATTTCTTCTACATGTCTGTATCTTCATTCTATATATGAAAGAAGTCAGACATGCAATTAAACAGTACAAGAATGCACAATAATATAGGTAGGGTGTGTTTGGTTGTCTGCACCACCCTAGCCTGTCCCGTATAAGCCATCCAGGCTAGCCTTGGCCTGCATAAGTGGGTGCAGGTTGAGTTGTTTGGTTGCCTGTTTATGCATCTCATGGGCCTGCATTAGAGAGAAACCCAATTTTTGTGTTTCCTTCATCCTGCATGAGTGGATGCAATTGCATCCACCAGTGCAGATGAACAGAAACCAAACACTTGTCTAATGAATCTGAT
This sequence comes from Otatea glauca, assembly GCA_036346275.1. Lineage (NCBI taxonomy): Eukaryota > Viridiplantae > Streptophyta > Magnoliopsida > Poales > Poaceae > Otatea > Otatea glauca. The sequence continues at coordinate 17,767,952 of CM070729.1, forward strand.
TGCATCCACTCATGCGATTCAGGCATCCATGCAGGCAACCAAACACACCCGTAGAGACTTACAAAGTCCACAATCTAAGTATATTCACGTCCAGGGCATCTTGCTGGTACAACATGTACAACCCCTGGAAATTCACCCAGAAGATGTTATCTCCATTGTGAAAATCTTGCTCCGTGTATCAGACTGCGAACGTCTCCATACCATCGTTGGACTGTTGCATGTACCACTGATGGACGCGCCGCAGTTGTGCTGTTAGGTGGTCGAAATGAGCTGGTTCAACCAGCGGTTTCCCCATAAATAACTTCCACCTTAGACCTTACTCCTGAGCATCTCGTTGAGCAGCATCTACCTGAGCATCCAACCTCAACGCGTCGGGACTAGCCGCCTTCAAGTATTGCTTTCTAGATATGCGCTCGTAGTCCGACATTTTGTAAGATTCAAAAGCCTGCCCCGTCTTTTTCACTTTTGCCATACTCAAGAAAAACTTTTGCGTGTTAGCATCAACTTTAGTCTTCTCAGGTGATGGCACCTTTTTAAAGTGAGTGTTACGCTGGCGCTTACATGCTTTCTTCGTTTTTCTTCAGTCATCTCAGTTGGTAATTTGTTCTGAGATTGCCCTTGCTTCACAGATGATTGAGATTTCTTCGAGGACGGTACTGACTTCTGAGATGGTGCTGGTGTTCGATTCTTTTCAGATTTGGGCAGAGGAGTCAGACTTTTTCTGGTTGGTGCCGGCGGAGGAGTTGGACTTTGTCTGTGTGGTGGCGATCAGGGCGGGAGGTCTCTGTGTGGAGAGTGCGGCTGATCATCATCTTCATCGTCCTCATCATCGGAGCCAAACTTAATCAAGCTCTTGCGCCACGCGAGGAAGCTATGCACGTTTTCTCCTAGTTTTTTATTTCTATCCTCGCCAGGGATCTCTAACTCCATTTTACGGTATTGGCGGACTACACTGTCTAGTTCGACCCTGGCGAATCCCTACAATATCGGCCGACAGTGCAAAACATGCGATTCTTGGCATGGCCAAGCCCTGCCCTCATCCACCTTGATGGTAATGCCATGTGCGAACAAATGTAACTTGCACGGTGCCGATTCTTTGATGTCATCCACAGGAAAATGGAGTCCATGCTCTTCGGGAATCCCTGTGGACGCGCAGCTGCTCTTACGAGCACCAGGACTGATGAGCTCAGGGCTTTCACCGGGTGGCGGTCATGAGCTGAGAGCTTTCTGTACTGCTTGCTCCATAACCTTATCTAGTTTCGCTCTCTGTTCCTCTAACACTCTCACCACAACATCTTTTATTTGACTGTCCAGTTAGTTGATCTTGTCTTAATATCTTTGGACGCTTGTACAACCATGCGTCTGCTAGGAAGGCTTCTTTTCACGGCACCAAACCAACTCCTCGGGTGCGACCTAGATGCTCCTTGTTACCCAGGGCTACAGTTAGCTCGTCATTCTCCCTTCGTGGCCTGAAAGATCCTTGGAAAGACTGCATGTGAGCATCTGCGATTCTGCGTAACACTTCCTGCTCTCTATCGCTTCTGAAGCTTAAGCTGCCATCATCTGAGATAGTAGCACCCCTCCCAAGCAACCATTGTTTCGATCGTTCGCTCAAGGCGGCCGTCGCAGGAATGACACCCTTGTGGATTAGTTCTTCTTCGGACCGATCACATGCTGGTATTTTCTTCACGTACCCTCCTGTTCCTAGTGTGTGAGGGTGAATATTCTTATCCGCGTTTGCCTTGTTCCTTTGACTTACTATATGCGCTTCTTCAGACCTCTTGTACGCTACAAAGTCCTCCCAAAACTCTCTTAACTTTGGGTACGTGTTAAAATTCGGTGTTTCATTCCTCTTCACATAGTTCTTATTTAGTGCCGTCTTCCAATTTTTCCACGTTGTGCACATGATGCATAGTGCACGTTTCTTTGCAACCAGCTCGGTCCCTTGGGGGAACTGGAACACTTGTTTTAGCTTGTCCCACAACGAGTTCTTCAGGTCATTGGGAACCACCCATGGGTCACCTCGGCGGCCAATCCATGATCTGTAGCTGATTGGCACATCATCCCTAGCAAGAACCCCGCATGCTGTCCTATACGGCCCCAATAATCTTGGACACTCTTGTAATCATGCATCCAGGTGGGCATCACACAATAATTGGCAACATCATACACATTAATAGTATCAACACATTTAGCCATCGAGATTCGTCATTATTGAGTTGGATTTCAAGGTTTTTATTGTGACTGCCACAATCAAGCTTCTCACCAAAGGCGCGGTGGTCCGAGGCGACAACGGGGGGGTCTGAGGCGACTTGGGTGCGGCGCCAAGGGGACAGAGCTGACGGTGGAGTGGGGAGAGGAGGCGACAACCTGTGGATGCGACGGTGAGGGGACGCGACGGCGGGGAGGTCTGAGGCGACCTGGGGGCGGCGACAGTGGTAGAGCGGGGAGAGGACACAGTGAACTGGGGGGAGCGGGCAAGGCGACGGCACGGAGGAGAGGAGGCGGTGAACTGGGGGGAGCGCGCAAGGTGACGGCGCGAAGAGGCAACTGAAAAGAGAGAGGGTGCGGGTTTGGAATTTATAGTGGTGGACTATCACTGCCGGCTCTACACAAAGACTGGCAGTGATATTATAGCACTGCCTATCCAGAAATAGAACCGATAGTGATAGTGGCCTTTTCACTGTCGGTCCTCTCCAAAAACCAGCAATAATGCTAAATTATCACTGCCGGGTGTAGATACAACCGGCAGTGATATTACTTATCACTACCGGGTGTAGCTACACCCGGCAGTGATAGTACTTATCACTGTTGGTTGGAACTAGAGACCGGCAGTAATAATCTAGTATTTCTGCCGGTTTGTGGAGTGGACCGGCAGTGACAAGTTGGTCTCCGGTCAATTAAGTCAAACTTTCAATTTATTTCATTTCCAATGTAAAGTGCTTTGGGATTTTTGAAATCCTATCAAATTTGATCCAAATTATCTGAAAATTTTTGGAGGCATATTGCAGGACATATACTATTTTGTATAAATATTTTCCCCTAATTTTGACTAAGTTCTAAAATTATAAAAGACCAGATTGCTCACTATTTTAATATTTTATAAATCAAATAATGCTTCAAAAATTCACACAAATGCTATAAATTATTTCACACAAATGTACAAATTCACACAAATGTAACAATTCACACAAATGCAGTCAAATCCATTACTTCATATAATACATTAATTGTTACACATGAGAAAATAAACATGTCGTTCGTACAAAAAAAAGCATATCATTAATTTGTACAACTAAGTTACGATTCGACCTTCGTTATGATCGCGGCGTATGTGCGTAGCTTCCTCACACTCTTCCATGAGACTTAGGTCAACGTTCTCTCCGAAAGGAGGAAGCTCATCGAATTGGTTGTATTCTTCCTCGTTGTCAACAACATTCTGAACTCTGACAATCCTTCTTTTTCCTTGAATAACTACGTGGCATTTCTTGTTAGCCGGGTCAGTTACAAAGAAGATTTGTGTAACAGAATTAGCAAGTACGAACAGTTCTTCCCTGTATCCGATGAGTTTGAGGTCCACGGTAGTGATACCGTAGTTGTCGATGTTAACACCCCCTGGAAGTCTGACCCATTGGCACCGAAAGAGAGGGACCTTCAAAGGTCCATAGTCAAGCTCCCAAATCTCTTCTATGAATCTGTAGTAGCTTTGCCTATTTTCATTGCTGCCATAGGCATTTGTACGGATACCGCTATTTTGGTTCGTGCTCTTTTTATCTTGTGCTCTTATATAAAATATAAAACCATTTATGTCGTATCCTTGGAATGTCCGAATTGTAGTTGACGGTCCCTGAGCCAACACTTTCAACTGAGCGCACTCTGTCTCCGTATGTATCATGTGCCTACGCAACTAATCACCGAAGTTATCTTTATGCTCTCTCGCGATCCAACCCTCTGACTTCCTTGGGTTTGTTCTGGATAGCATGCTCTTGTGGATGTTGACATACGGGGCCACCACAACTGATTGTCCCAAAACTGCGAAATGTGCTTGTGTGAATGAAGCTAGATTGGTTGTACAGAGTGATTTCTCGCTTGGTGTCCCTTTTCCCTGTAGCCTCCCCTCATGCCGAGATATAGGCACACCAATCGGTTTGAGATCCATATAATGGACGCAGAACTCAATGACCTCCTCGGTTCCCCAACCATCGGCAATGTAACCTTCCGACCGATGTCGGTTACAAACATATTTCTTTATAATCCCCATGAACCTCTCAAAAGGGTACATCTGATGTAGAAACACGGGACCAAGAATCCGTATCACTTTCACAATGTGAACAATGAGATGTACCATAATATCAAAAGAAGATGGAGGGAAACACATCTCGAGCACGCATGCAGTGTGGACCACGCCTTCTGCGCAGCTTATCTAGTTTTAACGGATCAATGGCCTTCTGTGAAATCGCGTTGAAGAATGAACACAACTTTATAATTGGATCTTGGACTTTCTCTGGCAGAACACCCCTAATTGCAGTTGGAAGCATCTGTGTCATCATCACGTGGCAATCGTGAGACTTCATGCCAATTAATTTTAAGTCTTTCATTGAGACTAGTCTCTTTATGTTGGCAGAGTAACCAGATGAAACTTTGACTCCATGCAAGCATTCGCACACGCTAATTTTTTCTTTCTTGCTCAGAGTGTAGCAGGCTACGGGAAGGTACTTTTTCCTTGTATCCATGTCTTCGCGATGCAGCTTCTTCCTGAGTTTCATATCTTCAAAGTCCATCCGTGCGTGGAGGGTATATTTTGTTTTGCTAGGTATATCCAGTAAGATACCAAGCAAGCTGTCACACACGTTTTTCTCTATGTGCATGACGTCGATTGCGTGTCGAACTTCCAAGTGTTGCTAATAAGGTAGGACCCAAAATACTAATATCTTTTTCCACAAAGGAGACTTATCATGGGAACTCGGGATAGATGTACTGTCGGCTCCCATTCCGTGAATAATATGAAGATCCTTTATGACCGCAAATATCTGTTTCCCAGTGCGATTCTTTGGAGCTAAGGCAATCTCCTTTGTTCCGTCAAAAGCTCTCTTATTATTGCGGTATGGGTGATCCTTGCGAAGGAATCTACGATGCCGCATGTAAGCCATTTTTCGACAGTTCTTCAGCCACCGGCTAGCTGTATCATCCAAGCACTGGACGCATCCGTTGAACCCTTTTGTCGTCTGTCCCGCCATGTTACCAAGGGCAGGGTAATCATTAATGGTTACGAACAACAATGCACGTAGGATAAAGTTCTCTCTTTTGTACTCATCGCATACCCGTACTCCATTGTTCCACAATATTAGAAGATCTTCAACCAATGGTTTGAGGTACACATTGATATCGTTGCCAGGTTGCCTAGGCCCTTGGATCAGTAGTGACATCATAATGTACTTCCGCTTCATACAAAGCCAAGGAGGAAGGTTGTAGATACATAGAGTCACCGGCCAAGTACTGTGACGACTACTCATATTGCCAAAAGGATTCATCCCATCCGTACTCAACCCGAACCTTATATTCCTCACATCATATGCAAAGTGCTTCTTATATTTTCTGTCGATGTTCCTCCATTACACAGAATCAGCGGGGTGTCTGAGCATTCCATCCTTCTTATGCTCTTCGGCGTGCCATCATAGCAATTAGGCATGCCTTTTGTTCGCAAACAATCGCTTCAGACGGGGGATTATAGGGGAATACCACACCACTTTACGGGGGATCTCTTCTTCTTATGCTCAACCCCGACATCATCGTTATGGATATCATCGTTGCCCTTATACCGCTTTGCTTTGCAAACAGCACAGGCATCCAAGTCTGCAAACTCATTGCGATACAACATGCAATCGTTTGGACATGCGTGTATTCTTTGTACTTCTAGTCCCAACGGGCAGACAACCTGCTTGGCCTAGTCCGTAGTTGTAGGCAACACGTTACCCTCTGGAAACAAGTCCCCCAAGAGACATAACAGCTCAGTGAAGCTTTTATCGGACCAACCATTGCTTGCCTTCAATTGCAGTAGTGTAAGCACGGTATGCAGTTTTTTTTGCTCCTCCTTGCAGCCCGGGTACAATGGTGTTGTGGAGTCCTCTACCATACGCTGAAACTTTTGAAACTCTCTTTCACTCGTGAAGTCCCCCTCCCCATCACGCAACATTTGATCCAGATCGTCGTCGTGGCTATCGACAAACGTATCTTCGACCGCCGTCATATCGTTGTCTCCGTCATCTTCAGCAATGTGTTGCCCTTCATTTACAATCTCATCTTCACCGTGCTCGATCCAACAGGTATAGCCAGTCTTGAAACCCCTTCGAAGCAAGTGCGCACGTTTCGACTCTATGGTAGAAAACAGCTTCTCATTCTTGCAATCAAAGCATGGACAACACACATAGTCCGCCAGATTCTTCGACTTGTGCGCCACAACCGCGTTTACAAAACAAGTCACACCATTAAAGAACTCTGCACCGCAACGGTCCGTGTCATATATCCACCTTCGGTCCATCTACAATTAATTAAATCAAACATCACATAAACATATAATTGCAAATAACAATATAGTAAAAGATAAGATTTAAAAATCCATGTAGCAATTTTGACTATATTAAAATACATCAACCTTTTTTCATTATGTAAATATCCATCTAGCAATTTTTATTATTTTATAAAATTAAAATAATTGTAAATACTTAGGATATATTTTTACTATATTAAAATACATCAATCTTTTTTCATTATGTAAATATCCATCTTGCAATTTTTTATTATTTAAAAAATAATAAATAATTGTAAATAGCTAGGATATATTTTGACTATATTAACATACATCAACCTTTTTCATTATGTAAATATCCATCTAACAATTTTTATTATTTCAAAATTTGAGCATACATCAACCTTTTTTCATTATGTAAATATCCATCTGGCAATTTTTTATTATTTACAAAATTGAAAATAATTGTAAATAATTAGGATATATTTTTACTATATTAAAAATATCCAAGTAGCAATTTTTTAATTACTTTCATAATTGATAATATCAATGTTGCAATTTTTTAATTACTTTAATAATTCAAAATAAGCATATAATTGAAAGTACACAATGTATTTTTAAATAGTTAGATTTACAAATGTATCTTGCGATTTTCATTATTGCAAAATCCATCTAGCCATTGTCACTATTTCAAAATCCACTAAATCACTGAAATGAATAAGAATTGTAATTATCAAAATTTAAAGCAATCTATAAAGTAAAATCCAACTACAAATATAATGTAGATCAAATTACTAACCTTGAAGAGAAATAGATATGAATTTTTATATAATTTTTCAGCAGCAATTCGTCACAATAAATGGAGCAGAGATGCCTCTTTGTTATGCTCAATCAGTCGAGGGAAGGGACGGCCAGATATATAAAGGACTTATCATTGCCGGTTCAGCGCAGAACCTGCAGTGATAAGCTCGGATTGCGTGGGAAAATAAATATCACTGCCGGTTCTGGTGTAAACCCGGCAGTGAAAATGCCAGTATCACTACCAGTTGATAGAAGATCCGACAGTGATATATCACTACCGGTTTTATATATAAACCGGCAGTGATATCTGGTTATCACTGCCGGTAGGTCCCCCCGGCTTAACTTTCAAACCGGCAATGATATATTCGCATTGCCGATTTTATCCTAACCGGCAGTGATATGTCGGCAAGGATTGCCTGTTCTGTAGTAGTGACAGAGTATGATTGTGTACGAATTCTGTGAGGCGGATTAATTTATCCCGACTTCTTTCTTTCTATGTTTGTGCTAAGAGGTGCACTCCCGCGTGTGTATGTGTTGTGCATACATGGTGGTGTACACGTGTGCGTGGGCTTCTTTCTTATAATAAAAAATAAAGACAAATGAGAAAACAACGTTGTGAACGTGTCACTGAGTTGTTGTGTACATCTTCCAGCTGTGTTCGCGTGAGTTGTGTCCTCTGTGATCGCATGTGTCCGAGTTCTGCGATCCCAACAAGTACTACCACTAACATATACCTCAAATACAAGAAGAAAGGGGTACTTTAATTAAACATGAGGGCTTCAATCGTTACACAAAAGTGGCGATATGAAGGTTCCGGGACATTCTCATGTCTTGACTTTATTTTGATCTGAACAAGCTCCATTATTTGCACACTACTACGAATCGGACATGCACAAGCGGTTCGAAACCGCTTTCAGAAGCGGTTTTAGAACCGCTTGTAAGCAACCGCGAGTGATACCCCGTCGGGTATCACAAGCGGTTCCCCGAACCGCTTGTGGTTCGACATTTCCACAAGCGGTTGGTGTTACCAATCGCTTGTGTAAAGGTTCTCTCCAAAAGCGGTTGGTATTATGAACCGCTTGTGGAGAGGCGGTTGGAGTTACCAAGCGCTTGTGAAGAGTCTGACAGCGTAGCGTTTTGATTATATTCAATATAGAATATGTTTTCAGAGGGGTTTTTGATATAGATTTTGACAATTAAAATAAATAGAACTTCATGAGTTTTTTTAACACACTTAAATATATATACATATTAGTCATGAGTATTCATTCAGATAATTACAGACTTAAAAATAAACAAGTTGATGAACACATGAAATAATAAAAGCCACTTTTACAAAGTTTCAAAGAATGAAAGGGTGAATCTTAAGCTCATTTCTTGCGTGCGTCGCTCTTTGTGCCCTTGGTCGATGTTGATGTCAGTTCACCTGTCCTTATTTCAGGACAATCTCTCCAACCATTTGCGTGGAACTCGCCTTTGGTGGATACAATCTCGTCGACAATAAAGCCGATGAGTTGTTCTTGGATTGCTGCAACCCGGTGCGGCGGGATCACACCTTGCACATCGATGTTGGGCTGACAAAGCGGGAGGTAAATAAATCTCTAGACATGTAATTATTAAAGTGTAAGTACTAAGAATTTGACATGTGCACTACACTACCTCGGCGTTGGTTGTCGGCACATCACCGTGGGTAATACTTTGCATATAGTGGCACACATAATAGCCACATAGGTTGTTTCCACCCGTCTGTTGTAGAACCTGCGATGAAATTTGAAAAGAACACGATTATTGGGATGAAAAATTGTTACGGCATATTAATATTCTTTAATACGTACTCAAGAATATTAATTGTACATCAAATTCGTTCTCGAAATCTACTTGTTGCTTCTTTCGAAACCGTGCGAATGTCCTGTGTGATGCGTTAGTATGAATGGTAATTATCAGAGTTGGAATTAGCAAGGTATTTCAATATATATAATAAGGAAAACTATCGTATATATATGTGCTATATACCTGTTTAGGTGTCAATGATAAATTGAAATTTTTTCACCGAGTCCTTTTGAGTCTTGAACAATGATAAATTTGCTATCAAGCTTGATGACAAGAAGGATCCAGTGAAACCTATTCATGTATTGCAACATATATGTAACTAGTTAGCTAGTAGTATTATAAATGCCTTGGAAAATATAAGAACGAGAAGTTGTATATATACATACTCGAAGTTGAAGGGCGTATATGTACGGTTTGTAGTCTTGTCCCAAGAATGCATCGAGAATGTAATCTTCAAGATCCTTTCGGTTGTATCCAAAGACGAACTTCGTTAACAATCTGCGGGTCGATGAAGCCCACGTTGAAGATATTCTCTTTTCTACATCGTTGTATCTCCATTCTACATAGAAAGGATAGCTGCAATTTTATTGTACGAGGAAGCACACGGTAAAGGTATGAGCTTGACACTTACAGGCACCAGCAGCTCATGAGAGACACGTTGATGGAGTCGGCATGGTAAATATTGTATAAGTCGTCAAATTCGAGCCATATGGTGTTGTCCCCGCGATAAAAATCATCTTCTTTGATACGGAGGGGGAACATCGTTCTTCCTTGAGCGGACTCTGTCATGTACCATTCGTGAAATTGCCGCATCTTGGTTGGTAGATCCTTTATCTCATTTGGGTCAATCAGCTCCCGGCCCAACTGAAATTGCCATCTGACCTTTGCCATTGGGATATCATCTGCTAATCCAAGAGCTGCAGCTGTGGAACTGAGTCCTGCCTCCTTCATAAACCTCTCGAGGTTCTCCTGATCTTGGTCTCTCTTCTTCTTCTTTGCCGCCGCCGCCTGACCACGTTTATTCTTCTGTGTAGCCTTAATTATTGTCCGTTCATAGTTGGACCCAGCACAGCAATGACTTTGTACGGCATGTCGCGAAGTGTTCACGCTTTTGGATCGATTGGTACCTTTGGCTCTACCTTCTTTTTTGCAAAGTGTGCAGCCATACGCTTTAGTGACCGCGTCACTCTCCTCCTTATTCATATCATATGCCCTCTTTGGAGGTTCCTTTACCTTGGCCGATCGGTTGGACTCGCCTTCTTGGGAGCGGTGGGAGCCTTCATTACATTATCGAGCTTCTTCCTCGGAGGAGATGGTGGAGGCGTGGTTTTCCTAGAGGGGTTCTTTTTTGTTTGAGATGCTGGTGGTGGAGTAGGGCTTCTGCGTGGAGCGGGTGGAGACACAGGAGCTGCTGGTGGTGGAGTAGGGCTTCTGCTCTGTTTTATTGGCGAGACATTGCGTGGCGGTGACGTTGGAGGAGGCGTGGGTTGCCGTGGTGGAGATAACGCGTCCATAGCAGCTGGAAATATGATGTACCGTTTGCGCCAAAGGATGATATTGTGGAGGGCCCGTCCAAGCTTGGTCATGTCGTCGCCTCCAGCAATATCGAGGTGAAGTTCTTCAAATCCGCTCAGCACCTCCTCCACCGTGACCTTTGAGTAACCCGGGGGTATCTCGTTGCAGTGGAACATCTGGCCCAGCTCCACCGGATATGCCATGTCGTAAGCCACCTTGATGGAGAGGTTACGCGCATCAACGTGCAGCTCACACTGGCGGCGAACCCTTATGTCATCCATAGGATAACGGATAGCAAGGTGTCCGCCGGGGCCCGGTGGACGCAGCGACTACTTCGCCGTGCGGAGGGGCTGATCACGGCGTCTGGCTGATTGCTCGGACCTAGTCCTTGAAGCTTGCTGAGGGCAATTTGTACTTGTTGCGCAACTATGTCGCCGATGCTAGCTTGGGTTGCTCGAGCTCTTGTTCCAATTGGTACACTTTACGTGATTCTCTTGATTTGCTTCTATCTGGCTCTCATGCGTATGTGCGTCCTTAGCGAAACCATACTTCCACGGCGTCGGCTTGCCCATACCTCGTGTCCGTCCCCAGGTGCTCGTGGTTTTCAAGGGCATGTGTTAGCTCATCATTCTCCTGTCGCACCAATGTACCGCCGAGGCGCTCAACGGCTTGTACAATCCTTTGGCGACCTCTTGTACTCTGGTGCCATCACCAAGCTGCCGTCATCTGAAAGGCTCCCCATGACCCATGAACCAATTGCGCAGCACTGTTCCCCTGAGCGGTGGCGGTGTGGCGTCCTTCGCCATTAATTCTTCTTTCCGCTTCTCCCATTTTGGTACAGCCTTGATGTAACCACGGTGCCAAGATGGTGGTGGTATTTCTTCATCGTGAATTGGCCTTGTTCTTCCGACTCGCGGCTGGCCCTCGGTGACGCCTTGAACTCCTCGAATGCTTCCGGTGATCCGCCAACTTAGGAAATTGGTTGAAGTCCGGTCTTTCTCCCTTCGCACGCATTACTTGCGGTGAGACGCGTCTTCAAGCCTGAAACATTGTTGTCATCTTCTTCAAAGTAAATTTCTTGGCCTTGTCTTGGACCCTTGAGGAAATGTGAAATTTTCCTTAATATCTTGCCAAAGCAGTCCTTGGTAGCTTGAGGAACTTGGCCCATTTTACGATGCTAATTGGGACGTGATCCTCACGTGGTAACCGCAAGCGTTGTTGTACGCCCAATCGCTAAAAGAGGGGCAACGGCATCCCTTCGTTGTTAACATCGGTAAACACATGCTTCGTGGGCGGCTTCTTGTTAGGTCCCGATGCTTGGATTGGTTGCTCGATGCACGGGCTTGAAATACATAAACATATGTACAAACGTGTCGAGTGTATTATATTAATGAATTGCGATTAATTAACATGTCTACGGGATTATATTCTTCCATGTCAGTACCTCATCTTGGTTGGAACCGGTGTTATCGGACTCGGCGGCTCCGCGTCAATGGCTTCATCATTGCAAATTTCAACGGCCTAACCGAACCACCATTAGCCCGGTAGCGGCGGCGTTACCATCACCTTCGATGGTACCCGGTAGCGATGGAGTCCAACAGAGGCTATTCTCCTCATCGAAAGTAGGGTCACCACGTCACGGTTGCGCCATCTCTACTAATTCCGCAAAAATGTTGACATAAATATCATATTACTTTGAAACAACCATATTACAGATTACAACACAAGCATATTATTACATAAATTTCTACAGCAAGCATTAAGTACTACGGCATGTTGGAACTAGCCCAAGGATCAAACACGAACTCGTGGACATAAGAACAAGAAATACACCAAGAACATACACACAGGGACTATGTGTCAAAAGTAAATGTGCAACTGGATTTGTATATGAATTCTACCTAAAATTGATATGCAAAACTAAATAAAAACTAACAATGAAAATTAACATAGATTTGAAACAAAAATTAGATGAAATTAGTAGTTAAATTAATATACAAATCCTAAACTAGAACTGAAATTCAAAATTAAATAAAAAACAACAATATAATAAAAAGAAAAAAGAAAATTTGCATTGTTCTGTAATTCTATACTAAGTGAAAAATATACATTTTGGTTTAATTTAGAATTAAAATTTCAAGCAAGCACAGCACTTGTGGGCATTTCACCGAACATGTGGTGGGCAGCCGAACTAGAGAGGGAGGACGACGCGTGCACTCAAATACCTCGGTCCTCTGGGTGGGCCGGCGTGTGGCGCTTTGGTGGCGGAGTAGGCGTCGGCGGGGTGGTAGAGAAGGCTTGGCGGTCGGGGTGGAGTGACGGCGGCGACGAGCAGCTAAGCGACGCGGGTGGGTGGCGTCGGCGAGGTGGTGAGTAGGAGTCGGAGAGGTGGCGGAGGAGGCCGGCGGCGGCGACGAGGACGGCGACGCTGGTGCGGACGGAGGCGGCAGCTGCGGCGGCCGGAGAGAGACAGAGCTGAGCGGCTTGCTGGGATCGGCCGGGACTTAGAAAATTTGGGTGTGAGAAAAAGGCGGGCGTTTCAAATTTATACGAGGAACACTTCTACAAGCGGTTCTAATAACCAACCGCTTGTAGCAAATCTACAAGCGGTTTTAGAACCAACCGCTTGTAGAGGATGACTTCTACAAGCGGTTGGTATTACTAACCGTTTACGAATAGTCCACTCTAGAAGCGGTTCTTTTCTAAAACCGCTTCAATGTTGCGTTCTAGAAGCGGTTCTTATTACTAACCGTTTACGAATGTTGCGCTCTAGAAGCGGTTCTTTTCTCAAACCGCTTGATTTAATTTCATAATTTTTAAAGAGTGCTTTTACTCTGATTTCATTTCATAATTTTTAAAAATGCTTTTAGCAATTTAGTTTCATTCTATATTTTTGAAAAACTTTTAGCACTTGATTTCATTTGAATTTTTAAAAATGCTTTTAGCAATTTAGTTTCATTCTATATTTTTGAAAAACTTTTAGCACTTGATTTCATTTGAAATTTTTAAAAATGCTTTTAGCACTTGATTTCATTTGTAATTTTTAAAAATGCTTTTAGCAATTTAGTTTCATTCTATATTTTTTGAAAAACTTTTACCACTTCAGTTTCATTTCAGAATTTTTAAAAAGCTTTTAGAACTTTACTTTCATTCCATAATTTTCACAAAATGCTTTGAGCACTTTAGTTTCATTCCAGAATTTTGACACTTTACATTCATTCCAAATAAACACTTCATACTGTAAAAGACTTACATATACATAGTTCATACAGTAGGGGTACATCTTAAGTAGTAACGTACTTTGTCTTTACAAGTGTTCCTTCATTATGATCGCGACGTATGAAAGGTGTATCCACATCTGTGTCATTGAGGAGGCTTATGTCGACATCCACAGCGAAAGGAGGGATCTCGTCGAACTGACTATACTCTTCCTCGTCTGTGACGTCCTCAACTCCAACAATCCTTCGTTTGCCTTGTAGAACCACATGTCGCTTTGGCTTAGTACTACAATCTTTCTGCTTGTCCTTATGCTTCTTAGGTTTGCTTGACATGTCCATTACGTAGAAGACCTGTCTCACATCGTTCGCGAGGACGAACGGTTCGCGCCTATAGCCGACTTGCGTGAGGTCCACGATTGTCATACCGTATTTGTCTACCTTCACACCGCTTGAAGTCAGTTTGACCCATTGGCACTTAAATAGAGGGACCTTCAAAGGTCCATAGTCAAGCTCCCATATCTCTTCTATGAAACCATAATATGTATCCACCTTGCCTTTGTTGTCTTCGGCGTCTATACGGACACCGCTATTTTGGTTGGTGCTCTTGTTATCCTGCGATCTGGTGTAAAATGTGTAACCATTTATCTCGTACCCCTTGAATGTCACGATTTCACTAGATGGTCCCCGAGCCAAGCGTTGCAACTGTTCATTGTCTGACCCTTTCAAAAGGATGTACTTTTGTAACCAAGCACCGAAAGAATCCATGTGCTTCAGTGTTATCCAATCCTCAGACCTCCCCGGGAAATCGCGGCGTAGAATACTCTTGTGCTCAAAGACATACGGGGCCACTATAGTTGATTGTTTCAAAACCGTGAAATGTGCTTGCTTAAATGTAAGAAGATCATTGCATGCAATTGCTTTCCTTCCTAGTGTCCCTTTTCCCCGTAGCCTCCCCTCATGGCGTGATATAGGGACGCCGATCGGGTTTAGATCATTATTGTAATCCACACAAAACTCAATCACCTCCTCTGTCCCATAACCCTCGGCAATGCATCCTTCCGGACGAGAACGGTTACGAACATACTTCTTTAGCACACTCATGTACCTCTCGAAAGGGAACATGTTGTGTAGATATACGGGTCCAAGGATACCTATCTCTTTGACAAGGTGAACAGTGAGATGAACCATAATATCAAAGAATGCAAGAGGAAAGATCATCTCAAGACTAACCAAACTTTGTACCACGTCATCCTACAGCTTACTTAGTTTATCTGGGTCGATGACCTTCTGTGAAATCGCGTTGAAAAAAGAACACAGCTTTGTGATTGTCCCTCGTACCCACTCGGGCAGTATGCCTCTCATAGTGTAACATCCCAAAATTTGGCTTAATTAAGTTTTTATTGTTTAAAAGTGCATTGGTGATTTTCTGAAATTTATTTGGATTTTTCTGAATTTATTTGATTTAGTTTGAAATTAAGTTTATTGCTTTTTATTCAAATTTATTTATATCTATGCAAAGTTAAAATAAAGTTTTGGCAAAAATATTTTATTTAAGTCCAGAATGTCTCAAAGTATTTTTGAGATTTTTCTTGGATTTTTCCCGATTATTTTATTGCCTAAAATAAATAAAATGAATTTCTGGAATTATTTTAATTGAAAAACCTTTTGAAAAACCTTGTGAGCAGTGATGGGCCTGGCCTGTACTGTCGTGGTGGCCCGTGGTGGCGCGCCCGTTTGGCCCATTCGGGTAAACCCTAAGGCGAGTGAAAGCGCGCCGTTGGATCAAGATCGCGCGGTGAGATCAATTCGCTGGGTTCGGGACTCGGGAGAATCTTCGCCGTTGGAAAGAAATCGCGGCGGTTAGGATTAGATCGTGGCGTGTGATCCCGACCGTTGGTAGCGTGATCGAACGGTGTGGGTTGTCGCCTCCGACGCGAACTCGAATCGTCGCCGACACGACTTCGCCGCCGAACGACCTAGGGTTCCGTTTTTAGCGCGTTCGCCGAGGCTATAAATAGGAGGGTAGCGCCCGAGGTTCTCCGTGAGCCGCATCTTTTATTGAAGCGCCGCCCGAGGAACGCTGTGGGAGCCGCTCGACCTCGCCGAAGTAGAACACCGGAGCTGCCACGGTTTTTGCTCGAGTTCGCCGCCGGTGCGTCGGTTTCGTCGTTTTGATTCAAGATTTGGACTCGTCGGAGTGTGCCGCGTCGACTACGCCACTTCTTCACGACGGGAACACGCCGGAACGCCGTCGCCGAGTCTTCTTCTTCGTCTCCGGTGACTTTCTTCGCCGCCGCTTCGCCGTGAGCTTCGGGTGAGTTCGTGACCGTTGGATCGGACGAGCGAGAGGATTGAGCCACGTTGCATCGTTTCTGTCACCGTTCGATTAGATCGGGCTATAGATGCGCGCCGCGTGTCATGCATCGGCGGGGCGGCGCTGCGACCAATCGAGTCGAGACGCGTGGCGCTGCGGGTACCGAGGCGTCGTGCGCCGGGTTCACGGTGGACCAGAGGAGGTCTCGTGGACCAGGTCTATGCGCCGAGGCCACGTGTCGAGTTCTGATTGGTTCAGTCCAGCGCTGATGTCACGCTGACGTCATGCTTGCGTCATAATCATATTTTCAATTGGAAAAATAATCCGATTGGAAATTCGGTGATGATGACGTCATCATGAGGTCACGCTGACGTCATAAAGCGATTTTTCAGTATAAAAATAAATCTATTAAATTCGAATTTCTGATTTTCTGATTTCAGTATTTATTTCAAACTTCAAAAGGCTATATCTTTTACATCGTAACTCGGATTTGAGTGATTCCAGTTTCTAAAAATTTGTAAAATTGAGATCTATTTAATGGTGAATTTTATTTTATTTTTGGAGTTCAATTGATCTCTGTTTTGGTATTTATTTGCTTTTCTCTTTCGGTACGCGTAGACGTTGAATTGTGCGACGCTTCGGAGGAAGATCAAGCAACCCAAGAGCAATCTTCAGATCAAGATCAGGACCTATTCCAAGGTAAGTTGTGCTTTGATCATGTTGAACCTATGTTTATAAAATTGCTATATTTGTTTTACCCTATTGCATATGTTTCAAATATACAATTGTTTCAAATTAGTTTGGGCTTAGCTAAAATACCAGATTGATCTATACCCTACCTTGTCATTGTATGCCATGATCCATTGTCACCCTAGATTGGTTTAATATAGTTGATTAATGACTATAATCAACATTGGAGGTTTAGACCGTATTAGTTGCTTAGCCATGCCACGTCATCACATGTGTCATCATCATTGATAAATTAATCTTGATTAATGGAATATGGAACGATATTATGAACTTGTGTGTCATGTGGGATCACACGATGAGATTGAGTTGTTGTGGCGAGTCATGTCACGCAACGAGGTTGAATTGTTGATGGCACGTGATGCTTGGTAATCAACGGGGTGATAATCATTTAGATTGGGGCAAGTGGCAAGGGGCGAGGATGCCAAGGTGGGCCCGATGGGCAGAGGGTATGTGGAAGTCTTGCCTTGATCACACTAAGGACTTAACCTTGCAAGCCTTTGACCTGAGTCAATCATGCAACCACATGTCAGTATGGGCCACCTAATTGAGTAATTTGTAATGTCTTAATTTTGATACTATCGTGGTCGGTGTGAGTTTCCGAGTTATGGTGTAATTCACATGGCGCAAGAGGGGGGCCCTGGATGTGGTTTTCAGACCCGCCAGTGTTGAAACCTTAGCGGGTAGTATCGGATTAAGATAGAGCATTGTAAAGGCTTTGTTATGATCTCTCGCCTTTGTGGTGTTTGGTTATATCACGTGGGTAAAGTGCATAACCTCTGCAGAGTGTGAAACTATTCGGATAGCCGTGCTCGCGGTATTGAGCAATGCTCGGGAATTACAGTTAAGGGTTAGATTAATAAATTGGACAACTTGGTTGGGATGGCAGGATTGCCATATGGAAGATTGGAACTTGATTTAGGATTGGAAACTTGGTTTGCTTGAGAAATACTGAATTTATTTATTATTGCTATTCGTTTTACATTCTTTACAATCTATTATTGTATTTGTGCATAAATGCTGCTTATTGCAAAATAGCCATGATAGCCTATCCTTTGGAATAAGCCTTACATATAGATAAATAGAAGCGCATTCATGCACAACTTGTTGAGTGCTTTAAGTACTCACCCTTGCCAAACAACAATAATCAACAGTTGAAGAATCTACACTGTGTTGGAAGATGAAGTTCATGAAGACCACGAGTCATTAGGGTCCGAGCTTTGTTGGTTGCCTGTGGTGGTGATGAGCTATCTACGTTTCTACTTTCCATTTGCTTAATTATTAGTTTATATCCTCGGTCTTGCCTGCGTGGCTTAATAATGTAAGTTGGTCATAAGATCATACATTTAACTATATCAATAAATGAACTATTATTCTATTATCGTTGTGTATGATGTGATATGTACCAATGTTAAGGTGTGTGCACTAAGCGTTGATCACAGGACTAGTGCGGTAAACACGATGGGTTGAATCGATGGATTCGGGTCCTTACTGAGAGGTGGTATCGAGCATCTTGTTGTAGGTCTTGGCCTAGATAGTATGGAGGTGTCTTGTGTGTGTCCAAACTATTTTCTAAAAGAAAATCTAAACTTGACTAATAAAACACTCTCGACTCATCTCATTCTCTACTTCTCGCCTTTGCTAAATTTACCGCTTTACTTGTTGCTTTGTGGAGAACTTATTTCAAAGTTCTTGTGGAGCAGATGCCGATCGTTCGACCTTGAGGAGTCACCGCGCTACGCCATGGAGTCGTGGAGAGTACTTCAGACGCTTGAGGCTTCTATCGCCCACTTTACCGAGGAGGCACGGATGTTGAATGGTGTTCACCGAGGATTCATTTGCAAGTTGATCATCTACGCCGGAGAACGAGGAAGCTAGCGGTGCCAATCAACATCTCTCGCCGTAAGATTCTCGCACGGTTGCAATTCAAGAAGTTGCTCGACTTGCTCTTCGCCAGATCCGCCGCGACTACTGAGCTTCAATAAATGAACGACTCGATGTGTGTACCGGCTTCACTAAGCGTTGAGACGTTAAACACGTGGGCATTCTGAAGGTGGTATCGAGAGCGACGGAGGTCTTGGCCTAGATAGTATGGAGGTGTCGTGTGTGTCCAAACTATTTTCTAAAAGAAAATCTAAACTTGACTAATAAAACACTCTCGACTCATCTCATTCTCTACTTCTCGCCTTTGCTACCGTTTTACTTGCCGTTTGGTGGAGAACTTATTTCAAAGTTCTTGTGGAGCGGATCTGCGATCGTTCAGACCTTTGAGAGTCGGTGGCGGCTCGCCATGGAGGTATGGAAGTACTTGAGGCGGGAGGCTTCTATCGTCCACTTTCAGGGAAGCGGTGGGCGGTGAATGGTGTTCACAGGATTCATTTGCAAGTTGATCATCGCTCGGGAGAAGCGAGAAGCTAGCGGGCCAATCAACATCTCGCGGAAGATTCTCGTCACGAGTTGCAATTCAAGAAGTTGCTCGACTTGCTCTTCGCCGTATCTGCGCGACTACGGCGAGCTTCACGACTCGGTGTTCGACTTCACCCAGACGTTCGGGCATGCCGAAGACGACGGATCGAGGAAGCGAGTGTGCTCTGCGGCGCACCTTGCGAGTTCGCCCTTGCCGGGAGGACCATATGAGAGATACTACTCGGGAGTTGGAGGCGTATGCGAGGCACTCAGAGTGGCAGAGCAGAGCTCGAGGTGACCGTGCTTCAGCCATCGGGATGATCACCGAGTGGGAGAGGCCACAGGCGATTGAGGACGAGTGGAGCACGTGACTCGGGGAGTTCAGAGCCACCGAGGAGTCCGAGGAGGATCCAGAGGAGCGAGTGGGAGCGAGAAGGAGTGCAGACCCGTTGTTGCAGAGGACCCAGAGTAGGTCATCGGGATAGGTTCGCTCGATGCGCTCATCCACTGGTGTATGCGCGGATCGCCTCGGCCGGTGGCTGGATGAGTGAGTGTCGACCTTGGGCGTGTTGAGACTCGAGTGTGAGTCGCGTCTTTAAGTTAGTCTTTACCTTTTTAGTTGGCGTTAAGGTTTCGTGTTTAGTTGCTTCTTTGTATTCTTTGAGTGTGCGTTATGTGTTGCAAAGCTTGTAGGCTTAAATAGCGATCATACCAAGTTAAATAAAGAATTGTTGATTTGGGTATAACATATCTCCCGCTTTAGAAATTCTTACTTCTTATCTATGCTACATCTACCTTTCCTAACCTAAGAGGCAATCATCGGATGGTGAATACTCGAGAAACAACGGTGCTTCAGAAGTGGGCTGCGTCGAGAATGACAATCCCAATGATGGAAGCACCCTCAACCACCGCCGGTGGACATGCGAGAATCTGGGAGCATTTTCGCGGCCACAGACTCAAGCGATGCAGACAATGATGCAACAGATCTGGCAGATGACCAACATAGCGACAAACAACAACAATCCTGTAGCTCGGAACAATCATGGTGGACCTCGACCTATGTCAAAGCTATCGATTTTATGAGGACTAGGCCACCAACTTTTTCGAAATGTGAATCCTTTGGAAGCCGATGGTGGCTTAGGACAATTGAGAAAAGTCGCACATCACAGTGTGAAGGAAATGAGAAGGTGCTTCGCCTCTCATCAGCTGGAAGGACCGCCGCAGAGTGGTGGGAGAACTCTTGTCGCTCATGGAGCCCCACAGGAGATAACACAGGAGGAGTTTACTAATGCTTTCGCGATACCATGTCCCGGAGGGAATGATGGATCTTAAGAAGGAGGAGTTGAGCTTTGAAGCAAGGAGGCCAACCGGTGGCGAATACTTGAACAAATTTACTCGATTAGCTCGCTATGCCCTCAAGGCGTAGCGACAGATAAAGCCGCATCTCGTTTCATGAAGGGATGAACTCGGGACTACAGTGGGGTGATTACCCACAATTTCCCAGATTTTTGAGGTGGTAAATAAGGCTTTGATCCTAGAAGATAAGCGCAAAGAGCTAGGTGAAACCGTGGCGCTTGATGAATAATCGGTGGACGCCCAAACCATCTACGTTTGAGGATGTCACCACGGCAATTTGCTAGGTTCCAACCACCATACCGTGAATAAGACATCAACTCCTACACCTCGCCAGGCCAATCAGAATTTTCAAACTCCAGCACAAGTCAACAATGAACCAGGAGGGAATCAGCAGTCCGCAGTGAAGAGATGCTATACCTGCAATGAGCCAGGGCACTTTTCTAATAGGTGTCCACAGAAGGGAGGCATCACGCCAGTTCGTTTTAACTTGGGAACAACACCTGCCAAGGCACTAGCCTCAGGAGGAAATCGTGCGCCAGGTCAAGCTGGAGCAACCCCGCAATCAACAGTGCGTGGAAGGATCAACCACATCACCGCTGATGGAGCTCAGGAGGCTACAGATGTCGTACTGGGTAAGTTCCTGGTCAACTCGACTACCATCTGCTTTGTTTGATTCGGAGCCAGCATTCGTTTGTTTCTCAAAGTTTTGCAACCAAGAATGGATTTAAAATGGTGAATCTTAAGTGTGTGCTCTTAGTCCAAGCCCCAGGATCTGAGCTTAGATCTAGCCTTGGGTGTTTGGGAGCTAAGTTGCTTATGGATGGGATAAATTTCTAGCGAATCTCATCTTAATAGAGGCGCAATCCTAGACGTCATCCTTGGAATGGATTGGTGTCAAAACATAAAAACATTTTGGATTGTGGCGAAGGATCGTGACTTTGGAAGGCCCTAATGGCAAGAAAGTGGAGTTTCAAGCAACCGATTCGAGATGGGCGATTAGTGGTCAGCAGCGTGAAAGCCATCGGCATGGAAGATGTGCGATGAGCGAGAATACCCGGATGTGTTTCGGAAGATTTGCGGGATTGCCACGGATCGTGATATCGAGTTTGTCATCGAGTTAGCGCCGAGGACAAGACCGATATCAAGAGACCATATCGGATGCCTACAAGCGAGTTAGTGGAAATGAAGAAGCGATTGAGGAACGCAAGAGAAAGGTTTCATTAGACCAAGTTCATCACCGTGGGAGCCGGTTTTGTTTGTTCGCAAGAAGGATGGAAGTCTTAGAATGTGCATTGATTATCGTGCACTTAATGAAGTAACGATCAAGAATAAGTATCCGTTGCCCGGGATCGATGACTTATTTGATCGATTAAGAGGAGCCTGAGTTTTCTCCAAGATAGATCTTCGTTCGGGATACCATCGATTGAAGATCCGAGCGGAGGATGTGCCTAAGGCTGCGTTTTCTACGCGATATGGACATTATGAGTTCACAGTCATGTCATTTGGATTGACTAATGCCGCAGCGTATTTCATGAACATGATGAATAAGGTTTTCATGGAATATTTGGATAAGTTTGTTGTAGTCTTCATAGACGATATCTTGATTTACTCAAAGACAGAGGAAGAGCATGCAGAACATCTCAGGATGGTGTTAGACAGGCTGCGAGAGCATCAGCTATATGCAAAGTTTAGCAAGTGTGAATTCTGGAAGGAGAAAGTCGAATTCTTGGGTCATGTAATGACTACCAAAGGAGTCGCATTGATCCCGACAAAGTGGATGCTGATGTTGCATTGGGAGCCACGAAGTCCGTTACTCAGATTCGTAGTTTTCTGGGAATGGCGGGATATTACCGTCGGTTCATAGAGGGATTCTCAACAATCGCTAAACCCTTGACACAGTTGTTGAAGAAAGAAAAGAAGTTCACATGGACGCCAGAGTGCGAGAAAAGTTTCATGGAATTAAAGAAGCGTTTAACAACAGCCCCCGTATTAGTATTGCCAGATGTGCAGAATGGATTTGACATTTACTGCGATGCTTCGAAGCAAGGCTTGGGATGCGTGTTAATGCAGGAAGGCAAAGTCGTTGCTTATGCGTCGAGACAGTTAAGGCCGCATGAAGTGAATTATCCAACGCATGATTTGGAGTTAGTCAGTAGTACATGCTTTAAAGATATGGCGTCATTATCTCATAGGAAATAGATGTGAGATATATACGGACCATAAGAGTCTCAAATACATATTCACTCAAGTCGACTGAATATGAGACAAATAAGATGGCTTGAACTAATTAAGGATTATAATGTAGGAATCCATTATCACCTGGAAAAGCCAATGTGGTGGCGGATGCTCGAGTCGAAAGAGCCATAGCTCGAATACCTTGTCAATTGAGGATCAACGGAATTATGCAAGGAATTTGGAAGTTGAGATTGAAGTCGTTCAAGGAATGATAGCTGCGCTAGAAGTAAAGCCAACACCTGGAAGATCAGTTAGAGAAGGTCAACAAAATGACGATAAAATTTCCAAGATCAAGGCTAAAAGGAAGAAGGCCTAGCCTTAGATTTTACTCTGGATGAACAAGGACCATGTTCTTCAAAAGTCGAATTTGTGTATCGGATAAAAGGAATTAAAGCAATTGATTCTTGAGGAAGCTCATGATTCAAAGTACTCGATTCATCCAGAAGCGCTAAGATGTACCAAGATTTGAAAGAGAGATTCGGTGGCGAATATGAAGCGTGAAGTGGTGAGCATGTTGCATTATGCGACGTATGTCGAGTAAAGGCTATGCATCAAAGACCATTGGTTTGTTGCGGTAGTTGAAAATTCGGAATGGAAGTGGGAGGAAATCGGAATGGATTTTATCACGGTTTACCTAAGACTCGTAAAGGTTACGATTCCATTTGGGTTATAGTGGATCGTCTAACCAAGGTCGCTCATTTCATCCCAAGAAAGACCACTTACTCAGGAGATCGTTAGCGAGTTGTACATGTCAAGGATCGTATGCTTACATGGAGTGCCCAAGAAGATTGTGTCGACTGAGGTACTCAATTTACCTCAAGATTTTGGAATAAGTTGCATGAAGCAATGGGGACTCGTCGAATTTCAAGATCTGAGATATCACCCATGAGCGGATGGTCGGTGAAAGAGTAAATCGATTTTAGAGGATATGTTGAGAGCACGTGCTTTAGCGTATGCCACGTCATGGGATAAATGTTTGCCATATGCGTAATTGATTACAATAATAGTTATCAAGCTAGCCTACAGATGTCACCATTGAGCGTTGTATGGACGTGCTTGTCGTACTCCATTAAATTGGAATGAAACCGGAGAGCGTCTGGTCTTTGGGCCAGATATTCTCGAAGAGGCAGAAAGTCAAGTTGCAATGATCAGAGAAAGGTTGAAGATAGCACAGTCAAGACAGAAGAGTTACGCAGATAATCGTCGTCGAGATTTGAGTTTTGAACCAGAAGATCATGTGTATCTCAGGGTTACCCCTCTTAAAGGCGTTAAAAGATTTCATGTCAAAGGGAAGCTTGCACCAAGATATGTTGGTCCGTTCAAAATTCTGAGCCGTCGAGGAGAGGTGGCTTATCAGTTAGAGTTGCCTCAGTCCTTGGCAGGAGTGCATGATGTATTCCATGTGTCGCAGCTGAAGAAGTGTCTCAGAGTGCCAGCAGAGCAAACCCCGTTGGATGCAATAGAGCTGCAAGAAGATTTGACTTATAAAGAGCAACCGATCAGAATCTTGGATGTTATGGAACGCAAGACCAGAAACAAGTCCACTCGCTTTTGCAGAGTTCAGTGGAGCAATCACTCTGAAGGTGAAGCCACCTGGGAGCGAGAAGAAGATTTGAAGTCAGAATTCCCAAACCTATTCTCTAGTTAGCCCTGAATCTCGGGTCGAGATTCTGTTAAGGGGGGGAGGTTTGTAACATCCCAAAATTTGGCTTAATTAAGTTTTTATTGTTTAAAAGTGCATTGGTGATTTTCTGGAATTTATTTGGATTTTTCTCAATTTATTTGATTTAGTTTGAAATTAAGTTTATTGCTTTTTATTCAAATTTATTTATATCTATGCAAAGTTAAAATAAAGTTTTGGCAAAATATTTTATTTAAGTCCGAATGTCTCAAAGTATTTTTGAGATTTTTCTTGGATTTTTCTGATTGTTTTATTGCCTAAAATAAATAAAATGAATTTCGGAATTATTTTAATTGAAAAACCTTGTGAACGAGATTGGGCCCGCCTGCATCTTTGTCGCGGTGGCCTGGTGGAGAGCTGCCCGCTTGGCCCATTCGGGTAAACCCTAAGGCGAGTGAAATCGCGCCGCTGGATCAAGATCGCGGGTGAGATCAATTAAATGCACTTCGGGACTCGGGAGAATCTTCGCCGTTGGAAAGAAATCGCGCGGTTAGGATTAGATCGTGGCCGTGTGATCCGACCGCTGGTAGCGCATCGAGCGGCCGTGGGTTGTCGTCTCCGACGCGAACTCGGAATCCGTCGCCGACACGACTTCGCGCCAGTAACGACCTAGGGTTCCGTTTTAGCGCGTTCACGAGGCTATAAATAGGAGGGGTAGCGTCCCGAGGTTCTCCGTGAGCCGCCGCATCTTTTCGCTGAAGCGCCGTCGCCCGAGGAACGCTGTGGGAGCTGCTCGACCTCGCCGAAGTAGAACACCGGAGCTGCCACGGTTTTTGCTCGAGTTCGCCGCCGGTGCGTCGGTTTTCGTCGTTTTGATTCAAGATTTGGACTCGTCGGAGTGTGCCGCGTCGACTACGCCACTTCTTCACGACGGGAACACGCCGGAACGCCGTCGCCGAGTCTTCTTCTTCGTCTCCGGTGACTTTCTTCGCCGCCGCTTCGCCGTGAGCTTCGGGTGAGTTCGTGACCGTTGGATCTGGACGAACGGAGGGGATTGAGCCACGTTGCATCGTTTCGCCACCGCTCGATTAGATCGGGCTATAGATGCGCGCCGCGTGTCATGCATCGGCGGGCGGCGCCGCGACCAATCGAGTCGAGGCGCGTGGCTGCCGCGGGTACCGAGGCGTCGGCGCGGGTTCACGGTGGACAGAGGAGGTCTCGTGGACTGTGTCCATGCGCCGAGAGCCACGTGTCGAGTTACGATTGGTTGATCCGGTGGCGATGTCACAGCGACGTCATGCTTGCGCCATAATCATATTTTCAATTGGAAAAATAATCCGATTGGAAATTCGGTGATGATGACGTCATCATGAGGTCACGCTGACGTCATAAAGCGATTTTCAATATAAAATAAATCTATTAAATTCGAATTTACGATTTTACGATTTGATGATTTATTTCAAACTTCAAAAGGCTATATCTTTTACATCGTAACTCGGATTTGAGTGATTCCAGTTTCTAAAAATTTGTAAAATTGAGATCTATTTAATGGTGAATTTTATTTGATTTTTGGAGTTCAATTGCTCTCTGTTTTGGTATTTATTTGCTTTTCTCTTTGATGACGCGTAGGCGTTGAATTGTGCGACGCTTCGAGGAAGATCAAGCAACCCAAGAGCAATCTTCAGATCAAGATCAGGACCTATTCAAGGCAAGTTGTGCTTTGATCATGTTGAACCTATGTTTATAAAATTGCTATATTTGTTTTACCCTATTGCATATGTTTCAAATATACAATTGTTTCAAATTAGTTTGGGCTTAGCTAAAATACCAGATTGATCTATACCCTACCTTGTCATTGTATGCCATGATCCATTGTCACCCTAGATTGGTTTAATATAGTTGATTAATGACTATAATCAACATTGGAGGTTTAGACCGTATTAGTTGCTTAGCCATGCCACGTCATCACATGTGTCATCATCATTGATAAATTAATCTTGATTAATGGAATATGGAACGATATTATGAACTTGTGTGTCATGTGGGATCACACGATGAGATTGAGTTGTTGTGGCGAGTCATGTCACGCAGCGAGGTTGAATTGTTGATGGCACGTGATGCTTGGTAATCAACGGGTGATAATCATTTAGATTGGGGCAAGTGGCAAGGCGAGGATGCCAAGGTGGGCCGATGGGGGAGGGTATGTGGAAGTCTTGCCTTGATCACACTAAGGACTTAACCTTGCAAGCCTTTGACCTGAGTCAATCATGCAACCACATGTCTGGTATGGGCCAGCCTAGCTGAGTAATTTGTAATGTCTTAATTTTGATACTATCGTGGTCGGTGTGAGTTCCCGAGTTATGGTGTAATTCACATGGCGCAAGAGGGGGGCCCTGGATGTGGTTTTCAGACCCGCCAGTGTTGAAACCTTAGCGGGTAGTATCGGATTAAGATAGAGCATTGTAAAGGCTTTGTTATGATCTCTCGCCTTTGTGGTGTTTGGTTATATCACGTGGGTAAAGTGCATAACCTCTGCAGAGTGTGAAACTATTCGGATAGCCGTGCTCGCGGTATTGAGCAATGCTCGGAATTCTGATTAAGGGTTAGATTAATAAATTGGACAACTTGGTTGGGATGGCGGGATTGCCATATGGAAGATTGGAACTTGATTTAGGATTGGAAACTTGGTTTGCTTGAGAAATCTTGAATTTATTTATTATTGCTATTCGTTTTACATTCTTTACAATCTATTATTGTATTTGTGCATAAATCTGCTTATTGCAAAATAGCCATGATAGCCTATCCTTTGGAATAAGCCTTACATATAGATAAATAGAAGCGCATTCGTGAACAACTTGTTGAGTGCTTTAAGTACTCACCCTTGCCAAACAACAATAATCAACAGTTGAAGAATCTACACTGTGTTGGAAGATGAAGTTCATGAAGACACGAGTCATTAGGGTCCGAGCTTTGTTGGTTGCTGTGGTGAATCGATGAGCTATCTACGTTTCTACTTTCATTGCTTAATTATTAGTTTATATCCTCGGTCTTGCCCTGCGTGGCTTAATAATGTAAGTTGGTCATAAGATCATACATTTAACTATATCAATAAATGAACTATTATTCTATTATCGTTGTGTATGATGTGATATGTACCAATGTTAAGCTGTGTGCACTAGCGTTGATCCTGGGACTAGTGCGGTAAACACAGTGGGTTCGAATCAGTGGATTCGGGTCCTTACACATAGCCACTGGGAGCAACTGTGTCATTAACACAAGACAGTCATGGGATTTCATGTGTACGATTTTATTCTCTTTCGTGTTTATGAGTCTCTTTACATTCGAGGAGTATCCGGAAGGGACCTTCACACTGTTCAAGAACTCGATCACGCTTTTTTTCTCTTCTTTGCTTAGAGTGTAGCTCGCAGGATGTAGGTAATGTTGTCCTTTCTCTCTCTTTTCGGGATGTAGGTCGTTCCTCGGCCCAAGAGTTTAAGGTCCTTCCGAGCTTGCAGTGTATCTTTCGATTTTCCGTACATATCTATGTAGCCTAGCAGGTTCAAGCAGACATTCTTCGTGATGTGCATGAAGTCAAGTGAGTGACGAACCTCCATAACTTCCCAATAAGGCAAGTCCCAAAATATTGACTTCTTCTTCCACATGGGTGCATGACCATCCTCATTCTGCACATGTTTGCTTCTAGGACCCTTTCCAAATACTACTTTCAAATCCTTTACCATAGCAAACACACGTGGCCCACTACGATGCTGAGGCCTTGCACGAAGGTCTGGTTGCCCGTTAAATTTCCTGCCTTCCTTCCCAACGGGTGACTCGAAGAAGAAACCTACGGTGACCCATGTACACAACCTTCCGAGAGTTTTTCAGCACGCGTCGTCCGTTTCATCTATGCAATCGGATGCGTGCTCTATATCCTTTGATAGTTAGGTCGGACAGGTTACCGAGAGCAGGCCAGTCGTTGATTGTTACAAATAACAATGAACGTAGGGTGAAATACTCCCTTTTGTACTCATCCCATACCCTTGCACCATCGTCCCACAACGTCACAAGATCTTCAACCAATGGTTTCAGGTAGACATCGATGTCATTTCCGGGTTGCTTGGGGCCTTGGATCAACAACGGCATCATGATGTACTTTCGCTTCATGCACAGCCATGGAGGAATGTTATAGATACATAGTGTAATGGGCCAGGTGCTATATTCTCCGAAAGGATTCATCCCATCGGTACTCAACCCAAACCTTATGTTTCTCACCTCATCTGCGAAGTCCGGGTACGTCCGGTCGACTTTCCTCCACTGTGAGCCATCTGCAGGGTGTCTAAGCATCCCGTCGTCCTTACGCTCTTCTTTGTGCCAACGCATCATCTGGGCATGCGCTTTGTTAGCAAACATACGTTTCAATCGGGGGATCACAGGGAAATACCACAACACTTTAGTGGAGGTCTCTTCTTCTTACGCTCCCCATCTATTTCACGGATCGTCACGCTTCACCTTATACCGTGATTCTCTGCACTTGGACAAACATCCAAATCGGCATACTCATTACGATCTGAGGATACAATCATTAGGACATGCGTGTATCTTACTGTACTTCCAATCCCAAAGGATGACGACTTGCTTGGCTTCATATGTAGATTCGAGGCGAGTGTTATCTTTCGAAGCAACTTCTTTACGAGTGATAACACCTCATCGAATCCCTTATCGACACACTATTTCTAGCCTTCCATTGCATGAGTTCGGTGTAGTACGCACTTTTGTGGCCCCGCTTACGGTTTGGGTACAAAGGAGTTCGTGGTCCTCTAACATGCACTGGAACTTCTCGAGCATCTTTCATCGTGTAGTCTCCTCTCCGTCACGCAGCATCTGGTCTAGCTCATCATCACCAAAGTCACCAAGTGTTTCTTCCACGGAACAGTATTGCGTGTCGTCCGGGATACTGTTGAATCCATCTTCCTCTTCCTCGTCTTCTTCATCGTCTTCCTGGCTAATCACCTCAACCGCCATGGTTGCTCCAACAGTATAGTTTGGCATGAAACCTCTCATGATCAAGTGGTTCATAACTTGCCATCACCGGGAGTGCTCCTTCTCGTTCTTGCAATCTACACACGGACAACATATGAAGTCACTCGAGGCAAGAATGCAACGGCCGCATCGAGAAAAGCTCGACGCCATCAATGAACTCTCTCGAGCGACGGTCGCATTGTACATCCATTGCCGATTCATCTATACCAAGTTATAATTTCATTAAAAATTATAACAAATTCAGATTAGAAAAATTATAACCTAACTTAAATTTTGTAACATTTAAACCCAACAAAAAAAAAACTCCACCTACACCGTCATCCAATTAAAGACCTACCTTTCTAATTATTTTGTATCTCTTCCTACCTTTGTAATTATTTTTTATCCTTCTACATGTTTTTCTATTTTATTTCATGCACCAATAATTACTTCCTTGCAATGTTGTACCTAGATCTCTCCCAATATTGTGATATTTAAGATTCTAAAGCTAACAACCACATAGATCTAAAGCTTCCAATCACCTTTACCTTGTAATGTCATATTTTGAACTAGATCTCCATCTACATCTTCATACAACAATAAAACAAGGCACAGAAAATAAATTTTCGATAATGCTTAAAAAGTTCAAGATTTCTCCACATCCATTGAAAAAAATAGCAATATCTAGGTGAGAAGGATGTTCACATGATGTTACTAACTTTGAAACACTTAATTTAGAGCTAATCACCTCCAATTAAAAATTTGGACAGCACCTCCCCAAGAACAGCGCTTGGTCGGCCTTCTCTGTTCGATCGTATTTGTACCTCTGCTGGCGCATGGAGGAAGAAGGGTTTAAATACGCTGCGCGGGAGGGCTTCCAGAAGCGGTTGGAGACACGAACCGCTTCTGAAGGTTGCGTTCTAGAAACGGTTCTTTTATCAAACCGCTTCTGAAAATCAGAAGCGGTTTGAGAAAAGAACCGCTTCTAGAACGCAACCTTCAAAAGCGTTCGTGTTTCCAACCGCTTCGAAGCCCTCTCGGACCGTTGCCAACGAACTGCTTCGTGCGAAGATCACAACGGGTTCGCACCAAACCGCTTCTAATAGGCCGGTTGTGATGCCCAGTTCTGTAGTAGTGGCATCTGCTGGCACAGAAATTCAAATCTTCGCATATGGTCCACGGACGTCTACGGAGTAGCAGACCTGCCTGAACGCCTCGACGTGCTCATCATCGAGCGCCATGAACAGGTCGACGCCGCCCTTCGTCGTGCACGACGGCACCAAGATCATCAGCCCCTCGATGGGCAGGTCGGGCGGCAGGAACGCGCACGGCGGCCCGCCACCGAAGTCGAGGTCTTGGAACCGGAACCCGAGCCAGCTGTCCACCTCCAGGTCCGGGCAGAACACCGACCCCGGCGTCCCCGCCGTCGACGCTAGCTCCTCGACGCCGCCTTCCTCCCCGAAGTCGACGAACGATTGGATGTATTCACCGTCGACGCGCGCCATGGCATCGCGGATGGCGCCGACCACCGCGGCGTAACTCGAGGACAGGAGGTCCCAGACCCGCATCCTCGGGAACGCCCACAGAACCATGTTTCCGAAGAAGTCCATGGGCACGGCCGGCTTGGCGCGACCGCGGCAGTTCACGGCGACCCTCACCTGCGTGAAATCCTCCGGCGCCAGGTTCCGTGCTGCCGTGACCTTCTTCCACAAGTGCGCAAGGAAGCACTCGAACGTGCTGCAGCGAACGCCGACGCGGGCCTTGAGGGTGGCGACGAACTCCTCCGGGAAGTGCACTGCGAGGTTCTTGATCCTGTCCAGGGGAGGATGGTGTAGGAGTGGCTGCGGCTGTGTTCGCCCTTGAACTCGATGTTCCGGTGGTCGAACGCCGGCGTCGGCGGGCTGCGGGGCACGGCGGTGGCCCCGCCACTACTACAGAATGGTACATCACTATCGCTTCATCTGTGTCGGTTCTTAAGTTTTTAGGAAAAAACAATTGTGATAGATGACTTAGGAGAGGCATTAATCATAATCACTATCGGTTCTATGCGAGAAGTGATAGTGATGTGCATTATCATCACTATCGGTTTTCATATAAAAAGCGATAGTGATGAGCCTGTACACATCACTATCGGTTCTTATTGAAGAAGCGATAGTGATGATAATGCACATCACTATCACTTCTAATATTGTACTAATGCCACAAATGTTGTCATAATATTATACTGATATTGCCTAAGTTATACACACATCACAATAATTGTATTAATCCTACAAATATTGTTGCAATATTACACTAACATTATTTAAGTGTTCCATATATCGCAATAATATTACACCAATTTTCAACTAATAAAAGAACGACATTATTGTCATTCTAATAAATTCATAATTGTATGACAGCAATATGGCTATAGCGTTATTTTACGGGCCAATGCGCTATTATACTCCAATTTCTTCGACTAAACCCGTCAATCTGATTATACTAATAACATCATTTCGTACACTGCAAATGACACTAATCTTGTACTAATTATGTTACTACTATAATAACAAAATACATTACTTCATGACAATTTCGAAATAACCTTCTTGAACCTCTCCTGGAGATTAAATGTCCCGATAGATGTACGAACTAACGTTCTAGACAATAGCTGCAACATATAGATCCCTCGTCAAATGATCGAAAATAAAAACCCCAACAAAACTACTATAAAATATGAATATCATAAAAATTCCTCTAGAAATACGCTTCTAAATTTCATTTTCCACCTTGTTTTCCTCTCAGTTTTTCCCTCCTCTTTTCTCCTCTGCCTCTCGGTTACCAGCGCTCGCACTGCCTCGCTCTTCCTTTGCTTTTCTCCTCACGTTCAATGCTCAAGTTGAGGTTACAAAAACCGCGAAATTGGCGAAATCTCTCCAAATCTCGGATTTGGACCCAATGAGTTTGCATAGACGGCGGATGTAAAAATCCGAAAAAATTTGAAATTACTACAGTATATTTCGGATTTTTATTTTTCAGCGAGATTTCGCAAAAACCGCGAGATTTCGGAATTTTAAACCGGATTTTGAATTTTTGGCCAGATCGACCGGAATTATATCAATAAGTTCTCGTGAAGTGATCTTCAATGATAATGTTTGAAAAAGTTTATTTTTAGACTTTTTGGCACTTTAGTAAACACTCTCTGAATTTTAAAAAATTGAGAATGCATTTTCATGCTATGAAAAATTTATGGGAGTATCATAAGATATGTAGGATAATACATAAAATTTATGAAAATATTTTGACATCATTTGTTATGTTTTAAAAATAAAAATCGAAATAGGATAAAAAGTCGGTTCACGCCGGACCACTTGGAAGTAGTCCGGCGTGAACGACCTTTTTGCGCCGGACTACTTCCAAGTGGTCCGGCGTGAACGAGCTGTTGCGCCGGATGGGAAAATCCGGAAAAAATTGAAATTGCTCTGATAAAACCGCGGATTTTATTTTTTTGTGAGATTTCGCAAAACCGCGAGATTTGAATTTTAAACCGGATTTTGAATTTTTTTGGCGGATCGACCGAATTATATCAATAAGTTCTCGTGAAGTGATCTTCAATGATAATGTTTCAAAAAGTTTATTTTTAGACTTTTGGCACCAGTGAAACACTCTCTGAATTTTAAAAAATTGAGAATGCATTTTCATGCTATGAAAAATTTATGGGAGTATCATAAGATATGTAGGATAATACATAAAATTTATGAAAATATTTTGACATCA
The DNA here is from genome assembly GCA_036346275.1 of Otatea glauca. NCBI lineage: Eukaryota > Viridiplantae > Streptophyta > Magnoliopsida > Poales > Poaceae > Otatea > Otatea glauca. The sequence continues at coordinate 17,801,299 of CM070729.1, forward strand.
TTTGTTATGTTTTAAAAATAAAAATCGAAATAGGATAAAAAGTCGGTTCACGCCGGACCACTTGGAAGTAGTCCGCGTGAACGACTTTGCGCCGGACTACTTCAAGTGGTCGGCGTGAACAACTATTATACGGATGGGAAAATCCGGAAAAAAAATTGAAATTGCTACAGTAAAACCGCCGGAATTTTTATTTTTTCGGCGAGATTTCGGCAAAAACCGCCGAGATTTCGGAATTTTAAACAGGATTTTGAATTTTTTTGGCCGGATCTGACCGGAATTATATCAATAAGTTCTCAGGAAGTGATCTTCAATGATAATGTTTCAAAAAGTTTATTTTTAGACTTTTTGGCACTTGTGTAAACACTCTCGAATTTTAAAAATTGAGAATGCATTTTCATGCTATGAAAAATTTATGGGAGTATCATAAGATATGTAGGATAATACATAAAATTTATGAAAATATTTTGACATTATTTGTTATGTTTTAAAATAAAAATCGAAATAGGATAAAAGTCGGTTCACGCGGACCACTTGGAAGTAGTCGGCGTGAACGACCCTTGCGCCGGACTACTTCAAGTGGTCGGCGTGAACAAGCTATTCGCGGATGGGAAAATCGGAAAAAATTGAAATTGCTACAGTAAAACCGGATTTTTATTTTTCATGAGATTTGGCAAAAGCTAGAGAGATTTGAATTTTAAACAGAATTTGAATTTTTTGGCGGATCGTAGGAATTATATCAATAAGTTCTCGAAGTGATCTTCAATGATAATGTTTGAAAAAGTTTATTTTTAGACTTTTGGCATTTAGTGAAACACTCTCTGAATTTTAAAAATTGAGAATGCATTTTCATGCTATGAAAAATTTATGGGAGTATCATAAGATATGTAGGATAATACATAAAATTTATGAAAATATTTTAACATCATTTGTTATGTTTTAAAAATAAAAATCAGAAATAGGATAAAAAGTCAGTTCACGCGGACCACTTGGAAGTAGTCCGGCGTGAACGATTCCCTTGCGCCGGACTACTTCAAGTGGTCCGGCGTGAGCAGGTTTTAACAGGCGAAGAGACCAGTAGTACTGTTAGAATTTTTAAAAATTCATACAGTTTGATCATCATCTGAAAATTTTATGAGAGCATTATAGATACATCATAACCATGAAAAAAAAATTCAAATGTTTTACCATGGTTTGAACCATTTTGCATTCGGTTCAAAATTACGGTCAGCGTTTTATCTGGACAGTTCTAATGTTTGAATTTTTAAAAATTACACACACTTCATAATAATCTGAAATTTTTATGGAAACATAATAAATGTGTAATGACTCTTCAAAAAAAATTTGAGCAGTTTATAACTTGATTTGTACCATTTTTCGTTCGGATCAAATTTGTCGGTCAGTGTTTAATCAGGACAGTACCACTCTCTGAATTTTTAAAAATTCCTCAGATGTGATAATCAGATGAAATTTTTATGAGAACATCATCAATGTGTCAGGAACCTCCAAAAAAAATTTCAAAATTTTTCGTTAACGTTTGGACCACTTTTCTGCCAGTGCAAAAAACCCGAAATTTCGGCAATTTCTCCCGAAATTTCGCCCAATTTCGCCGAATTTCGCTATTTCTCGGTTTCAAACAAGCCGGATTCAAATTTTAAATTTGAAATTCTGGACGAGATTTCTCCGAAATTACCGAATTTCGCCGAAATCTCGGTATCCGGCCCACGACGGTATTTTATCCGAAAACGAAATCCGAAACCCTGTGCTCAACGCAGATCATCACAACTTACCTGTGATTTATAGGACCGAAGAAGTGCTTGTTTTCCATTGCTTTCGGCGCACAGAAAAGACACCACGTTTCAATTACAGAGCCTTCTGCACGAAACGAGGCAAATTAGTTTCCCTTTTTTCCACTCCGCGCGTGTCGCCGTACCAGCTGGCCCCACCGCTTTTTCTCCCAGCATCCAGGCGTCGCCGTTCCCTCGAGCCGGTCGGCGAGCTGGAGCTCCAGCGCCCGCCATGTCGCCGCCAATTCGCAGCGTTCGCCAACCGGAGGAATCGGCCAGCAGACAAAGCAAAAAAGAGAAAACAAAAAGAGATTCTTGCATGCATGCAGGGCATAGCCGAAACTCCGAATTTCGGGTATGGTTAAACGGATTTTAAATCTCGGGTATGGTTGGGTTTTTCGTAAATACACGAACATGTTGTATCGATTTGTAATTACGGACTGTATTTTATACTGTATTTCAAAAATTCCTTATATCTTCTGTCCATCAGTTTGAGAATACCACCTAGTTGATCGGGTTATCGGATCGGATGATACCACTGATGATACCACTGACCGCTCCCAGGAAAAACTACGTACGTACCACGCAACTGGTTAGTAGATTTCTAGGTGGTTGTATCTGCCGTGATTATCTCTTTTGAAAAAGTAAATAAGGTAATTAGCCAACTTCTTACTTAATTATAGGGGTTGTTGCCTGTTGGGGCTGGACATACCATTGGTCGTGTACAAAAAGGCTCCGAGAGGGTTTGGGGCATTCACATCACATCACATACTGCCTCTACTGTGCACGCGATAGTTTCAACATTGAAATCTGAGATTGGTTGGAGTATGGATCAAAGTATGTACGTGGAGAGTCATGATATGAGAGAGGAAGATGGGAGTATATAGATTGATTTCCTGATAAGGTTATGCTCTGTTTATTTTTTTCCCTAATGTTTCTTCGCTGTTGAGAGCAAGATTTTGTGGAGAAATACTATTATATCAACATGGACGGCAGATACAATCCTAGGTGTAGTTACTCCCATCGTATCAACTGTTGAACGGCCTACAGATACCACCAGCATGATGGGGTTATTGGGCAAGGTACCACTGCTCGATCGAGGTTTGAAATCTCGTTTTCGCTCAATATCTCGGAGATGGTCGGAGACCAAAATTTCGATGAGATCTCGAAATTTCACATAAATTCTGGATGAAACGTAAAAACAAAATTTGAAATCCAGTTTTTTTTCCCACCGGTAAATTCGAGATTTCAACCGATTTTGCCGAGATCTCTGTGAGATTTGCCGAGATCTCAACCAAATTGCACCGGGTGAAATCCAGTTCAAACGAAGTCAAAAAATTTTGAAATTTTTTGTGCCTGTTCCTGATACATTATTAATATTATCATAAAAATTGCAAGTGATATCCAGCATGAGGAATTTTTAAAAATTAAAAAATTGCTACTGTCCTGATAAAATGATGGCCGGCAAATTCGAACTAAATAAAAAATAGAACAAACGACGTTAGAAAATATTGAAATTTTTTGTGCATGGTTATGACATATCATTAATGTTCCCATAAATTTTTTAAATGATGATGAAGCTTGAGTAATTTGTAAAAATTCGGAAAGTGATGATGTCCGAACGGAAAATGTTTGGAACCACGTCCAAAAATTTTGAAATGTTGTTTGGATGGTCCTGATGCATTATTAATCTAGCCATAAAATTTTAGTTGATTAGCAATCCGTGAAGTTAGAAATTTTGGTAGCATTCCGACTGAAATTCAGATTTTGAGAGTCACAATTGAAAACAATCAATGTGTAAAAAATACAATAAAATAAAAATAGACATTTTAAATTTGACTGTGATTATTTCTGAATCTTCCTAGCATTATTGGCTTTTAATGGGTTTTCCTGGATTTCTGGCTATGAATGAAAAATCAAATAAATAGAATTAAAAATGGATAATGGTAAAAAGATAAAAAAGTAAAATTAAAATCTTGAACAATTGATATTAAATTTCCTGAACACTCTAGTGATTCATTTCACCTGTCAAATGAATTTTAATGCAAAGGACAATGAAATGATTATTGAAAAAACACCTTTTTGACTTTCAAACAGTGTATAGTCAGAATTATTACAAAATATTCGAACCTTATCTGCAGCTGGAAAATTTACCATAATATCATCAACGTAGTATTTACCTATGATAAAAATATAAAAAAATAATAATATTATTTATGGCCTTATAAAATTCATAAACAGAATCCCGAGAAATCTGAAAATCATAATGTCAAAATTTGTTAGAAAATAAATATGAATTATTTTGACTTGAAATGTTTATGGAAGCATTCAAAACTCAAATGGAACTCTGAAAAAAAGTTTCAAAAATAATGGATATGATTGTCACCCTAAAATAAAATAAACTCAGAAAAAGGATTTTAGGTCAGTCTGTAATGTCATAATTTCTATAATATTTTGGTAGAGTATTTTGGCCCAAGATTTTTACGGAAGGTCAAGCCTTATCTTCAGACCTCAGTCAAAAAATTGTGAAAATTTGCTCTACGATGTGACAGCTCATTTACTTCAAGTACTGAGCTGTCTGAACCGAAGCTATCTCCTTATCTCGTTCTATCTCATTGACAAGTGGGCCCGGCTACTGTGTTTACCCCGTTTGCTGGCAAGTGACGGGAATCACGTTCGGGCACTGATCAGTGGTCCCGACCCCATCTGGCATTCTCTCTTCTCCCCTCTCTTCTTTCTTTCGCAGCCAACCTCCTCCGTTCTCTGTCCCGATCAACTCTCTCCTCAATATCCCGATTCATCTCCTCTGTCTAACCGTTTCTCAATCCAGTTCAACGCATCAGCGCCGCCCTTGCTCATCTGTTGCCACGTTCGTCTTTGGCCATTCCGCGCCGTTCTACGCCAACAAAAATCTATCGCCACCCCACTGACTGGAACAGCAAACCATGGCTATTTTCAGTGCGCGTTCAAATACTGTGTTACTAACCATTGCCGGCTATAAGTACCAGCTAAACACCGCATTATGCTCCCTCCGTGCTTATTCATTCCTAAATCACCTCTGCACAGACCTAGCCGCTTTCACTGAAACCTTCCATTTCCGCCGAAAGCAGAAAAGAGGAGAAGAAAGGCATTTGAGCAATCGGTGAGTGATCTTCAAAATCGACTAAACCCGAAGCATCATACTACCTTCCAGAATACTCATCAATCCTAATTTCTCACATTTTTCACCTGAAGCTTCCCAACCGCGCTACCTTTTTTTTGGGTACGGCCGATCGGTGGTAGACCACCATAGCAAGTCACCGTCCCAGTAAAAGGGTACAATGGATCTCTCCTGAGTTCGTGATACTTTTTCATCTGTTGATTAGACTCAAGCACTAGCTAATCTTCCTCTCCGCCATTTCGCCATTGCCGCTGCCGCACCCTCTCGGTGGCGAAGCCCTTCCGGCCATCGCCGTCGGCAATCAGCCCCACCATGAAGTGTGCCAAGTCAGGTTGAAGCTCTAGGAGCGCTCGTGTGGCCTCCATCTCGGCCCTAGTGCCATCGCCAGCGAGCCCAGGCCGGAGCTCTGCTTCACCATCACTGACAAATGGGCCCCATCTATCAGAGACTTGAACCACTTCGAATTAGAAACTGCCCGTAATCATGAAAATACACTTTCAGATTCTGAAAGAGCATTTTCTGATTTTCTAAAATTTTCATACCCGAGATAATTCAACTATTTATAACTTCTGCAATTCTATCTCAAACTAAATGAAACAAAATTCTAAAATCATCTAAAATCAAGTACTTTCAGAACATGCAATAATATTTTGAAAATGATCTCTAGGTGAATTTGAAATTTAAATTAAAAGGGAAGACTTAAAATAAAGACTACATTAAAATCTTAGAAACAAACTCAGAATTAAATGAAACCAATTCTAATGAAATCCTTGTGCTTTCAGAAACCCAAATATATAAAAATATTTTAATTTCACCTTTGTTTGAATTATTTTCTATTAAAGGTTATTCTCAATTAAATAAATACTCAAAAATGAATAAATTGTACAAAAGAAATCTAAAATGAGTAGAATTGATTTCTAAATACTAATATGTCAGTAGATTACCTGAGTATGCCAAGATACTTAAGAAATAATCTTGACTTGAATTGTTTCATGAATAGAATGTAATCCTAAAGTAGAAGATACATACATTTGCATATATTAACTAGCAGCTGTATATACATATACATATACATATACATATATTTCATAATTGAGTTATGAAACTGAATTATTACTACTAAAATACTTTTGAGTGAAAAACACTAAAATATTACATATGCACAAATTTAATTTGCATCAAGAGCATAAGCCTTATCTATGTAGAAGAATGTATAGATGTATAAATAATGAGGAGTAAAGTCATGATTAATGAAAAACTAGATTCAAAATATCTTATGTAATCAAACCACTTGATACAACAAAAATCATATAATAAGATCATAATTAATACTTAACCCTTTAGTCAAAATACACTTTCATGAGTTATAAGTGAACTTAAGAACTTTATATATATATATATATATATATAATCTTATAAACTGAAGGCAGGAATCATGTAAAGCTAATCTCAGTATATTCTTAAAGATGAGATCATGATAGTTGGCAAAAAGAACTAAATTGAATTAAATTTGTAAAAGACTTTAATCTTCATATGCTTATAATCTATCGTGGCTAAAATCAAAATAATACGAAACTAGTTTTAAAACATTTCTAGGATCGTACCCTACTAATTCCAGAAAAATGAGTAAATAATCATGTATAGTGTAGTCGCAAACTTAAAACGAAAACTGAACCTTTATTGCGTAGATTTTAGAAACCCTTAAGCCTTTTCGGTAGCCTATAAAATATCTCGTCTTAATGCACATTTTGTGAAGAGTAACCTAGAAATTTTCTTTAGGATATGGACTACCATAATCTGGAAAATATCCTTATAACAACTTGGTTTTCATCTAAATCCTGCTAGTGCAATAACCCTCAGTGTTATGGTCATCGAAAACACATTATATGAATAGTTGAACTTAAGAAACCTTTAACGAAAATACTTGTTTCGCAAGAATCATTGTGTAACCATGTAAATGCAGCTAGTAGCCTTATTTTGTAGATCCCAACATTTATAAATCACCTTGCATGTAAAACACATAAGGCTAAGTGCTAATCGTACACTACATCTTACTAATCTGATTCCTTATAACGTAACCTTAATACTATATAAGCTATTTCAGCAATGAATGAAACATCTCGTCTATATCCTAAAATTTATAAAATTAGCTTAGGAATGCTCCCCAAAATAAAGACTAACCTATTCTGAAGAAATAATCTCTTTTTGTCATGCTTTGTAGATAAATCCTGTTTGCAAAATCCCCTAAAAACACCCTCTGGGAATATCACACCGACCATTTTGTCCAGTGCTACCGCCCGCCCGGTAGCACTGGGCTACCCTAGCTGGTAGCATCGGGAAACAGAGAAAAATCAAATTGCTTTAAATTTCAGTTCCAATTCAAATCAAACTCAAATCAAAGCATACCAAGCTCAAGTTTAGTCAAAATACTCATCACAAACTTGGGTAGAACTTCATATCGTCCTTCAATCTTACCCTTGATGAGTATATTGACAAACACACAAAAAGGCATAAGTTTTGAGTTTGAAAACTGAAGAAGAATGCAATTTTAGTTGCAAAGTCAAAACTTGGTCCAAAGAAAAGAATTGAGATCATGACCAAGTTGACGAAAGGGATTTTGGAGCTAAAGCTAAACTCAAGAGGATTTGGATTTTGGAGTTAAATTTAAGAAAGAGCAAGTTTTCAACAAAAACTGTAAAATCCAATCATAAGTGCAAAATGTGATTAAATGATTATGATCCATAAGAAATAGCACCGAATTACGAAGATCATAAGAACCAAATAAGCATTCACATTTTTATCTTTTTAATGATTCCTTTTCTACATTTTCTCCCCCTTTTGGCAATATAGGCATAAAGATTTCTCCCCCTTTATTTGAGTATGATATTCATCCTAGGAGAGCTTTGAAGATTATCCAAGTGACCATAAAGACAAGATATAACACCAAGCTATTTGAATGACAATTGAGACTAGGCTAAGACATGTCCAAGTGCAAATAGAAAATTTTGCTAGCAAGCCTAGTTTTTTTTAAAGTCATTTTTAGGCAAGATTTGGCACGTGCAATGCTTGACAGAAGTTTCAAAACCAGAAGCAAAGCCTTTCAAACGATCAATTGGAAGACCTAGAGTTCAACCTACTCAACACTTAGGGGAATCTAGAAGTGCATATAAGGTCCTTCGAGCTCATATTATTCTTCACTGAATGAAAATTTTGCTTTAAGATTGTAAAAGGCATAGCCGGTTGCAAATGTTTGACATAATTTGCATTCTTTACCCACATATGTTTTTTTTATATTTGCATTTTTCAAGTGATTGACTCAAGCCATTTTCGATCATCTCAAGATAAACTCTTAAGAGAATGATCTTGGTCATACACAATATATTCCAAGTTCATCCCAAGTGCAACGGGAGACAGTCTCGTGAATATAAAGCGTTCGGATCAATTTTGCACAAAAGAGTCAAATTTTTCTTGATTTCATTTTAGCACATATGAGCAATTTTGAAGGACTCGGATCAATCTAGTTTCACCCAAGTTGCTATAGGGAATCTAGAGAACTCCAACATTTCACAAATAATGGTACATACCCCTAGAGAAGGAACTTAGCAAGAAAAAGCAACATGTCTTATCTAGTTTTTCATTGAAAGCGCATTTTTCAATTTTTTTATGCTTAGAAAGATAAATAAACTTGGACATATCTAAGCTATAGTCTTTCCCTATATAACGTAGAATGGTGTATAGCATGAAGAATCGATCATTTGCATAATAGACAAAGCTCATAAAATAGAAAATAAAGTCTATATGCTATGCATGAATGGATTCCCAAACTCCCCCTCAATATGTGGATCAATTTTAAGTACAAATTTTTGTTCAAGTTGAGTTATTTGCAGAATTAAGCTCAAGGAAAAATCAAATGAACTCAATCGAAACCAAAAACACAGAATGAGGAGAGAAAGATCAAGAAACTGCAAACTGGGTAGCTATATAGTATAGAAAAGATAATAGAGAACACTAAGGCTCAAACTCGCTCTCATCTTCCCCAAAGATTGATATAGGGAAGCTACCTCTAGATCCCAAGCTAAGGAGTGCACACAGATCTTGTTTACCTAGGGGAACACCTGCTAGACTTATAAGACTGTGAGGGAACTCAACCTAGAGGGAAGAGAGAACAACTAATTATGCATGATAGCAACCTAAATCACAAGATGAGAGGTCCATGCATAGCATGCCAGAAGACTAAGTGAAGTGAACTCATAACTCTAGAGAATAAAACCCATAAGTACCCAGGACAAAACAAGAGAAAGGAAAAACTGGAAGAAAACATAGTATACAAACCAGCTCCCCTCACAATAGGCCGTAAGGGCACACGAATCTGGAGCTATCCAAAGGCTTGGTAAAGATATCGGCTATCTGTAGGTTACTCTCTATAAACTGAAGCGCGATATCACCCTTCTTCACATGGTCTCTAAGAAGTGATATCTAATATCAATGTGCTTGGTCTGGGAATGCTGCACTAGTTCTTAGCAATTCAAATAGCAGAAGTGTTGTTACAGAAAAGTGGAACACTCTCTATTTCTAACCCAAAGTCCTGCAAGATCGATCTCATCCAGAGAACCTGACTACAGCAACTGGCTGCAGCAACATACTCGGCCTCAGCGGTGGACTGTGTAACTCTGAACTGCTTCCTAGATGATGAAGAAACAAGAGAAGTGTCAATAAATTGGCAAGTGCAAGAAGTGCTCTTCCTATCTATCCTAAAGTCAGCAAAGTCTGCATCAGAAAAGGCTCGAAGGGACAGACAAGAAGAAGAGTACCAAATACCATAATCAATGGTAGCACGAAGGTACCTGAAGATGCGCTTCACTGCTTGGTGGTGAGAGGCGCGAGGAGAAGCCTAAAATCGAGCGCACATACACACAGCAAAATGTATGTCCGGCCTCAAGGTAGTGAGGTACAAGAAGAGCCGATCATGCTTCGAAACTCCTTTTGATCAGTAGGCACACCATCCTCATCAGGCTCGAGGACAGAAGTGGTGGCCATAGGAGTCATTATTGGCTTCCCGTCAAACATGTCAAAGCATCTCAGGAGGTCTCAGGTGTACATGTCTTGATGCAAGAAGGTGCCCTCCCGAGTCTGTTTGATTTGGAAGCCAAGGAAGTAGCTCAACTCGCCCATCATACTCATCTCAAACTCTGTGCTCATCACGTCAGAAAACTGAGATACAAGAGAATGAGATGAGCCAACAAAAATGATATCATCCACATAAATCTGGATGAGAAGAAGGTGGGACTCATGGTGTTTGATGAACAGAGTCTTGTCTACTAAGCCCATATTGAAGTCATGACTGAGAAGATAAGACTTGAGCCTCTCATACCATGATCTGGGGGCCTGCTTGAGTCCAAACAAAGCTTTGGAAAACTTGTATACATGACTCAGAAACTTGGGGTTCTCGAATCCTGGAGGTTGCTTGACATACACCTCTTCCTCAATATACCTATTGAGGAATGCACTCTTTACATCCACTTGATAAAGCTTGAAACCCTTGGATGCAGAGAATGCAAACAAGATCCTAATAGCCTCTAGTCTAGCTACAGGGGCAAAAGTCTCCTCAAAGTCGAGATCCTCAACCTGAGAGAAGCCCTGTGCAACTAGTCTAGCCTTGTTTCTAATGACAACCCCATCCTCACTCTGCTTGTTTTTGAACACCTACTTGGTCCCAATGACATTATGACCAGATGGGGGCTCGACAAGCTGCCATACCTTGTTCCTCTCGAAGTTCTTAAGTGTCAGGACCCGGATTTGTAAATTCGAAACCCTCTGTGTATACTGCACTAGTCCAGAATCACGCTAGTGCACACAGTGGAAGAAGCAAATTATTATTAAATAAAGTAAATGACCTTATGGTCAAAGTTTACACCACTATGCCTTAAGGGCTTAAGAAACAAATAAACTATTGCTGCGAAAAAGGTAACTTAGGCCATTCGACATGGCACAAACAATCGTTTGGGGAACGCCATCCTAATCCACGTAGTCTTCATAATATTCCTACTCATGATATTCATTATTTCCTGGTCCTTCCTTAGCAACGGATCAAAAAAGGCATATAGCCATGAGTACAAAAAGTACTCAGCAAGCCGTAGGGAATTGATGCAATATATTCATACACGGCTTGACAAGGATAGCCATATGGTTCATTTGTAGAAAGCAATAACTTGAATTGAAATACAGTAAATAGATTGAAAGCATATTTATGAAAAGGTAATACATAACTCGTAAATCAATGATAGATAACATGAACAGAATGGTGAGGCATCACCCTACACCATCCAAAACAATTATCAAACCACTAAGTTCGACAGTATGACCTTAGACAACAAAACAACAGTGAACTCCCTGTTCACATCCCAATAATTCTACCATCCAACATTTCATGAAACACTCTATACCCCGTGTGAAATTTTCGGGCTTATCCATGACTACGGACACGGCTATTCGAATAGTTTTACACTCTGTAAAGGTTGTACTTCTTTACCCACAAGACATGATCATCTCTTTGTGCAATCGATATTAGCACACTTTCTTTGGTGTGTTGCAGAGAGATCATGACAAAGCCTTTACAATGCACTGTTTAAACTCGGTACTACCTACTAAGGTTTCGCCCCTCGGGGCCCCCTCTTGAGCCATGTGAGTCTACCCATTCACTCCGGAATCCACACCACCAATTGGCAGTACTTAAGGCTAAACATTGCAAATTAATTAGTTAGGTCTGTCCCATACCAAAGTTATGGTAGTACGGTTAGGCCCAGTTCAATGGCGCACAAGATTAAGTCCTTAAGTTGTCTCAGGCAAGACATCCACATCCCAATGTGCTAGAAAGCACCCCCATTACTGTACGATCACTTGCCCGAGGGAAAACAATTCGTTCAACCAAGACCAATGGCAAACCCCGCTATGGTACAACAAATTTTACAACAGTGGCTATCAGCCACAATTCAATATCTCATTAAGTCAAGATTAACATTATTCAACATGTGATATGGATCCCATCGTATAACTAAGCATGTCTAAGTATAGCTACGGTAACCCAGTGTTGGTAATATGATTATGTCCAACTAGTACTGACCCAACCTAGGGTTAACAATGGATACATGTCATCCCAATAATCAAGGTGGTATAATGTCCACAAGGTACATAGCTACTCCCGGTAAATAATCATTGTACAGAAATAGCATGCAATTGTATAAAGTAAAGTAGTTTTGCAAACATAGGCTCAATATGATCAAAGGTTACGATTTGCCTTGCTGATCTAGTGCTGAGTCTTGATCTTCGAAGTCTCTGCTTGCTCCCTCGGAATTAACGTCTACCGAAAAAGAAAGCAATGAATACAAATAAATACCACACATAGACTCAAACAAGCTCAAAATTAAAAATAAATGGCTCTGGAAGGGAGAGATAAATTTTAGAAAAATTTAGAAATTTGAATCACCTCATTCGGAGTTCGTATGATCGAGAACGAGCTCCTGGAAAATTAAATCAGAAAAAGGAATATTTTCTTGAATTATTTTTCTAAAGGAAAATCTATTTATTGCGCAACGCTGACGTCAGCTAGAGTTCAGTGGACTAGGTCCACGGTACTACTTCTGGTTCACTGTTCACCCGGTGCACAACTGACGTCGACGCTTGCGCGGATGGTTCGGCTGACAGATGGTGAAACATGGCGTGCGGCTGCGCATGTGGCGATAACACGGACACCACGTCGGCTACCACGTCAGCGATGCTTGGCTTGGGCTCTCGACGAAAAGGACGACGACGCGACTCGCCGGACGCAGGGAAGACACCACGACGACGATGGATTGGGACCGAATCGGCCTCGGTTTTTCACAAATCTGGAACAGGAAGTTGAGGCGAACCCGAAGGACTACTCGACTGCGGCGGAGAGAGCCCGACGGTGGAGATCAACGTGGTATAACCTTCGGTTGCGGCGATGAACTCCAGCGAGGACACGCGAAGCAACAGAGGGCACTTGAGCGATGGTGAAAGGGCAGCAGATGCGGCGCGACCAGAGGAACACGTTCCAAGGCTTGGCGGCGCTTTAAATAGCCTCGGGAATGAGTATCGGACAAGGCACGAACGCCGAGCTGGCGTGGAAAACTCGGGCCCTGCGGCTAGGGTTTCGAAGGCGCAACGGCGGCGCGGCTGGGCCGAGCGATGCGAAGTTGGGCCAAGGCGAACGCACGGGCGAAGCAAGCCGGGAGAGGTGGGCTACATGCAGGGAGCAGGCCGAGCACGGTGCAGGCCACAGCCAAGGGGAAACAGGCCAAGGCAGAGGGAAAAAGGAATGGGCCAGTGCAAAATCGGCCCATGGGGATTTAAAGAATAAAAATCATTTTCTAAAATAAGAAAAATTCATGGAATTCAAATAAAAGCAAATAAATTCAAATAAATAGCAAATAAATTATAAATAAATCTCCAAAAATACAGACAAATTCCTTGATGCACAATGAACCCAACTACGATTGAAAATATTTTGTTTGATGTATAGTTTAGTCAAATTAAATTCTTTCATTAATAAAAAATTCAAATTAAGATTGATTAAATTGGAAAAAATGCAATTAGTTCAATTTCAATTTCAAACATTCCAAAACTCAAATTTTGGGGTGTTACATCAAGTTCCTCATGCATAGCATTAATCTATGAATCATCGGATAATGCATGATAAACACCCTTCGGCTCAAATGAGGCAACAAAAGCAGAGTGGAGGCAAAAACTGGACATACCCGATTTTGAGCGAGTGGCCCACTCAAACAGATCGTCAATGATTGATCAGGCCGCTGATATCTACCTCAATAGGAAAAATGAGGAATATCAAGAGGATGCCGGAAAGACTGACCACAGACAGCTCCAGGACTAAAACTCGACTGAACAGCCTGAAAACCGAGTCCTCGAAGCTGCCCAAAAACAAACAACTATCTAACCTGTCTAGAAGCAGTGTGTGCTTTAGGAGCACTTAGAGTTTGGGGATGACCCTGAATAGCCCTTAAGAGCAGCAACACGCTCACGCCTTGTGATCTTAGCGCGCCTAAAGTAGAAATCTTCCAAATATCCATCCTTCTGATAGAAGGTGCAAGTATACTTCGTCTTGCTAGAAGCAGAAGTAGCAAGAGGAGCAACCTTCTGATCAGAGATCTCATGGACAACCCCGGCAGATCTAAACACAGTGGTACTCACCCTGAGAGCTACCACGATCTCACCACTCTTGGAGACACGCACAATGGTGGGAGAATGCGCCCTAGCGTGCTCCAAGTAGTCAAATCCTATACCCTGATTGAATTGGCTAATTTTGGACTGGTCTAGAATGAGATTGAGCTTCTTCTTGCCTCCAACAAACTTCTCGAGAGTGCTCATGAGATACTCACACTCTCGGAAGAAAGAGGCACATGAAGAACATGGAAGAGAAGAGGAAGAAGAACCAGAAAAAGAACTACCAACACATGCATTTTTCTACCTCAGCACGCTGCCTCAATCTTGAGGGCCTCACAAGAAATGCAAGGGATATTTCTGATCCTAATGGTCTGGGCCTCAAACTTCTTCCTATGTTCGACTTGGATTTTATCCAAGTCCTTCTCAATCTCAGCACATTGCAAGCAACTTTCTTGTGACTTAGCTAGTAAGTCCTTAGCAAGATTAGCACACTTGACATTTAAATATTCATTGTCAAGTTTTAATTGCCTACAGCCCTCACATGAGCTGATTGAGTCCTTAGAAGCATGCATTTCAAGTTCATCGTTTCTAGAAGAAAGCTTCCTAAGGTGATCGCTCATGGCATTAATTTCAGCAAGAAGTTTAGGGCAATTTTGACATGAACTAGTAGAGTGATCATGAAGAAAACTAGCCTCAACATGAATAGCATCAACAGAACTAGTGCTAGCAATCTTCATCCTAAGACCATCAAGTTCAACAAGCACACTATCATGTATGGTCCTTAGGTTCTCTAACTCCTCAAGCAATGCATCACACAAAGAACAGTCATCAGTGACTCGGGAGGGAGAAGATCTAAGAGAAGCTAACTCCCAAGTCAAGTTACCTACTTCCTTCTCTAGCTCCATACACCTAGCTCCAGCTCTAGCATGAAATTTTCCTAATTTGCAGAATGCTTCATTGAGCCGGTCATAGGAGGGTACCTCGTCCGAGTCGCTATAGAGCTCGGAGTCGCTGATGCTGTTGGCATCTGCCATAAAGCACATGCCGGTGAAGTCGTCGCCATCTTTCTTCTCTTGTTGTTCATCCTCGCCCTCGTCGCTCCATGTTTCCGTGTCAGAGAGGTTGATATCGTCAAGCGCAGCGAGGACGCGGTGAGGAGCTTCTTGTTTTTGGAGAAGTTGCGGTACTTCTTCTCAAGCGTCGACTCACGAACTGGAGGCTTCTTGTTGTGGTTCTTGTCGATGTAGTCGTTCTTTGTCGAACCACTGGTATCGTTCTTGGCCTTCTCCAGTTTGGGGCAATTCGCTCGAATGTGGTTGGGGCCACCACACTCGAAGTAGGTGATAGTGCCACCTGTCTTCCTCTCTCTCACCCTCTTGTATGCATGAGAGAATTTGCGAGCTGAAAGAGCAAGCTTATTTTCTAGAAATTTTTCCAGTTAGTCATCGCTTAGCCTCTCAAAGGGTGGAGAGGGAAAAACCAACAGAAAAATCAGAAGAAGAAGATCCAATGGATCGGTGACCAAAGCCATCGACTAAGATTTTGTCTTCCGAGAGATGACATCGATCTCATGATTCTTGAGGCGGGAATAAAGCCCGTCAAGAGTCAGAGTCGACAAGTCGGTGGTGTCCTTGATGGTGGTCACCTTCATCTCCCAAACTCTAAGATCGAGTGCAGTCAAGAAATGGCGAGCATTATCCGAGTCAGAGTATATGCAGCCAACTGCTCGGATATCACTCAAAATTTTAGTAAAGCGACTGAAACACTCATCAAGACTCTCACTAGCGTGTTGTTCAAACTTGTTGTAATCACGCTTGAATTGGTCCTGTCTCACGGTCCTGATTTGGGTAGTGCCCTCATGTTAAGCATCGAGGGTCACCCAAATCTAGTGAGCAGAACGGAGGTGAGAAATTCTATGATACTCACTACGGCTAAGACCCTGTATGAGAATGTTCCTTGCCTTAGCGTTCGCCTCAACATCATCCACATTGTCGGCTATGACGTTTTTATCAGCACGAACCTCATACGGGAGTTTCATCTTCTGCCATGTTAGGAAGCCCTGTGCAGTGATGTATGAATCCATCCATGATTTCCAAAATGGAAAATTAACTCAAGAAAAAAATAAAAGGCTTGGTGGAATACTTGTCCATCGCTATGGCTCTTGAGACCGATCAAGATCTATGGAAGAGCAAAACCGGCTCTGATACCAACTGAAGGACCGAGATGGCGAACAGAGGGGGAGTGAATGGTCGCAACTTAAAAACCTTCCCCCAAAAATAATCCAACCAAGCCCGCGAAGAAAACACACAAAAAGAGTCAATTTAAAATGAGCCAATTATGCTATCTGGCCGGTGCTACCGTAGGAGGGCCGGTAGCACCGCACGAGGGGCGGGTGTACTGGACTCAAGAACAGCCTGAAAAATCAGCATGACCTAAAAGCAAATTTCGAGAAACTTTTGATCGGCTGGACAAAAATTCACGAAACTTGGTAGATGTGATCCTAGGGATGTCAGGAATTTATTCCAACCTTCAATCGCAAGGACGTCAAAGTTCCGACCTTTTTGCCCGCGAAGGAAGAACACACCAAGTTTACGCAATAACTCAAGAATTCGACCTAAGGCTTGCTCGTGGGGTTTTGATGACCAAGATGATCTTGAATTGCCTCCCACACGTCCCAGCAAGCAAAAGAACAAGAAGAGACTTGAAGAAACACAATTTACAAGTCCGATCATCTTCTGGAGATCCTCGACCATCTAGACCTCCGATGCTCCTCGCCTAGTCCCGGTCATCCTCCGCCTCACCATGATCAAAACCCGACGTCCTGCAACCATCAAAAACAAGGAAACACCTCACATAGCATTGCCCACAAAGATATGAAAGAGATTCATCAAAGTCCACAAATCGAAATTCAACTTTGTTCATCCTAGCTAGTGCTACCACACTCAGGCCGGTAGCACCGCCCATAGTGGACCGGTGCTATCGCCCCCAGGCTTGTAGCACCGCTGGACACTGAACCAGAAAAACACCTCCTCTGGAATTTTCGCATCGCTCCAAGGGCCGGTGCTACCATTCGCTTGGTAGCACCGGGCTACCATGGCCAGTGGCACCACCGGCAAAATCCCCTAAAAACACCCTCTCTGGAAATATCACACCGGCCATTTGGTCCGGTGCTACCGCCCGCCCGGTAGCACCGGAAAATAGAGAAGACTCAAATTGCTTCAAATTTCAATTCCAATTCAAATCAAACTCAAACCAAAGCATACCAAGCTCAAGTTTAGTCAAAATACTCATCACAAACCTGGGTAGACCTCCAAATGGTCCTTCAACACCAGTTTTTAGATGGCATCTTCGTGGTCGGATTCTCCGACTTGTTCGATCTGTATAACCTCAAAGCGCTCGATGCCTCACTCATAAGATGTTGGACAATGTTAGTGTGTGCAATCACCGTTTACATTTCTACCACAACGATAAATGTCATATATATATAATCCTTGTTTTTGTATATGTAGATACATAATCCTGGAAGCAATAGCAAGGAAACAACCGGTGGGTTTCGTCGACCCACACATGGTGTCCAAACAAACCATGGACATAGATAAACAATTCATCCACGAGTACGTGGAAAAAGTAATGCTGGCTCCTTCAGACAAAAAATTCAAACTATTACCCTACAACCCATGGTAAGTGCTTCGTCCAGATGCTATACTTGTTGATTTGTACTATATATCGCACCTCGAAGTTAGGTTCAGTGACCATGACGACATACTTGTGTAGATTTCACTCGGTTCTACTTGTAATTATACCGAGACAGAACCGGGTAATTTACCTTGATTCCGAAAAGGACGGCACCCACGACTTGCAGCCTATCAAAGATTTACTCGACACGTCGTTTAGTGTCTACAAATATAGGGGAGGGCCACACAAGAAGGGCCCAACCACTCTAACGCATACTTATAAGTTTCCGATATCCGATAGTACGCAATAATCCTTCACACTCTATAATAATACCTTCGGAACTAATTAACCTATTATGTTTTGGCAGTGCCACCAGCAGCCAAAAGGCATTGACCTACATGGATTCTATGTTTGCCACAACATGGCACTCCTCGTTGGTTCACAGAAGACCAATGTCATACAGGTATGTCAATCTTGCAACAATTGTCTCGACTTATCAATTTGTATACACGTAAGACTTTACTCTTCTCATCGACAGGCTTGGCAATGCGCTGAATCTGCGTTGGAATAGGCTGACCTGCTAAGTATTCGAGGACATCTCTGTGCCTTCTTGATGCGTGAGGTCTTAAATCCAAAGGGCAGATGCTACTCAAGGCACAACTGATGACTTGTGAATTTGTTAGATACCTTTTCTATTAATTTGTGAACCTTGTGCTGTGAATTTGTGAGTTGTAGTTCTCAATTTAATTGGTTTTTATATAAGTGAGTTCATTTCTTAAATGGATGCGCTGTACATTGTAATGTGCGATCAGAGTTGATTTCTAAAATAGATGCGTTGTATGTTCATATGTGATCGGAGCTCATTTATGAGATGTATGTCATAATAATGCTAATGATGCTCTGTATTTTGTCTTTTCTTTTAGAGGGCATGACTAGCATTTCCTGAGGCTAGCCAATAAAACAAAATTAAAGAAAAAATGGAAAATCGACATCACAGACGGTTCCTGTAATAAGCTCTACATCCCACTGGAACCGTCTAGGATGTAGAGCTCATCACAGATGGTTCCAAAATGGAACCGTCTGTGATGTGTGATCATCACAGACAGTTCTAGTTTGGAACCGTCTGGGATGTATTTTTTTACTGACGGTTGCAAAACCGTCTGTGATGACGTATTGTTATCACTGACACTTTGATACAGACGATTCGAAAAACCATCTGTGATGACTATTCCGAACCGTCTTTGATAAGTGGTTGTGCAGTAGTGTTATCTCCTTATCTTGTTCTATCTCATTGAAAAGTGGGCCTGGCTACTGTGTTTACCCCATTTGCTGGCAAGCAACGGGAATCTCGTTCTGTCACTGATCAGTGGGCCCGACACCACCTGGCATTCTCTCATCTCCTCTCTCTTCTTTCTTCAGCAGCCAAACTCCTCCATTCTCTCTCCCGATCAACTCTCTTCTTTCTATCCCGATTCATCTCCTCTGTCTAACCGTTTCTCAATCCAGTTCAATGCATCAGCTCCAACCTTGCTCATCTATTGCCACATTCGTCCTTGGCCATTTCGCGTCGTTCCGCGCCAACAAAAATGTAGCACCACCTCACTGACTGGAACAGCAAACCGCCGCTATTTTCAGTGCACGTTCAAATACTATGTCACTAACCATTGCCGGCTATAAGGACCAGTTGAACACCTCATTGTCCATGCTTCTTCATTCCTAAATCACCTCTGCACAGACCTAGCCGCTTTCACTAAAACCTTTCTTTTCCGCCGAAAGCAGAAAAGAGGAGAAGAAAGGAATTTGAGCAATCGGTGTGTGATCTTCAAAATCGACTAAACCCGAAGCATCATACTCATCAATCCTAATTTCTAGCATTTTTCACCAGAAGCTTCCCAGCCGTGCTACCTTTCTTCTTTCGGTCTAGACGATCGGTGGTAGACCACCATAGCAACTATCTGTTCCAATAAAAGGGTAAAATGGATCTCTCCTGAGTTCGTGATACTTTTCCCACTATTCGTTAGACTCAATCACTAGCTAATCTTCCTCTCCGCCATTTTTCCATTGCCGCCGTGAAAGATCGAGATGGCAATCAGAGGGGGGTGAATGATCCCAAATTAAAATATGTTCTCTGAGGAAGATCACAAATGCAGATTTTCACCCAAATAAATAAAGCCAAAACCCTTAAATATCAAATGGAAGCGAAAGGGTTAATTTTCACAAAAAATCAGCCTGAGGCCAGTGCAACCGCACTCTGGGGCTGGAACTATCGGCTTACTGTAGCTACAGTAAAATCAGGTATATGAACAACATTTTCAGCACGGGTTCAAAGGGAAACTTGATGAATCTTTTGATCCATTGATCCAAACTCAATGAAACATGGTAGATAAGGTCCTCGGGATGTCAAGAACTTATTCCAACCTTCAATCCAAGGGATTGACGTCAAAGTTTCGACCTTTTTGCCCGGGAAGGAAGAACGCACCAAGTTTCGACAAAAATCGAAAGAACTTCGATCAAGGCTTGCTCGTGGGGTTTTGATGATCAAAGTGATCTTGAATGACTTCCTACACGTTCCAGCAAGCAAGAGAAAACAAAGAGACTCAAGGATACACAATGTACAAGATCAAGCATTCAAGAACGCAATAGATCAACTTCTTGCAACAAGAACGCATGGATAGCCTAGATGATTGAAACAGGATTTCAAGAAGGAATCAATAATAAACCTCAGCAAAAGATTCGTAAGAAATTAGAAGGAGGGGAGGCAAATCCAAATTACGTAAATGTAAATTGCAAGAAAGTAAATGCGGAATTTAGATTGCGTAATTTAAATGCGTAATGTAAATACGCAAAAGAAATGAAACATGAACATAAATGAAGAACATTCCATTTCTGGAAGGAGAGGTTACAAAGCCTCGCATTCATGTGGGCAAAGCTCAAAGGAGCATCAAAAACCTCAAAACCTTTTCAGGGGGAAGGCTACCCCTCCACCCTTATTTATACAACTCTTGGGCCACCTACCACCCTTGGATGAGCCTCTAAACCCTAGAGCATTCATCAAGGGCTAGGATTAACCCACTCAACCAGACATGCAAGGGCTAACCCAAAACCCACCACACACATGGGTTTTCTTGCACGGTTTTCAAAGCAAGCTATACTTATCCACTACTCTATCTTCCAGAACTGCAACCCAACAGCTCTTCTTGATCCAAGTGGTGATAAGCTAGCTTCTCCACTGATCTCTTGTCTCTTGAGACTGCACCGACTTCATCTCCGGCCATCTTCCGGCGAACATCCGGCCAACTTGAACCTCCAGCCATCCCATGCCTAGTTCCAGCCTCCCTTCGCCTCTCCATGACCACCAAATTAAATCCTACATCCACAAAGACAAGAAGAACCTTCTTGGTTCCACCATGAACCCAGCGCATCAATTCGATCACGAATTGGGGTTAGAACAGGCCAAAACGGACCAAAACACTTCAACCAAATGCAAACATCCTGTTTTCAATACAGCAGTAATCTTCTCAATTTTTTATGATTTTTTATGTTGCTCAGATGAAAAACTTGTCAACATGAAACAGTTGTGTTTCGAAATTCTCTACAACTTTCATGTAGAACATATAATTTTGTGAGGACGGGAAGACCTTGAAAAAGGCATATTACCGCATGCTGTCAAAATTGATCCGTCGTAAACGTGAGATTCTCTGTTAACCTTCCCGATTTTCTATGATATTTGTTTGTTGCTCAAATGAAAAACTTGTCAACATAAAAAAAGATGCGTCTTGAAATTCTCTACAACTTTCATGCAGACCAAATAATTTTTTGAGCACGGGAAGACCTTCAAAAAGGCATATTACTGCACGCTGGTAAAACTGGTCCGTCATGCACGAGAAACTCACTGCGATTTGGTCTGTCATACACGTGAAAACCATTGCGATTTGGTCCGTCATACACATGAAACTTACTGCAATTTGGTCCGTCATACACGTGAAACTCACTGCGATTTGGTCCATCATACACGTGAAAACCATTGCGATTTTGTCCGTCATACACATGAAACTTACTGCGATTTGGTCCGTCATACACGTGAAACTCACTGCGATTTGGTCCGTCATACACGTGAAAAATAACTGCGATTTGGTCCGTCATACACGTGAAAAATCAGTCCGGCGCAAATGGGAAACTCTATGTTTCCCTCTTCCAACTTGAAATCCATTTTAAATCAAACTCAAATCTAAGCTATCCTAGATCACATAAAGTCAAATACTCATCACAAACATGGATGGACCTCCACATGGTCCTTCACGCCACCACACCCTCTTGGTGGCAAAGCCCTTCTGGCCGTCGCTGCCGGCAATCACCCCACCATAATGTGCGCCATGTCAGGGTGACGATCTAGGAGATATCGTCTGGCCACCATCTCGGCCCTAGCGCCGTCGCTGGCGAGACCTAGCCGGAGCTCTTCTTCACCATCACTGACAAATGGGCCCCCTCTACCAGAGACCCGACCCTCTACGAATTAGAAACTACCCGTAATCGTATAAATACGCTTTCAGCTTCTGAAAGCGCATTTTTTTATTTTCTAGAAATTTCATACCCGAGATAATTGAACTATTTATAACTTTTGCAATTCTAACTCAAACTAAATGAAAAAAATTATAAAATCATGTAAAATCAAGTACTTTCAGAATATGCAACAATATTTTGAAAATGAACTCTGGGTGAATTTGAAATTTAAATTTAAAGAGAAGACATAAAAGAAAGACTATACATAAAAATCTTAGAAACAAACTCAGAATTAAATGAAACCAATTTTAATGAAATCCTTGTGCTTCCAGAAACCCAAATATATAAAAATATTTGAATTTCAATTTTGTTTGAATTATTTTCTATTAAAGGTTATTCTCAATGCAATAAATACTCGAAAATGAATAGATTGTACAAAAGAAATCTAAAATGAGTAGAATTGATTTCTAAATACTAATATGTCAGTAGATTACCTGAGTATGCCAAGATACTTATGAAATAATCTTGACTTGAATTGTTTCATGAATAGAATGTAATCCTAAAGTAGAAGATACATACATATGCTTATATTAACTAGCAGCAGTATATACATATACATATATTTCAGAATTGAGTTACGAAACTGAATTATTACTACTAAAATACTTTTGAGTGAAAAACACTAAAATATTACATATGCACAAATTTAATTTGCATCAAGAGCGTAAGCCTTATCTTTGTAGAAGAATTTATAGATGTATGTATAATGAGGAGTAAAGTCATGATTAATGAAAAACTAGATTCTAAATATCATATGTAATCAAACAACTTGATACAGCAAAAATCATATAATAAGATCATAATTAATACTTAACCCTTTTGTCAAAATACACTTTCATGAGTTATATGTGAACTTAAGAACTTTATATATATATATATATATATATATATATATATATATATATATATATATATATATATATATATATATATATATATATATATATATATATATATATATATATATATATATATATATATATATATATATATATATATATATATATACATATATAATCTTATAAACTGAAGGCTCGAACCATGTAAAGCTAATCTCAGTATATTCTTAAAGATGAGATCATGATAGTTGGCAAAAAGAACTAAATTGAATTAAATTTGTAAAAGACTTTAATCTTCATATGCTTATAATCTATCGCGATTAACTTAAAAATAATACAAAACCAGATTTAAAACACTTCTAGGATCATACCCTACTAATGCCAGAAAAATGAGTAAATAATCATGTATAATGTAGTCGCAAACTTAAAACAAAAACTGAACCTTTATCGTGTAGGTTTTAGAAACACTTACGCCTTTTCGGTAGCATGTAAAATATCTCGTCTTAATGCAATTTTTGTGAAGAGTAACCTTGAAATTCTATTTAGGATATGGACTACCATAATCTAGAAAAATAGCTTTATAAAAACTTGGTTTTCATCTAAATCCTGCTAGTGCAATAACCCTAAGTGTTATGGTCATCGGAAACACATTATATGAATAGTTGAACTTAAGAAACCTTTAGCTAAAATACTTTTGTCGCAAGAATCATTGTGTAACCATGTAAATGCAGCTAGTAGCCTTATTTTGTAGATCCCAGCATGTATAAATCACCTTGCATGTAAAACACATAGGGCTAGGTGCTAATCGTACACTACATCTTACTAATATGATTCCAACGTAAACCTTAATACCATATAAGCTATTTCAGCAATGAATGAAACATCTCATCTAAATCCTAAAATTTATAAAATTAGCTTAGCAATGCTCCCCAAAATAAAGACTACCCTATTCTAAAGAAATAATCTCTTTTTGTCGTGCTTTGTAGATAAATCATGTTAGCAAAATAACCTTAAGTACTATGATTTCTGGACTTATAATATGAATAAACAAACTCATTAATAATGAAGAAATCTGTTGTTAAGATATTTGTATCACCAGAATCTTCTTAGAAACAATAAATATATGACCAGTAGCCTAACTTAACAGATCTAACATATATGAAACTACTTATCATGCAAATCGTTTATAGTCAAGAACAATTCATGCATAGCATACAACATATTGATTAATGTTTTAATTATATTAATCCAAATAATTTTAGCATCTAGAATTCAAAAATATAAATATAAAGGTACATAATTTTAGCCTCTTGAATCCGCAAAATAAGAATAGATAATCTATAAAGGAAACCGTGCATCGCTCAACTTGAAAATTGTTAACGATATGTATGTATATATATACATATATATATAATCGACTAAAACGCGAGATCATGAAACCATGCAACTCAAAACCTAAGCCATGCCTATTTTTGAAGTGAGTCTTTATCTGGTTTTCTATCTGTTTTCTTTTTGCCCTTATTTAAGTTTGTTATTTGCTATATTTCCGTTGAACGACATGTAGAACCCGACGTCTCTGACTCCATCGTCGACACCGTCAGGTACGACCTCGACTTTGTCATAAACAGCAATTAAGCAAGGCAAGCACCCCCTTTGATCATATACATCCCAGTATTTAATTTTCATTTTGTTTATCAAACTGTTTCATGCATGCGCTTATTTACTATAAACTTGCTATTTTGTGGTACTGATAGATATACCTGTTATCTCATGGAACTTCCTTGATAAGTATGGACATGTGAACCTTGATAACCATAGAGTAAGGTTAGACAATACTTAATGTCATCATGGGTATATGCGATTACATATTGATCATACTTAGCTATGCTTACTTAGCAACGATGTAGATGATCAGATCAAAATTGTTTCCTGAGAATTTAAAAAGGATGGATATGACACTATTGGTTACTGGTATTTTGATTAAAAACTCAAAATGAAACTATGGTTTTGACGCGGGCGATTATTGGCAATAGCCGGTTGTGCAGAGGGATTTGCACGTATTGTATGGTGAAGTATCGCCCGTGTCAGAATAAGGACTGAGCAATGGGATGTTATAGATCCAAGAAACCCGTACAACCACGAGGGCTGGAATGGGATGGCCTTAACCTATTAAGTTGCTTAGATATAGCTTTGCGCTCTGGAAGGCGAGAGATAGTAGAAGCATTCCAGTTCGGTTTTCTTGTAAGGGGCTTCCACACCTCAGTGTGGGTAAATACATATCGGTACAACGGTGTATGCCTTGTTGTGGGTAGAAACGGTGCCCGATCTTTTTACCACATCCTATATACTTTTGTTTCTACCACATAACAAGGGCTAGCGTCACCGGGCTGGTGCAAAGTCATGTCTAGGTAATGTAACGGTTATGTATGATCTCCTTGCCGACACACCAAAGGAAGTGTAATATTGGCCTGACAAAAGAGGTTGATCATTCCTTATGGGTAAAGCTGTACACCTCTACAGAGTGTAAATCTAATCGATTAGCCGCACCCACAGTCAAGGGCACTTGGTGAAGTAGTCCCAATGTTAGATTTTATTATTTTCAAAATGCTTGGGTTCATTTGGTTTGCCACTTGTTGGCAAAAACCATATTGTGTCATGATTGGAAGGTTTTGGATGATTTCGTTGCTCGCGAAGGACTGTGAGTATTACTTATGCTTTACTTATTTCTTATCAGTCAAACATACTCTTACAAATTTCATTTGAGAAATTACAACTTGATTTACAATTTCAATTTCGCTTTATGCAAATTAACCGTAGAAACCATTCCTTTGAAATGGCCTGCATATATTATAGGTTTTGCTAAAGTCTTGCGGAGTACGTAAAGTACTCACTCTTGCTTATTATGTCGTTTTAGGTGGAAAAGTTAGCGAAGCTTCAAAGACTTCTTTTCATCGCAGGATGCAGGAATATTAATAAAACGATCTTTCTAGGGATTTATGCCTTGTTAGTTGCCTGAGGGTTGGATGGGCACACTACAAGACTTTGCTTCTTCTGCCACTATATATATGCTCTGATTTATAAGAATACTTTGTATAATAGTTTCCATTTTAATAATATGATGTATTGTTGTGGTTCCAATTGTTGAATATGTGCGTACTAGTTACTGATCATGGGACTAGTACTGTTTGCACATTAGATTTTCATTTTTGCAATTTATGTAAAAATAGGGGTCGTTACACAATGTATATTTGCATGACAATTAATAGGCATGAAATAAAATTGATACATATGACAATTTATCACATATTTGCATCACAATAAAATCAATGTATATTTGCATCACGTACCTACGAGTAGTAGTATGCCACCTCCTCGTTATCGACAATGACCTCATGATACCCCCATTCGTGCCGTTGCTTGTATTCTTCCTAGGTCATGTCTCAACAAAAGTAGTACTGCATGTATGCTTGCCTCATGAATGCATGAAACACTTGATACGCAAAAAGTTTGTTTATTAGTGGTGTACATTCATGCAGCTACAGTAAAAAAATAATAATTGGAATGTTGGTTCGGCTAACTGAACATGAACACCTACAATGACAATATATACTAAGTGCTAAATGGTATATAATTTTTTGGTCATACACCCAAATACACCAACTATTCTACACAAACTATTGTGCTGCACTCAAGATTTTTGCAGCACTTGCCACTAGCATTGCATGCATGTATGCATTATGCAACTGCTCACTAATCCGGTCTACAAATACACAAATCCGGCAATAGATACTGAGATACCACCCAAAATACACGAGATTTCGGTTGGGAAAAGAATTTTTCGTCACCACAAAATATTCTGCACAGGCCGAAATCTCGGTAAAATGTGCTGAGATCTCGGTTCAACCACTCGAGATTTCGCTCCCTACGGCCAAAGATGGCCGGAAATCCGCCGGAGTGCGCCAGATTTTGGGTGGAGTAGGGTGGCAACAAAGATGGTGACCATTAGCTTCGGCTGGAGCTTCTGTGGTGCAAATGGGTACAGTGTGAGGAGTGAATGAATGAGTGTCAGTGTGTGTACTAAAGTAAGTAGGTTTGAATGACATAGAAAATAAATTAGTTTCTCAATGTTGTTAAGCAACACCAGCTCTAGCGTAGTGGTAAGGTCAGAAATATTTAAACAGTAGGTCAAGTCACAACCATGGCGCTTTTTTTGCAAGATTTTTTGGCATAATTCGAAGGACGCAAAAAAATTTCACTTGGGTTCAAGTCACAACCATGGTGCTTTTTTTCAAGATTTTTTAGCATAGTTCTAAGGATGCAAAAAAATTGAAAATTTTTATGGATAGTCCTGAAGCATCCATAATGTTCCCATAAAACTTTTAGATCATGATCAAACTCAACAAATTCCCAAAAAATGTGACAGTGTTACTTCACATTTATCGAGCTTTAGAGCATGTGCTTATAGAGTTTACAATGTTTTATTGAGCAACCAAAATAGGTTTAATTTTTTTGAAACTTTTAGAGAAGGGTTTTGAGGAGGAAGTAGAGGGGAAATGATGTGTGGCTTCTTGCGAATTTGGGGCGCTATTTATAGGCAAGGAGACGCTGTGGATGAGCCCTGCCTCGGGTGCAAGCTCACCAGGATATCTCATGGCACTGCACAGGAGAGAGCATGGATGAAGACAGATCAACTCACGGTTGGGCATCCGCGTGGCGGTGAGGAGACACCTGCGCAGGCTTGGAAGGCTCGCGAATGCATTGCTGGCGGGAGGCTACAGCGAGGATGATGCGACTACAGTGGCGCAGCAATGCTTCGGGGAACCAGCGTCTAGAGGAAGGAGGAGGAAGCTGTGGCTGTCGGGTGGTCCCAACAGCCTTTCGGCCCCACCAGCCAGAGACACGCGCACAAAAGGATTTTGGACAGCAAGCTGAGGCAACTTGGTTCAATGGATCGGTTACCAATCTTGTCACAAAATTATTTTGAGAATTTTTCAGGGAGATGGTCGGATAATGATCCGAGCACTGCATAAAGTTTAGGCAAAAATACTTTGTAAAGAATTTATAAAAAATCTGACAAGGCAATGTGCACAGATTTTAGTTTTCTATTTTTAAATTTTTTGGAGATTTATATATTATCAAAACTTTTTGAAACTTTTTATAAATGTTCCTCATGGCCATATATTCTATCAGTAAAAATTTAAATTTAATATATGATGTATTTAATTTATAAAAATTCTAACATTCTGATTTTCAGATTTTCAGCTTTTCTATTTTTGAATTATTAAAATAAACAAGTGCACATATTATTTATTGATATTTTTACTGTTGATATATCTATCCTGAAATAATATAATATTAAATTTGCAGCATGAGATAAGGTCGGATTAGTTTTATTTAAATCTGACAAATTTACTGTTGCTAGTCAAGAATCATTAATTGGCTTTCATTTCATAATTAATTGCTTTGATATGACTTTTAAAATTAAAAATTGAGGTTCTAGTGAGTCTTGAGATTATAAAAAAAATTATTCATTTTATTGTTATAAGATTTTATTATTGTTGTTTATCTATTACTTATAAAGATTTTTCCATTAGAGCAAAAATCAAGGAAAAACCAGAAAAATACAGAAAATACAGAAAAAGCATTAATAAATATAATTAAATTCTGAAATTTAATTTCTTAATTTAATTTTATTTTTTGGGATCTTACAACTAAGCATACTACTTGCATTCTAATTAATCCACATTGGCAATTAATAGCTACCAACTAGTAAAGAACCATACTAGGATGACAAATGAAATACGACATACATTATGGCAAGGTGGATATATCACAATTGGATGAACAACTATACCCAACATAATTGAAACAAGTAGTAATTGAATTAGTATGCAATACTTTAAAACAATATAATGTTTAAAACATGGGTTTAATATGATCAAAGCACTACTTGCCTTCAAAGAGCTCTGGATCCTGCTCTGGACTTGGTTCTTGCGCTAGCTCCTCGATCACAAATTCACTGGGCAACTCGACGTCTACGCGAAATGAAAGAGAAAGCAATAAATACCAAAAACATAGAGAAAAATCAACTCCAAAAATTAAATAAAATTCCCCATTAATAGAGATTGATTTTACAAATTTAAAGAAACTAGAATCACCTCAATCGGAGTTCGTATAAGCAAGAACGAGCTAATTACAATTTGAAATAAAAGAAAAACACTGAAAATAGAAAGACCTGATTTATCAGAATTATTTTTTCTAATGAAAAATCCATTTATGACATCAGCAGACACGTGGCACATCCACGTGCTGACGCGTGATAACGGTATATAGATCCGGTACACGGAACAGTATGGGCCTACGGTGGTCATGGTCTATGGTGCCTCGGCTTCTACGCATGACGTCAGAGATGACGTCACGAGGGTTGACGTGGGCACGACGCGCGACGCTATTGCGAGCGCGACACTTGGCAACATCGAGACTGACCAGAGCTGATCTGACAGCTGAGGGTGAGCGGCGGTAGGCGAAGCGACGGGGTGCACGGCAAATCCCGGCTTGACATGCGGCGTGATCCGAGCCGACCACCAACGATACTACGGTCACGGTTGTTGCGAAAGACGGCGGCTACTCTACGTGGGATTGCGACACATGGCGAAATCCAGAGCGTTCACGACAGATCTAACGGCCAAGATTGATGATGAAGCATGGCGGCAAGGCGGCGCTTGTTACCGGAGAAGGGGAAGACAAAGACCTTCATGGCGCCTTAGTGCTTCTCCGATGGCGTGGATTAGCATATCGGAAGCGGCTTGATGCGGGAAACTCAACAGTGGCTTTCGCTTGACCCAAAGCACGGTGGAGAAGGAGATCCGATGCAAGAACGACGGCGGCACTTTGCCGCAACAACGGCGAGCTCGTTCTCTGTGACCACTACGCCTCGGGCGAAACGGTTCAGTGGAAAGATGCGCAAGAAGACAACAAACCTTAGGGATCTATCCATGCCTTAAATAGAGCCTCGGCTTCCGCGTTAGGTGAGATTTTTGTGGCAGAAATAACGGAAGAGTTCCTATTCCATACGGCGGTGGCCTCGCGAGAAAGAACGAAATCCGGACCGTCCATGTGGCTGTAGTCCAACGATCGAAACGTGTGAAGCTGCGCGCTAGATCTGAGACCATTGGATCAGAATCCGGCGGTTGGCATCCTAGGGTTAGGTTACGGTGCTAATGGTTCGGACCAGTGCGGGGGTTTGGGCTGGGTCTATACGGGCTCGGCCCAACACTATTGAAATACATTTTAAAAACCGTTTTCAATAAAATAAATGCCAGAAATTAGAAGTAGCCAAATAAAATAGCAAAAATATCAGTAAAATTCCAGAAAATATTTTAAGGCATCTGGAACTCAAATAGAATATTTTAGCAAAACTTTTTTTAAACTTTTCGAATAAATAAATAAAAGATGACAGAAGGCTTTATTCAATAAATACAAAATAGATTAAATTAAATCCAAAAATTCATAAAAATGTA
The DNA here is from genome assembly GCA_036346275.1 of Otatea glauca. Lineage (NCBI taxonomy): Eukaryota > Viridiplantae > Streptophyta > Magnoliopsida > Poales > Poaceae > Otatea > Otatea glauca. The sequence goes on from CM070729.1 coordinate 17,832,035, forward strand.
AAATGCAAATTAAATCTAAAAAATGCAAAATTTGGGATGTTACAAACCTCCCCCCTTAACAGAATCTTGACCCCGAGGTTTAGGGCTGACTAAGGAATAGGTCAGGAAATTCTAACTTCATATCCTCTTCACCCTCCCATGTTGCTCTACTCTCTAAATGATTGCTCCACTGAACTCTACAGAAATGCACTGATTTATTCCTGGTCCTACAATCAGCTACATCCAGAATCTTGATGGGCTGTTCCTTGTAAGTCGAATCCTCTTGTAGATCAATTGACTCCAATGGTGTTTGCTCTACAGGCACTCAAAGACACTCCTTCAACTGAGACACATGGAACACATCAAGCACTCCTGCCAATGACTGCGGCAACTCTAACTTGTAAGCAACCTTTCCTCTGCGGCTCAAGATTTTAAACGGACCAACATATCTTGGGGCGAGCTTTTCTTTGACATGAAATCTTCTTACTCCATTGAGAGGGGTTACTTTGAGATACACAAAATCATTAGGCTCGAAGCTCAACTCACGGCGACGATTATCAGCGTAGCTCTTTTGCCTGGACTGAGCAATCTTTAATCTCTCTCGGATCATGGCAATCTATTCTTCGGCTTCATTCGAAATATCTGGTCCAAAAACCAAACGCTCTCCTATCTCATTCCAATTCAACGGGGTGACAAGATCGACCATACAATGTTTCAAATGGTGAATTTGCTAACTTGAGTGATAACTGTTATGGTAGCTAAACTCTTCCTACAGCAAACATTTATCCCAAGAAGCGACATAAGCTAGAGCACAAGTTCTTAACATATCTTCCAAAATCTAATTAACTCTCTTGGTCTGACCATCTGCCTGCGGATGATAAGCTGTACTGAAATTCGGACGAGTTCCCATTACTTCATGCAGTTTATTCCAGAACCTTGAGGTAAACTGGGTACCTCTGTCTCACACTATCTTCTTTGGCACTCCATGAAAGCACACAATTCTTGACATGTATAGCTCTGCCAAACGATCTCCTGAGTATGTGGTCTTTACTGGTATAAAATGAGCGACTTTTGTTAAGCGATCAACTATGACCCATATTGAATCGTGACCATTTTGAGTTCTAAGTAAACCGGTAATGAAATCCATACCGGTCTCCTCTCACTTCCATTCAGGTACTTTTAATGGCTGTAACAATCCTACTGGCCTCTGATGCAATGCCTTTACTCTCTAACATATATCACACAAAGCGACATGCTCAGCTACTTCACGTTTCATATTAGGCCACCAAAATCTTTCCTTTAGATCCTGAAACACCTTTTCACTCCCTGGGTGAATGGAGTACTTTGAATCATGAGCTTCATCAAGAATTAACTTCTTTAGCTCCTTTTTATTTGGTACACAAATTCAATTTTTCATCCATAGAGTATGTTGATCATCTAACGTGAAATCTTTAGCTTTGCCTTCATCCATCTTGGACCTGATTCCAAAAAAATTCCAAAAAAAATCCAGAATTATTTTAAGGCATCTAGAACTCAAATAAAATATTTTCAGCAAAAGTTTATTTACACTTTTCCAATAAATAAATAAAAGATGAAAGAAGGCTTAATTCAATAAATACAAAATATATTAAATTAAATCTAGAAAATTCATAAAAATGTAAAATGCAAATTAAATCCAAGAAATGCAAAATTTGGGATGTTACATAGTTCAATCAAGATCTTGATTTCTTGCTCTTGTGCTTCTTATGTGAATTTCAGTAGCAAGTATTTTTTTATCGCATGCTTTCCATTTGGGTAACCAGATATTAATGCACAACACAATAAGATATGTAATTCTCACTTTCGTTAAATTACACAACATCTATAATCTATGTGCACAGACAACTTCGGGCCTTATGTCATGTGAGCACAAAAGAACGTAAAACACAAGCATCTCTTGCATATCTCAACCAATTTCAACACAAACATTCTTCAAGATATCATGATGACAATAAGCATTAAAGAAAATTTTCTATGCTAAAGGAAAAAAGCTGAGGGGGAAATGGGGTACTTAGCTTCTGTATGCGAGTCCTGGGAGAAGAGAGGAGGAGGTGATCCGGTGTGGGTGACTACCACGCCACCGCGGGTGCGGCCTTGGTCGTGGGCCTCCACCCCCAGAGGCCAATCGGGCGTCGGCAGCCTAGGGCAAAAAGGGAGAGGGAGTAAAGTGGAGGTAGGATAAGAGGGGAAGGATTATAGTACTTAGCTTGTGGTGGCCGAAGGTGGCATGAGGGAGTCGAAGGGGCACAAGATCAGGCAAGATCCAGCGAGACCCCACCCGAAAACTGCCAGATCTAGCGGCGATCGAGGGAAAGGGGCAAAAGCCGACAGCGACCAGGAGTGCGAGCAGCGGCGCTTGGTGGAAAAAAAAGGGGAGGTGAGGCGCAAGAGAGAGGAAGTGGACCAGACGGAAGAAAAGAGAGAGGGGAGAGTGAGGCGACGGTCGGGTGGGTAAGGAGAGAAGAGAGAGGGAATTAGGGTAGAATGACTGTCGGTCGAGCCAGGTGGGCCAAAAGTTTTGGGCCAGCTGGAAAAAACAAAATAAAAATAGAAAAATAAATATATAAAAGATATAATAATAATAAATATGTAAATAAATAAATAGATAAAACAAATAAGTGAATAAAAATATATATGTAAAATAAAATAACATATGTGTTATCGTAACCAATATATATATAGAAAGAAGGAAATAAATCGAGAAAGCAATAGAAAACAAAATCCAAATGTATTTCTTGTTTTTCTCTTCTCTTTTCTCTGAATTAAATTATGATCCAATTTCAACACAAACATATATAGATAACCAAGTAAAACATCACAAACTTCAACTCAAGCACCTTAACAAATTGTTTCACAAATTGCTCAGTGGAAAAGTTACATTTGAAATTAAACCCAATTTGAGAATTTATGAATATTAAAATTATGGTGCTCTCATTAGGAAAACACCCTGATAATACCAAAGGGCAGCTAGAACCACTCCCTACTATGGATAGCTCTGTGGTCACACATCTAGGCAAGTCGCCCTTCGACCATGTCTTATGAACTGGTTTTGTGGCTTGGGTTGTTTGAAACTCTTGCATTCATCCCAAAAGATTAATTTCTAAAAGAAATTAAGACATGTCAAGTGGATCAGCAAGATCCAGTGGTAAAACCATAACCCTGGTAGGGTTGTGGAGATAAATGGTGGGTGGAGGAGTTCAGGGTGTGAACAACCCTGGTTGGGTTGTTGTGAAAATTAAGACTCTTCTATATAGGATATCATTTAAGGTCAAAACCTAACTGGTGCTTACTTCAAAAGCAGTGCAAACCGTGCTGACCATAGACCCAGTATAGATGGACTGAACTAAGTAACCAACGAGTAGCTGTCTCTGTCAAGGGTGAGAAGATGACTGTACCATGGAGGGGCAGTTACCCTAGGGTGAGATGTATGGTGCTGTATATTGTAATTGGTAAGTCCATTGGACTGACCAATGTATAACTCCAGCGTGTGCACTTGATTATAATTAGTTGACCTTGACTCTTCATCTGGTATAGAGATACATTCTGGACAAAAAAAAAGGTTGTACAATTCATCAGTTACAAAGTTATTTATAATCACTAGATTGTCCTAAGTTTTAATTTCACTCGTTGTATATCTGGTTTAAGGTCTTTAGCTATGAGACTCCATCCAGTAACACCATCTTGCGATAATATTTTGCTTCTTTTGTTACTATGTATCAATATATTGTAACATATAATTTAAATGTGAACATTTCTCCTTCCTCTTACATTTACCACTTCATTTTGAAAAAAAAAATACATTTATTAACCACGGGTAGGTTACGCCACATCGCGCGATTGTAAAAATCCCTGAAGTGAGCCATCCTAGAGATGGTAACATCCCTGAAGTGACCAATCCTGAAGATGATAATCCCAGCATATATTTGCACGCACAATCCCACGCAGGGAAATCGGAACATCTAGACTCCATCGTTGTGGGAAATCACGAGGAGCTGGAAGAAATTTATAAAGAGATATCCCTGAAGTGATGCAGGAGAATTGAATAAAAGAAATACTACAATTGTCGATATATAATTGCCTCTAAAATTGCTAAAGCTAGATCTAGAATCAAAGTCCATGTCAGAGTGCCAGAAGTGCTCAGATAGGGTCAAACAAAAGAAATAAGAGGAAAGTTTTTGGTCATGTTGACTGAACATCTCCTAAAGTGTTGGTCCTGTTGACTGAACATCTTCTAAAGTGTTCCCTGTAGGATCAAATGGAATTTTCATCCGGAAGAGAAATGAAAATATCCAGGTGGTGAGATATAAAGCGAGGTTTGTAGCACAAGAGTTCATGCAGAGACCCGACATCTATTACGATGAAACATATTTTCCTGTAAAGAGTGGAATAACGTTCCGAAATTTACCAACTCTCTCTAAGGAACTCGGCAAAATAGCCTCAGTAACCCGGGAGAAGGGTGCCCCTCGCAAAGGGGGTCGCAGTGACTGTGCCCGGCGATTGTTTACAAAAACACAGTCTCCGCAAAGTCGTAAGACCATGTATGGGGTGGCCGCCGCCCAAAGATCTTGGAAGGTCAAGGAAGTTGGTGAGCTGATGACAGGAAGCCGGTGACCCAAACTTCATCTTTTGGTCAAAACGACAGATTCAGACCGACCGGTCATGGAGCCGCTCTCACCCACTAGAGACTTTAAAGAAAAGTATGGATTAGACCAAATATGGGGAGAAGTCTCCATTTCTCCTCACGTCTCGTCTGTTCTAGGAATTTTCTCCTCACGGAGAGAGATCTGAAAGCTTGGCACCGGATTCCGAAGTACCAGTACCGAAGAAAGCAAAAGCTTTCGATAAAACCCGAGCAGCGACTCCAATGTTTGGTAAAGGGAATGACCCTAGATACTCAGTGGCTGGTCAATTTGTGATGAAAGGTCGACTAGTTTTCACCGAATCTTCAATTACGCACCGGTAACTTTTTTCCATTTTGACCTGTTACGTTCAGTTCCGAAGGCTAAAAAGTAGACTTTCGGAAGGCCTAAAAACTATTCTATTCTAAAGTGGAGAAAGCGGAACCTTTCTTTCCTAGAGTGTTGTAAGCCCTTCTGTCCCGCTTTGGGCCTTCTACCTGTCGAATCCAGACCCGGGCAGCAAGCTTAAACTTATTAATGCAGTTGATGGATGTAGTGACCACATATTTATATGAGTCACTGGATACGGATATCTATAAGAGAATCCCTGAAAGAGCCACAATTATGAATCCTAATAATCGCAACATGTATAGCGTCAAACTGAAGAGATCACTATACGGATTAAAACAGTCGGGGAGGATGTGGTATAACAGACTTAGTGAGTTCCTCCTAAAGAAGGAATATTGCCCCTATGTGTTCATAAAGAAATCCTAGAATGGAAAAGAAATCCTAGAATGGATTATGTATCATCTCAGTTATATGTCGATGATCTGAATATCATCAGAACCACAGAGGAGATAGAGGAAGCAAGTGCTTATCTCATGACGGAGTTTTGAGATTAAAGATTTGGATAAAATCAAATTTTACTTAGGCCTGCAGCTAGAGCATTTCCTAGAAGGAATCCTTGTGCACCAGTCTTCCTATACCAAGAAGGTATTGGAAAGGTTTAATATGGATAAATCACATCCCTTAAAAAACCCCATGGTCGGAAGATCCCTTGAAGTGGATAAAGACCTTTTCAGATCAAGGATGGAAAATGAGAAAGTCATAGGACCTGAAGTCCCATACTGATGTATCTTGCAAATTGCACAAGGCCTGATATCGCATTTGCAGTAAATTTGCTTGAAAGATACAGTGCAGCTCCAACCAGAAGACATTGGGCTGGTGTCAAGACTTTACTCAGATATCTTCAAGGTACTTAAGATCTTGGATTATTTTTTCAGAAGAACCAAGACTTAACCATGGTGGGATATATGGATATTGGCTATCTGTTTGATCCCCACAGTGACAAATCTAAGACTGGTTTTGTATTTCTTTATGGTGGTACAGTCATTTCTTGGCGGTCTTTTTAAGCAGACCTTGGTAGCTACTTCTACCAACCACTCAGAGATTATAGCTTTATATGAAGCCTCACGTGAATGTGTTTGGCTGAGACGTGTGATTAACCATATCCAGAAGTCATGTGATATTAACACCGTCGATACCTCCACAATTATCATGAAGATAATGCTGCTTGTGTTGCACAAATGCAAATGGGTTATATGAAAAGCAATATCACGAAGCATATTACTTCTAAACTTTTCTATCCTCACAAGCTCCTGAAGAATAGTGAGTTAAATATGTTGCAAACTAAGTCATGTGAAAATCTTGCAGATTTATTCAGTAAGTCCTTACTAAAATCTATATTCTAAAGACGTGTTAATGGCATTGGAATGAGACGACTTAGAGATATGCAGAGTTCAGAGGGAGTAAATCCCTGAACCATGACCCTTTGTATGATCCTAAAGGTCATATTTTAAATCCTGAAGATTATAAGTTGTACTCTTTTTTCTTTAGTGAGTTTTCCTGAAGTTTTCTCACATGAAGGTTTTTAATGAGGCAACTAGTGCAACATAAAATGCGAGTGCAATGTACTCTTTTCTCCATCTCTTTTTTCCTATTGGGTTTTTGAGTGGAGTTTTTAATGAGACATTTGCATTATGCGGTATTCGCCCAAATGGAAGTGTTATGAGATAAGATATTCGTAACCGTATTCAGTTAGACTTTATCTCTTATGTGTGGGCGAATCTGAACCCATCTCTTGCGGTTTTCTCTATATATTGGGCATCCCCTTGTACAAGAGATCAACCTAATAATGCGAGAGAACTTTGCCTCCCTACTTCGTGTGTGCTCCCGTTCTTGTTCTTGTAATTTCGTTGGCGTGTTGTTGATTGATCATGGGTAAATAACTACGTTTTACAACAATATCTATAATTTCCATTCGACAAATATAACCGGTGATAGCGTGTCGTGCTATGGTGTGTGCCATTGACTAGTTTTATTTTATGGGAATGTCTACTTATTATTCGATTGATTTTTTTAGCAAATCAGTCAAATTTAGCAATTCCCTAAAATATTTCCTCAATTTTGTTGTTCCTCGTTGGTTTCTCATTGCTACGGCTGCATACGTTACGTACAGCTACAAGTGCGCAAAAAGGATCTGGTTCCAGGCATCCAGCACTTCGGGCATGCACCAGTGGATGTAGTTGGTGTACCGCTGCGGGTCAGCCTTCTGCTCGTCGCTGCCGGTCTGCATTTGCTGTCGACAATGCACGAGCAGACTCTCACGCTGCCGTTGGTGTGGATGGGCTCATTGTCTAAGGACGGTGCTTAGTACTGATAGTCGTGAAATGCATTCGTCGTTGCGTGTCCCCTGCTACTTATAGATCTTTTTTCCTCTCTTAATACATGCTATTTTTTATGTAAAGAAAAATAGGATTGGTGAACCATAATAGAAAATAAATGAATCATAGAGAAAAATGAAAAAAAATAATTTTTTAAGCTAGACAGAGAAAAATAGGATTGATGAACCCTAATAGAAAATAAATGAATCAAATCACCTATCTAAATGTAAATCTGACGAACAAAAAAAATAATTAAAATAAAAAAAAACAGACGACATATTTTTTGCAATTTGCTTATTTTATTTATAATTCTGGCTGAGGAAGCGCAACGGCAGGGGTACAGTATCATGCCATTATCCCAACCTCATCTTTTGGAGCAGACAAAACAACGGTTTGGACCAAACGCTAGCGAATCGCCAGTGTTACTGTTTCCATAGCATTTGCTACAGTGCATGGATGAATATCATGCATCCGTTTTCCGTCCATTAATGGTGTATATATCATAATGGCGCCGTGCCATTGCATTGCCGTGGCAGAGAATGCGTTTCCTCTCGCCGATCGATCTATGCGGTACGTAAGGAAACAAGGAAATGGTCCTGCCACTTTTCCTTTTAAATTTAGCTTCTATACAAATATAATTGTAAAAATAGGTCTCTTTTTAGCTACAAAAATGCTGGCATGTAATACATGTCAACTATCGCACACCGTGTATCGTTGTAGCGGCTAGTGGGCCCACCACGGTGGACTTGCTGCCACACTCCTAGGTAGGCAACCAGGTGCCGAGCACCACCGTTGACATGACGACAGGACAACAGAGCAGTACGGTGGGGGACCTATAATGGTGTCCTAGCGCGGTAGGTTCCCTGCTGTGTTCGCAGTCTTGCCGTGGTCCTGACCTCCTATCGCGGTACATGAGTACGACGGGTGACACGTGTCGCCTGACATTACTTCCGCAGTCAAGAAGAAAGCTATTTTGCAAATTTAATCATAGGAGGGCTAGTTTGCAAAAAAAAAAATGATATGTGAGGAAGGTAAAAAGGCTAAGGCTTCTCAAGCATACTTGTCAATATCGTACCAGAAACTATACCGATTTGGTTCTTGAAATTGTACATTCCGCTACTGGTTACTATTTTTGGATTTAATATAATAATATATATTTATAAGTATAAGCATGTTTAATTATATGTATACTAAATTTACTTATAATATTACTCCAAATACATAGTAGTATATCAAATATAATATATGATTCAATAGACTAGATTATCAATTTCACCGGTATGACCGATATCAAGGCATGTACGGTACATATAGCTATTTTGTATCGGTTTAGAAGCCGAAATAGTACATACCAACTATGTGGACCGGTGTCCTATTAATAACTATGTTCTGGAGTATAATCTTACGGTCTGATATGAGCCGGCCTTGTTCCCCTAAAGTTCAATGAAAAGGATCCTATGTAGTCCCAAAGGGACTACAACTTAAACAATTGCATGAGAGTCCTTAGATAAAAAACAATAGCTCAGATCTTTTAGAAATACTAGTGAAAAACACTATGCTGATCTTTTTTACTATAGTAGGATATTATAGCAGTAAACTGTTAAACAATTCTAGCCATCCGTTTGGCTGATCGAAGGGCCATGAGGAGTGAAGACTATTGATAAGGTCCTTTTTAGCAGAGCTTCAGATCCAACTTCACCTCATATCTGGAGTTTGTAGGCTAAAATAAAATGAATTAAGTTTATATTTTTGGTCTAAAATGTAAACAAGATAACCCACCTAAACATTCTTCATGTACGCATAGTTGTAGCTCTATAAATTTCTAAAGTTAGGAATATACTGCTCCACCAACCCTACGGATTTAATGTAACTGGAGTGGTGCTAAACACTAAGTCCCTAAGTGTTCGAAGTTCAGTGCCCTTCCCTCCATAAACCCAACCCACCTGTCCCTGCAGGCCTTGACAACGAACTAACTAACCGCTTCCGTTAGCCGCCAACCACCACAACTCAAGAAACCAAGAACCGCGCGCGCCGACCATGGACACGGAGGCGGCCTGCCCCCACCACCCCTTCCTCCTCTCGCCAAAGCCGCACCACCTCGCCGAGCTCCGCATGGAGCCCGCGCACTCGGCGATCGCCTTCTCCGCTCCCTGCTCCGCCGTGGGGCGCAAGCGCCGCTGCCTCCTCCCGGCCTCCTCCCCGCGCAAGAAGATGCTGCTCGAGCTGCCCCCCTTCGGCTCCGCCCCCGCGCCCTCGCCCTCGTCCTCGCTCCCGCCTTCGCCGCGGCAGTGCTCCCCGACTCCTGCCATAGCACCGCCTTCAACGTCGCGGGGAGCGGGGTCCCCCGGCAGCGGTTTCTCCTTCCCGTCGGCGCTTGCATGGACCGGAGGGGGCGGGGGCGAAGGCGAAGGATGCGGAGGCAGCATCTTCTCGTTCGTGGAGAAAACGGTGACGACGCCGTCACCCGATGGTTCCAATGCCAGCGCCTTCTCGTTCTTGGCTTCCCCGGGGCACCCAGTGACGCCCACGGTCTCCACCGCCAGCGGCGGGGTCACGTTCTTGGCTTCGCCGAAGCAGCCGACGACGCCCACGGCCCCCACTGCCAACGGCTGTTTCTCGTTCTTGGCTTCGCCAGAGCGACCGACGACGCCCTCCGCTGGCCCCACTGCCAGCGGCGGCTTCGCGTTCTTGGCTTCGCCGAAGCAGCCGACGACGCCCACGGGCCCCGCTGCCAACGGCAGTTTTATGTTCATGGCTTCACCGGAGCAGCCGCTGATGCCCACGGGCTCTATTGCCAGCGGCGGCTTAGCGTTCTTATCTTCTGAGCCATCGTTGTCGCCCCGGGAGTACAAGGTCAGCGGCGCCGTCGCGTCCTTGCCTTCCCCGAAGCCAGCGCGCACGGGATCCACCGACAGCGGCGGATTCGCGTTCTTCCATTCTCCGGGGCCGGCGTTCGGGCACACAGTTTCTGCACAGTCCCCGTCGTTCGTCTTCTCGGCCCCGCGGACGTCAGTGTCGCCGATGCGGAAGTCCGGCGGCGGCAGCAAGAAAAGGTCTTGGCGCCACCTCCGCCTTGCGACCGCGCGCCACAGGAGCCAGCGGCAGTGGCAGGAACCGCAGCAAGTCACCCCGCCGCTGCCGAAGGTTGCCAAGACGGGCGCCTTGGCCACCGGCGAGGCCTCCCGCACCTCAATCCTGTCCGGGTCGTCGGCCAAGCCGTGCTGCACGTTCTTCACTTCGCCCGCGAAGGCGGACAAGCAGGTAAGGCGAGGCTTCACCCTTCCTCCGCATCTTGCAATTCTCTATTTCTCTCCGTTGCTGCCGTTGTGTTTCTTTGCTCTTGTGTGCCTCTGATTTGATCGCTGCAGGAAGCCAAGAAGGCCTCCAGTGAGGCATCCCGCTCGTCCTCACCGTACAGGTCGCCGGCCGGGTCGCGCTGCACGTTCGTCATGTCGCCGGCAAGGCCTTCGTCAGCGGAGAAGGCGAGCAAGCGGGTAAAGCCTCTGCTTTCCTGTTTATTTGGCCCATTCCATTTCTTGCTTTACAGTTTACTTGTCTAGAAATCCGATGCTCCGCATTCTTTCAACAAAACAGAATAAATTGCTTGAAATTTTTTGGTCAGTATACTCAAACATAATCATTTCTCGGCTTCTTGGTCTATCCAGGTAAACGTACTGTTATCTGAACTCTGAAGCTTATGATCTCCGCTGTGTGAATTAAATGCTAATCCTGTGCCAAATTTTGTCCATGAAATTCCAACGCGACGATTCTTGATTGCCAATTCCAGTTCAGATTATTTCCAGAACATTGCATGGATTCTTGCATTTAATTGTTATTGATGTTCGTTTCTATAATTAGCTTCTTTGGATTGCATTTTGGCAAATCTGTCTCTTGATGGAATCTTCACCTGCACAGGAGCGAGAGGTGGAAGTGTCCAGCGTGGCTAGAGAGGGCCCCACCTCGCCAGCGGCCTGCACCGGCGCTGAGATGGTTGTGCGCGTGACCTGCACTTGCGGTGTCCAGAAGGAGTTCTGCTTCGATCACTTCCATTGACCCGTCCATCATCTCCGACAGTTTCGATTCGTCGACGGACTGCGTTGAGTTTGCTTTAGAACTGCATTGAGCCTGGAAGAACTGTAGGATTATGTGTCTTTACTCTTTGTATTCTGCTATAATTTTTCCTTTCCTCTGAACTTCAAACTCTATTGATCGGTAGTTCGGTACAATTAGTTACACTTTTGTTTCTTCAAAATATCTGCTTTTTCGTAGTTTGTCTAACAGTGACTGAATTCCATTGAGCTTTCTTAGGATAAGAAGTGGCATTGATCTGACTTACTTAGAGCTGATGTTTCTGTACTTCGTGTAGTGCTCCAGTATATGTAGTTCTGCGAAATGCAGATCGACTTGGTTGGTCCGAACAGTCACAGTTGAGCTTGTTCTGAATATCTGCAGGAGGTGCAGGTTCTTATGTCCTGAAACTTTTTGTTGGTTTGAAATGCTACACATGAGCTAGCAGTGCGACATTTTTTAGATTGAGATGATCTGACGCATGGATTGGATGTTTGTGTCCGCATGCAATGCTTGTTTGCACTTTGCTGCAGGTGTGTCATGCGTGAGAGAAATAATCTCTGTGCTGCGCGTCAGTGTTTTGTTCCTGGAGAACATAATTTCGCTGTTGGTGTTTTGGTCCAACGTTCAAGCATTCGTCCATATAACGCCATGCATCTATGATCGAATAAGTAGGGAAGGACTCCTCGACAACATAATTCAATTTGTCCTTGCATGAAAACAGACTATTCCTCGCAACAAAAAAAAATGTACCAAACCTACAGAGATAGCAGAGGTCGAGGTCCCAAAGAAAAACAGAAACCAACAAACAGTAATCCTAATGAAAAAATTTTGGCCGGCGAGCCGAGCCGGCTTCCTCCCGGCTCAAAACGTCCAGCGCGCGGCGTTTCTTCGAAGTATAGTATAGGTATGATACGGAGATGGGATTCAAGGGAGCAGTGAAGTTCAGCTTCTTTTTCTTTTTCAACTCAACGGTGTTTACCTTTGGGGAAGTCAATTACGATCGGGAAAGTTTACAGACCACGATCGTGTTTACGTGGAATGAAGTCAAAAAAAAAACGTTGGAGGCAAAAATAAACTTGGGCGTCCTCGCAGTTTTATGCCTCTTATAAAATGATGACACCGTAGATCAAACACAATGCACCGATTGAATAACAAAAACAATCACAGAGAGCATATATGATATAGGGAGGCAAAACTCTTCTCTTTATTAGATTGATTCTCTTATACAATGGAGTACCATATTTATAGTAAAAGACCATTAGAGATAAATTTGGAATTACCCACAACGAGATAGAGTCCAAACTTATTCTAATAACCAGGATGGAGAGCTCTGCTATATCGCAACACTCTTCCTTAGGCGAATGTATGTCTCATCAAAAACTCCTCCTAAACACCCAATAGGGAAAAAATGGATGGAGAACAGAGTACATTGCACTCACACATTGTGTTACATTTGCTGCCTCGTTAAAAACCTTCATGTAAAAAAACTTCAAGAAAACTCACTAAGGGAAAAAATACAACTTATAATCTTTTGAAATAAGGTAGTGTCTTTAGGATATGCTAAGTATCTTCAAGATCATGCTAAGAGTCATAGTTCAGGGATTTACTCCCCATGAACTCTATATCCCTAAGTCGTCTCATTCCAATGCCACAAACATATCTTTGGAAACTAGATATTGGTAAAGATTTAGTGAATAAATCTGCTAGATTTTCATATAACTTAGTTTGCAGGATCATTACCTCACCATTTTTCTAGGGTTCGTGAGGATAGAAAAATTTAGGGGCAATATGCTTCATGATATTACTCTTAACATAACACATTTGTATTTGTGCAACACAAACAACATTATCTTAATAGATAATTGTGAGGATTTCGATGGTATTAATGCTACATGACTTCTGGATATGGCTAATTACATGTATCAGCCAAACATACTCGCGTAAGGCTTTATATAATGCTATAATCTTTAAGTGGTCGGTAGAAGTAGCTACCAAGGTCTGTTTAAAAGATTGCTAAGAAACGGTTATACCATCATAGAGAAACACAAATCTAGTTTGAGATTTGATGATGTGGGAATCAGACAGATAGCTAGCATCCATATATCCCACCATGGTCAAGTCTTGGTCCTTCTGGTAAAATAAGCAAAGATCTTGAGTACCATAGAAGTATCTAAGCAAAGTCTTGACACTAGCTCAATGTCTTTCGTAGGGGGGTGCAATTGGCTCAGATTCGACCGGATATCACTCTTTTTGTATCCTAAACTATATTTTTTTGTCAGACTTGGAGTCATATACGAATAGCGCCGAATACGAATATAGCGCATATAGTATTGGTCATGAATTTGAAGTGAATACGGAGCAGAATCGATACGGTACCGAATATTTTTTATCAGATATCGCGCGAACATATACTGCATATAGCACACTTATAGCAATGATTAGTCAACCATATGATTTCAACATGTAACACGATTATCACAATTGAACAAGTCATTTAATCAGATAGTGTCATAAATTTGCAAAAGTATCTAATATTCCTTTATGTTTTGCAAAATAATACCAGATATTCATGTAGGTAAGTAGAAGCATATTCTTGCATGTCAAGCTCTATTGGCAGTGGTACCAAGCGACGGGATGGCGGAATGGATGACGACAGGAAGGTGGAGTCGTGGAGGAAGGGCCTAGCTTGGGCTATTTCGTTGGGCCCAATTGAAGCTGCTAGAATATTGGCTATAAATATCCGAATCCGAATAGCCGAATAGAGTTATCCAAAATTATTTGAGAATATAATTAGAATATTTCGATCCAACAGATAGTGATCTCTCGATTCTAATACCAAATCTGAAACCAACTATCCAAAATCAATGCCGTATCCGATAACTATCTGAATTTGATCCGAATAGATCTAGTCGGTCGGAAAAGTGCTGCACCCGGCCCGTGTGCACCCGGGCCAGTCTGGGACTTAATCTCGGGTGGGCTGCTCGCCAACCAGCGGAGCTAGCCACCCGAGCCTTCGCTCGTTCGCTCTATCATGGACTTTGGTTCTAGATCTAGCTCAAGTGTTTTAGTAATTTTTTAGGCGAAATATATACCAACAATTGTATTCTTTGTTTTATACAACTCTCTGACTCACATAATTAGTGGAAATCTCTTCATTAATTTCTTTCAGCTCCTCATGATTTCTCACAACAATGGAGTCTAGGTGTTTCAACTTTCTATTGTCAAATTATGTGCACAAATATTTTTTGGGGTTATCACTTCAGGGATGCGGTTACCATCTTTAGGATGGCTTACTTTAAGGATTTTCTCAATATTAGGCTGAGCTTCTTCTACTGTCTTGGGTAGTGTTTTCACTTGTTTGATTCTCTATTTCTGCAGATTTCTCCACAGAATTGAGTCCTGTGCACCTAGAGGCCTTCCACTCTTCTTCTAATAAGGGGTAAGAGTAGATTCAATATCCTTCTAAGGTGTTTCCACTCTTTCTGGTTCATTTACTACATGTATATGAGGTCTTGTTATTCCCTTATGATTAGTAAAGGCATCTAGCATATTATTAGCTATTTGTTGTAGATTTATTATCCTTCGAACTTCAACTTTGGATCCTTAGTGTGCGGGTCTAAGAACTGAAAACCAGTGACATCCCAATCTATTTCTCGGCATTTTTAGTGTGGTACTTTTCTCCCCCTAATGCCACAAAATTGTTCTCGTTAAAAATACAATCAATGTACCAAGCCATATATAGATCCCCTGTCATAAGCTCTAAGTATTTAATAATTGACTGAGAATCGTAACCTACATAGATCCTTAACTTCCAGTGAAGGCCCATGGTTGTACAATGTGGTGATGAGATTAACACATATACAATGCTACCAAATTTACACAGGCAAAAAATACTTGGTTCCTTTCCACGTACTATCTACAAGGGGGATATTTCATAGTATGCAATTGGTCTGAGTTGAATTAATATAGCAGCGTACAACACTGTTTGGCCCCAACAACTGGTGGGTGACCTACAATTCTACAAGAGTAATCGAGCAATAAGTTTTAATCTTTTAATTAATGACTCTGTAAGGATATTTTGTATGCGGACATGAGGTATTAAATGCTCTACATTAATGCCCAAAGCGATGCAATAATCACTTAATAACTTTGAGGTGAACTCGCCAGCATTATCCATTCAAATAGACTTCATACTTTCATTTGGAAAGGAGGTTCTTAATTTAATAATTTTGGTAATTAATTTAGCAAAACTATGATTTTGAGTAGATAAGAGACATACATTGGACCATCTAGAAAAGCATCTATTAGTACCATAAAGTATCTGAAGGGGTCCGACAGGGGCTGGATAGGTCGACAAATATCACCTTAAATTCTCTCTAGGAAATTCAGTGATTCTTCCTTAAATTTTAGATAAAATGGTCTAATTATGAGTTTCTCTTTAGCAAGTAGGGCATAATAAGTCTTCAGGTCCAGCAAAGTCAGTAGTTTTTATGCTATGGCCAGTAGAATTATTGATGATTCTTCTCATCATGTTCAACCCAGCATGACCCAGTCTGTCATGATAGATCTTAAATATTTATGGGTTTTTTAGTATAGTTTTCATCGCAATATAAATTTTAGATTTTATATATGTACAGTACAACCTGGAGGAGAAGGATGTTTTTCAAACATACATTTATTGCACCTGTTAAACTTAGTCATGAGTAGGTATTCTGGACCATCCTAATTTTACTTCTCCATATGGAAACCATTTAGATGAATGTCATTAACTTAATAGAGTACTATTGGATTCAGGGTATAATAGAGCATTCTCTATTATTATACAAGTATCCATAGGGAGAAGTATGATGGCTCTTACAGTGCCAACAATGAGGGCATCACTTTCGACGATGGTCATGATATTTTCAGTTTTCTTAGTCAAAGTCTGAAAATATTTAGTTTCTCTAAGAATTGAATTTGTGGTGCAACTGTCTACAGGACAGATTTCCTTCTCCGCTATTGGATTATATGTTGTTCTATATTAAAAGAATGATTTAACAATCAATCAATTGTTGCATAGGGACATATTAAAAAAATATAGAACAACCATAGCACAATAAATCAAATATCTAGGAAATAAAAATTTATTTAAATAATAATTGCTCAACAGGAGCATAGACCAATGTTTATTCTAAAACTAAAACTAAACTAATAAGAGACTCTTAAGGAGACTCAAAATGAAAATGTGACATCTACTATAAAAAAAGGAGTAACTAGGAGACTATTATAGATGTCCATATAAATCATTTATGTCCTCCTAGGAAATATGGGTATTCTTCTGGAATTCATTGAGCTAAGTCCTAAGGAAGTCATCATCTATGGGAGAGTTTCAATATCCGAGAAGGCCCTCTTTGAACTACTATAGGATCAGGGACTTTATCTAATCCTTCTAAATTTCCTTCCTAACAACAGGTTGAGCAATGAAGTATATCTTAGCATTATTTAACTAGTTCTTCTAAAATTTTCCAGTGGATTGCATGTAAAGGTCCACTAAATACTTCAGGGTGTGGCAGGTGTGCGACCAATGGCCAGTGCATCCACACCTAAAGTAGGGTTTTACAGGGTTTGTAGCCTTGATGGCTAAGTTTTGCTTTTGGAAGCTCCCTGGTCCCTTACCTTTACTTTTCTATAGGGCTTGCCTCTTCCCTTTTGTGTTATGTCATTCTTCCACTTCCCCCCTTTATGCCTTTGGCCCTTTCTGTGGCTATGGCTATTGCTAGCCAGCTCAGCATTTGCATGTACTTTGGATATTGTATGTGTCCCATTAGAGAGGACGTGATGATTCTTCATTAAGAGTTCATCATGCTTTTTTTATTCTAGCAAAATGCCGATAAACTCAGAGTGCTTCTAGTACTTGGAATGACGGTACTATTGCCACAGTATCCTCATATTGAGGTGGAAGGTGCACAATATCTTATTTATCATTTCCACATAAGTAAATTTTTTGTTACGGAATGTTGTTTAGCAACAAGCTTGTGCATGGCGGAGTTGTATGCTGACACGGTTTTAAATTTTTCTCAACTATAAATAGAACTTTCTAGTTGGTTAAATAACAATGTCTAAGCATATCCTTTTAATATGGTTGGTAAGTAATTAGCCATAACCTCCTCGTCACCGCCTATAGCCTGGACGATGGTAGTGTAAATTTGCAAGAACTCTGAAGGATTCTAAGTCCCATCAAAACTCTCTAAATGCTATGGCTTGAATTTCTTAGGCCATATATAACTTCTTTTAGACTAGGTGAGAAAGTCTTACACCCTATATATGGCCCTAAACATGCTCAGACGCTATGACCATGATCAAGATTATTAGGAGAACGAGATCGTCTCAGACCATGATTAGAGCTCTCACCTGGGCCCACCCTTTCAAACATGCTCCATCGGTGTGGATCGTTTTCTCAACAGTGGCCGTTGCCACAATGGCAATGTCCATAGGTAGAGTGATCTTGCAGGTCGACATCTAATGACTGATGACCAAGAGGTCGTGTTCATTGTCTTCCCCTATCTGGTGATTAAGGATCATATTTGATAGTATTGAAACACGGTCCATTGGGGTTTCAATCCGCGAAGGAGATGGCTCATTGTTAAGATCTCTTACCATTGTCCCAAGGATGACCTGGGGTGTAGCTAGTGAATACTATTGAGGGCGATCTCTGCATGCGTTATTGTTGAGCCTCCTGAACGTCCATAGTGCATTGGTGTGGTACTGGTGATGGGCATCCTCCATTGCATTCTATTTGATGGCAAGCAACTAGTTGTTGCATTGTTCCTATGCCAAACATCCGGCCTACTCCTGGTCCTTGCGTTGTTCAGGTGTTGCCCATTGTTCATCAGTCTCGTTGATGACCATAGATGCACAGAATTTGGAGCGGATGGAGGGTGAGAACTTCTCGTCCTTTTGAGAGGAGTAGTAGTCGAGATATTAGATTAGATGTTATTGAGATGATTATACCTGAACATGAGCATTGGCATCGTCAGCGAGACAAGAGTTAGAAAGTATTCACCCTCAGAGTTGCTCAGGGGCGGCAACATTGTTTCTGTTGTCTCGATCCCAATGGTTGCGAACAACATAGATTCTCCCTCAAGAACATACTCAAGGTAGAAGTCGCACTTGCACATCTCCTTGGAGCATGTACAATGGTACATATCAGCTGTCTATAAGAGTATGCCACATAGAATTTTAGAAGATGTGAAGGAGAGAAAGATGTCGTCTACTATTTAACAACGGCTTTATAGTGTATATCATTGTACGGACAATCTATTAATTGTATGAGAGATCAATTCAGACAACCATATAGACAGTCTATTGTATGAGTTGTTTTTAGTTCTGTCTATAAATGACATGGATGTGTATTATAGACAAATAATGTCTATACCACTATAGATGCCCTTAGGGATATAGTCCTCATCCATGAGGTTGGCATAGTGAGCAAGATCAAAGGTGTTCTTCTCATCCATCAGCAAGAACATGAGATCAACACAATGGTGATCTTCGATTTTACGTGGCCCTCCTAGCACCACTGTAAATGATTGAGACCACGAGTCACCTATGAACTTACAGGAAAAAAATAAAATATGAGAGCACAATCTAGTAGACTTTATTACTGTGAACATAAAGAATGTTACAAAGATGAATTCGGATTAGAATACAATCCGATCGAGATGAGGTTGTTCAGATTGTCTCCTTTAGGGCACACATGACATCCTAATTATGCCTAACTAAGGGGTGATAGTTAATACTGCTATAGGCGCCTCTTGTCTTTACGCTTGTGTTTTCATTTTAACTTGAATCGTCGTGTTCTTTGGTCTACTGTCGTGTCCCTTTGCTAACCGTCGTAAGTTGCCAGATGTGCAATAATCATCCTCATGTTAATCATATGGGAAGTTGCCATGCATGTCTTCCGACCAGTTTACCTAGTTGGGGCTTATAAAACCATATGATTAGTCGTCCCTTAGTCTTAACTAGCCGTCGTTAGCTTCCAATCAGTTTGTTACGGAAATAGCTAAGGCTTCCTTTGAATCGTGGTCGTAGACATAATCGTTATGTTAAGTGGATCCTTATTATGTGGATCTACTCTTCAGACTGACTTTGATCGTAAAATGTTGACTTGGCCAATAACCCTTCTCAGTTTTGACCACTCAAAAGCGTATGCCGTCGATGCTCCTGTGCAAGCAGATCAAAATTAGTTTGGTTTTTCTTGTCGTCTTATATGGAGTGTAAAGCTTGCACTACTGCAGAACCACTTATCACAGACAGTTCGAAACCATCATCAATCAAAGTGTCACATCCCAAACGGTTCCAAACTAGAACCGTCTGTGATGATCACACATCACAGACGGTTCCAGTTTGGAACCGTCTGGGATGTTGATTTTCCATTTTTTTCTTTAATTGTGTTTTATTGGCTAGCCTCAGGAAATGCTAGCCATGTCATCTGAAAAAAATATAGTATAGAGCATCACCAAGCATTATTATGACATACAATTCAGAGATGAGATGGGATCTCATATGAAAATACAGCGCATCCATTATAGAAATGAACTCTGGTCGCACAATAAAATGTACAGCGCATCCATTTGAGAAATCAACTCATATATACAAAAACCAATTGAATTGAGAGCTAGAAATGACAAATTCACAGCACAAGGTTTACAAATTAATTCAAACAGTATCTAACAAATTCGCAATTCATCAGGCGAGCTTGAGTGGTATTCGTCTTTTGGATTAATGACCTCACGCATGAAGAAGGCGCAGAGTTATCCTCGGATACCTAGGAGGTTAGCCTGTTCCAACGCAGATTCAGCGCATTGCCAATCCTGTTGATGGGAAGAGTAAAGTCTTGCATGTATATAAATTTGTAGGTGAAAACAATTGTTGCAAGATTAACAAACCGCTATGGCGTTGGTCTCCTTTGAACCAATGAGGAGTTGCATGTTGTGGCAAGTGTAGAATCCATATAGGTTAGTCGCCTTTGGCTGCTGGTGACACTACCAAAATATAATAGGTTAATTAGTTCGGAAGGTATTATTATGGAGTGTGAAGGATTATTACGTACTAGCGCATATCAGAAACTTATAAATATGCTTCAGCGTCGCTGGGTTCTTCCTGTGTGGACCTCCACGAGCTTTGTAGACACCGAACGACGCATCGAGTAAATTTTTGATAGGCTTCAAGTCGTGTGTGCCACCTTTTTTGGAATCAAGGTAAATTACTTGGTTCCGTCTTGGTATAATTACGAGTAAAACCTAGTGATACCTGCACAGGCATGTCACCATGGTCATTCCCTCCTTCAAAATCATCATGCCCCACAAGTCCCCTGGCTGACACTCCTCGCACTTTGGGCCGAAAATCCAGTAAAAAGAGTGCAATTTTGGTGCACCAATATCTTTCACTTGAGCAGTTTAAAGCATGGTCAAAATATTGAAACTTGAGAAAGTCAAATGGACA
Organism: Otatea glauca; assembly: GCA_036346275.1. NCBI lineage: Eukaryota > Viridiplantae > Streptophyta > Magnoliopsida > Poales > Poaceae > Otatea > Otatea glauca. The sequence continues at coordinate 17,852,949 of CM070729.1, forward strand.
TAACATTATTTTAGTCCTTTGTCAATGGCGACTAAGCTACATCCAATGTTATCATGACAGCTTACTAATCTAGGTAACTAGATATGCCTGTTTCCCCTCTCTTCTAGACTAGGATTTGTAAGGTGCACTTTGTTTTCATGATCAACTCTTGTGTTGGATGGGTGCTCTCTCCATCTCTCAAACTCTCTTTTCATGAGCATGGTTTGCTTTAACCAATTCTTGCATTTTGCTCATAGCCAGTGTTCTTCAATTTGGACCTGCATGTACCTCATCTGCTTATTTTTTATTTTTTAAAAGAAGGTCAACTCAATCTAGCTTGGAATGGCCAGCAAAAAGATTGCACAACATTTATAGCTAGTGGGTATTCTTTGTCCAAGCTAAACTCCATGAGTGTCTCAAATTGCACCGTGTTGACTTTTGAGTGGATGGAGATTATGGGTTGACCCGAAAACTAATGCCCATGTTATCCATGCTTTTCTGCAAAAGCACTAGATGTATATGTGGCTCTATGATTAGGGGATAAATGCATATTAAAATATGAAACGTCAACTCCAGGATAAGACTATATATAGTATACAAAAGTCCACTAACTTAACAACGCTTTGGATAAACGTGCTAGCATGTAAAGTAGCATAATCAAGCAAGATATATATCATTTAGCATTTGCACCACTGGAGTAATCAAACATATCACCTATCTTCTTCTTTTTTTGACATTAACATATCATCAATTTTGATGTTTACACCTAGCTAGATAGCAAAACAGGGCAGCCATTCTTTGTAAAACATACTACTTATGACATAAAGTTGCAAAAAAAAAATAAGTGGAAATTTATGGCTTGGTGTAGTCAGTTGCGCAAGTAAAACATGTATTTTTTTCCTTCACAAAAGTATAGCACTTCAGGTGAATCAGTTCATTAAGAGGTAGATTCAACATGATGTCGTCGATTAGGTTAAGTTTCTTTTTTCTTTTTGTTTCAAACTCCAGATAGCTTTATGCTTGCTATTAAATTACTTCTGTTCAAGTTATGTTAATTTGGCATAATGCACAACATAAAGTAGTTAAATCCTTAAGTCTTATTGAATGTATCAAACAAACAAAACAGAGCCGTAATCTTCAGCCTTCAGTACAGTATGCATGTCAACCCTAATGCATTTCTGAAGGTTCAAGCATATATGTGTGCTCCGCATGTTGCTGTGTCCTCCTGTCAGTACTCGTTACAAACGCACTGCATAGAATAGCTATGATCTGGAGCTAGCAATCTCGTTGTTATGCCTTGTTTGTTGATGTACGATCACTACAGCTAGTGGTGGAGCCACCGTCCGAGCAGCACGGGCGTTTGTCCGGGCTCACTAGCTAATCATAGTTGATAAATTCAATTGAGTCTCGTCGTTGTCGGAGTTGAAGAATAAGTCGTTTTCTATGTCATAGTTAGGCTTGTCCAGTCACCAAATCAACACAAATCAAGCCTAAAATTTTCCAATCTCTGCCACTGACTACAGCCTTACAAATCAAGCCTATATAGTAGAATGGAGCTAATTGGTTCACAGTTCTGCACTGTGCACTTCTTCAGTCAACGAACTGGTAGTATTGTAAGTTAGCTATTGTTCTAAATTATATTTATATGTGTGGGGTGTAAACCATTGGAGTTCTTAGTACACAGGAAATGTAAATATATAACACACGTCAGATATCACATTAGTTGCTTTCACCTTAGCTTTATACTTTTGTAGGCGTTAGAAAATATTGCACTTTTCCTAAAAAAATGAGAGAGGAAAAGTACAAACCACAAAATGAACGGTGGACTTATAAGGATTCACAAAACCGACGAAAACCGCTCGAAAACTGCGGTTTTTTATTGTAGCGAGCCAGTTCGATATCCAAAATCGATCGGTAAATCGGTCTAATTAAAAAAATTTAAAAAAATCAAAAAAAATATGCAACATAAAAACGGTCGATTTGCAGTCAAAACCGACTGGTTTACGATCAAATCGACCGGTTTTAGTTCAAAATCGTGTCGCAACGCCGTAGTAGTCAGCACCCACCAATTGGTCGGTCGATTTTTTATTTTTTTTCAATTTTTTCAAAAAAATTTGAATTCTTACCCCTTCGGTTTCTAATAATTTTCGAGCGATTTTCGAATCTCAATTTTTGAATGGTTTTTTCGAAATCGGTTTTGTGAACCCTGCTTATAAGTCGATGAGCATGTGGTCTGCAAATCTAACTATGCATTGGAATTTCTCAAAATATAAATTTATTGTTTTAAAGAATTTGACTTTTCCACGGAGCTAACTAATCTTCTCAAGTTTTTCTTTCAAAAATAAGGAAAGGGGATTTGGCATGAAATATTATTTTGAGAACTCGGATTTGTATGACACTTAACTAAAAATCGCCTATTTCTTCTTGGGAACTGCATCATGTGTACAACACAGTTACACAAACAAGGAGAAGTTATGTCCCAATGCAAATGATACTTTTGCAAGCAATTACAAGTGAAAAACAGTGTGCCCTACTAGTCAAAAAAACAAGTTTGTATGTTTCCTCTTCATACAAGTGTTAATTCTGCAACCTTGACATCGAGACAGGTTTTCCACAGAGAGACCGTTGAAACTAGCGGCAGCCCTAGCACAAAAACACAATCTCACAAGCAAAACAAGCACACAGGAGACAAAAGGATTTGTTACTGTGGTTCAGCAAAGCCTATATCCCCACGATCCAAATCGCGGCGTTTATGTCCTTATGAGGAGTTACTTTTCACTATTAGAGTTACAAGAGGTCGGTGGTACATATTTATACATCGGTTGCATGATCTGACTCAGACTCGCACCCCCATCCCAAAATATTTCTGAACACAATCACTAAGCCATACACAACAAATCTTCACCTTGATGAATGCATCACTTTCAAGAACAAAGAAAACACCTTGATACTCCTCACACACTTGTGAACTAGTGGGTTAACTTCTTACTCGGTAACTTATGACTCCCAACAACAAGTTAAGGCAATACTCAAACTTATTGGTGGTGACGGGCTTGGTCAACAAATCCACAGAATTATCATTAGTGTACACCTTCATCAAATCAATCTCCCTAGAGTTAACCAACTCTTTGATCTTGTGATGCCTTGCATGAATGTGCTTTGTCCTAGCATGATGCACTTGATTCTTAGCCAAATAAATTACACTATGACTACAAATATGCACCAGAACTCCACATTGCTTAATGGCAGTTCCTTCACTAGTGCTGCAAGCTATAACGTTTCCTTTGCAGCTTTAGCCACAGCTCCATCTCAGTTGTAGAAAATGTAACAATAGACTGAATTGATGACTTCCAACAAATAGGCCCTTCGCCTAGAGGAAAATCATATCATGTAGTAGACCTCATATTATCCAAATCAGCGTCCTAGTTGAATCCACATATCCAACAACCAATACCTTGCTTTCTATCGAAAACAATACCATGGCTTGTTGTCCCTCTCAAGTACCTGAATTATCCACTTGACTGCCTTTCAATATCACTTCCCTAGTTTAGTCATAAACTTGCTAACTTGACTAACAGCATGCGCCAAATTTGGCCTTGTGCAAACCATTGCATACATTAAGGAGCTAACTGTACTAGCATAAGGAACCTAAACCATCTCTTCTATTTCCTTTTCTATTACATGACAAAATTCAAAAGAAAGTTTAAATTGTTATGCTAATAGAGTACTTATGGGTTTGACCTTGCCCATATCAAACCTCTACAAAACCTACTCAACATACTCCCGATAAGATAACCATAGTTTCTTTGAGCTTTTATCCCTTTGTATTTCCATACCAAGTTTTTTTTGTTTCTGCACCGAAGTCTTTGATATCAAATTACTGATTTAGCAAACCCTTCAAACCAATCACATCACTCATATGTTTTGCAACAATTAGCATATTACCAACATATAGTAGATGAAAAATAAATGAATCATCATCAAGACGTCGAACATAAACACAACAGTCATACAACAGGTGCTATTTCAACATGTACGAGCCAAAACACTTGTATTGTTTCAACCCATACAATGACTTGTTTAACTTGCAAATCAGGTGCTGATTTTTTGGTTCAATGAGCCCTTCTGGCTGCTCCATGTAGATTTGCTCATCAAGATCACCATGAAAAAATGTTGTTTTCATATCCATGTATTCTAAGTGCAAATCCCATCCATGTATTCTAAGTGCAAATCCCAACTAGGTACCAATGCATGAACTATCCTGATAGAAGTATGCCTCACAACTAGGGAGAATACCTCATCATAATCAATCCTCTTCTTTTGTGAATACCGTTTAACAACTAACAAAGCCTAGAACTTTTCCCCTTCTTTTACTGATATTGCTGGCTTTCTCTTGTAGACCTACTTGCACCCAATGGCCTTCTTTCCCTTAGGAATATGAGCTAGCTCCCAAGGCTGATTGGTTATGTAAAGACTCTAGCTCTTCTGTATCGCAGTTATCCATCTATATTTCTCCTAGCTTGTGATCACCTCCTGAAAATTAGTTGGATTATTAGTACTAATAAGAAGAGCAAAGGAAACATAGTCTTCGTACCTGAATCTCTATGGAGCTTTCATATTGGTGCATCTTTGTCTATCTCTTGCCAATTGAAAATTCTACAAATCATCTGAAGTGGAAGTCTATGAAGTGTCATATGTAGGCAGCATGTGTGAACCCTAAGTTTTTGAAGAATGTTCCAACTCCACCTGCACTGTATCTAAACCTGCAACCTCCTGTGCCACATCCTCTCTGTTATGCTGTAACATTGATATTTCTCATCAAAGAAAACATTCTTGCTTATCACCACATTCTTTTATGTCTGATTCCAAAGTTTGTACCCTTCAACACCTTTCTTGTAACCCAAAAAAATGCACTTCTTTGATTTTGCATCAAGCTTCGATCTTTCATCATCTAGTATATGCATATAGGCAACAATAAAAAAATTCTCAGATTAGTGTAACAATTAAATTACCCGTCCATATCTCCTCTGCAACCTTACCACCTAGAGATGCCCGTGGTGAATTGTTTATGAGATAGCACCCTATGTTCACATCCTTTGCCCAAAAACATTTAGGAAGCCATGCATTCAGCCTCAAGCATCTTTCCTCTGTGAAAGATAATCATGTTCACCCTTTTGGCCACATGTTTTGATGTGGTATCTTGCGTACTACGTAATGCTGTTGAATACCCTAGTTCCTCACAATACTACTGAAAATGGGAATCAGTATATTCTATACAATTATCAAATCTCAGATACTTTACCTTTTTGCCTGTTTGATTTTCCACCTCAGTTTTCCACACCTTAAACTTGGCAAACACTTTTGATTTTTGCTTCATGAAATACACCCAAACCTTGCGAAAAAAATCATCAATAAAAGTAACAAAATAGTGAGCTCCACCCATTGACAATTTTCTTGTAGGGCCCCACACATAGTATATATAATCAAGAATGCCTTCTGTTTCATGCTTGCCACTTGAGAAGCTAAACTTAGATTATTTTCCAAGAACACAAAACTTACAGAAATCTAATTCACAATTTTTAATTCCTGTTAATCAGTTTATCTTATGCAATTATGCCATCCCACAAACGCTAAGATGGTCCAACCGCATATCAAAGTTTTGCTATATTATCATGTGGCTTAACTGAATTAACTACACCTACAGCAATTTTTCCTTGAAATATGTAAATATTTCCAGTAGTCCTTCAACCCTTCATCACACTCAATGCACCCTTACAAATTTTCATGGTTTCCTTATCCTTATCAACTTTATATGTGGGACCACTATCATGCAAGGCCCCCTCAAGAAATTATATTCTTTTTAAACTCGGTATGTTCCTAACATCATGCATTGTTCTATCCATCATACATCTTAATTTCAACTTTACTTATCTCGACAATGCTATGGTGTGTATCATCAACAAGGTAAACATAACCGAAATTACATGACCAGTATGAAGTGAACTAGTCCCTGTTAGGTGTGATATGGTATGAACACCTCGAATCAAAAATCCACACATCTGTTAGTTGACTGTTTGAAACCGAGAGAACATCTGCATCACTGCTGTCCTATTCATCTTTCTGAGCCACATTCATAGTCCTCTCACCATGCTTCCCACCATTTTCTTCTTTCAACTTTTGACGATCTCTCTTCATATGTCCCATCTCCTTGTACTTGTGGCATTCGATTTTCTTTCTGTTCCTTGGCTTTGATCTGCCTTGATAGTATCTTTCCCGTACGTCAGAGTGGTGACCAAATTTTCATAGGAAAATGGCAATGAACACATTAGAATTATCTCATTATCTTCATCCTCAAACTTCACCTCCAGACATCGTAGATAAGTGATCACCTGATTGAAGGAGTTGACATTTTGTGCTGAAGGACCATGTGGAGGTCCATCCATGTTTGTGATGAGTATTTGACTTTATTTGAGCAAGGTGTGCTCAAGTTTGAGTTTGATTTGGATTGATTTTCAAAATGAAGCAATTTGAGTTGTCTCTGCCAGAGTGGCGATCTGGTCGTATGGACGCGGTAGTGATGAGTTGGATGGTTTATTGCACATCTTTGTGGGCATTGCTATGTGAGGAGTTTTCTTGTCTTTGATGGTTGCAGGGCGATGGTGCTAGGTCATGGTGAGGCGAAGGATGACCGGGACTAGGCGAGGAGCGTCGGAGGTCCAGACGGTTGGGAGATCGTCGGAAGATGATCGGAGACAGAGTCCGGGCAAGTCAAGAAGACAAGGAAAGGAGTTGATGCTAGCTAGATGCCGCGTGGATCAATGAGGGCCGTCGGATTGAGGTCTAGTTGATAGGTTAGCGGGTCTAGGTAGTATGCTTTGAGAACCGTGCAAGAAAACCCGGTATGTGTGTGGGTTTTGGGTTAGCCCTTGCATGGCTGTGTGTGTGGGTTAATCCTAGCCCTTAGATGAGTGCTCTAGGGTTGAGGGACTCATCCAAGGGTGGTAGGTGGCCCAAGAGTAGTATAAATAGGGGTGGAGGGGTAGCCTCCTTCCCTTGAAGGTGTTGAGGTTTTTGATGCTCATTTGAGCTTTGCCCACATGAATGTGAGGCTTTGTAACCTCTCCTTCCAGAAATGAAAGTTTTATCCATCCACCTCTGAATTTATTTTGCGCATTTACATTATGTCTTTACTTTACGCAATTTAAATTCAGCATTTACTTTCCCGCAATTACATTCCCGCAATTTACTTTCAAGTAATTTGGATTTGCCTCCCCTCCTTCTAAATGCTGCTGATCTTGGATGTTTTGAGTGTGTTCATATGGTTTTACATCTCTTTTGCACTCTTGGATTGAGTAGAGAACATCTTTTCTTTCAAGTTCCAACTTTGTTCAGAACTTGTTCTTCGCGCAGCAGTCAGTGTTTGATTTTTGTAAAAATATAAAAACATCATTTTTGTGTGATTCTTGTTGGAGGAGGTGCGGGACTCTGATATACACCTGTAGAAAAAGTTTGGAGTTCACTTGTTGCACCGTTTGGGCGCCATGAGGTGAAAACCGAGCCCCAAACTTTCTGCTCGAAGTTCTTGAGCATACTGTGTTCTTAGATTTTTCCTGTTTTTTTGTAAGGCTTTTTGAGGATAAATTTGGTGGAGTTCTTCAATACTCTGATTATCATAGGGAGAAATATTCTCAGAATTTTTTGAGCTGCAGAAACCCACCAACCTCCTGTGCAAATTGAGGACAAGTTCTGGAAATTGTGCTTTTGCTTTTCTGAAAGTGACTTTTGTGATTTGAATTGATGTCCTTTCTAAAAGCAAGAGTTTGAATTGATTCCTCTTTATCTTGGACACTAGACAACCAGGATTTTAACTCAAAAATCCCCACATATTTTATGGTACTTATCCATGCAAGCTTGTGGTACACATAGTTGTCTAGTTTTTCGGGTTTTTCACAATTTTCCTTTGAGCGATCTTGTTGAGGTTTTTGTTGGAGTATTTTGGGGGAATTTTTATTTGCAACCATTCACCCCCCCCCTGTTCGCCATCTCGGTCCTTCAGTTGGTATCAGAGTCGGTTCTGCTCTTTCTAGATCTTGACCGGTCTCAAGAGCCATGGCGACGGACAAATATTCCACCAAGCCTCCCATCTTTAATGGAGTTGATTTTCCTTTTGGAAGTCCGGATGGAGTCATACATCACGCCTGGGCTACGATATGGCGTAAGGTGAAACTCCCGTATGAGATTCCTGGCGATGAAAATGTCACGGCCATCAATATGGTTGACGTTGAGGCGAATGCTAAGGCAAGGAACATTCTCATACTGAGGTCTTAGCCATGGTGAGTATGATAGGATTTCTCACCTTCGCTCCGCTCACGAGATTTGGGTAACCTCGATGCTTACCATGAGGGCTCTACTCAAATCAAGGCTGAGGCGAGACCAGTTCAAACGCGAGTACAACAAGTTTGATCAACGCTACCGGTGAGAGTCTCGACGAGTGTTTTGGTCGGTTTACAAAGATTTTGAGCGACCTCCGGCGGTTGGTTGCATATACCCTGACTCGGACAATGCTCGGCATTTCTTGACCGCACTCGACCTTCGGGTTTGGGAGATGAAGGTGACCACCATCAAGGACACCACCGACTTATCGACTCTGACTCTTGACGAGGTTTATTCCCACCTCAAGACTCATGAGATCGATGTCGTCTCTCGGAAGATGAAATCTCAGTCGATGGCTTTGGTCACCGATCCCATTGGATCTTCTTCTTCTGATCCTTCTATTGGTTTCTCTCTTTCCGCCCTTTGCGAGCTAAGCGATGACCAACTGGAAAAATTTCCAGAAAATGAGCTTGCTCTTCTCGCTCGCAAATTTTCTCATGCATACAAGAGGGTGAGAGAGAGGAAGAGAGGTGGCATGATCACCTGCTTCAAGTGTGGTGGCCCCAACCACATTCGGGCGAACTGTCCCAAGCTAGAGAAGGGCAAGAACGACGTTGATGGTTCGGGCAAGAACGACTACACCGACAAGAACCGCAACAAGAAGCCTCCAGTTCGTGAACCGGCGCACGAGAAGAAGTACCGCAACTTTTCCAAGAACAAGAAGCTCTTCCACCGCGTCCTCGCCGCTCTTGACGACATCAACCTCTCCGACACGGAGACATGGAGCGACGAGGCGAGGATGATCCGCAAGAGAAGAAGGCGGCGATGACTTCTCGGCATGTGCTTAATGGCCGACACCAACGACATCGCGACTCTCGAGCTCTACTGACTCGGATGAGGTACCCTCCTATGACCAGACTCAACGAAGCTTTACGCAAATTAGGAAAATTTCATGCTAGAGCTAGAGCTAGGTGTACGGAGCTTGAGAAGGAAGTAGGTACCTTGACTCGGGAGTTAGCTTCACTTAGATCTTCTCCTCCCGAGTCACCGATGATTGCTCTTTGTGTGATGCTATTCTTGTGGAGTTGGAGAACCTAAGGACCATACATGATAGTGTGCTTGCTTGAACTTGATGGTCTTAGGTTGAAGAATGCTAGCACTAGTTCTATTGATGCTATTCTGTTGAGGCTAGTTTTCTTCATGCTCACTCCACTCCATCATGTGCTAATTTCTCTAAATTGCTTGCGAAATTGATGCCATGGCGAACACCTTAGAAAGCTTTCGCTAGAAATGATGAACTTGAATTGCATGCTTCTAAGGACCCGGTCGGCTCATGTGAGGGTCAGTAAGCAACTAAAACTTGACAATGATGCTTTGAATATCAAGTGTGATCAACTTGCTAAGGATTTACTAGTTAAGTCACAAACTGGTTGCTTCTTTGTGTGTTGGGGTTAAGGATGATGTGGATCAAATCCATGTCGAGCTTAAGAAGTTAAAAGACCAAACCCTTACGATTAGAGATGCTCCTTGCGTTTCTTGTGAGGCCCTCAAGATTGAGGCAGCCGTGCTAAGGGAACAAAAAGCACGTCTTTGAGAGATCTTCTCTTCCGGTTCTTCTTCTTCCTCTCCTTCCCCTGTTCTTCTTGTGCTTCTTTCTTCCGAGATTGCCAAGTATCTTATGAGCACTCTCGAGAAGTTTGTTGGAGGCAAGAAGAAGCTCAATCTTATTCTAGACCAATCCAAGATTAGTAGATTCAATCAAGGTCTAGGATTTGATCCTTGGAGCACGCTCGGGCGCATCCTCCCACCATTGTGCGCGGCTCCAAGAGTGGTGAGATTGTGGTAGCTCCCTGAGTGAGCACCACCAAGTTTAGGTCTCTCTGGGTTGTCCATAGGACTTCGACTGAAGTGTGTTACTCCTATTGCTTCGCCTCTAGCAAGGCGGTACACATGCACCTTCTGTAAGAAGGATGGTCACCTAGTAGATTTACGCTCAGCGCGCCAAGATCACTCGGCGTGAGCGTGTTGTTGCTCTTAGGGTATTGAGGTCATCCCGGACTTTGAGTGCTCCTAAGACACACACCGCTTCTAGACGAGTTAGAGAGTCGCTTTGTGTTTGGGGGCGTCCGGGACTCGGTTTTCATGCTAGTTCTTTTAGTTTTAGCCACGAGCTGTTCGTAGTCGATCTTTCCGTCGTCTTCTTGATATTCCTCGTTTTCCCATCGAGGTAGATATCGGTGGCGTGAGGTGTTTTCGGTAGGAGATCCAGCAGCCTTCATCGGGATGGTCGGCTTTTGCACCACGGCGTGCTAACCCGCTTTGACTCCTAGATTATCTACGAGTTGCTCTGATCGTGTGAGAGTTGGCGTCAGAGAGACACTCGAGTCGATCTTCTTTCGTGGTGGTACTCGAGGTGTCGTATGGTTCAAGATTGGGTTCCTAAGTCTTCACTCTATCCCGAGATTGAGTCATCTTTCTCTTGTGTCTTGATCGGGTTAAATCCGGATGGGGAAGGGCGATGTTTGGATTGTTGACTCGGTTGTTCTCGTCATATGACCGGAGATTCTCGTTAGTTCTCTTCCCTAGTCCGAGCCCCGGTGATGAGTTAATCACTTTTGGGGATGCATCTTGAGTAGAGTCATTGCTAAAGGTACCATCTGCATTAACAAAAATTTCATTCTTAAAGATGTTACCTTAGTAAGTAAGTCGCAATACAATCTGCTCTCTGTTTCTCGACTTATCGATGACTCTTTCGAGGTAAGTTTCAAGAGTAATGCTGTAGAATCCTTGATTCATCGGGAGGGTTAGTTCTTGGGATTTCTAGATTTGGGAGAGTCTTTCGTGCTGATTTTACGCTTCTTCGGAGACTCTCTTCGATGTTTGATTGCTTCGAGTCCGTGATCTCTCCTTCGGCATAGGAGACTTGGTCACATTGGTTTTGATCATTTGACCGAGTTAGCGACCACGATCTCATTCGGGTTTGCCCAAACTCAAGATGGTCAAAGACTTAGTTTGCTCTCCTTGCCGACATGGCAAGATGGTTCTCGCTTCTCATCCTCCGATCCAGTAGTGATGGTGATGCACCAGACAGCTTTTACATATGGACCTTTGTTGGTCCGGCTAGAGTGCGATCGGCGGGAGGGAAGTGGTATGTTCTTGTCATCGTTGATGATTTTTCTAGATACTCTTGGGTATTCTTCATGGCCTCGAAGGATGAGACCTTTTCTCACTTCAGGGTTTGATCGAGAGGTTGTCTATTGAGCTCCGGTGCATTACGAGCTATCTGCAGTGATAATGGCACGGAGTTCAAGAATTCCTACTTTGAGAGTTTTGTGTGGAGTGCGGTTTAGAGCATCAATTCTCTTCTCCCTCGCCCCTCGTGAGAATGGCGTAGTGGAAAGGAAGAACAGGACCACGGTTGAGATGGCCGGACGATGCTAGACAGTCTGATACTCTAGGAAGTTTTGGGGTGAGGCTATAGCTCTTGCTTGCCATGTTTCTAATCGCGTGTTTTGAGAGCACATTTGCATCGCACTTCTTATGAGTTGAGGTATGGGCGAAAGCCCGGTGTGTCTCATTTTCGCGTTTTGGTTGCAAGTGTTTTATCTTGAAGTCCAGTAACCTAGATAAGTTTGAGTCTCGCTCTTACGATGGTATCTTTCTAGGTTACTCGACTTCTTCTCGTAGCTATAAGTGCGGGCGTTGATGCGCATAGGATCATAGAGACTGTGATGTGACCTTTGATGAGGCTAGCCGGGAGCTAGACACGATATTTGAGCTCTTCTTATCCCTCCGAGACCATCTTTGTAGAAGATGAGGATGATGGAGATGATGGTGTTCCACCGGATCCAGCCCCTCTACACCGAGGTGCCTCCTGTTTCCATTTACGCACCTCGGGAGACCACCTTGCCCCGACTCTCCTTGGTGAGTGGCTCGCTCCTACCTCTTACATGCATGAGGTAGAGGCCACTACGCTTCTAGTCCTCCCGTCATATCGAAAACTCATCCACGATCGGATCATTGGTGATCTGTTTGAGCGGTCACTCGCTCAAAATCGGTTTGTCCGATTCTGCCTTTGTTGCCTCCTTTGAGCCGAAGGATGTTTCTCATGCATTATCTGATGAATCGTGGATTAATGCTATGCATGAGGAACTTGAGAACTTTGAGAGGAACAAGGTATGGCAGCTTGTCGAGCCCTCATCTGGTCATAATGTCATTGGGACCAAGTGGGTGTTCAAAAACAAGCAGAGTGAGGATGGGGTTGTCATTCGCAACAAGGCTAGGCTAGTTACACAGGGCTTTTCTCAGGTTGAGGGTCTTGACTTTGAGAAGACCTTTGCCCCTGTAGCTAGACTAGAGGCTATTAGGATCCTGCTTGCATTCTTCGCATCTCAGGGTTTCAAGCTCTATCAAATGGATGTCAAGAGTGCATTCCTCAATGGCTATATTGAGGAAGAGGTTTATGTCAAACAACCTCCAGGATTCGAGAACCCCAAGTTTCCGAGTCATGTATACAAGCTCTCCAAAGCTTTGTATGGACTCAAGCAGGCCCCCAGAGCATGGTATGAGAGGCTCAAGTCTTATCTTCTCAGCCATGACTTCAAAATGAGTATAGTAGACAAAACTCTGTTCATCAGACACCATAAGTCTTATTTTCTTCTTGTCCAGATTTATGTGGACGATATCATTTTTGGTGGCTCGTCTCATTCGCTTGTGTCTCAGTTTTTTGAGGTGATGAGCACAGAGTTTGAGATGAGTATGATGGGCGAGTTGAGCTACTTTCTTGGCTTCCAAATCAAGTAGACTCGGGAGGGTACTTTCTTACATCAAGGCAAATATACCCGTGACCTCCTGAGGCGCTTCGATATGTCTGATGGGAAGCCGGTGATGACTCCTATGGCCACCACTTCTGTCCTCGAGCCCGATGAGGATGGTGAGCCTGCTGATCAAAAGGAGTTTCGGAGCATGATCGGCGCCCTCTTGTACCTCACTGCTTCGAGGCCGGACATACATTTTGCTGTGTGTCTGTGCGCTTGATTTCAAGCTTCTCCTCGCGCCTCTCACCGCCAGGCGGTCAAGCGCATCTTCAGGTACCTTCGTGCTACCACTGATTATGGTATTTGGTACTCTTCGTCTTCTTGTCTATCTCTTAGAGCCTTTTTCGATGCCGACTTTGCTGGCTGTAGGATAGATAGAAAGAGCACTTCTGGCACTTGCCAATTCATTGGCACTTCTCTTGTTTGTTGGTCATCTAGGAAGCGATGCAGGGGTTGCACACCCCATCACGAGGCCGAGTATGTTCTTCTTTGTTAGTGTTATGCCCTTGAGGCAATCATTTAGATGATTGTAACATGACTATGTTTATGAATAATAATATGATTATTGGTCCAATGAATGTATATCATTGTATTGATCAACAAGTATGTGACTTGATTATGAAGCTCTTTACTTAATGATGTAATTCGATAAATATCTCTGATCGGATATCATCGTATAGGACTACGATGAATAGATCAGCACATGTAGTGATCGATGATCATGCTTCATAGATCATGGGATATGGAGATATCATCTCTACATTGTGGACCATGTTGAAGAACATGGGTTAGATAGACCCGCTATGGGACACTGCGAGAATGTTTCATTCTTATGTGTCATCAGTGTATCTCATACCTAGAAGATGTATGATCCTTAGACATGAGATTGTCATATTCCCTACATGTGTAATAGTTTTCCTTGGGGCTATCAAACACTACTTCCTCACCGGATAGTTATAAAGGTAGCTTTCATGTTTACTATGAAACGTGCGAGAGGAAGTGGCGATCAAGATGGAATTTGCCACTCCAATGAAACGGAGATATATGACAAGGCCACTCGTGTGATATGATTAAGAAAGTGCATGGCCATGCCGTGATTGAGGAGTCAATCACAACTTATTAATATATCACGGATACGAGAGATGGATTGAATCATCAAAGGATGACATGCTTCTCTCCTTGAGATCAATCTTCATATACTTGGCAAAGGGATTATTACATGAGTTCTTTTGATAGGTTACATTCGATTTGATCACGGTATGTTTGGGAGTTGGTATACTTTGCAAGAAGCGCTACCAACTATTGGATTGAAAAGGAGTTTTCGAATCCATGTCCAAACGTATGTGAACCTGCAGGTCACACACTTAATGGTGGGACGCATTAATTTGGATTGGATCCGTAATTAATGAACCTCGTGGGCTTAGCATCTTTGGTGGGCCTGGTTTAGGGTTTCATCTCGTGGCTATATAAGGAGGGAGGAGGAGGGTGCAGGTGTGCTTTCCACGGTTTAGGTTTGATTCACTTGAAACCCTAGCCTCCTCCTCTCGCTGCCTCGCCGAGCGACTAGGTGCTTGCACACGCGCTGGCGTTCCATCTCTCGGGCGTGTGGACTCATGCGGTGACGCTGCTGCGGCTGCGGCGTGGGAGGACGATCCACGGCGAGGCGAGGACGATCCACTACATCGACGCAACGATCGCGGCGAGGGCGAACCACTACATCGACGCGAAGGATTCCGGCTGCGCGTCTAGTGGTAATCTTATCTATGATCCCTTCTTGCAGTAGCTTTACGGCGCGGTAGTTTTTTTTTGTGCTAGCGTAGCATACGCGTTTCCTTGATGGTATCGAGCCATCTCGTATAGTTTTGTGATCTGGATGTTGCACATATGATGTGTGAGGTTAGTAGATTGGATCTATTACATGTTCACCAGTTCATGTGATGAATTGGTGACGGCGACCATCGATGAGATCGATCGATTTAGGGTTTGAGAAAGTGCAAACCGACTCAATCTTGATTTGGGTGAGTCCGTTCATGGTGCGACGTTACCCTTACCGGTCGGGTTACCGCCATCGTGGTTTCAAACGTATCCATATGGGACCAAGCCAATCGGATCGAGTTGGATTGGGTCAATCTGGTTGATCCATGGTAGCGCAAAATGATTCAATATTGATTTGGGTGAGTCCGTTCATGGTACGACGTTGCCCTTACCGGTCGGGTTACCGCCATCAGGGTTTCTGAAACGTATCCATATGGGACCAAGCCAATTATATTAGATCGGATTGGGTCAATCTGGTTGATCCGTGGAAATTTTGAGGTGTTTTCCCATGGCGGAAGACATGCCTCTAAAAAATTTCAAGGACCCCGAGTCGTGGGGTTGCTTTTGTTTAACTCGTTTTGCAGGAATTATGTGAAATAGTATGGCCTATGTGTATGTGATGCATGTAATTTCCACATGGCTGCGTGCGTGTTAAGCCATAAGGCTATTTAAATTGTATAACGACTGCGTGTCGACTTGTGATGCTTCAAACCCTCATGTAAAATTCATTATCAAAAGTTGTAAGGAGTTGCATCCATAATGATGAAGACGATGGCTAGGTGAACAAATCAAGCAAGGTGGCTAGGTGAACAACCAAGCATGATGATGGAGATCTTAATGCTAAGGGCCATGCTATTTCACGACTTATTTTGATTTTACGTGGATGTGTGTTTTATCCTTGCTATTTTCTTTATGCTCATTGCATGTGATGCTATGTTCATAGTAATCTTTGTTCATCCTTATAGTTAAAAATCTTAAATCAAATTGTCCATCCAATTGTTGCACCTATCAAGAATTTAGATCGTTATTGATATGATTGCCAAAGTAGTATATCAATGGCTATCTCAATAGATGATAGGGATGTGTTGGACACATCACGCATAACAATGGCGATTTAAACGAGCTATCAAAACGGTTTTGGGCTTGAGGACATAAGTGGTTGGGATTTGATTTGATAATGAAGGAACCTATACAAGACAATTGGTGTCTAGGAAAACACACATGAGGCAGGTTTCTTAATTGGCACCGAATACGGAAGTGCTCCTCCTCATGTGAGCCCTTGGGGCGAGTTGACTGGCCATGAGTCAAGTTGATGGAGGCATTCATTACTTGTTTTCATACTCAACAAACAAGAGTTACATATGATGTAATTAGCAAAGGTGTTGCTTACCTATGTCATTAAATTTCTAGCAGTGATGCCAAAGCTCACTAGTGTTTAATGAATATGGATCTTGAATACTCACTATGTGTCTATAAAAGGACATAAAATAGGAGTGTCTTTAATTAAAAGTTTAATAAAAGTTTTACATAAACATAGTGCTTAGAATCTTTGCATATTTTTGTTGTAGTTCAATGGCACCTTCTCCTACTCCTGCTACACTGGTTTTGCTTTGAGATCGGTTTTGGAAAGGGAAAACTGAATGGAACTAATTTTGTTGATTGGTATCGCAACCGAGAATTGTTCTCAAGCATGAAAAGAAGGACTATGTTCTAGAGAATCCAATTCTGATGAACCGGTAGAAAATGTCGCCGCAATTTGAGGGTTGAATATGAAAAGCATGTTAATGCTTACAGAGGTCATTTGTCTCATGCTAGTCACAATGGACTCGAGCTCCAAAAGCAATATGAGGACCAGGATGCTTACAATATGATTGTGGGCTTGAAGGGCATGTTTGGGAATCAAGCAAGAGCTGAGAGGTATGGTATCTCAAAGCTTTTATTTGCTTGTAAGTGGTCAAGGCATCCGGTCGATCCTCATGTGATCAAGATGATTGGTTACATTGGGAGATTGGAAAAACTTGAGTTTCCCTTAGCCTCGGTTTGGCCACAGATGTTATTCTCCGTCTACGCCTCAGAGCTTTGAGCCATTCATTATGAATTTTCATATGAATAGCATGGAGAAGAGCCTAACCGAGCTACATGGGATGCTCAAGGCTGGAGAAAGCATTAAGAAAAACCCAATCATGTGATGATGGTTGTAAAACAAGCGCTTTCAAAAAGAGAAAGGCTAAGGTGGGGGAACGGAAAGAGCAAGAGCAAGGGCAAGGGCAAGGGCAAGGGCAAGGCTCAAGATGAGATCGCGAGCCTCAAAACTAAGCTTGAAGCTTAAAGTTGGCCCTCAACACGATACCCAATGCTTCTATTGCAAGAAATCGGGGCATTGGAAACGGGCTGCGAAAAGTACAGCAGATAAGAAGAATGGAAATGTGGTTTCCACTTGTATTAATGTTATAGAAATTAATCTTGCTACTTCTTCACTCACTCATGGGTATATGATACCGGTTCGGTTGCTCACATTTGCAATTCGTTGTTGATAAAGAGTAGAGACTTGGCAAAAGGAGAAGTGGATCTTGGCGTGGGGAATAAAGCAAGAGTTGCTGGTCTTGCCGTTGGCACATACCCATTGCATTTGCCTTTGATTAGTTTTAGAACTCAATAATTGTTATTTTGTTCCATCTTTGAGTAGAAACATTATTTCATCTTCTTGTTTGGAACATGAAGGTTATGATTTGAATAAAGAACTTTGTTTGTTCAATATTTTGAATGATATGTATTATGGTCGTTGCTCCATGGTGGATGGGTTGTACGTCCTTGAACTCAAGAAAAACACGTCTATAATATTAATGTAAAAGGCACCGGCCTAATGATTTGAACCCTACCTTTTGTGGCATTGTCGCTAGGTCATATAAATGAGAAGCGCATGAAGAAGCTCCATGGTGATGGACTTCTAACCTCATTTGATTTTGAATCATTTGAAACATGTGAATCTTGTTTACTTGGCAAGATGACAAAAGCCCCTTTCATGTGTTTTAGTGAGAGAGCAAGTGAATTATTGGCCCTAGTACATAGAGATGTATGTGGACCAATGAGCTCGATTGCTAGGGGTGGGTTTCATGATTTGTAACTTTTACCGATGACTTCAGAGATATGGATATATCTATTTAATGAGGCATAAATCAAACTTTTGAAAGGTTCAAAGAGTTTGAGCGAAGTACAAAATCAACTTGGCAAAACAATAAAACACTTACGATCCGATCGTGGTGGCGAATACTTGAGCCAAGAGTTTGGTGATCATTTAAAGCAATGTGGAATCGTTCGCAACTTACTCCGCCAGAACGCCTCAATGGAATGGTGTGTCCGAACGACGTAACGGACTTTATTAGATATGGTTCGGTCAATGATCACCAAACAGATCCGCCATTATCCTTTGGGGTTTCGCTCTAGAGACAATTGCGTTCACTTTGAATAGGGTCCCATCAAAATCCGTTGAGAAGACGCCATATGAGATATGGGTGGAGAAGACCCATGTTGTCATTTCTCAAGATATGGGGATGTGAGGCTTATGTAAAACGCGTTTACAATCGATAAACTCGCACCTAAATCGGAAAATGCTTTTTGTGGGGTATCCTAAAGAAACAAAAGGATATTACTTTTACAAAAGAAACGAGAACAAAGTTTTGTTGCTCGAAATGGTGTCTTTTGGAGAAAGAGTTTCTTTCAAAAGAAATCAGTAGGAGTGATGTGTATCTTGATGAAGTTCGAGAATCACATGAATATGTTCAAGCTACCACTGAACCTTCACAAGATGTACAAAGTGTTGTACAACCTGTGGAAGAGACTCCATCACGTAGGTCGGGAGGCCACGTCATGTACCTATTAGATATGGGAATGACATATTATTGTTGGACAATGATGAGCCCACGACTTATGAAGAAGCAATGATGGACCCAAACTCGAAAAATGGCTTGAAGCCATGAGATCCAAATTCAATCCATGCATGACAATCAAGTTTGGGACTTGGTCGATTCACTGATGGTGTAAAACCATTGAGTGCAAATGGATTTTTAAGAAAAGATAGACGTAGATGGAAATGTTCAGATCTATAAGGCACGGTTGGTGGCAAAGGGTTTCAAACAAGTTCAAGGAGTTGACTATGATGAAACTTTCTCACGGTAGCCATGCTCAAGTCTGTCAGGATCATTTTAGCTATTCTTGCATATTTTGATTATGAAATATGGCGGATGGATGTCAAAACAGCCTTCCTTAATGGGAATCTTTCCGAGGATGTATACATGATACAACTCAAGGCTTTGTTGATCCTAAATATGCTAAAAGGGTGTGCAAGCTTCAAAGATCCATTTATGGGTTAAAGCAAGCATCTAGGAGTTGGAACATTCGTTTTGATGAAGTAGTCAAAGGTTTTGACTTTATCAAAAATGAAGAAGAGCCTTGTGTTTACAAGAAGGCTAGTGGGAGCGCACTTGTATTTACGATTTTGTATGTGGATGACATATTATTAATCGGGAATGACATTCCTATGCTTGAAGATGTTAAGACTTCATTGAAAAGGAGTTTCTCAATGAAGGACTTGGGAGAAGCATGCTATATCTTGGGCATAAAAATCTATAGAGATAGATCAAAAAGGTTAATTGGATTAAGTCAGGAAACGTACATTGACAAGATATTGAAAAGGTTCAATATGCATGAATCCAAGAGAGGTTTCATGCCAATGTCACATGGCATCGATCTGCAAGAATCGGTGTCCTTCGACATCGATGAGCGAGACAGATGAGCAAGATTCCATATGCTTCACTATTGGGTCTATTATGTATGCCATGATCTCAGAACGCCGGATGTCTCATATGCTCTAAGTGTCACGGCGGATACCAAGCGGATCTGGTGATGGTCATTGGATAGCCGTAAAAATATCCTGAAGTACTTGAGAAGAACTAAGGGTATGTTCCTTGTTTTTGGAGGTGAGGAAGATCTGGTTGCAAAGGGTTACACCGATGCAAGCTTCCAAACCGACAAAGATGATTTTCGATCGCAATCCGGTTTGTGTTTACACTTAATGGAGGAGCGATGGTGGAAGAGTTCCAAGCAAAACACGGTGGCCGACTCTACGATGTAAGCGGAGTACATTGCGGCCGGAGGCCGCAAAGGAGGCTGTGTGGATTAAGAAGTTTATCACGAGCTTGGTGTGGTCGCTAGTGTCTCTAGTCCAATGGACATCTATTGTGATAATAGTGGTGCCATTGCACAAGCAAAAGAGCCTAGATCACATCAAAAGTCTAAACACATACTCCGTCGCTTTCACCTTATTCGCAAGATTGTGGATAGAGGTGACGTCAGAATATGCAAAGTACATACAGAAGCCAATGTGGCCGATCCGTTGACAAAGCCACTGCCACAACCTAAGCATGAGGCGCACACAAGGTCTATTGGTATTAGATACTTAATTGATTGACTCAAGTGCAAGTGGGAGATTGTTAGTGTTATGCCCTTGAGGCAATCATTTAGATGATTGTAACATGACTATGTTTATGAATAATAATATGATTATTGGTCCAATGAATATATATCATTGTATTGATCAACAAGTATGTGACTTGATTATGAAGCTCTTTACTTAATGATGTAATTCGATAAATATCTCTGATCGGATATCATCGTATAGGACTACGATGAATAGATCAGCACATGTAGTGATCGATGATCATGCTTCATAGATCATGGGATATGGAGATATCATCTCTACATTGTGGACCATGTTGAAGAACATGGGTTAGATAGACCCGCTATGGGACACTGCGAGAATGTTTCATTCTTATGTGTCATCGTGTATCTCATACCTAGAAGATGTATGATCCTTAGACACGAGATTGTCATATTCCCTACATGTGTAATAGTTTTCCTTGGGGCTATCAAACACTACTTCCTAACCGGATAGTTATAAAGGTAGCTTTCATGTTTACTATGAAACGTGCGAGAGGAAGTGAGCGATCAAGATGGAATTTGCCACTCCAATGAAACGGAGATATATGACAAGGCCACTCGTGTGATATGATTAAGAAAGTGCATGGCCATGCCGTGATTGAGGAGTCAATCACAACTTATTAATATATCACGGATACGAGAGATGGATTGAATCATCAAAGGATGACATGCTTCTCGCCTTGAGATCAATCTTCATATACTTGGCAAAGGGATTATTACATGAGTTCTTTTGATAGGTTCTTCGATTTGATCACAAGATGTTTGGGAGTTGGTATACTTTGCAAGAAGCCGCTACCAACTATTGGATTGAAAAGGAGTTTTCCGAATCCATGTCCAAACGTATGTGAACTCGCAGGTCACACACTTAATGGGTGGGACGCATTAATTTGGATTGGATCCGTAATTAATGAACCTCGTGGGCTTAGCATTTGGTGGGCCCTGGTTTAGGGTTTCATCTTGTGGCTATATAAGGAGGGAGGAGGGAGGGTGCAGGTGTGCTTTCCACGGTTTAGGTTTGATTCACTTGAAACCCTAGCCTCCTCCTCTCGCTGCCTCGCCGAGCGACTAGGTGCTTGCACACCGACGCACGCGTTCCATCTCGGGCGTGTGGACTCATCGGTGGTGACGCTGCGCGCTGCGGCGTGGGAGGACGATCCACGGCGAGGCGAGGACGATCCACTACATCGACGCAACGATCGCGGCGAGGACGAACCACTACATCGACGCGAAGGATTCCGCTGCGCGTCTAGTGGTAATCTTATCTATGATCCCCTTCTTGCGAGTAGCTTTACGGTTGCGCGGTTTTTTTTTTTGTGCTAGCGTAGCATACCGCGTTCCCTTCGGTGCGGCCGATTCTTTGCGGCCAGTGCTCTGGATGAGATCGACCTTACGGGACTATGGGTTAGAGATAGAGAGTGTGCCACTTTTACGTGACAACACTTCAGCTATTTGCATTGCTAAAAACCCGGTGCAACATTCCGGACCAAGCACATTGATATTAGATATCACTTCCTTAGAGACCATGTGGAGAAGCGAGATATCGCGCTTGGTCAGAGAAAGTGACCTTGATTAGCCGATATCTTCACCAAGCCTTTGGATAGCTCAGCATTTGTTGCCTTGAGGAGTGAGCTTGGAGTCGTGAGCCCTTACGGTCTTTACGAGGGGAGCTGGTTTGTATATCTCTGTATTATATGTTTTCTTCCAGCTTAGCTTTTCTTTTCTTTGTGTTTCTTTTGGGTGACTTTGGGCTTGTTTTCTTGAGTCGAGTTCACTCACTTAGACTTCTGGCATGCCTTCCATGGACCTATTATCTTGTGCTTTAGGTTGCTATCATGCGTGATTAGCTGTTCTCTCTTCTCTCTAGGTTGAGTTCCCTCACAGTCTTATAAGTCTAGCAGGTATTGGGCCTCCTGGGTAGACAGGGTCTGTGTGCACTCCTTAGTTGGGATCTAGAGTTAGCTTCCCTAGTCAGTCACTGGGGAAGATAAGAGCGAGTCTAAGCCGTAGTGAGTCTCTTCTATCTTATCTATACTCAATAGCCATCCAGTTTTGCGGTTCTCGGCTTCTTCTCCTCATTCATTTTTTAGTTGTTATTGAGTTCATTCGGTTTTCTTTATGCCTAATCTTGATAATAACTCAACTTTAACCAGATTTGAGCTTAAAATTGATTCATTTGTTGAGGGGGAGTTTGGGAATCTGTTCATGCATTGCATTTAGACTGCATTTTCTGTTTTATGAGCTTTGTCTATTATGCAATTGATTTCTTCTTCATGCTATACACCATGCTACATCATTTGAAGAAAATCACTAGCTTAGGTATGTCCATGTTCATTTAACTTGCTAAGCTTAAAAATGAAATAAGCCTTAAATGAAAAACTTGATGAAACTTGTTGTTTTTACTTGCTAGGTTTCTTCTCTAGAGGTTTGTGCCATAATTTGAGAAATCTAGGAGTTCTCTAGATTCCCTATAGCAACTTGGGTGAAACTAGTTTGATCCATGCTAGAGTCCTTCAATTGCTCATGAATCATTGTGCAAAAAAAATGAAAACTAAACAAAATTGACTCTTCTTGTGCACATATGACTCAACACCTTGCATTCACAAGACCGCTTCCCATTGCACTTGGGATGAACTTGGAATACATCGTGTTTGACCTAGACCATCCTCTTAAGAGTTCATCTTGAGATGGTCGCATACAGCTTGAGTCAATTGATTGTCAAAAGAAAATGCAAATAAATTAAAAACAAAGACATATGTGGGTAAAGAATGCAAATAATGTCAAACATTTGCACCCCGTTATGTCTTGTATGATGATAAATCAAAATTTGCATTAAGTGATAAATGAGCGAAGGACCTTGTATGCTCTTCTACATTCCCCAAAGTGTTGAGTAGGTTGAACTCTAGGTTTTCCTTTTGATCCTTAGAGTGGCTATTCTTCTATTTTTGAAACTAAAGCTAAGTGTTGCACTTGTCTAATCTTGCTAAAAATGAAATATTCAAAACTAAGCTCGTATTTGCACTTGGACATGTCTTAGTTTAGTCATCTTCTGAAATTGACAAGCTTGGTGTAATATCCTTCCATTTTGATCAATTGGATAATCTTCAAAGCTCTTTCGATTGCATTTCATGCATACATAAAAAAAAATTGATGCCTATATTGCCAAAAGGGGGAGAAAACGTAGAAAAGGCATCACTAAAATGATAAAAATGTGAATGCTTATTTGGTTATTATGATCTTTGTAAAACTATGCTACTACTCATTTGGATCATAATCTCATAATCACATTTGACATGTTTAGTTGGATTTTAGAGTTTTTGTTGAAAACTTCTAAAATCTGAATTCCTCTTCGTCAACTTGGTCATGGTTCTAATTTCTATCTTTGGACCAAGTTTGACTTTGCAACTAAAAATTGCTTTCTTCTTCATTTTCTTCAAACTCAAATTTATGCCTTTTGTGTGGTTTGTCAATATACTCATCAAGGGGGAGATTGAAGGACCATGTGGAGGTCCATCCATGTTTGTGATGAGTATTTGACTTTATTTGAGCAAGGTGTGCTCAAGTTTGAGTTTGATTTGGATTTATTTTCAAATGAAGCAATTTGAGTTGTCTCTGCCAGGAGTGGCAGTACCGGTCGTATGGACGCGGTAGTGATGAGTTGGATGGTTTATTGCACATCTTTGTGGGCATTGCTATGTGAGGAGTTTCCATGTCTTTGATGGTTGCAGGGCGACGGTGCTAGGTCATGGTGAGGCGAAGGATGACCGGGACTAGGCGAGGAGCGTCGGAGGTCCAGACGGTTGGGAGATCGCCGGAAGATGATCGGAGACGGAGTCCGGGCAAGTCAAGAAGACAAGGAAAGGAGTTGATGCTAGCTAGATGCCGCGTGGATCAATGAGGGCCGTCGGATTGAGGTCTAGTTGATAGGTTAGCGGGTCTAGGTAGTATGCTTTGAAAACCGTGCAAGAAAACCCGGTATGTGTGTGGGTTTTGGGTTAGCTCTTGCATGGCTGTGTGTGTGGGTTAATCCTAGCCCTTAGATGAGTGCTCTAGGGTTGAGGGACTCATCCAAGGGTGGTAGGTGGTCCAAGAGTAGTATAAATAGGGGTGGAGGGGTAGCCTCCTTCCCTTGAAGGTGTTGAGGTTTTTGATGCTCATTTGAGCTTTGCCCATATGAATGTGAGGCTTTGTAACTTCCCCTTCCAGAAATGAAAGTTTTATCTATCCACCTCTGAATTTATTTTGCGCATTTACATTATGTCTTTACTTTACGCAATTTAAATTCAGCATTTACTTTCCCGCAATTACATTCCCGTAATTTACTTTCAAGTAATTTGGATTTACCTCCCCTCCTTCTAAATGCTGCTGATCTTGGATGTTTTGAGTGTGTTCATATGGTTTTACATCTCTTTTGCACTCTTGGATTGAGTAGAGAACATCTTTTCTTTCAAGTTCCAACTTTGTTCAGAACTTGTTCTTCGCGCAGCAGTCAGTTTTTGATTTTTGTAAAAATATAGAAAAATCCTTTTTGCATGATTCTTATTGGAGGAGGTGCGGGACTCTGATATACACCTGCAGAAAAATTTTGGAGTTCACTTGTTGCACCGTTTGGGCGACATGAGGTGAAAACCGAGCCCCAAACTTTCTGCTCGAAGTTCTTGAGCATACTGTGTTCTTAGATTTTTCCTGTTTTTTTTTGTATGGATTTTTGAGGAGAAATTTGGTGGAGTTCTTCACGACTCTGATTCTCATGGGTAGAAAAAGTTTCAGAATTTTGTGAGCTGCAGAAACCCACCAACCTCCTGTGCAAATTGAGGACAAGTTCTGGAAATTCTGCTTTTGCTTTTCTGAAAGTGATTTTTGTGATTTGAATTGATGTCCTTTCTAAAAGCTAGAGTTTGAATTAATTCCTCTTTATCTTGAACACTAGACAACCTGGATTGTGACTCAAAAATCCCCACATATTTTATGGTACTTATCCATGCAAGCTTGGGGTACACATAGTTGTCTAGTTTTTCGGGTTTTTCACAATTTCCTTTGAGCGATCTTGTCGAGGTTTTTGTTGGAGTATTTTGGGGGAATTTTTATTTGCGACCATTCACCCCCCCCCCTCTGTTCGCCATCTCGGTCCTTCATGTGCAAGAATAGAAACCACCTGCAACTTCAGCGCGTATACTTTTGCTTCAGATACAGCTTGTTCATCAGTGAATTGGACGTAAACTAAGTTTGCATCTTGTCCTAGATTTCTTTCATTGAGGTCATATCCATCACATAATACATGACCTGATTCGAAAGACACAACCGTACGATTACAACTGCCTGCTCCTTCAACTCATGCCAATCATCTTCCAGCATCGTTTTTGGCTTTTCTTCGTGTAGCCCCTTGGAGCATCCTTGCTGCGCCAATAGATCCTTTACCCTTGTTTTCAACAATCCGAAGTTCCCTATTCTTTCGAACTTCATCACTTCGAATCGAGCACCCAACACCGCCATCTTAACAGAGCTCTGAACCAATTGTTGGAATGGGCGGCAACCCTATCACTAAGAACACTACCTCACAAGCAAAACAAGCACACAAGAGACATGATGATTTGTTAACTAGGTTCGGCAAAGCCTACGTCCCCGGTATCCGAATCACGGTGGCTCCGTCCGTATAAGGAGTTTCTTTTCATGATTACAATTACAAGAGGTCGGTGGTACATATGTATAGCCTAGCTATATGATCTGACTTGGACACTAGTCCGTACAACTAGGGGCCATGCACCCTCCCAACTAGGGGTGCAAATGAGGCGAATAGTTCCCGACCGTCCGTCCGTCCGAATAAATTCGGATAGTACTCAGAGCATGAAATCGGATATTTGATTTTTTTTCCGGATATCGGATACGAATTCAGATAGTTTTTATCGGATATGGAAACGGATTCGAAATAAAAGTATCCGTCGGATTCGGATATATCCGAAATTTTAATCGGAGCTATCCGGTTACTATCCGATGGAAACTCCTCCCCTTTGCCGAGTCCGCACTCCGGTGTTTGCAGTCGGCGCTCCCTAGTCCCCAGTCCCCAGTCCCCACACACGTCCTCGTTCCGTGCAGCTGCTAAGATCTCCCTGTGTTGGCCCTCCGGCGCAGTCGACGGCCACCCTCGTAGGTCCGTGACACCGCGTCCCCGTGCAGTCCAGTCACGTCCCGCGTAGGTCCGTAAGTTCACGACACCCACCTCCCTCTCTATCTCCCCCCTTGCCCGTATTTCTTGTCAAATCTTATCCTGTTAAAATCGTCGCTGCTCTGCTCGTGTAGGAGCCCGACGTCAAGTTCCGGCCTTTGGTGGAGATCACCGACGTCTGCCTGCGCTGCCGGGACCAAATCGACTAGAAACGCAGGTCGGGAAGGGATTCGTTCCCCTCTGTTTCTTGATTCGTTAGTTTCTTCATTCCGGGGTCTAATCCGTTTGCCTCTTTTATGTTTCAGATACGAAAAGTACAAGCCGATTGTTGAGTCCGCAAAATGGTAGCTTTCCTGCCCTTTTCGTGTTTACCACATATACTGGAAGGATGGAAGAATGGGTAGTAACTAGTAATGGATGTTGACAGTTCTTTTGTTTTGGCAGTTAGAAGTTTGGGAAATGGAACTCCGGTAGCTTGTTGGAAAGTGATCCCTACTACTTATTTTTGATGTGATAGTAGTATTGGCATAGCCACATGATAGGTGAAATTTGAGCAATTCCTTAGTGTATTTTAGGGATGTAACAATTTTGGTGTTGTTTTGTAGGGATGCTGATGAAGAGGAGAGTGAACGCAAGGCACTACAGGAGGTGCAGGCATTTCTAAAGAAAGCAAGGAAGCAAATTAACATTAGAAGAAAGCAAGAGAAATAATCCTCTCTGAAGAATCCTCCTAGCACATCTCTCCTTATCCCTAGCTAGCTTCCCTCTTCACAAGGAATTTCTTGTTGTAGAAACATGCATGATAGGTGCAGGCATTAGATACGGATGGGCACAAGGCGAAGGAGGAAGAAACAACAAATAAGCAGCAGAGGCAGCGGCAGCAGGCCAAGATGGATAGACTCGCATTGAAAATAAACAGTTTATTGCTCTTACCACTTCATAGACACTAAGACTTTCACAAATCATAATAGGAATACTTCTAGGAAGCGCTTATTCAGTTGCTAGCTTGTTGCTCTTATTTGCTCCAGGATTCCGACTAGCTTACCACCTATCAGATTAGCGAAGTTGACTATACAGGTACAATTGTGTTGCACTGTTGCATCACCACTCTATTTTAAGCGCTAAATTAATATGCTTTCTAAGCTTATAGAAATTACTTGCATATCTGCATAGGTTAGTTACGATGATTACTTTTTGTTCTTCACTTCTTCTAATGGTTATTTATCTTCAATATTTACATTTCCTTCTGTTTAACTTGACATCCAAATATGACAGGTTTTTGAAGTCCTACATGTTAGGGATTTCAGTTCTGGACGAATGCTTGGATATGTAGCAGCAGGGGGTTGTGGCTGGCTTATTGAGTTCCATGTTCACCACTGTTTTACTGAGAAGCTTCAGAGGTGTGTTCCTTGCCAGATACTAATAGCTTAACTAGTATAGAAGAATTAATTTTGGACCATGTAACAGTTTAAGGTGTGAGGGTTCTGATTTGCTACAATGCTACTTGCCAATTACTACTGGCTTAACTAGCCCCTGTCATATGCTTGCTTAACTAGTCCCTGTTATCGAGTGATGTACTTAAATCTACTTGTTAACGTACTAATGTAGTTTCATTTTGGACATATAGTATGGTTGATTGATCCTAATATGTGCGATATATATGGTTTCTGTTTTCATGCATTATCCGACTAAATATTCGTGACCGAGACTAACCGTATTCAGAACGATCTGTATTCGCTTCGTATTCGTGACCGAGGTAATCCGCATTCGTTTTCGAATCCAGCACCGTCTGTATCCGTCTCTGTATCCGATAAAAAATTTAGAATAGGATACGGAATAAGCGAAATCTATCCGTATCCGCTCCGTTTGCACCCCTACTCTCAGCCCACAATATTTCATGACCCATACAAACTGTGTTTAGCACAAAGAACAGACACAAAAGAAAGAGAAGAAAAGAAATGAAATGGCAGGTGATGTCCCTATGGAATGCTTCAGATACAACACACATCATACATTACCCTAACTAGTAGCTAGAACACAAGCTAATTAACAACCATTCCATCCAATGTGTCAATTCAAGGTGGTTCATTATCCACTAATTATATTTCTCAGAACACAGCAACAACATCCATCACATGAAAGTAATAGCAGAGTATACTTGGCATATGCACATAGCTAATTCATTTTCCTGCTGTAAAATCAGGAGCTACATAATCCCATTCGTCTTGGAAAGGAAGTAAAGAACAAAGAAAGTAATTACTAGTGTTCCTTAGTTCATAGCTATCATAGAACCCTAGCTCACATTCTCATTTTCTTCCTCAAATCTGTGTTTAAAATCAGTTGTTGAACCTAGATTGGATCCAGTCCATTTAAAGCCTGTTACCGGAGGAAAAAGAAGAGCCTTTTATGTTGGTGATTTCCAAGGGCGTACCGACCAGGGGTCAGGGGGCTAGGGCACCCCTACCCCCGACCACACCATGGGTACCTCCTGTAGCACCCCCTTTCCACCGTGGGGCGTCACCATACCGTCGTCATAGAAACTGGTCAGAAGATTGAAACTTAGAAATTGATTTAGCACACCCTAAATTTATATCCTGGATCCGCCAATAGTGATTTCATATCTTAAGTGTGCTTTGTGGGCTGCTGGCTAAACGACTTGAACAAGAGAGCTAGAGCCAAGACTCCTAGGAAGGCTGAGGCAGAGGGCAATTCACAATTCCCTTGAGCTTAGTTTTACATAGTAAAGTCCTCTCGTTAATTTCTTGATTTGGTTTTGGGATTTGTGAAACGTTGTGATTAAAAATTTGAGATTTTTTTTGTGATTTGTGAATATACAATCGTTGAAATATGAAGAGGACTAAAGGCATTGTATTGTATATATATGAAGTGTGCATACCCTGTAAAAGTTTTCTATTTCCACCACTGGATCACAGAACAATGCAGCTACATGCATTTCCTCCTGGAAGATGCCATTGACAAAAAACCGCTGAGCCCAGGCAGGACACTGATCGATCATGCAGAAGCGATGCCATGGAAGCTACACCACAGAAGCAGACATCAAGATGATTTGATTCAAAATGCCATTCCTTCTGCTTGTGTCGGTGATTGTGCCGCATCGATCAGGAGAGGATGGCGTCCCAGTCGATCTCCCAGGACGGGTACTTGCGCAGCGCGAAGCCGTCGGCCTCGTCCCACGGCGCCTCCGAGAAGTCCAGCAGCTGCATCTCCGGCAGAGGTGCGGCCACCGACGACGACGAAGAAGAATACGACGATGATTCCGTACACGAGACGTCTGCTGCGTCGGCCGTTGTCGTAGTCGATGCCTCCGAGCGGGAGCACCCCGGCTCGTTCTTGATGTCTGCGGTCACGTGTGCAGGCGTGGCGGGCGTCGGCGGTGTCCCCGTCGCTGACGACGCCGCGGCCGACGCCATGGTTGCCTGGAGCTTGGCGTCGACAGACGGGTGCAGCGGCGGCGCGAGGTGCTGCCCCCCTCGCCGGAGCTCCGGGAAGTTGAGGCGCGCCGCGTCGCCGCGCAGCCGGAACGCGGCGCCGTCGTAGGCTAGCGCGGCCTCCTCGGCGGTGTCGTACGTGCCGAGCCACAGACGCGTCCGGTTACGCGGCAGGCGGATCTCCGCCACCCACTTGCCCCAGTGTCGCTGCCGCACACCGCGGTACAGCTTCGTTGCCGGCGCTGGCGCCAGCGCCAGGCCGTACCTCTTCATCGCCCATGGCGCCGGGCCGAGGCCCCGGCCGCCCGCTAGGCCCGGCCGGCCCAGGCAGTGGAAGTGAGCCACCTGCGCCGGCGTGATCAGGTGGTAGTAGTTGGCGCCAAGAACCATGGCCGGGCTCTGGTGGGCGTCCATGAACGGCGCTTGCACAGGGCCGGCGAGTGCATGGATCAGCTCTCTGTACTCCATGGCGCCGAGTGGTGGTTACGCGAGAAGGCGACTTCTAGTGGTAGTAGTAGAAGCAGCAAAGCAGCGCCATCAGCGATCCATGGCTGTGACCATGGCCTCTTGGACCAATCAAGAAAGGCAGTAAGAAACTGAGGGCAACAAATTCCTGGCTGGTTTCTTGTTTTCCTACCTGCGTTGGAAGTGGAATGAATAAGCAATGGTTTGAGGGGGGTTTTAAAGGCAGAGAGGCAGTAGTGGTGTTGGCCAATTGGCAAGTGCCAAGTGTCCTGTTTCTGCCACGTGCCTATGGGTATGAAGAATGTGTGTGGCAGACAGGGGCACTTGGGACTTGGGAGCTGGTGATGGGCTCCACGGAGCAATGGCCAATGGATCATTCATTTAAGCGGTTACATGAGTGTTAGTGACGTAATTGCCTAAGAAAAGTTATATTGATTCTGCCTGTTGGTTTATAATGCAAGCAATTTTCTCTGTGTTCTTGTTGTCAGATAATATTCCCTCCAGTCACGCAAAGAAATCGTTTTGGACACTGACGTGTAGTCCTCAAAGTGCAACTTTGACTACTCATTTTCATTATTATTTACAAAACCAAAGAAAATTGTACATCTAAAAAAACTAAAAACAATTATAAAAAATACTTTTCGAGATAAATCTACCTGTATCATTTTCGTGTATATAAAAAAATATTTATAGCTAAATTTTATAACAGTTGACTATACACAGCCCAAATCGATTTTTTTTTTTTGTGATGGGAGGAGGTACCATACAAAATCAGCATTTAATTGGATGTCAACACGAGGGAGTTTGGCTGTTTGGGTGCTACTGGAGGAAGTAGCAGGCTCTATCACAGTATCTTGTGCACTAACAATTTCGCACAAACGGTATATATGAAATTCAGGCCAAAAGACTTTGAAGTCTGGGCCCCTTGAACTGCACCTTTTGGTGGGACATACATGTCGACAGTTGTGCTTTATCTGGTGATATGGAAGGTTTCGTACACAAAATCAACGTATGAACCAAAATACATCATTGAGCAACGGTATATGCTGTGAAGCGTGAGGTGCAGTGATGCGATGGTGATGTAAGAGCAGTCTATACGTTTTGATTTGATGCACAACGCCGTTTGGTTACAACGGTTTCCAGTTGATTGGACATGGAATTGTCCACTGTGCCAGCACAAGCAATGTAGGCCAACAGTTCATTGTTCGATCCTCAGCCAGGCATTCAAAAGGGTGTACAACCTTTTTCTTTTGTTCGCTCGTTATATTCTGTGTTGTTCTTTTCAAGCTTTTTTTTTCATTTTTAGTAAGTAGAAAGGCAAAACACTTGTTTTTCTGCCACCCTACGCTCTTCTTCCTTGAAAAGGTACTTCTATGATTTTCATTTTTATAGTTTTATAAATATTAAAGCATAAATGAAAGGTAGATAGTGAATACTTACCCCTTCGCTTGCTTCAAAATTTGTAACTTATATTAGGAGGGAAAGCATTGAAACACTAAGCAGTTAGAGAGGATGCACAATAACTTAAGACGGCTTAATGTTCGACAAGTAGCATCTGCACATCCTTACATCAGAGTGGGTTTGTTAATGAGAAGGGATATTCTAAAGCAGATTGGCTATTAAGTATGGAATTCTAGCAAATATTTATGGATAAACACAAAAAAGAATCTATGTGACGAGCCACACAACAAAGGAAAAACATGGAAGCGGGGAATATACACGTTTCAGTTTTATCGTGCAGACAAAGAAGAATAACGTGGCCATGACCTTTTCATGAAATAGAAAGGAACCTTTAATGCTTGGAATTAGTGAGGAGCATTACATGATCCCTACGTAAACAGAAAAGCATCTAAGCTTCTTGGAAACTCCCACATTAGGCACAGAATGAAAAAGACATATGCACACATTATAACGAGACAGAGTAATCAATTAGACATTAGAGATGTTACATTAATATAAGAAATATGTCTATACTTTCAATCAAAGTAATAGAAGCGCACAAGAAACACAAAATCAGTTAATATGTATTTGCAATATCTAGCCACACAATCAATATGCAAGCCGGCTAGCTAAAGTTGAGATCTTGGGGAAGAAGACATATTTTCTAACTGGCAGAAATCTTGCCCACAAACCATCACTAATTCGTTCCAGAAGCTTGTAACTAATCCACGAGAAAATGACAGAAACTTAAACAGAAACCATTGAGAATGTGCTACCTTCATCGCTTGGATAACCGTTTGTCCATCTCCACAACCTGTCACGCATCTGCCCAAGCATTGCGAACATTATATGGGTGGCGATAATCTTCTTAATCTCGGGTCAAAAATAAACAACAAACACGAAGACGACAACCTTCTAAACAGATTAGATTAAACTGGTGGCCTCCGTTCAACAGAGGGCGGGGTCGAGTTAACAAATGCACGAGGAAGAACTAGTGGCCACCAAGCAGCTTGCAGCTAAGCTAGCCCGGAAAAATAATCAACGAAAAATAGGGCCTAACCTAATGACGGATTAGCGACGGGCTAATCATGCAGCGTACGAAATGGTTAGGTGATTAGGTTCGCATCAGCAGCGGCGTCGCGACGGATTTAGGGATGGCACGGAGGTGTCGCTTTTTTAGCACCGTGATTAATTAAGAGGGGAAAGTGTGGTTAAAGCGGTGAGATGATAAGGATTAAGAAATACATGGACAAGCTAGACAATGGGAAGGAGAAAAAACTAGAGGACGTCAGCCAATGCAAGCAAAGGTTTTCTGCGGCGACATCACTGGATGGTGCCTAGTGGACGTTAGGTTGCGTTTTGTTGAGGGTTTAAGAGCCCATTAAGTGGTTTAAATGTTCGTTTAACTTGATTAAAACACTGTTTTAGCTTATGATGGGGCCAACAAACAAAAACCGTGCAATATGCTAACTCACCACAATTTAACCATCCTCATTTTTGTTTATCTAATGTGAAGCCATTAAACTGAACTAAGCGAAACGGTATTCTAGATTGGCTAGCTTTCTCGGCGAAGTGAAACGCAAAACTTGGGTCAAGGTAACTAGCTAGGTTAGGATTAGCTGACATGTTTATTTTAACCTTGGACCAAAATGTAACCTAAGATTATCACATTACAGGACCGGAAGGTAACGGTGAATACTTGTTTTGCTCGTTGAAATTCAATCTTTTCCATGTTGAAGTCAATATTCCGTTCCCACTAAGCAAGAAATACCAAGCTCATGCTTGTCATTTTCAGAGACGGATCTACAGTATACAAGTCGAGGTTAAGTGAAGTCTAACACATATAGTTTATTTAGCATATAATCATATGATCCTCTTATTATAAGTTACAAATTAGTGTTACGAACTCGTAATGACCTCAGCAACCCCGATGACCTTTTCTTCTAGATCCGCCCCTCGTCATTTTCTTTGGGTAAACAAACCAATAATCCAACTTTTCCCATTTAAAAAAAAAACTTTACTGATCAAGGGCAAGACAAGCTAAGGAGAAAAATTTACGGCAGTAAGGTTACCAAGCTTTGGCTTGACTTCTCTAACATAACACGGTTGCTCAGGCCAGAAACATTTCAGAACCATAGCCATACTAGACAACAATCACATTACATTAGCCTGATAAGAAGCATCAACAGGTCGACTTAGTAGCTGATAAACTTCGCAGTTCAACTGCAGATCAACATACGTATTCAAGTGTTAAGATATATCAAGCACATAAGCAGCGATACTTTCGGTTCGTAGTAATAGATATAGAGGTTCTGGTTCTAATAGATAGAGGTTTCTGAACATTTCAGACACCACCTAGACATATAACTCGCCGAGTAACAGCAAACTCTGCAACCTTACTCGCGGTCTTCCTCGTACATCTTGAGCATCTGCGCACAACCAACAAGAGCGGTGTCCTTCTGGAACCCCAGAGCATTCGCCAGCCGAACATTGGACGCGACACCGTTGTTGTTGGTGAGGAAGACAGGAGCCCTATCCCGCCCGGCCACAAGCTTGGCACACCCCATGTCCGGGCTGCTGACAAGGACAGACTCGCAGAGCTCATGCTCATGCTCGTCGTCAACAAGGATGTTGTAAGTACCAGTGCGGTCGGTGTGACCCTCAAAGCTGCATGTCTTTGCTCCGGTGGTTTTTGATTTGCACTCAACCCTCACCTTTGCTCCTGTTGAAAGAAAGAATATCATATTACTAACAGTTGGCAAATGGATAACATTACACAGTGTTAGCTTTCTTAAACTTTGCCCAATCTTCATACTACTATGTGTTGTCACAGCTGCAGTTGATCATGCAAAGCTTTCAGCGCTACAAGGAGGAACCAAGTAATAAAATTAGAAATCAAAAACAAGTTGTTACTTTTTTGCTTGAAAATGAACTAGACTTACGTCACCTGGTGTATTCTATCAGTAATGTTGCTTTAGTTCTCAATATAACAACACATACCCTTCACAAAAAAACAAAACAAAACACAAAACATACAAATAACCATGTTAAATCTGAAGTAACATGGCACTCTTCAACAGGCAAACACCAGAATATGAAAGATGTGAAGTGTGATATTGATCATCTAGATGTTAAAGTGTGCACACAGGTATTACAGATATTGCACTTTAGCCTTCATGTATGCACATTCCTACACCTTGATACAACAGATAATCATGCTATAGAGGCAGGTTTTACAAGCGGTGTTCCAATAACAAGGAATGATGGCCTGACCAACCTTTCTGAAAGCCAGAATGGTTACTATAGTTTGATTAGGAATATAGATGGCAAGTAAATGGCTGGTTGGATTTTGGTCACTAAGTTTACATTACGAAGATATTAAAAACAGATACTTGTTAGCTTTCTTAACTTTTATCCCTACCGTGTAGTGCCAGTGTGCCACAGCTGCAAATTGACTAAACTTTCAGGCTTTCAGTTCTAGATATACTTTTTTCAGTTGGATGCTACTAATCAGCATCAAGTATGTAAACTTTTGTGAACCAAGCAATATAATTTCAAGTCATAAAACAAATGTCTTTTGGCTTCAAAATACACTGTACCTTCATCTAGTGTATTCTATCAGCAATGTTGTCTTTTTAGTCCTCAGCGCATGACAAATGGCTAACAAACCTTCAACAATTCTGCAAGACCATGTGGAAGTCTATCCTTGATGGTGATGAGTAATTGACTGTAGTTGAGCATGTTGTGCTTGAGTTTGATTTGAATTGGATTTCAATTTGAAGCAATTGTAGGACTGTCAGGCCAAGGGAGGCACTACCGGCCTAGGAGGGCAGTAGTGTCGGCCCTGAGGTAGTACTGGCCAGGAGAGCGGTAGTTATTTTCCAGAGAGAGGGTTTTCTCAGTTTGTGCTGAGCGGCACTACCGGCCACTAGGGAGCGGTAGTGCCGACCTTGCGGTACTACCGGCCCTAGTAGGCGGTAGTGTTGGCCTCGAGTGAATTGAATATTAAAATGTGATTTTGTGATGTTTATAGCATATCAATTTGAACATTGCTATGTGATAGGTTTTCCTTGTTTTTGATGGTTGCAGAACGACAGTGCTAGATCATGGTGAGACGTAGGATGACCGGAACTAAGCGAGGTGCGCCGGAGGTCCAGATGGTCGAAGATCGCCAGAGGATGATCGGAGACAGTCGCTGCGAACCTAAAAGACAAGGAATGGTTGAGATGCTAGCTAGGAGCTGCTCGAATCAAGGAGGGCCGTTGGATCTCAGTCTAGGTGATAGAGTAGCGAGAAGTGCTTCCATACTTTTCTTTTTAACAGTTGCACAAATATTAAAGC
This sequence comes from Otatea glauca, assembly GCA_036346275.1. Classification (NCBI taxonomy): domain Eukaryota; kingdom Viridiplantae; phylum Streptophyta; class Magnoliopsida; order Poales; family Poaceae; genus Otatea; species Otatea glauca. The sequence continues at coordinate 17,889,284 of CM070729.1, forward strand.
ATGAATGAAGGGTAGATGGTGATTACTTACCTCTTCGTTTGCTTTAAGATTTGTCCAATTTGTATTGAGAGGGAAAGCATTGAAGCACTGCTCTAGAGTAGCGGGTCTAGTTAGTATGTTTTAATAAACGTGCAAAACCCGTTATGGTTGTGGGTTTTAGGTTAGCCCATGTATATGTGAGTGAGTCAATCCTAACCCTTGATGGAGTTCCTTTAGAGTTGAAGGAACTCATCCAAGGGTGGAGGATAACTCAAGAGTAGTATAAATAGATAGGTAGGGGTAGCTCTTCCCTCTTTGAAGGTTTTGAGGTTTGTGTGCTCCTTTGAGCTTTGCATACTTTGTTGTGAGGATTTGTAAACCTCCCTTCCAGAAATGAAAATCTAATTTTCTCAATTCTGAATTTACTTTCCACGTTTACATTATGCCTTAAATTCAGTCTTTAAATTCCGCAATTTACATTCTTGCAGTTTACTTTCCGCATATTTGGATTTGCCTTCCCTCCTTCTAAATGCTTGTGGATCTTGTACCGAGGATGTATGCTTGATGGATAAGTCTTTTTCAAACCATATCACAATCATCTAAGCAAATCTTGTGTTCTTCCTTGCAAGAAACCGATCTTTTGCTCTTCAGATGATCATTCTTGGAAGATCGGGTTTTTGTTGTTTTTGTCTTGTGTTCTAGCTTGCTATGACATATGGGAAGCCATCTAGGATCATCAAGAACCCACGAGCTAGCTGAGGGCCAAGTTTTTGTTTTTTTGTACCCGTTCTTGTGCACTCTTCCTCAAATTGGAAAAAGGTCGGAACTTTGACATCAATCCTTATGATTAAAGGTTGGAATAGGTTCCTGACATCCATAGGAAGGTGTCTACAAAGTTTTACAGGGTTTGGATTAGCCGATCAAAAGATTAATCGATTTTCATTTTGAAATCGAGCTGATTTTCATTGTAGCTACATCACTACCGCGCAGAAGTACCCCCGGTAGTGCGAGGATACTGTTCATCCGGCGAGCCTGATCGGTGATAGTGCCGACCCTGCTGAAGTTTTTTTGGAAGTTTGTTTTCTCTGCTTTGCTGTGATGAAGTGAGGTTCTTGGTTGATTCTTTGAGGGTTAATTTTTAATTTGTGATCATTCACCCCCTTTGATCGCCATTCCGGTCTTTCAATTGGTATTAGAGTCCAATTTTGCTCTTTCATAGATCTTGATCAGTCTCAAGAGCTATGGCAACGGACAAATATTCCACTAAGCCTCCTATCTTTTCTGGAGTTGATTTTCCCCTCTGGAAGTTGAGAATGGAGTTGTACATCACTGCCTAGGACTTCCTGATTTAGCAGAAGGTGAAGCTCCCGTATGAGGTTCCTGCCGATGAAAACGTCACGACCGGCAATATAGCTGACGTCAAGGCAAATGCTAAGGCAAGGAACATCCTCATACATATGTGCTCTGTTTCTTAAGTGAGCAAGTAGGGGTGACAGGTTATTAGAAATAGAATGGAATCAAAAAGGTCGTACATTTCAAATCTTGATTATAAATGATAACGAAGTAAATTTACCACAAACTGTTAACAACTTTCTTTAGTTTGACACTTTTACTTTTCACTTTACGTTTGTGTAGATGCAGATTCGTTCCAGACTGTTTTGCATTTAGACCTGCCTTTTAAACTCATATTTGAATAGATGATGCTCACAGCAGGTATGAACATAGCACCTGTATAGTAAATGATATGAAAAACTAACAGAATTTAAATTGGAGGGAGAATATGCAGGCAAGATGCTTATAATAGTAGGTGAGTTTAATTGCCCAGTTTGTACTACCCAGTCAAAAGAATCTGAAGTGGCATCGATCTCCTGCTAGAACTACTACAAGCCTACAACCAACCTTACTGGTTAAGACACATAGTGTGAAAGCATCAAATTAATAGATCCCATGAGTTGTCAAAAATGTAATATATCTTCTGATTATGAACTACTTATAATTTTACTCCACCAAAGAAACCTTTTTCCCAAAACCAAAAACAACAAACTTCGCACAAAGAGAAAAATGCATGCAAAAATTCTTTTACGGAGGTTATTGCTCTGTTATACTGGTGAGGGTGTTTGTACGAATAGTGTTTCTTTTGAAAATGTTGAAACCAATTAAAGTGGGTAACCACAGGTGAGCTATATGTGTCATTAATCCAATTTAGAGTATTTGTGCCTTACTGACTTTTATCCAAAGAGCAGCATTTTTCAAGACTATTTGTATCACATCTAATGGTGATGAAAATCCATCTATTTTTTTAGGCAAAAATCTTTTCTATCTAATACATAAACATGAACCAAGATTTCATGGAGCCAATCGTGCATTCCTATATGCAATATAAAACGAAGCATTGTTATACACATATTTGGTCGAATCCACAAAAAAACTTCTTTGGGTGTCCTGAGCTCGTGACAATTCTAGCAGGGTCAATCTAGTCTTTGTAAAGATTTAAGTGAGGGACACGAATGGTGTCCTGAGCTCGTGACAATTCTAGCAGGGTCAATCTAGTCTTTGTAAAGATTTAAGTGAGGGACACGAATCTTCATTTCCTTACATTCCACTCAGCAATTCAACATCACGACCAATCTTTCTTCTTCTGGATAGCAATGAGGCCGATTTATTTCAGACATCAAAACATGATTCAACGCACTTGTAAATCAACTATATTCAGTTTTAAGTTAAGATTTGTGTTCTGCTTTCATTAATTAACAGCATCACTAAAGTAAAGGAGTTGGATGCGATCCAGACTCCCAGTATCCAACAATGCACTAACCGATTAGACTATCCGATTAAGATTTGTGTTCTATTTTCATTAATTAACCGCATCACCAAAGTAAAGGAGTAGGATGCGATCCAGACCCGAGTATCCAACAATGCACTATCCGATTAGACTATTAAACATCCACGAATCATTGACCACGGTCCGAGCTCCTAGATCCAGCACTGCATAGGCACTTGCCTGTCTATTCAGCATCTTCGATTCCAATTCTCTATGGACCCTCTCATATTTTGCAAAAGATGGCGCCATGACCACTTACATATATTTTGCTGTATACTGAAAGCGCACATCTGGTAGATACATTAGAACAACCGCATTTGCACACACTTCATAACGGGATCTAACGAGAACTAATCCTTGGCACAAACAACCAAGGCCATTAGGCCAACATCCTGCAAGCAAGAACAAGAACGCACACTGGCAGAGTGCTAGCTTGTGCACAAAGCAATGCTACAGATGTGGAGTAACTAAGTTTTTCTAGGAAAGCATAAAGGCCTAACGCCATTCTCACGGATCCAAAACTCCAGCATCCAAACATCAGTTGAGCAAACCAATCACACTGACTGTTTTCGTGGAAGCGAAAAGTTCGCAGCTTCTAAACCAGATCAAGGGGAAACGAAGAAAAGAAGCCTACTTTTTTTCACCTACTCCTTGTGTAATTACTACTCCTATCAAACAACACTCGCAGTAAAAGGACAGATAAATAACCACGAGAAAGGAAGGCGTTGCAAGGAAGGAAAGGAAGCAGAAAGCAAAAGGGCAAAGTGGAACGAACGGCAAGTGTACAGGGAGACGCACGTTCCTGTGAGATCCATACACTCCACTAGATGGAGGAAGGAAGGAAGGTGGATTCGTACCGGCGATGTAGGTGGAGGCGGGGGTCTCGAAGCCGGCGCGGCAGGTGTCGCACCAGACGCGACCGCGCACGACGAAGCCGGCGCGGCGCGGGCGGAGGTCGCGAGACGCAGAGGCGGGCGACGCTGCCGCGAGCGCGCACAGCGCGGCCGCGAGGAGGAGAGAGGCACGGAGGGACGCCATTGCCGCCGACGACGGGACGAATTGGGAGCTGGGAGCGGGAGTGAGAGTGGAGTGGGGATGAGATGAGATGGGGGAGCGTGAAGGGAATGATGGTTTTGTGGGGCCGCTATAACGTGGGCGTTGAGGGGGGTGCGAGCACCGGACGGTAAGGGAGCCCGTTGCAATTTTTTTTTTCTTTCCGCCGTTTTCTTTTTCATATATATATATATATATATATATATGCAACATATCTAGTGAAAACTCTATAAAACCTACGTGTAAAAATTTTCAAAAATTCTCTAAAAATTACTATACGTAGGGAGGTGAGCTTCTACCATCGTGCAAAATTTGAAAACCAAACTCAATCCCATGTGAAAGATATGAAAAAGACAAACAGAGAGATGAATAGTATTAAACAGTGAAAATCACTATTCAAGTTACATTTGTTTTTCCATATCTTTCAAATGCAATTAAATTTGGTTTCCAAATTTTGCAAGATTATAGAAGCTCACCTCCTCTACGTATAATAATTTTTTGAGAATTTGTTAAAACTTGTAAATATAGGTTTCACGGAGTTTTCACGGTAAGAGAGGTTTTCAATATATATATATATATACTTAGGGCACCATGATCTAAAAATGATATTTTCTCTATGCATTTTCATACGAAATTTTTTGAAAATTTTAGGATGCTGAGTTTAACCAGTTTACCAACTAGTTCAAACAAATTTGAACTGAAATTCAAACTAGAGTTTCCCTTTTTGGTGATAGTTTGGTTGCAGGTATGTGCTAATTTTATATATAAGTAGCAAAACATGTGATCCAAACTCGTTCAAAATCTTTAAATTCGAGTATTTTTTTCAAAGCTATGTGTTTCATTTGAATTGTTAAAGATAAGTATATACCCTACAACTGAAATTTTTGAAATATATACTCAAATATGACTTGAATTCGCGCATTTGAAATCCTGGTGCCACGCACCATGGTGCCCTATTTCGTATATATATATATATATAACAATAATTGTAGAATGGCCTTTTAAAGAAGAGCTACACTATATTTAATATAGACCGTTTATCCAATGAATCAGATTTCGCTAACATTTATTTAAACTTCTTGCTTTAATAGAGTAGTATGAATATCCTTCGTAAATTAAAAACTAGATCTAATTTCTAGTATCTATTATATTACTAATGTAATGTATCAAAGAAAGGGCTCAATTTGCTGCTCCCCGAACCACATGGATTTGTTCCTCACAAAATAGAAAATTGAGTCAAGCTGAGTTGCTGCTCAAAAGGAACCACGAAAATGCACGCAAGGAAACCTATGTCCTATTGAAGTGCTTTTGTCATTCAGAAAACTGTTAAAATTAATAAGCCTCCAGGTCACAAACAGGTACTCCATGAAGCTCGAACCCACTCTTATCATGGCTCACGCAGTGTACGTGTTATCAGTCTGTCTAACCTACTGTCACCGGTCAGTCTGGAATGGATTAGGCTTGTAAAGAGGAGTGGTCTGCTTTAGAGGTGGGCGTCGTGCCGTACCGGATCGGTCCGGTATAAGTTTATCGTGCTTCGTGCCTAAATCGTGTCAGGTCGTGCCGACCCGGCCAGCCTTCGGCGAGCCCAGACACGGCCCATTTACGCTTTGTGTCTGCTTCGTGCCGTGCCGCCTCAGACCCGACCCATTTACACTACTGCGATGAGAGAAAAGAAGCCGAAGACGCACGAAACTGAGGCAATGGACACAAATATTAAGGAAAAAAGAACTAAATTTTATTTATTCTTGACTGCCGCTCCCTCTTTCTCAATCGTTATCTCTCTCAATCTCTGAGTCTTTCTTGCTCGCTCTCTCTCTCTCTCAATCTCTCTTGCTCGCTCTCTCTCACCCAATCAATCTCTCTCTCTCAATATCTCTCGTCCGATCATTCTCTTTCTCAATCTCCTAGTCTCTCTCATCCGATAAATCTCTCTATCTCAATCTCTCTCCCTTGCTCTCTCTCATCCGATCATTCTCTCTTTCTCAATCTCTCCTACCCGATCAGTCTCTCCATCTCAACCTTTCTCGTTCGCTCTCTCTTGCGTGATCATTCTCTCTCTCAATCTCTCTCGCTCGCTCTCTCGTCCGATCAGCCTCTCTCTCAATCTCTTGGTCTCTCTCAATCCCTTAGCCTCTCTCGCTTGATCAGTCTCTCTCTCTCAATCTCTCAGTCTCTCATTCGCTCGTGGAGAGGGAGAGAGAGTGGGATTGAGCCAGAGAGAGTGAAAGAGAGCTAGGTAGGTGTTCGACATGTCTCTTACTTGCGAACTTCTATAGTAGGGCATGTAGCTTTGGAGATCCCATTTTGTACGTTTACCATTATCCTCAAACTTCATTCTTTCAATACTTGTCTACTTTCAAAATAGTCAAGGTCATTGTCTCCAAATATGTGATAGTCACATAGAGAATCGAAAAAAAGATAACACCTGGACTTTATCTCTTTTTTTCTTTCTCCTTTCTTTTTTTCACCTGTTTTCCCCTTTCCGTTTTTTCCCTCTCCTTCCCCTCAATTTTTTCCCTTTCCCCCCAGCCGACGCCCTCTCTCCTTTTTTTCACTCTTTCTCTCGGGCCAGCCTCGATTCATCCGCCCCTCCCCTTAGGCCCCGCCCCACGCGACGCGCTCACGCCCCTTCCCGCTTCCCTTCCCGCGCCGACGCCCCCCTCCCCACGGGCACCTGGTTTCCCCCGTCGGCCGCTCTCCTCCCTCCCCACCGACCGTCGACCTCCCGCGACCCATGGGGTCCCCGCCTCCTCACCATCCTCGCCGCCTGCTGGCCGCCTCGCCTCCTCGGCCTCCTCAGAGCCGCGCCACCTCGGCCTCCTCAAGATCCTCGCGCCCTTGCCTCTCCCTGCACCAACCCTCCTCGCCTCCGCCTCCATCGACCCCTCGGCCTCCTCCGCCCGATGCCCCCTCGGTCTCCTGGCGGGTGTGGCATGGGACAGCGGACGCGACCTCGGGCATGGCGACGCGGGAGGGAGGTGGGTGGCAAGACGCGGAGGCGAGGCCGCGGCTTCGGACGGCCACTTCGGAGCAAGGCGGCAAGGGCTCAGCAGACCACACGGCTAGAGCGAGGCGGCGAGGGCTCTGTCGCCACCGCAGAGGCAACCGGCGTGACGCATGCTTGGCCGTGTGCCTGCTCTTGGCGCGTGCCTTGCCCCGGCGGCGTCTTGATGCCGCCCGAAGTCTTTGTGTGGGGCGTCTTGCGAGCCGAGTGCACACCATCTCGCCGGACGTCTTGGGCCACCCGTCGTGCCCGATTGGCAGGCCCAACACGGTCCGAGCAAACGTGCCAGGTTGGCTCGACCCAATCTCAATAATACCATGCCGGGCCCTGAACCGGGCTGGACCGGGCGTGCCTCGTGCTGGCCCAAATAACCTGGCACAGATGCCCACCTCTAGTCTGCTTCTGCTACTAACGTTGAGTAGTACTAACTTGTATTATTTAAAGCATAATTAAGAGGGCATTTCAATGTGGTTAGGATCACCCGGCCTTTCGCGCTGCTTGGACATTTGCAGCTGGTGCTTGCCTGCCATCACGGGTCGATCGGATGTGATCCGGCGAATGTTGTTTGCAGCTGGCGTCGGTGCGGAGGATCACATGCGCGCGCGGGGCCGTATACGGTTATGCACGCACCACCGGTACGTTTACCCTTCCCTCCCACTACACTTCCCGTCCGAGACACGGTTTTTCGCGGACTTATTAACATCATGTCCATACGGGTCGATAGGGCTGATATGTACCATTTTACAATATAAAAACAGTAGAAAGCAGCTCTGTATTGTATACTGCTTTTGATGTTAATCAATATCGTCTACTTATATGGACGAAAATGACAATACTGTTTACTGAACGTATTGAAATATATGTTATATTTGATCTTGCTACTGAGATTCTTGGTTGTGGCTAGAGATGGTAATCAGGTGCGGTGGGTACGGATAATGCTCATCTATACCCATACGTGCTAGCTAAAATCTCCTCCACGGGTATACCCACGAAGAGTCGCGGGCGAAGAATCTCGCCTATATCCGTCGCGCGGGTATACCCGTTTACCCGCCACCATCAACAATCGTTCGAACCAAATGGCACTAGGAGCTAATGAGTTATGGTACTAATACAATCCTTTTGATGAAATTATGGGAATCAACTACATTCTGTGGATTGAAGAATAATTATCAATGATCCAAAATTTCAAATGTACATGGGAATAAAAATTAAAATAACATATGCAGACAAATAACATACAGATGCTCAAGTTCAACAATTACTGATATTAGGTACAATAAATTGGGGATTAGAGGATCAACTGGACGCCTGTTCTAACCCATATGTCAATAGAAGGTGACGGGTAATTGGGCGGAATGGATACGGGTGAAGCTCTCCCATATCCGCATCCGTTTGCCCGTCGGGTAAAGTTTAGCCCTCATAAACATACTCGTAGATAATAAAGGAGAAACTTATCCACATCTATTAGGGTTTTTACCTTGTCACTCCAGGTCCACGCCATTTCCTCCCTTAACGCAGTAGCCCAACCAAGGATTGAAATCTCAGTTCCGTTCTAAATATCGTCTGTGGTCGGAGAACAAAATCTCGGCGAGATCTCGTTATTTCAAATAAATTCCAGACGAATTGTAAAAACAAAATTTGAATTCCGGTTTTTTGAACCAAATTTTCGTCGAGATTTGCCGAGATCTCGGAGAAATTAGATGGCACGAAAAATGGCCCAAATGACATAAAAAAATTTTGAATTTTTTTGTGAAGGTTCTCGACACATCAATAATGTTTTAATAAAAATTTTAGATTATTATCAAATCTTAGGAATTTTTAAAAATTAAACATTGCTACTGTTCTGATAAAACGCTGACCGACAAGATTGAACCGAATGAAAAATGAAACGAACCACATTAGAACATTTTAAATTTTTTTTGCATGGTTACGATGCATCACTAATGTTCTCATAAAAGTTTTAGATGATGGTCAAGCTTCATGAATTTTTAAAAATTCGGACAGTGTTACTATCGATAAAAGTTTACCGGTAAACTTCAACCAAATGAAAAATAGTACAAACCATTTTATAAAATTTTATTTTAAAAAAATTTGTGAATGGTCCTGATGTATCATCAATGTTTCATCTGATGAACAAGCTTCAAAAAATTTCAAAAATTTTGATATTGCTACATGCTCATAAAAGTTTGATGATCAATACATAGATTTGATTTAGCAATCAAAAAATATTTAAAATTTTTTCATAAGGGTTCTAAGAAAATAGTTAATTTCTCATAAAAATTTCGAATCATGATCACACTCCAGTGAATTTATAAAATTCTTACAAATACAGTGTACGATTTATGTTCTTTCTGTTTTTAATTTTTGAAATATAACAAATGAAGTTCAATACATACATAGATTTGATTGAGCAAACAAAAAAAGTTGATTTTTTTTTTAAATTTTAGAGAATGGTTCTGATTCAATTATTAAGCTCTCATAAAATTTTCGGATCATGATCACACTCGAGAAAATTTATAAAATTATGACAATGTTACTATCCCAATTATGTTCATTCTGTTTTTATTTTTTAAAGATAACAAATGTAGTTAAATTATTTTGAAAATTTTTATGTATGATCCTACACTTATTAGTATGGTACCATAAATTTTTAACATCATGATAAATATGTAAAATTTTATAAAAATCCGATAGTGTTTCTAAAGTTTTTAAAAAATATCTCAAAAATTCAGTTTTTCAACAAATTTTCATAGCAGATTACTTTCTTAAGGGTTATTGATCAATTTTCGGTGGTCAAACATCAAATTCTAGTAAAAAATACCGAGATCTCGGCGAGATTTAGCGAGATTACTGTAGCAATTCAAATTTCCTGATTTTTTTCACTTCGTCAAGATTTTAAATCTTGTTCCGATAAACGATATCTCGCAAGAAACCGCGAGACTTTGAACCATGAGCCAACATACCACGTACTACGATACGAAAGACGGTTGCCACCTCGAGTACTTTGAGGAACCTCGCATCGAATAGTCCGGGTTCCCAACAGATCTGAAGTGGAGAACAGAAGAGAGAGAGACACGAGTTTAGGAGAGCGAAAGCGAAATTCTTTATTGCTAATGAATTACGATACATGGGGACCCTCCTCCTTTTATAGCTCTCTAGGGTTTCGGCATAAGGGACCACATGGGCCTTCAATGGGCTTTAGGGTTTCTCAACACTCCTTGGGCCTTTGTCATGAGATGCATATGCCTCGTTAAAACTCCGAAAAACCCAATGGGAAAAATACTTGGAGAAAGAGTACATAGCATACGCTACTATGTTGCACTAATTGCCTCGTCAAAACCTTATGCAAGAAAACTTCATGAAAAACTTGCTAAGGAAAAGAGTACAATTCTCCCAACTTCAATTGCTAATCTTGAGATTCATGTTGGGTATTCATAATTCATGCTCGAGATTCATGTGGGAGTATGTGACATATCTCCCCACGAAATCGCACTTTCTAAGTCTCATCATCCCAATTCCTTTCACGCACCTTTCAAAGCTCAGGTTCTTCTGCTTAAATTAACCAGCATGGGAGTGATTTAGTGAACAAATCGCAAGATTTTCACATGACTTAGTATGCAATATCTTGATCTCGCTCATCTTATGCAATTCATGAGCATAGAAGAACTTGGGGTTGATATGCTTCGTGAGATTGCTCTTCACATATCCCATTTGTGCTTGGGCAACACAAGCCGCATTATCTTCATAAATTATTGTAGGAGTTTGCTCAATGTTCAAACCACATGACTTCGGATGTGGTGAACCATTCTTCCGAGCCATGCACATTCACGAGATGCTTCATACAAAGCGATGATTTCCAGTGGTTTGTCGACGCCGAGACAAGAGTCCGCTAGACGACTTCCAAGAAATTGCTGCTCCTCCACATAGGAAAACATAGCCGTTTGGGACTTGCCGATGTGGGTCCGATAGGTACCCAAAGATCGGCGTAGCCAACCAAATTCAATTCATTGTTTCTTGAAAAAGCAGCATCGAGGTCTTTGCTTCCTTGGAGGTAACGGAAGATATCCTTGATCCCTTTCCAATGCCTTTTGGTGGGTTCTCAGATCAGATCGAGCTAGCAAATTCACAATAACGCAATGTAAGGCCTAGTGCTATTTGCAAGGTACATGAGCGCCCAATTGCACTCGATATGGGAATTCTCCCGTGACTTCCTCCCTCTTCTCTAGGTCTCAGTATGGGTCTAGGTGCGCTGGAGTGACCTTCCCACCATTGGAGTCTTTGCAGGATATGCCTTTTCAAAACCAAACCTTTCCAACACTTTACGTGTGTAGGTTGATTGATGTACCAAGATTCCTCCTTGGACATGTTCAAAGCCGCAAGCCTAAACAAAACTTGGTTTTACCTAAATCTTTCATTTCAAACTCGGACTTCAAGTATGAGCATGCCTCTTCAATTTCTTCATCCGTCCAATGATGTTCAAGTCATCTACATAGACGGAGATTATACTGAGAATCCATTCGGGATCGTCAGATAAACACACATGGACAATCTTCATTGCTTGTGTAGCCTTTCTTGCGAGAAAGTCACTCAAGCGATTGTACCACATTCTTCCCGATCGCTTGATCCATACATTGATTTCTCCAATTTCACACTGCATGTGTTTCTATTTGCTCCATCTTGGTTCGGGATAGGAATTCCTTCCAGTATTTTCATGTATATCTCCGAATCCAAGTTTCCATACTGTATGCTTTGTGACAACATCCATTAGCTTCATTCTCAACTTCAAGTTGATCGCCATTGAGATCAAATATCTAAAGGTAATTCCTCCCATGACCGGAGAATAGGTTTCTTCATAATCAACTCCAGGATGTTGAGTAAAACCTTGAGCTACAAGCCTTGCTTTGTACCTTACAACTTCGTTGTTTTCATTTCTCTTAGAACAAAGACCCATTTGTGACCTACGGGTTTACATGGGGAGGTGTGCGGCATACGAGCCCAAACACCTCTCTCTTGTTCGAGAGACTAACTCGCAGTTGATTGCCTTTTTCCATTCTTCCCAATCTAGCCTTTTCTTGCACTCTGCGAGAGATGCAGGCTCGGATCATGATCAATGATCGAGGCAATCTTCTTTGCAAAGTATGCATCAATGTTGGTCGTTGCTCTATTCAGGATTCTCCTGTTACTACAAAGTTTATGGCCATTTCTTCATGGGGTGCTTCATGCACTTCTACTTACTCTTCACGCTTTTCCCTATCGCAGAGCAAGTTCCTTTAGCTTTTCATCGCCTATGTGTGCACACATTATTTCCGCCGCTTCCTTGATGGAAGATTCAAGTCCGGAATTGCCTTTCTGTTGGCTTCTTTCCAGTGCTGTGTCTCAACTGGCTCCCTTCTTTCCTTGGGGCATTTTCGTGATTGGTTGTGGTAAGTCCTCTCGCTTGAGCTTTTCTCCGACGCCTCCGGTACTTTGGGTTTGAGGAGCCGATTGCTCGTTCTTTTCTTTGAGGCCTCAGAGCGTGTTGAGGGATACCTTCTATTTTCTTTGGTATTTCACCCTCTCTCGGTGCATTCCTTGTGGGTACATGCGACTTAACCACGCCTTTGGATCACAAAATGATCAGCGATCATTTGCTAAATTACGCAAATCGATTATCTTCGACTTCTTGATTTGCTTCATTAGTGCGGGTCATGTGCGGGATCCCAGTGGAATGCCATATGATTTCCGGCATTTTCATCCAAAGGTTGATTTCTCCCTAATGACGGAAACGATCCTCGTCAAAGATGCAATCAATGAACCGGTCAGTATGCAAATCTCCAATCATGGGTTCCAAATACCGATTATGGATGCACTCTCATAACCAACGATATCCTGCACTTGCGGAGAGGGCCCATTGCAGTCCACGAGGGGTGGTATAGGTACATATACCATACACCCAAATTTTCTAAGATGGGAGATCTTCGGATGATCCCGCACAAGTTGCATAGGAGAATGGATGTTGTAGGCCGACGGTCTAAAATTGATAAGAGCTGCGTGCAGTGTTGGGCAAGTTACAATCGCGTGTCCCCAACAAGTGTTGTGGCAAGTTACAACTCCGCAAAAGCACATTCCGCAATGAACTTAATCCTCTTTATTAGTGCTTCGGCATAGTCCATTCTAATGTGATCTGCGAGATCACTTTGCAAAAGCATGGTTTCTTGTTGACAACAAGCATACATGCGACCATTTCGAGGAAGCATCGATGAGCACCATAAAGTATCGAAACGGCCCCGACAGGCTGAATCGGACCGCAAATATCCCCTGGATGCGTTCCAGAATGCAGGATTTCACTTTGCACTTTCATGACAGAGGGTCTAGTATTAATTTTCGGTGGCACATGCGCACACAAAATCTTCATGATTCGGGAAATTTTAACATTAATGCCATGACCAGTTGTTCACTATATTTCTCATCATTCTAAGACTGGGATGATCCTAATCTACCATGCCATAAAGAAAATAATTCAGAGTAGTCTTCAAGACTTGGTGCATGAATAGTGTAGTAACCCTGATTCATATGAGGGTAACGCTTCACAATGAACAAGTATTCTTTGCCATTTTCTTCAACGTGAAAACCATTGGCGCGGATGTCTTTAAAGCTCGAGTTGATTAAAAAGGGCTTCTTCAATTACCAAAGTTGTACCCATAGGCAATATAATAGTGGCCTTGAGCGATTACATATGAGTCGCCTCTGGATGTAAAGTTTCTGATCTGGAAAACTTAGACTCTCTTAAGATGGTATTTGTTGTGCCACTATCAACAATGCATATCTCTATCGCTACACGATTTCTCACCTTTTCAATCTTCAGAGTAGAGAGTCGCGATTCTGTTGAGGTCACTATCGAATAGTCGGGGTTTCTCACGAGTAACTACTAATGAATTACATGTACATGGGGGAGACCCTCTCCTCCTTTTATAAGCGCTCTCTAGGGTTTCGCATAAGGGACCACATGGGCCTTATGGGCTTTTAGGGTTCTCAACCTATTCGGTTTTCCTCCGCGGCCATCTGTCGCAGGACTCTGGGTCCACGGAACCGTTTCATAGCTCAGGTTCTTCTGCTTAAATTAACCAGCATGCATGACGAAGCTGCAAAGTCAATACCTGTGTTTTGAGCTTATGACAGTTCAAGAGCATTGTACGTAAAAAGCGAAAACTGCAATTTTCCAATGGAAATATCGGACTCGCCAAGTAAATATTGTACAAGACCAGTTATAACCTGTAACGACGAACAAACGCAAGAATGACTCTGATTAAAAATTTTGGTCTTTGACCTTGAGCTGTTGATGGTGAAAGTTTCCTAACAGTTTGTCTATCGTCCTCCCTTGAGTTTGTTGTCTCCCCTTTCTCACGGTTCGAAAATAAAACCATTCCCTACATCTCCTCTGGAAAACAAAAAAACACACCTCCAGTGGAGGGCAGGGAAGAAATACCTCGCTTGTGCCGCCATACCCAAAACCGCACCACCACCACACCTTGCACTGTCGGTTCGATCTACCAGATCCAGTGGCTTCCATCGCTGTTGGCCACCTCTTGGGTCTCCTCTCACCTCCCTCCGTGTCCTCCCAACCTCGGCTAGCCCCGCCGCTGTTGGATCCGCTAGATCCGAAGTCTCCTCTGACTCCAGTGATTTCCCCGATACCGGGGGTCTCTACTACCTCTACACCCCTTCCCCGACTCCTCCACCATCTACCTTGTCAGCCACGCCCGACCACTTTGTCAACCGCCGGTCTGCGGCTACGTCAATGCTGCACCAATGTGGCGTTGTGCCTTGGAATTCGGTGGCCGCCATAAGGTGTCAATGCAAGGAGAGAATGAAGGGAGTTGAGCGAAAGCCAAAGAGATCGTTGGCGATGACCTCCGAAGTCCCGACGTGTTCCTATACAAAATGAGACCTACAATGCATGCCATAAGAGTGGAGCTCAGAAAAACCATGTGTGTTCTTGGATAGACTTTACATAAAAGATTTCCCCCTGCTACGATAGATAGATTGGGATGGCGGCATGATAGAACCGAGGTGGAGTTTCAAGCGGTGGTGGTTCGATTAGAGAGAGAGGGAGGTGGAGCAGTGAGGAAGGAGTCGAGGCATGTCCACTAACAGCGGTGAGAGCTAGATCAGGTGGTGGATTTCGTGGCAGTGGCATCAGGCATTGAGAGAAAGAGAGAGATGAGTGAGAGATAGTGATAAGGAGTGGGAAAGAGAGTAAAGGAGTGAGAGAGGGGTTAGGGTAGTAAGGGCAGAGAGGAGATGCCCAAACGGATCGATTGGGCCGAGGCACCGACTGGACTAGCCAGGCAGTCGTTTGGACTGAAATCAGACATAGGCGTGTGATTGCCCCTAAAAATGAGAAAACCCTTCCACACGTACATTACTCCTTTGAAAAATTAGAAAAAAACACCTCCAAATGTTCACATATTCTTTCAAAATACGTTCAAAAATCCCTAAGAATCATCACTACCGACCATGCCTACACTTTCATAAAGTAGATTGAGATAGAGGGAATTAAGAGGGGCGAGATGGAGGGAGCTGGGAAGAATACCTCGATCTTGCTAGGCGGTGGGGTTAGGGGGAGACGGCGATCGATGGTATGCTAGGGGATTCGACAGGCAGTAGGGGGACCAGGCGGTCACTGGGCTTCTCCAGCAGTGACGGATTTTGGATCTATTGCTCCTCTTTGGCATTGGTGGTGGGTTCCTAGGTTGGAAGCGGGGAGGCCGAGAAGAGGAATGGTGTTCACGACCTGGGCGAGATCCATGGCGGATAAGAACATGCATGACCAGGGTGACGACAACAGGGCATCACAGGGAAGAAAAGCAACACCATCGGCGGAAGGTCAAGGTACCACAGCGGGACATGGCTACACCGTGGAGAAGGGCATAGTGGAGACGGAGGAGTGAGAGGAAGGGATGGTGGCGCCATGGAGAGAGCGGTAGGGAGGGAGAGGGAGTGGAATGGGTGGTAGAAGCGGAGAGGATGAGGAGAGCCTCACGGCTCGAGTCTCAAGCATGGGAAGGACGATCTCCACGCAATACTGACCATCCAATCGTGACGATATACAATGTTTTGCTTCCATCAACTAATTTCTTGCAGAAATCTCTAGAACATCATGGATGACTCAGATTTTTTTTAAAAAAATTTGGTTATGTTTTATGATATGTATTACCTTCTTTTCGAATCCCGTTGCAACGTAGGCATTTTACTAGTTGTTTTAACAGGGGAATGTTTGGACATTTCGTGTGTATTCATTTGGGCCGAAATAGCGTCAGCCCAAACCATCTTGTCGCAAGGCCATATACTCAAAACTGTCGTATGTCTATCGTGATGCCTAGCAACAGAAGCCCACACGCGAACAGGTTCTTTCCGGCCATTTGTTACACGCTGATCGGGCGGCATCTGCCCACCCCATGCTACCCGGCACTTAAAAAATCACTAGTAGACAAAATAGCTTATGTCAGCGGCCATCAAAAAGTGATTCGGAAAATTTGAAATGCTATAACTTTTAAGCTGAGTATTGGATTGACGATCCATTTGAACCATCTTGTTTGTTATTATGAGAGCTTCAAAATAAGACCGCACTTACATATATTTAAATGTCTTTCTTTAGAGATTATGCCAAATGTTTCTACTAATAATTTTTATTTGTTCCACTAATAGGTTTGAATTTATTCACATTTGCCCTGCAACCGAAACACCAACAATGGACGGTTAAAGTGCCACCCTTGAAGTCCTAGTTCACGGAGCTTGCAACCGCTGTCACCGCCGCTTTAGCCCACTGGACAAGATTTTTTTAAATAATACAATTTTTAAAAGTAATTGCGACATTAATACGGATAAAAAAATTATAAAAATAATACTACGTCGCCGTACCGGTTAGCGAAAATCAGGTAGTCGCCAGATGGTTCGGCGAAAATGGTATTTTCGCCAAACTGTGTGGTGAAAATAGCCTAATTGTGCAATTAAGGACGTCTGACAGAGGAAACGGCCGGGACACCCTATTTTCGCCAAATAATGTGGCGAAAATAGGGTTTTCGCCGTATGGTGTGGCGACAACCTATTTTCGCCACACCATTTGGCGAAAATAGGTGGCTTTTTTAAAGTAATTGTAAAATATTTTCAAATAATAAATTTATCGATGATAATTCATGTAGTTAAAAGTAGGGTCAATAAATGAAGACAAATTCATATTTATCGGTGATAATTTATGTAGAAATTTCTTTATAAGTAATAAATTTTTTATTAAAATTGGAGAAATATATGTTGCGCTAAAAAGTTTGCAAGAATACACCTCAGTCGCCTGACCATAGAACGACAGGAAGAAGTCGCCCAAAAAAATTATAAATTCGATCAAAAATTTTCTAGAGGAAATTTAATTTACGAGAAAAATCGACAATGTTATTTTGACGGGTCGTAGAATTGCATAGTTCAAAGTAGGGTCAATTAATTTGGAAAAATTAATTGTATGTTTCAATACTAATTAATGTAGTGCTTTAAAAAATTATTTGTCGCTTAATTATTTCGAAAAACCAAATTTCGTTGTTCGCCTTTCGATGTAATGCACAAATTTGACGACAAATAAAACCCGACATTGATATTCATAAAGCGCGATACAATATAGGTAATGCACATGCCTTAGAGAATTGATAAAATCGGGATACAAACATAAGACACAAAATCATACATTATATGGCCATAGTCTTGTGATAGGACATGTTGACAAAGATAAAAGTCATCTATTGGTGGAAGTACTTGAACGTCGAGGTGGAAGTGATACTAAATCGTTATCATTATCGCTATCGTCATTTGTATGGTTGAGAACTAGCCCGCTCTAGTACAAAGTTGAACGCTCTCTTGCATTGTTTCTTGAACTACCGCTATGGAAGTGCTTGAACATTGAGGTGGAGGTGATATGAAATTTGTCATCATCATCGCCATCATCATTTGCATAGTTAGGAGCAAGCCCCTCCTGGTGGTTGAATGACCTCTTGAACTTGATGTCGCAGGAATATCGTGGTCGGCCTCTACCCTCCAGCTTAGATCCGTCAGATCTTCTACACGAACTAGGCATCACACCCCGCCGAAAAGCATATACATCGCTAAGAATTCGGGATATCTTTGTTCAAGAACTATTCATCCTCTAGGAATGACTAACACACAAGACGAGCATACGGCGTAGTGAACTCATGTATAATGGTAAAAAATTAGTAAGGTGAACAAATAAAAATAACTAACCTTAATATGCTCAGATACCGATCAGGCAAAAGATTAGTACCTCGTAATATCTTCTAGAGAAACATGTAGCGTATGGGTGGCTCGCTAGTTCGCACACCTCGAAATATCTTTGACGCCACTATTGCAAGTGCGCCTTCAGTCGCTCTGAGGTCACAAGGTTCAGCTAGAGGTTGTCAAGTTATGCCTCCATAATGTCGGGCGCCACTCTTGCAATTTGGACACCACTTTACTTAGGTTTTCCTCCTTGAATGGATCGTTCATCCCACCACGCGTAACCTTCAACGTGTAATTGAGAGCTACGCTGCTCATATCGGGTGTCCATGGAAATGCTCTACTAGAGGATCCAGCCATGGTGAAGAAGTGTGAGTGGGAGCTGCAGGTGTGTGCCTGCGGTTTGGCCTTTTATACACTCGAAATGATGGTGTATGGATTAAGTGTTGGAATGTAAGATTGAAACATACAGAGGGATAGAAAAATGCCGGAGTGTGTTGTAAGTCGGACTGAAAAGGTAGTCGTGCATAAAATGTGTTAGGATTGATAAAGCCGATGGTAGCGTGTTGTCAATCGGTCTAGAAAAGTGATGGCCTATTGTTGTGAAATCGGCCCAAAAAGTTTGAAGAATTGGGCAAGTGTTGTAACTTATCACCGCAAAAGGTGATGGATGATACCAAAGGACTTGTCTAGTCGCCTCGCAGCCTTTTTCAGCCAATGTGAGAAAAGTGATGAAAATATGCGTAACGCCTTTTCATATGACGTGGATCCAGAACCTTATCATACTTCAAACGCCTAGTGGAAACGCTGTCAGAGAGCGATGATACGGTTCTATACTAGGAAACAGACACGATGAATGAAATAAACCGCGAACACGTAAAAATAAATATTTGGAAATATTAAATCATACATTAAGTGAGGAAGTATGAAACATGTATATGATGATAACAAAATAAGGTACTACCTCTAACCACTTCGAGCACCCCTACCTCTACGATGCCCTCTTTGCTCTACGTCGGCCGGGCTTGTATCATCTAGAGGTTGTGTGTGAAGCTCCCGACGGCCGCTACCGCCTCAGTCTCCAAGGGCTGTATCACGTGACCGGACGACGCCACGGGAGGCAACGCGCACTCCATAGGAGGTGCCGTAGTAGTCCGCTGGCCATCTGCGTCGCCGCAGGGGGCCGCGTGGATCGTGGTCGGAGGAGGTCGCGTGAATCTGCGTGCTGCAGAAGAACTGATCCACCTAAGAGAATCGATCGCCGCGCACTCGATGAGTGAGGCGACGAAGAAAATCGCCCTCCAACTCGTAGGCAACCTGTAGTTCGTAGTAACATGTAATCATAATCGTGATACTTATACGAAATATCAACAATTGAATATTGCTCGACTTACCGTGTGGGGACTATGGTGGGCCCGCATGGTGCTCGCTAATTGACCTCCACCACATCCGGGGCCGAGGCACAAGGGTGTGGAAGCCGACTCTACCTCTCACGTGAGGGAGGAGCCGGGGCGGTGTGTGTGGTAAGAAGGCACGCGTGGTGGCCTAGATGAGGTACCATGGTCGTGAGTGTCCACTACGACAAGAACCGAGCCCACGATCCGTCGAGTCCCGGCCACCACGCATCTCCATGCTTCGCCATCTTGTCTAGTGTGACAAAGAACTCCGGCCCCGCAGCCTACTCAAAATGCCGTGGGCTATGCCGGTGTAAGTCCTCGGCGTGGTCCACCCGCCACGCACAAACAAATCGACGATATAGCGAACGAATGATGATATAACTTACGGCGTAAGACTTACCATCGCTGCATGGCTACCCGCCGCCCGGCATAAGTCCGCCACGCCGAGCGCACGTGTGGGTGGGTGGCTCCTCCACAAGTACGAGACGAGTACGCGCCCGTGGCACATACCAGGCTAGGTACTACTCGTAGGAGGAGTAGTCGTATGGTGTGTCCTCATCAACGATATCCTCTAGTGCCCCATTCCACTGGATGAGCCACAGCTCCATCCTCCGAGCCAAGGTCGCCATGGTCTTCTGAGGTCCCTAGGTGGCGAACCTGAAGAGAAATCCACATTATTACAAATATAACATAAGCATTTACTATAATTGTAGTGGGCGAGTAACTCACGAGTGCACTCTCTCTGGCACACGATCCTCAAGGAATAGGGACCACCGCTAAGTCCAAATCGCTTCATGACTCGCTATGCGCTGCGTAGTCCTCCACGAAGACATCGAAGATGAGCTTCCTCCCGTAAGCCAATAAGCTTGGTCCTCGTAGCATAGTGCAGATCCCCGCCATGTCTCTCTCCACTACACGACGGCCGCCATAGGGGTCCTGCATCATGTGCTCCACACTTAGGTGGTCAAACGCTCCATGAAGGAGTGGTACGCTGAACGCACTGTAGTCCCGCCCATCGTGGTCGTAGTACAAAAAAGTCAGAATCAAATGCGATTGCAATTAAAACCGATAAATACTTGAAGGACGCATTCGCCGCCAGTCCAAAGGGAGCCCATCGCCGACGATCGATTGCATCGCCTCCGCATATGTCGACGGTAGTGTCGAGGCTCGACAAAGCGGTCGACCCACAGGAAGCGCCAACGACTAGAGTTGAAGAAGAAGAGGCATCCCAACGAGATTGGCGACTTGCTTTCTTCACGCACGCGCCGCAGCGGGCGCAGACGCGGCAAGAAGAACCGCCAACCCCGTGATAGCCGTGGTACATCGTCGAGCTCAACATCGGCAATAGCTCGCGCATAGGATATCCAACGCTGCCGACACGCCGCCGCGGTGTGGACGTGAACATCACGCACCAACAACCAAAGCAAGTAGGTCTCAAGGTGCCGTGCAACCCGGTAGTCCGTGGGCACGCGCCATCGCTTGCACTCGTGACAATTAAAATTGTGTAATATCGATTAATGTTACATAAAACTAGAATAATATGTCTATGTACAAGTACTAACCTCAAACCGGGCCAACCACCTCCTCGCTGGGCCGCGGCTCTGCCGATCCGTATTTCTCGATCAAGGGGCACCACTCCGGCGAACCTCTCCTCCAAGTTCGCCACCCACCCGGTAGGAGTCATCGAGGGTTCGATTGGTGTCCCAGTGACCAGCAACCTAGTAAGCATGGTGACGTCCTACAGGGTCACCATCACCTCGCCGAAGGGAAGGTGAAAAGTGTGCGTCTCTGGCCTCCAATGGTCGACCAAAGACGCCAGTAGGGAACGGTCAAACGAAAAACGCCGCGACCGCCTCGACCATCCTCACCTCGCCTCTTTTCATCGGGCACACCGCATCCTCAATCGACCTCAACCATGCGAACAAGAGGAAGCAAGCTAGCACGTACAACCTATGGATGCAAAAAAAACAGCTTGCATTATTTAAATATAAGTCATACAACCTAAAATTATTTGAACAATAGAACATGTAAACGTAGTGCAACTCACCTGTGTGGAAGCGTGGTCAACGCACCATGCCTTCTTAGGCACTTGATCCGCAGCAGAGGCACCTTGTCATTGCCTACTGTCGTGTGGACGAACGCATAGTGCCGCTCGGTCCAAGGCGTAGTCCGAAGTGAGTCGGGCTGCTCCATCCCTACAAGTAAATAATGAACCATTTATTACACAAGACATATAATAAACATGATATATATATATATATATTTAAAGGAGAAGCGTACAACATAAATAATACTACAAAACATATGACAAACACTATACATATATCTAGGGAAAGACATAATCATCCAACTTAAATAATATTACATAACATCCCACAAACATGAATAAGATTATAAATAAGATTATATAATTCGATACATAACTGACAGTACACATTACTTCGACACACATCACATAGCATAACCACGACGAGTTGGTGGATTCGACCCATCACACATGCTACCGGCATTGCTTTGTCTTATGCCCATACTCACCGTGACTCAACACCTTCTAACATAGCCACCCACTTCAAATTCATCCATATCATTGCGAATACGCCTACTTTATGGATGACCAGCCTACCCTTCCGCACACCTCCGCAAGGTTGGATCCGGTAGACAGATGCGCTCATCTCTGTTAATCACAGTGAAATCACCGCGGTGTACTGAAACCACGTAACTCACCGACTGTATGGACAACATGATCCTTCAAGTAGAAAGGGACACGATTGCACGCGTGTTCATCCCAATTTGCCCACAAGCACCATGACATGTGAGCAAGGAATATGAAGAAGTCTTGGCTTGTTGCGTGCATTCACACCATCCAAAGGCCCTTGGCCTAGATTAACCTCGTGTAATAACCAGATTGATTCCCAATCCCCTTTGCACCAAGAGTCACTTCAAAGCGGTACTCGAGAATTCGGCTACGATTACATGTCACGAGCTTTAATGGTTCGCTCCTTCATGTAGGTCATCATCCGCCAACAATACGGTGTTTGCAATGTCGTGGCATGAAGAACACTCTGCATGCCTTTTTCCGAAATAGGCAACGATGCCGCGCAACATGCCTTCCAGGATGGCCACAAGTGGTAGCGGACGGAGGCCTCTTATTACCCAATTGTAAACCTCGGCTATATTTGTTGTCATGACACCAAACCTGATCAACACATATCGATTAGTACAACAACCCCATTTGTTCAATCATCATAAATATCATAATTTACTATACTAACCTGGCGCCCCGTGTCATGGAGCAATGCTCACTTTCTAGAGGCTCCGCCTCTATCCAGTGAGAGAAACACTTTATGTTCCTTGACGATCGTCTCCTCATATTTGGAGGATGAGCTCCCCGAGTGGTCCTAGCCTTTTGGGTGGGCAATCGTTCGGCGCAGGTGGTTGCTTATTCATCTCTTCGATATGTGCACTAGTGTGCTTATCCAACTCAGCCAATAACGCGTTGAACTTACGTGCCTGATTCTGCTTGCATAACCTCTTAAATAGGTTCATTAGTTTCTTATTTCTGAACTGCCTAAAGAAATTTGCTCCTAAGTGTATCATGCACCACCTGCTCTGCAAGTTACGCCATGGGAATGGCTCATCAGGATCCTCCTGCAGAGTCTTAATTGCCGAAAGAATACATTTGTGACGATCATGAATGATGCACACGTCGGGCCGATCACCAACTACCCCGAATTTCAGATGTCTAAAAAACCACAGCCAGCTATCCTAGTTCTCACCCTCAACAAATGCAAAGGCCAATGGAAGTATGTGGTTGTTCGCATCAACTGCAATGGCCGTTAGAATCTATCCCTTGCATTTTCCAGTAAAAAATGTACCATCAACACAAAGCAACGGACGACAGTACCTGAATGACGCAATGCAAGGACCCAACGAAAAAACGCACGACGAAATGTGCGATCCCATTACCATCCGCTTCACTTTTGTTGAAAGCGTGTATGTACCGTGGTTGGTTTGTTTCAGACGAAGCACACGAGGTAGGTTGCAATACGGGCCTCGTATGTACCAAACCTATTCTCTAATGCTTTTTCTTCGCACGCCGTGCCATCGAGTAACTTATCTCGTACTTAAATTTTCTTAAGATTGCTTTCTGAATATATGAACACTCAATATTCCGCTTCTCAATGATTACATTGAACATCACGCTAGCAATTACAGCTGCATTCAGGTTGCGGTGTTTCACTAGAACATTTTCTAGTCTGCATGTGTGCTCCTCTACTCGTGATGCAATCCAATACGCCTTGCATTCGGCTTGTATGCATGAACTAGGAATGCACATCCATCGGTTTCGCACTTCACTGTACCTATCCGCCGGACAAGACAACCTTAACTCTCTCTCACGCAACAATGCCCAAAGCCTCACCGCCAACTTCAATTCGTAATTATTTGAGAATATTTGATTCAATGAATGGCATTGGTACCATACTCCTAATGCGACTCATGGCCCCACAAAACTTCCATACCAGATTTTTTTTGCTTGTTCCATTCGTTAGGGATGGGTATATCCGCTACCCCAGTATTATCATGCATTTCATCATTATCCTTATCCTCCCCTTCGTCATTGTCGACTTTTGTAGTCGGCAATGAATTTATGGGGTAGGCGCTCGATCTCAAACTCGATGGTCACACAAGACAAGGGGTTTATACAGTTCAGCTCTCATGAGGAGATAATACCCTAATCCTGTGTCTTTGGGATTATATGGATCTCTTGATCCGGGTTGCACAAAGCACAATATGCTCTAGGCGATATGAGGTGTTCTATGCTCTATGGCTTGATTGCTCTATGTTTGGATGATCGGATCCCCTTGTTGTTGCCCACCCTCTCCCTTATATAGCGGGGGTGAGGCGGCTTACAGAGTCCTGATCGGTTTGGAGATTCTGATCGGTTACAAGATTCTAATCAGTTATAGGACAGAGTTTACATCTTTATCTATCCTTCTAACGACTTGATTACAATCAGATCTATCATTTCTAAACACAAGTTCAACTTCCGCTATGATATCTCCTTTTCCGCATTTGCTAAGAAGCTTGATGTGAAGCATATCTTCCGGCCTTCATCTTGGGCCTTTCCTGAGGATACCCTTGAATCTATATCCCACAGAAGCCCCCGAGTGCTTCATGATCCGATCGCTTACTCGTGGCTCCTCACTGTAATCCCGATCGTTTCCTTATCCAATCGAAAAATCTTCCTTTTGCAACAAAGTAATTATGAAGAACTCGATCATAAATTCCATCCTTTGCTTTTCTCAAGCGCAAATCTTTTACCGAGCTGATTTATTTGTGAGCAGCCTTACGGACTTCTTATCATGTCATAAACGTAGATTCGATACTTTTCCCGCCTGAAGCCTTTAATTTTTATCGCTGATACTCATCTAGTCTTGAGGTTGCCTTGTTTTTCTCGTACAATTCATTCAAATTAAAACTCTTCGTCTTCGGTTGCATTAACACCAAATCTCTTCACCCGACGCTTAATATCCCGGCGCTTACTTCGATTTCGTCTCGAATTGGCTATAAAAGGCGTACCTCACGCTTCAAAATGTATCTTCGCCGCCTCCATTCTTTTGCTTCAAGCTTTTGTCCTCATCATGCCTCGGTGGTATCATCGTGCAAAGGTGGACCCTAGGCTAGTCAAGCGTGGGAAGAGTTTGACCGGGCCTTCAAGAACAACTGAGGAGTTGGCGAAGAGGCGCGACCGCAAGGCCGCCGACGACTCCTCGAGGTCGCCCCCGCCTTTACAAGGCTAGGGATCCTCACCGAGGCGCCGCCGAGCGCGCCATGGGAGGCGAGTTCTCCGCAACATATAGTTTCCTAGGTGTAATGCCCGGGAATTTTTGTACGTAATAAAGAAATACCTTCAGAGAAGAATCTTTGTCCTGTCCCTTGACTGTATTAGTCTCGCTCTAGGTGTCTTGACCTTGTGTGTTGCTTGAACTCAAAGGAGGCGCCCATCCGCGCTAGACATAGCTTAGGCTCGACTTGGAGCGCATCATTGCATTTGGCCGTGCGATCCCCATATCCGACTGTTGCGAGATGTAGTTTTTAGTCCAACTTGGGATGTAACGAGGTTATCCTGGCTCATGGCCGAATGATACCCATATCCCAAGAGCACGGTCCAGCTCTCTTGGAGCGTATCATGATTTCATATGGCTCTTGGCCGAGTGATATCTTTTCCCGGTTAATACCGGAAGCGGCTTAGGCTATCTTGGAGTGTATCACATTTAGATGACTCATGGCCGAGTGATACCCTTTCCCGACCGATGTCAGATTCAGCTTAGGTTCTCTTGGAGCATATTACTTTTGACGGCTCTTGGCCGAGTGATACCCTTTCCCGACTGATGTCTGA
Organism: Otatea glauca; assembly: GCA_036346275.1. Lineage (NCBI taxonomy): Eukaryota > Viridiplantae > Streptophyta > Magnoliopsida > Poales > Poaceae > Otatea > Otatea glauca. The sequence goes on from CM070729.1 coordinate 17,915,194, forward strand.
CCCGCTTAAGCTCTCTTGGAGCGATCACATTTAGATCCGGCGGGCGCCCAGATTCGCTTAAAACGACGCACGCATTCTCTACTCGTGGAGCACGCCATGGATCAGCGTTCGCTTAATCTTACGGCACATGATTCCGCTCATGCGTAACCACCCAAAGGCCCAACGGGGCGCACTGTAAGAAAACAAGTTCTTATTCGTTGAAGACCATCCACATCCCGCTTAATACGGTAAGTGGGAAACGAGCCCCATCATGGGGCGACGTGGCCTCGACGCGATCCGGTCAAATTCATCAAGCCCCGTAAGTCGAGGCGACGGGCTCAGAATCATTTATGAGGAATCGGAAGGATGAGACGCTTCGCAGCCTTTTTCCCGCCGATTCGTAGAGACCTTATTGTTCTCTTTAAAAACTAGGTCGCACGACGCCCGGCGGTTCATCTTTCCGTCGAGCTTTTTCTCCTTTCACCTTCTCGCCTTCCTGAACTCTCCGCCACCAAGGTTAACCTTCGCTGTTCTTGCCTTCTCGAGTCGCTGTCAATCTTTCTACAAGAATGTCTTCCTCTACTCCTTCTCCGCCTTCACCACAAGATTGGACGACCTCGACAACGACCGAGGAGAAGATGAAATCCATGGTAGACGACGGGATCTTGCCTGATCTGGCCCTGATCTCCGCACGCCCGGCCGCCGGTGAATCCGTCTCGACTCTCCGCTCCGAGGAGGTGGTGGTTTCGAATCCTTTTCCACCGCACCTTGGTCTTCCGATCGCTTCTTTCCTTCGCGCCTTCTTTTCTTTTATGAAATCGAATTGATGAATCTAAACCCCAATTTTATCCTCCAAATTTCCTCTTGTCCACCTTTGTGAAGCTTTTCCGGCATTAGCCCCATTTTGACCTCTTTCACACCTTTATCTCCTAAAGCCCTATCCTCCAAAAATGACCCTGTTATCGGGGCGCTGGATTCCAACATGGAAGGGTTGAAGAAGGATTACTTTGCCATTCTCACAAGACCTCCAACAAGGGCCGGTATAGGGAATGGTTTTACTGCTAACCCCGACTGCCTCTCGCCTCCGCTCACCGGGCACCGCCCTCAATATCTATTTCCGGGTTCTACCCCGCTTCTTCCGACATGGATCAAGTGTCCAACTCTTGGCACCGATTAGAAAGTCGAAGATAGCGGCTTACAGGAGTGGGTTTGGCCCTCCACTTCATCACACGGTGCAGGTGCTATGAAGGAGCGAGTTCATCCGGGATTCGCTATAGGGAAAAAGTGACCCGACCGAACGCCCGACGATTTGCCAAGGGAGAGGTTATGCGCTGTATCGGAGAACTCTTTATCTCGAGTATCGACATATTATCCGCCAAGTGCCCAAATCTTTCAACATATCACCCTCCCGCAGTAGGCGATTTTATTGGGAATTTTGCGCTTCTTCGTTCTCTCAAGTTTTGCTAACTCTTGATCTTCATCTTCGTGATCGCATCGCGTTTCTTCTGTTCCTCCTTCGGAATGCCTCCGCCTGTGTCGTTTCTCCGCGCTGGCGCGGTTCAGCAGGGGCCTCGCCGCAAAGAAGGGAAGAAGATACTGTCCGATGACCTCGTGGCCCCCCGACGTCCGGTTGGTGGTCCCAAAATCCAAGATCCACCTGCGCGAGTTCCGGCTGGTTGTCCAGAGAAGCCCGGGGCACCAGTCGGCTGCGGTCCAAGTGGTTTTTCCGGGGGTGGGCCAGCTACTCGCAAGAAGCCCCCGATGAGAATGAGGAAATCCAACAGGTCCGTTACTCCGTTGACTCCATTTTTATTCTTCGGTCTTGCTGACGATTCTTCTTCACAGGGACCCTTCACTTGATACGCCCGTCGGGTCTCCGCCTGGGGGCCCTGCTGAGGTTGGACCTCCCGGAATTCATACTTCGACTGGGAAATCGCTCGAGGGCGCCAAGCGTCTCCTAGTCCCCGCCGCGGTCTCCTGCTCGCTGCCCTCGCGATGATCCTGCTGTTCCGAGCCGCCTCCGTCGTCCCCCGAGGTTGAAGAGATTCACCGAGTCCCGCCACCGCCGCCTCTGCCTAATAACAGATACCGCCTTTGCTGATGATGAGGGTTTGAAGCTTTTGGACGACCCGGAGGAAGAGCAGAGAGAGAGAGATGACTTTTTCATCCATGCCAAGGCTTGTGCGCATGCCGTCTGTGAGCATTCCTCCAGAACGCTGCAGGTCCCTACTCCGCCCCTTCTTCCACTCGCTTACCTTTGCTATGATGATTATAGAAAATAGGGGAGCGCTTCGAGCGAAAGTTCGAGTACATTCAAAGGATGCTCCTTGAAATCCGGACGCGCCAGGAGTGCTTGGCAGACCTAGCACGCATCAAAGCCGAGTATACGACCGAGCTGCGATCCCTTCGGTCCGAGCTCCAGACATCACGGACAGAACAAAACGCTCTGCGCGAGGAGAATCTGGATATCACCGGCTCTCTCCGAGGTAGCTATCTCTTGGGTTGTTTCATGTTTTTTGCTTAGTCGACTATCTTGCCGATTTCTTGTGTTTACTCATTTCGGATTCGCTCGCGCAAGCTTGAAGGAAAACTTAAAGCCGCGAAGATTCCCGAGTAAGTCGAGAAGGATTTTGAAGGTGTAGCTGTCAACTAGTCTTTGCTTGATCCTTTACTATCCTCTCTAACGCTTTGGCTTGCAGATTATAAGGTCGAAACTCAGGCGCAGTACGCCGTCTTCGGTGAGAGAGTTAAGGTTCTCGAAACTTCCTGGGCTGAGCTCCAGGACGCTTCTAGCCCCCGCCGAGTTCGCTTCATCCAAGTGGCGAGGCCACTCAACAGGGTGAGGTCGCCGTCCGCTAAAGGAAGCCCTGGGCCTCAAGAACCCGCCAAGGAAACAATGGCCAATCGGTGCCAGCTAGACTGGCGATCACCAAGTCCTCTATGCCCGAGTGGATCTTGAGGCCCTTAAGGAAGGCTACGCCACGATGTTGAAGAAGATCGGCCGCGAGCCTGGGAGGAAGTCAGGATACTTCTTTGTCGATTGTAGAGACTCTTGACCTTTAAAGGCATAAAAGTGTTCCCTGTTTCTCCTTCATGAAAGTATATATTTTCGAGTGGTTTGACCGGTGACCTTTGTTCATCCGACTCAGCTTCTGTGCTCGGGATATGATTCATGGATCTTGTCCTCGAGTCTTAACATAAGAGCGAAGCACTTAATTCACGATTATAAAAGAGGTTATATGTAAACGATTTTTTCAATCGAACTTTTATTCACAAAGGATTAAAAGAAGTACAAAACTTAAGTGAAAAAGCGACGTAGCCGTTCTATATTCCAAGTATTGCCGATTGTCGATCCATCTTCTCGCTTAAGTTTATAAGCTCCGGACGAATTACTTCATCGATGATATAAGGGCCTCCCAACTTGGGAGAGTTTATGTTCGCTTTTGATTCCTCCTTAGACTAGATCTCCTTTGGAGAACGCGCGCTCTTTACATTGCGCCCATGATAACGTCGTAAGCCTTGGAGGTATTTCACGAACGAATTGTTGCGATATCCCTTGCTTCTTCCAACTGGCCGAGGTCTTCTAGCCGGCCGTCTTCTCAAGCAATCTCTTCATAACTCCAACCCGCGGATCCGAATTCTAACTCGGTTGGTAAGATCGCTTCGTGCCATATACCGTAAAGAAAGGTGATCGCCGGTTGCTGCTGGGGTAGTTCAGAGCCCTGTGAGTATCAAGGCGCTTTGACCCACCGAGTAGCATATGGTTGAGTCGATCGAAAATTCTTGCTTTTATGCCTTGGAGCACCATGCCATTAGCTCGCCAACCTCGTCCGACATTTCGGGTGCGCGATCGACGCGAAGCAAATTTTTGCCCACTCCGCACTAATCTTGAAATACTTCGCCTCGAATCGAGTGCCATTATCCGTGATGATTCGTTGGGTACGCCAAATCTAACCACGATCTCGTGAAAGAATTCTTCGCCTTTGCCGCCGAATGGTGGCGATCGTTTAGCCTCAATCCATTTGGTGAATTTATCAACGGCAACGAAGAGATGAGTATAGCCTCCTTGAGCCTTTTCAAAGGTCCCACCATGTCGAGCCCCTGCACCGCAAATGGCCATGTAATCGGATAGTCTGTAGTTCCCGTGACCGCTTGTTCATTTGGCGATAAAAAATCGACATCCTTCGTTGCATCGGCAGACCCAGAGGAGCTCTTACGCAAAGCCCTTTCCAACGACTACATAACTCTTGTATTCGCTGCTTGACGCCCAGATCACGCTTAGCACACACCGACCTCTCGGTATACCAGGTTGCACACACATCAGGTGGTTGCACATATTCACAAGGATATAAGAATAAATAGTGCAAACATGTATATAAAACGAGTTGTACAACCTTATGGTCTCCTTACAGATAAGTCACCACGCAGGCTTACATTATTCAAAACAAAGAAATAGCAATGAACATAAAAAGTCGTGGAAGCATCCATCTTGCCACAGTAACCGATCGGGCTTGCCCCTAGTTGCTCGTGTCCTCGACGCATTCTCCTCCCATACCGTGTAGTCTCCTCCACCGATGTTGGGGTTGATAAGGTGGGGTGAGTACACAAGGCACTCAACAAGTAATGCATGTAATGCAAAGACTATTACTATATGCAAAGCTTATTCCAATGGATTGGCTTAATTGATTCTTTTGCATCAAGCAAAGATTTTTAAACTAGTATCTTGTTTAGATTAAAGCAAAGAAATGTATATAAGTAATACTAATTTCAAATGGTTTTTCTTCAAGATTCTCGACACACACTTTATTAGTTCATTTCCAACACCGCACACACCACCCTTCCATGTTTTGTTTATGAAAACTACCCTTGATCAGTAATCCCGAGCAATGCTCAATACCGTGAGCACGGCTATTCAATAGTTTTGACACTCGCAGAGGTTGTACACTTTACCCACAAGATACACCGCCACCACATGTGATTGTCCGCAACAAAGCTTTTCAGAACTTCTACCTTAACTAAAGAACCTCTCCAGATTGCCTTCACTATCACTTCCTCACACAGAGCCAAGTATAGGACCGCCAATCACCGCTGGATGGGCACCAAGCCGTAGCACGTACGCCCCCATACAGATACACCCGTGTACTCGCCACCCCGAGGTATCGAGGAAAGATATCGTAACCCTAGTCAACTAGGTCTGCCCCATGTCGCATGTGGTTGTACGGTGACTCAGATCAAAGGCTTGCAAGGTGAAGTCCTTAATCCACCAAGGCAAGACTTTCAACACTCAACAAGGCACACACCCAATGTGGCACACAGACTCACATCACTCAACAACCCAATGCCACACAGCCCACCGGCACATGCCTCTGCCACTTGCCCCGCCTAAAT